>CM053026.1:445760458-446360458 GCA_028564925.1 Lithobates sylvaticus | reverse complement strand
GGTGGGGGGGCCGCACGGCCCCCCTTTCCCCAGGGCACCCCCCATGTTGAGGGCACGCGGCCTGGTATGGCTCAGGAGGGGGGGCGCTCGCTCGTCCCCACCCCTTTCCTGGCCTGCCAGGCTGCGTGCTCGGATAAGGGTCTGAGATGGATTTGGGGGGGACCCCCATGCCATTTTTTTGGCGTGGGGATTCCCTTTAAATCCATGCCAGGTGAAGGGGCTAGCACCCCGTCCATGCCAGGTGACTGCCTTCGCTAGCCCCGTCTACCTGCAGTTACGTTCTAAATGAACGGACTGCTCCGTGTGTGGGCAAGTCCGTTCATTTTCAAAAGTCCCGCAGACTTTTTCCCGCGGATTGTCTGCCGGAGAAGTCCGGGCGTGTGTGGGCAAGTCACACGCTTGGAAAGTCCGGCGAAGCCCCGCTGGAAAGTCCGGCGGATTGTCCGCTGGACTAGGTCCGGCGGACAAAGTCCGAACGTGTGTACGCGCCATAACTAATACCACTGAACAGAGTCCTGTTCTATCTTTCTCCATGCCAAAATTACACTGAAAATGGCTGCCATTGAAAGAATACATGGGCCACATGGACCACAACAACAACATTTTCAAAACAGCAATATTACAGATGCAAAAACGTTAACGTATATAGAAAATACAGAATGCGGTTAAGCTTGAGGTTATCTCCTGCATCAGCTTGTAATCAGGCAGGATGCTATACTCCTGTTGTTCCTGCTCCTTATCTTTTTTACATTAATAAGAAGAAGAAAGAAAAAGCTACCCAGTGCTCCAAAGTGTAGGGAGCATAAGGGTTTAGAAGTCAAGAAGATATAGGGGGTAAGTGGATGAAGATGGATAGGAAGTGGGGAAGTTGGGGAGGGGGGGTGATGCAGGTCTCAGTCTCCAAGTCTACCTTGCATATGTAGTCAGTTTAAATCATAATATAATCTCCGATTACCGGTGAGAGGGTTACGTAGTCATGTTCTGTTGGGGTTCTCCTAGAGCTTGTCCCACTTCTGAGTATTTGAACAGGTTCCATAATTGCCATGTTTTGGAGTATGTCTCCTCTCTATTCTGGCTCTATTTTGTTAATGTCATCTATTTTTTGAGCCACAGTTCTATCGTCGGTGGGGCTGTTGACTTCCAATAAAGGGGGATGCAAGTCTTGGCTGTGTCTACCAAGTGGCGTATTACTGATTTTTTGTAGACCCGTGTTGGGATTGAAAGAATACTTTTATACTGTGGGGCGGGAATGAGCCATGATTGGATAAAGTCATGATGACAGTGTCAAATCATGACTCTGACAGTGCTCTGTGCCCTGATTGGCTGAAGCTTTCACTGCTTCAGCCAATCAGGGCTTGCAATGCACTATTCAGCACTGCAATGCATTGTTCGAGGGGCCGAACAAAACGGTCGCATGACCCGTTTGTTCGGCTGTTTGTCGAACGTCCAAACAGTGGAAGTTTGGCCAGACCTTATGCTCGGGCTGAACCGTTTGCCCATCTCTAGTGATGAGCCAAACACATCTGGGTTTGGCTCAAGCAGGTTTCGGCAAGTAAAGTTCGGTGCCAAATCCAAACCCAATTGAAATCAAAGGCAGCCAAATGTTAAAAATCAGTTCTGGACAATAGGCAAGGGACTGTAAAAGAAATATAATAGGGGGCTGGGAACTGCCACAGGGCACAGGTACAAATGCAAAAACTAATTCTTAAAAACTCTGTTTTGCCACAGTATAGATTTTAATAATGTTTAAAATGAGATATTAAAAATGCAAAACACCATTGGATTAAATGCCTGTAGGATACCCTGACCCTGCCTGTGAAGTGGCACATCTGTGAGATGTATACAACCTACTACAGCTACATTGACATTTACAAAGAAAAAAGTGTTTCATTTGCCAGCAAAATTACAGCTTCTATCTGCTTCATTCTGTTTTTAAACAAACGGCTGGAGATTCAATTCATCTATACTAAACCCTTATCGCAGATGAGGATCACACACAAAAAAAAAAACAGCGTGGGATTTGCCCTATAATTCTTACTGCATACCTCCCAACCATCTCGGATTCTGTGAGACCGTCCCTAGATTTCAAGTAAGTCCTGGGGTCCCTCAGACCTGGGCTGGAGTCCCGTAGCCCAGTGCTGGAACAAGTTCCAGCACTGGGGTCCACCCAGTAGCGGTATCTTTAATGGGTGCAATGTGTGCTCTCACACACAGCACCAAGTGAGGATTCCTGGCAGAAGAGCTTGCTGGCAATCTCTGCTCCCCCCTCCTCAATGCAGTCATTGGTTGCTAGGACTGTCGGCATCCTAGCAACCAATTACATAATTTGCAGGCCCCCTCATAGCTTTGCCCCCGCCTTTGGCTCCCGATTCCTGCCTCTCAGCTGCTTGCGCCAGGTGAGAGGAGTTCTGCAGCCCTCTTTCCAGCTTGTCACACAGAAGCAGGGCCGGGACAAGGGGGGCGCTGTGTGGTCATGTGAAGGAGGGGGCACTTGGAGCTTGTCAGTTCACCATGTCTCCATCTGTCTGAAGGAGAGGAGTAATCATGCTGCTGTCTTAGGCAGCTGGAGAATGGAGCACAGGGTGGGAGCTGCACCAGTTGCTGGAGAGAGTGTTCTCTTCTCTCCTCCCTCCAATGATGGTCTGACAAGGTGAGAAAAAGCGTACAGAATGGGCACAGTAACACACTTTACTACTAGAGAGAAGAAGAAGAGATAGGGGTGGGCGTAACCCACTGGTGACATAATGCGTGATCTCAGGTGCCGCCCATGCCGGGGCTGGTGTGACTATGGAGGTGTGAGATTTAAGAGAGAGCTGCTCTGCCTTTTCTTGGAGGACAGGGGAAGCATGAGGGCTCCCTCAGAAAGCAGGTTTTTTAAAGCATATTTACCACTGGACACTAATCCATTAATTATTGAAAATATAATAGTACTCTATTTAGGAATAAGGTTATTTAAAGCAGAACTTCACCCCCCAACATCTTTAGGTATTTTTTTTGGGGGGGGGGGGGGGTACCCACTTTTGTTATAGATATAATGCATCTGTCTTCTTCATAATTATATATCAGCATATATATTTGTGATGAAATGTTTTTTTAAGGACCATCGACTTTCACCTGCTGGGGAAAAAATATTAGGTTACTTCCAATGAGCCTTATGTCACTATTACCCTGAGATGGCAGGTGTCTGAGTATGGATGCCATGTGATGCTTTGGATTTCAGAAGTGGATAATAATGGCTGAATAGTACTCCATTTGCATGGGCGTCCAGCCAGAATCACCACAGCCGAAGTGCGTCCATCCACAATAAGTGCAGCCAAAGGGCATTCAGCCAAGATCAGCGCAGCCAAAGTGTGTCCAGCCACAATCAGCACAGCCAAAAGTGCGTCCAGCCACAATCAGCACAGCCAAAGTGCGTCCAGCCATAATCAGCACAGCCAAAGTGCGTCCAGACACAATCAGCACAGCCAAAGTGCGTTCAGCCACAATCAGGACAGCCAAAGTGCGTCCAGCCACAATCAGCACAGCAAAAGTGCGTCCAGCCACAATCAGCACAGCCACAGTGCGTCCAGCCACAATCAGCACAGCCACAGTGCGTCCAGCCACAATCAGCACAGCCACAGTGCGTCCAGCCACAATCAGCACAGCCACAGTGCGTCCAGCCACGATCAGAACGGCCAAAATAATCCTTGACCATGCAAATAATCACAAATAGCTGCAACCACTGAAAGCCTGCCATTGCGGTGTACGGGCTTGGTGGCAGCAGCTATTCACCCACAGCTGTCAAACAGAGCAGCAGGAATCAGTGGATTCTTGCCACTGGGATTCACACCATGGCTAAACAACGGTGAGAATGGAACCTTATACTACTGCATTTGCATCAGCTTATAGGTATATCAGTCTGAGCCTGTTGGATGGATTGTCTGCCCCCTAGGAGACTGTTGCAATATAACATTCTCTATCATGCACTATTCCTATCCAGGAAGGTAGTGTGGGCCAGGATAGGTAATGAGAAATATTATGTAACTATTGACGTACAGATCTATGGTTAGGGTTGCCACCTGTCAGATGTTCAGTCCGGGTTTTGAATCATGTGTCCGGGTCTCAGTCCACCTGACACCCGGACACATTGTTCACACTGGAATGTGGCTCTGGGCTCCATGTGCTCATAAGTGCGCACAAATTTTTTGGTAGGCTCATCCCTAGTATCTAATACAGTGTGTACAGTTTCTACTACACTTCTGGTGGTGTACACAGTATGCAATACAGTGCAGCCATTGTACACTTTCTAATACACATCAGGCGTTGTACACAGTATCGAATACAATGTAGTGTGATGTTGCAGAACAAACAATACATCATGTCCGGAAGGTCACTAAGGAGAGGCAGACGCTCACAGGCCACTAGAAGAGGGCAAGCAGCCTCTGTGTCTACAGTCAACAGTGGTGGTCGTGGACATGGTGCATCCTCTGCAGGTGGCCATGGGGCACGCTTGTCCTTTTTTGCTGCTGCTGGCCGTGTTATTGAGCCACAACATGCAGAGGAGTTGGTGGAGTGGATAACAAAGCCATCCTCATCCTCCTCATCCTCCGTCAGCCAAAGTGGCCTATTCCACCGGCTCCTTGTCTACAGTCACTCCTTCAGTAGCCCCACCATTATGTCCAAACAAGAAAACTCGCTGCTCCAGGTGAGGTTTTGAAAGCCTGATGATCTGGACAGGTGCCCGCCTCGGCTCGCCTCCGCATATAATCAAAAGAAGAAATGGTCGCACTCTGTACTCAATCAAAATTCTTTTAGGCCTCTTTCACACAGACGGACCGTTCAGGTCCGCCTGTTAGTTTTTTAGGTGGACCTGAACGGAGGCTCCATAGACCTCTATGGAGCGACGGATGTCAGTGGTGACATGTCCGCTGACATCCGACCCGCTCTGATCCGAAAAAGTGTGTCGGAGGAAAACTCTATTTTTCCATCCGTCTGCGGATCGGATCGGATGAAAACGGACTCTACGGTCCGTCTTCATCCGATCCCCCATAGAGGAGAGCGGCGCTCTGACAGGTCCTTCCCTGCACAGAGTGCAGAAACAGACCTGTCATCTGCCTGCTCGACGGATCGATTCCCCGCTGAGCAAAGCGGAACCCGTACACGGACACGTCCGTGTGAAAGGGCCCTTATTCAGAACATCCCAAAGTGTTGACAGAAAGCTGGTAGATGCATTTCACACACTCCAAGTGTGCTTAATCATTACCAATGATTAAGCACACTTGGAATGTGTGTAATGCATTTACCAGCTTTCTGTCAACACTTTGGGATGTTCTGAATAAAATAATTTTGATTGAGTACAGAGTGCAGCCATTTCTTCTTTTGAGCCCCACCATCATGCACGGAGGAGTCCCCAGAATTATTCAACCACAGTGTCGGTTATATGCTGCTGGAGGATGTGCAGCGATTTGAAGGCTCCGATGATGGTTCCTAGGTTGAGGAAGGGAGTAACGTGAGCCTAGAAAGGGGGTGCCACAGAAGGACAAGAAACTGGCAGTCATGTTTCACAGCAGGACCCGTTCCTGCGCCCAGCAAGAGTATCAGTGAGGAGTTACAGTGTTGTGGCACCACCACCCAAGGCCCATTTTTCTGCCCCTGTTTAACAAGGGCATGTAATTACCACTTTTGATATAATATTTCACAGCAGGGCCCGTTCCTGCGCCCAGCACGAGTATCTGTTAGGGGTTACAGTGTTGTGGCACCACCACCACCACCACCCAAGGCCCAATTTTTCTCCCCCTGTTTAACAGGGGCATGTAATTACAATTCTTGATATAATATTTCACAGCAGGGCCCGTTCCTTCTCCCAACAAGAGTAACTGTGAGGGCTTACAGTGTTCTGGTACCACCAACACCTAAGGCCCAATTGTCTGCAGAGTATATAGGGCAGGCCATATAGTATATATACTGCTGTTCAGAGTATATTGATTATTGAGATTTTTCAATAAAGGAAACATGAGCAAAAATTATGAGATAACAATGAAACTGTCTGCGATACAATCTTATTGTTAACATATGAAGACGTACATCACTGAGTGTTAAGACAATAATGTCGATTTTGTGGTATTTATCTTACCATCTGAATCTTGTCTCCCTCACCCAGACACCCCAACTGGAAGCATACTGTGTCGAGGAGGGGGGGGGGGAGAAGTATTGCTACCAAAGATTAAGAAACTTACAATAGGTCGAGATGACGCCATGCTGACGTGAGACGCCAGCGTTGGGGGAGGAGCCGAAGGCTGAGCTGTAAGCCGCACGGATCTCCGGCCGGGAGATGAGAACCAGGAGAGGCAACGCGGAAGTGAGAGCCCGCGAAAAGCTCTCCTAACCCGGCGGAGAGGACCGCGGAGAACCCCCCCCGTCTGTCTACCGCAAAACCAACTTAGAGCCACCGCTCGGGCAGGACCGGGTACAAGGAAGCGGAGATCGCCCGGACTCCAAGCCCGAGCGCCAGCAACCCTCACGCACCGACCCGCCCCCTCATAGAGGCGGCATATGTGGCCGCATCGCAATACCCTAGATCTCAAACTGTGATCCTCCCCACTTGTGCAGGAAGCCGGCTCCCGAGAAGGCTGGGACTATATCATACTCCACTACAACACAGAGGAGCAAACCACTCGAGGGCAGCCGGAATACGCTGGTCTGGGAGGGGATCCATTGAAGAGCATCCCTCTCTCAGGTAGGAACACTTTCAATTTCATTTCTCCTCAAATGTTTATACCATTGAATCTCCCGCTCTGAATTGAGGTTACAAACTTTGCTTCATTGAAGGATAGAAACCTGCAAACCACAGAGGGATGTATATTAGGAATTCCTGCTTCTATGAGAAGGACCTAGATTGAGGATGAATCCTCATTAAACCGTCTGTTCACTAAAATAGCCTGTAAATCCCTGCCCAATGTGGTATACTACTGGATGATGTATTCCAGGAGGTGCAGAGACTTGTGAGACTCAAAGGTTCTTTAAAAAGGTTCAAAGTATGAACGCAGACACCCGAACTAAGTACTCAAAGCCCTGAACAGAGGGGAAATAAAACCTACTGATCCAGAAGATTAAGGAGGGAGGAGAGAGAAGGAAAAGAAAAAGAAAAAGAAAAGAATACCCTGGGGAGAGAGAAGGAGAGGAGAGGGGGGGAGAAAGAAAAAAGGAGAAAGAAGAGAAAAATAAAAAATTACTTCCCCAGGTTTCTTCACTTAGTCCCTAAGGGGAATCCCGCAGCATTAGATGGTACTTGCCTGCAATGAACTGCAATGAATTATAAGCTTACAACACTGAAGGAGGTATATTTCATTGGAGCAGCCGGGAAACCGGGGAAAAAGGAGGGGATATTCCAGGGGATACCCCCCGTCTAGGAATGAACATAGCTGCTTGCTCTTCCCTTTGCTTGGTTGTTTTTTTTTTTTTTTTTTTTTTCTTTATGCTTGTTTTTTTTTCTCTCTCATCCATCTCCCCAAACGAGTAAACTAGTGGGCTACCTTCTATGGAACAGTGTCGTTGGGTTCACAGAGTTACAAGTCGGGTCCACAGAGTACTGAAATGAACACACGACAGCAAGAGGTACCCCAACGAAGGAACTACTAATAATCCCTGGGTGAAAGGTATGTCTACAGCATAAGTCAAACTAACTCTAAACTTCCTTTCGGGTTACTAGAGACTAAACTAACCGGCCTGACTAAACAGTACCACCAGAGGATATATTACAGGTGGAAAAAAAAGCTAGAGGCCGGGGATCAACGGAGAATAAATACCTGAAACACGCACGAGAGGGGTGTGGGGGGTGGACTACTTGAACTATCCTTAAGAAAGGCAGATGAACTGTTGCTGATCACTGAAGCAAGAATACATATGCCCGATTGGAGGCATAACTGAACTTATTGACTAAGACGGTTAAAGGAGGTTTGAGAAACCTACTCCCCTGTCTCTTGGACCCCAGGAAGCGCACCCAGAAGCCCTTTCCCAAAAAGCAACCTGTTAATATTTCTACCCAGGGACGATAATGGCTAAAGGGGTGACGGGCATGATTCTATGATGAAGGGGAGAACGCAAAGAGGCGCGGAGCCCAAAACACCGAAGGATAATTTAAATACCAGTACCATACAAAAATATCTTAAAGACATCAACCTAAAAAGTCCCGAGATGGAAAAAAAACAACAGGGTGTGAAGGAAAAAAAGAAAGAGTTGGAGAAGCAAAAAGCCGACCAGGCAGAAACACTCAGGATAGAAGCGGAGCTGGAAAGGGCGGGAGACACAGGCACCATTACACAACAAAGTGACATCTCACAAATTCCAACTAAAACAGAAATGGCGGAAATGTTCGCCAACTTAGAAATTGCCATAAAAACTGAGATCCTAAACATCAGAATTGATATGGGTTTTTTAGTGAAGAGAGTGGAAAAAATTGAAGAATTTGTAACTGAACAAACAAAAGAAAATAAGGATCTCAGAAGGCAGATGGAAGAAATACAACTAACTGAAAGAGACATGAAGTACAAAATGGAAAGCATGGAAGATCAAAGTAGAAGACAAAACCTGAGGATAAGATCTCTACCTGAACAGAGGGGAGAAGATTTAATGTTGAAAATAAAAAATATTTTTAAACCAGTCCTAGGACTGGAGGATGGAATGGACTTAAAAATAGAGCGAGCCCACCGCATCAGAAAACCTCCCGGAGTAAGAGAAGAAGCGCCTAGGGACGTACTCATCAGATTTCATTCCTACGAGGAAAAATCCCAGATCTACAAAAATCTCAGGGGAAAACCCCCACTGATGTTTGAAACGGCTGAAATTCAGGTCTTCTCGGATCTATCAGCGGGGACTCTCGCCCGGAGAAGAGAGATGAAGCCCTCGTTGGAAAATCTACGTGCTTCAAATATCAAGTACAGCTGGGGTTACCCAACTGCACTGATCGTTATTAAGTCCGGGCGGACATTATGCATGACATTTTTGGACGAGATGCAAAATTTCTGTGAGGAATTGGGGATCCCGGTCCCCAAAATTCCTCAGAACCGGAACTAAAACAGTAATCTCCGGTGGGAAAGTAAAAGGGGAGGAAAACAGAATGAAGAAGGGAAGGGAAAGGCGTGGGGTAATGCCCCCCCCCCTCTTTTTGAGAATATTTTTTTTTTCTCTTGGAGAGGGGGAGGGGGAACAAACGGGGGAATGGGGGGCTGGCGGGGGCGGGGGAAGGGGGGACCCGCGGTCCCAAATGCAGCAAGTTGGCTCCCCTCTCCCCCCCTCATGCGAGTGACGGGGGGAGGGGGAAGACCCAACATCAGACCGCCAGCAATCGAGTTCCACCCTGGAGGTGTAGTGGACAGGAGGTATCTCAAAGGGATACCTCGCTGCTCACATATGGTCGGAATTCGACCAGGGGAAGGGGAGGGGGGGGAGATGGGAGGGGGGGTTTCCGTCCCTGCCTTGCAAACACAAATATTTAAATATTGGTTAATAAGGTCCGACAACTGCACAATGCCTCTCTCGAAATATGGAGGCCTGTAAATTGAAGTTTCTGTCGTATAATGTTAAAGGTTTGAATTTGCAGATGAAGAGATACAAGATACTCAAGGAGATACAAACTTACCAGGGTGAGGTTATCTTTTTACAGGAGACACACCTGACATTAGATAGCGGGGTAAGGTTAGCCTCCCACGAATACCCATTGTGGTTTCAGGGGGATACTCCAACAAGGGGTGCGAAGGGGGTGGCTATAGGGTTTGCTAAAAATGTCAAGTTTGCCATCAGCGAAAGGCTCCTGGATCCCGATGGGAGGTTTATAGCTATAAAAGGCAAAATAGGAGAAAACATACTAACATTGGTAAATATTTATAGCCCAAACAAAAATCCAACTAGATTCCTATCCCAAGTGTTGGGACGCCTGGCAGGCTTCCATACGGGGGAAGTGATTATTGCGGGCGACCTGAATTTTGGATGGGACCCTAATATGGATACTACATCAAAAACAGGAAGCCAGAGTCAATGCCAGTTAAAGAACATAAAACTCAAACTCAGGCAAAGCCAGCTGATAGACGTATGGAGAGTGCAACACCCCAATGTAAAGGATTTCACTTTTTTCTCTCCAGCGCATGGAACCCACTCCCGCCTAGACTATTTCTTAGTAGAGCATAAATTTCTAGACCAAGTGGTTGAATCCAAGATTGAAATAATGACACTATCGGATCACGCACCGATTTCAATGATAATTAGACTCCCGGTAACTCAGACAAGGTCATGTTCTTGGCGCCTGAATGACAGCCTACTAGCTGATCCCGGTACGGAAGAAACTATACGCAGGGAAATTATAACCTTTTTTGAAATTAACGATACAGGGGAGACATCACTAACCTCCCTTTGGGAGGCCCATAAAGCGTATATCAGGGGAATTCTGATCTCTATTGGGGCGGGCAAAAAGAGAGAGAAAAGGGCACACCGGGCCCAGCTGGTGGGAGAGATTCAGGAGCTGGAACAGGAACACAGGGATGATATAGCAAGAAAAGTGGATACCTATCATAGATTGCTAAATAAAAGAGAAGAATTAAAAATAGAAATGGATCAAGAGGCGAGGAAGTGGTTCCATAAATTGGACAGAGAAAGACACATTTGGGGAAATAAAAGTAGTAAACACCTAGCTAGACTACTTAAAAAAAAGAGGGAATTCAACTATATTGATAAAATACAAAATAAAACTGGTTTAATGGTAAATCTGACTAAGGATATAGCTAAAGAGTTTAGAGCCTACTACGAAGCCTTATATGATGTAAAACCTATAGATCCGACAACACAAGCTGAAAGAGAAGAGTGTAGGAATTTTTTAAGGAATAGCGCTGTCCCCTCACTGACACCAGAGGATAGTAAGTATATGGAGGAACCCATTACAGAGTTGGAAATTCACCGATGGATTTTCTATAACTTACCTCAAAAGATACCGAGATATTCTGGTGCCCAGACTGTGCCAGTATTGGAACTCCTTGGGAGGAGAGAGCGGGATGGGCAAGGAGGCCTTAATGGCATCAATAACATTGATTTTGAAGGAAGGAAAGGATAAGACGCTTTGCTCAAGTTATCGTCCAATCGCCCTCTTGAATACAGAATACAGACACCAAGCATTTTGCGAAGGTATTGGCTAACAGGTTAAGGAACAGGATGTCTGAACTGATATACCCAGATCAGGCAGGATTTGTCCCGGGGCGGGAGGGGAGGGACAATGGGATTAGAGCTCTGCTCCTTATGCAGGCTTGTAAGAGGGGGAATGTCCCCAGGCTATTTCTGTCGATAGACGCCGAGAAGGCGTTCGACAGGATAGACTGGGGACATATGTTTGCAACATTGGAAGCAATGGGGATAGGACCGAGAATGATAAGCTGGATAAAGATACTATATGACCAACCACAGGCGAGGGTGAGGGTCAATGGGCTGCTCTCTCAGCCTTTCTCTATGAAAAATGGAACACGCCAAGGCTGTCCTTTGTCCCCCCTCCTGTTTGTACTAGCCCTGGAACCGTTGTTGTCGACCATACATAACTCACCGGATATAAAGGGGATCGGGGTAGGAGATGAGATACACAAGTACGCGGCTTTCGCCGACGATGTCCTGTTTTTTCTATCCAACCCTCGAGTATCCCTACCCAATCTGCTCAAGGTACTAAAAACATACGGCTTCGTTTCTAATTTTAAAGTTAACCCGACCAAATCGGAAATTCTTAATATTAACATCAACCAAGCAGAAGTAGCCCGCTTAGCAAGAGAGTTCCAGTTCCCATGGAAGGAAAATATAAAGTATTTGGGAGTAAAACTGTCAGGGACGTTAAGGAAGACATATCAGATAAATTATATACCATTATTAGACGAGCTCAAAAAGGAAATAAAAAATATGAGTCATAGCCCACTGTCATGGATGGGGAGAGTTAACACGGTGAAAATGATCATAGCCCCAAAAATTAATTATAAGTTTCATGGAAAAGTAATTTTATCCCCGTATCACCGCGTAATGGTGTTGCGGATACGGTACAGTGTAAAAAAATGCTTGCCACGTCCCGAAAATTGTAGTCTAAATATTAGGTATTTTGTCAACAAATTAATGTTGGAGAGTGATGGACTTTTTAGGCGTCAGATAGATATAACAAGTTTTTTTATTAAAAACATATACAAAAAAAGAATATAAAAATAAATAATGAATTATAAATCTAAAACAGATTGTTTGGAAATAACAACCTGGCACATTATAGAAATCTTTAACAAGCTGATGTATAAGTACGCTCAGATAGTAACAAAGTGGTTCCAATGAAGTCACTATATGATCATTTAAATTTCCTTACAAAAGGAAACATTATGGATAGAACGGCTGGACGCCATGCACGCCCCAGGCCTCAATGAATCACACTCTTATAAATCCTTTTTGTAGTTATTAAACTTACAACCAAATCACCAATCTCAGCTTCAATTATTCCTCTATATACATGCAATACAATATCTCCACTCCCTTCAAGCATTTCCCAGAACAATTATTCTAACCTCTAAAATACCTTTCTCTAATTTCCCTTTCCCTATCAACCCCCCTCCACATATAGTTCCTCCAAATTAATGTTATTCATTCTTGTTATTAATCTTCCTTTTTGGATAAGTTGGTAATTTTCATGGTACATACACCTTCTTAGGTCTACTGAAAATACCTTTAAACCTCTACACCCAATAGGTCTTTAGTGTGTTAGATCCCGCTTATATATTCTATGCGGTCGCTATCACAATAAGGCAAATGATCTGAACCGTTGGTACTGTTCGATCAAACACTTTAAAAAGACATTACTTCATCTATTTAGATGTAATATATACTTTTTTGTTTTTATATTTTTTTGTCCATGTTAATTATACTAATCTATATTGTTTTTATCTTCTGTACACCATATTATTATAATGTACATTCCAAGGCTCTTGTCCGTGGTTGTCTATCTATGATATTCTACAAACACCTGTTAATTGATATCATTCTAAAAATTTCCATGCATTGGATGGAGGGCATCCTCTGGCTAAATGGATCGTTGCCCGTCACTTTTTCCCATCATGTCACTCTTTCCCTTGGTTCTTATTTTTTCCACTTTTTCTTTTCAGCTGAGTTTCCCCCCTTTTTTCAATTTTTTATCTCTTTCCTCCTTTCCTCTTCTGTCATCAGATGGAGCGCTCCGCTGTAGTGCACTATGCGGCCACAAAGCGTCGCTGGCTGCACTTGTTGCAGCCTTAGTGACGCTTTCGGCCTCAGGGGGGATTACGATCCTCGTTCCTCTTTCTGAGGCCGTGTCCTGCGCATGCGCGCGAGCAGAGACTGCGACGCTGGTTACCTAGCCAGCGCCGCGTCTCTACGTTCTCTGGCGCATGCGCACTAGGACTCGGCCGGGTAGTATGACGCGCCGCGTTTACGCGGTGACGTCACTACCGGGACGGCTGCACTATAAAAGACGGCTCAGGCTGCCGTCAGACAGAGCAGCCTCCTGGCACAGCTGCGAGAACGGGGAACCACAACGGAACCATATTGCTACAAGGTACGACATTGACATTCCTACTTGGCTAAGATACGATCTTGGCCTACCTGGAACCAGTCAAAGTTATTTTCTTATTTTTACGCTCTGTTGTGTTCCTCTTGTAGGACACCTGTGGACAATTGGGCTGAATCCCTCTCCACCCTTCCATACTAGCATTGGCCAGTCGGAGGCCCTATAGGCTAACGTATCCCGCAGCATCTGCTTTCCCCTTATTTACCTTCTGACCCCAATGTATGGGCTCACAATAATAAGTACGAGGCCAGTTTCTCACCATAGGGTAAGTAGAAATCCTCAATCCCCCTTGTTTTTTTCTCTTTATACTATGAATGATTCCTTCACTATGCTACCATCAATGTGTACAGTGTAATAAGTTTACTCCTCCCTCCTACATGGATGGATAATTATGGAGGCGTACTTGCACCCTGAAAAGTTGGCTATATATTTATAGTTCTCTTTATACACCTACTACGATATATGACTATATGTATCTAATCTCTATACATATATAGATAATTATATACACAACAATTGTGCACTACCTAACATATATCCTAACACTAGCACATATTGATGATTGAGCATAGACCAATGGCATATCCATACTAATATTAATAATCCTTCGTTATATATATACAAAAAATGAATAAATATATTAACAACATAAAATAACATAAAATAATCTACTAATAAAATATTAATACAGAATTTCTCGGCCCATTGACATACATATATGTCCAGAGTACCGCTGCTGACAAACGTATTTTGGTTCCCCGTTCCACTAAACTCCTTCCCTTTACAGGGATTGTAAGTATACATTCATTACCACATTTACCACGCAATTGATTATGTTGCACTCGTTCCCATAATGCACACCGTTTCACTCCGCTGAACAACAACTTTTCCTTACCTCCCCTCCTTGTTCACATTCCCGTTTCACCCAATCTCACTCCCGATCTAATCACCCCCAAACCATTCTCTTTTCCATACCCCCCTTTTTCTGTTCCGCTATTACCTTCCCCCCTTTTCTTCCCCCCCTTTTTTTCCCCCCCCCCTATCCCCTCTTATGGCGGTCGACATTTCTACGCTTCAGGCTGCCTTCGATCCAATGTCACATTTGATTATGTTATGTTATATGTATTGTTTTCTTATTGCATATTTGTTTCTCTTTTTATTCCTAATATAGAAAGCTCCTGAGGAAGCGTCTTAGGACGCGTAACATGTAGAGCAACTGCAAACAAACTGTTCTTCTGTATGACTGTATCGCTCACTGATGGTTTCGTGTTTCTGTTTATTTTAATGTCACAATCTTTCTAAGGAAATTTAAATGATCATATAGTGACTTCATTGGAACCACTTTGTTACTATCTGAGCGTACTTATACATCAGCTTGTTAAAGATTTCTATAATGTGCCAGGTTGTTATTTCCAAACAATCTGTTTTAGATTTATAATTCATTATTTATTTTTATATTCTTTTTTTGTATATGTTTTTAATAAAAAAACTTGTTATATCTATCTGACGCCTAAAAAGTCCATCACTCTCCAACATTAATTTGTTGACAATTATAAGTTTCAAATGCTCCCAATAGCCGTCCCCAAAGTTTTTTTCAGAATTTTAAAGGGGATTATCTCTAGATTTATATGGTCCAATAAAAAAACACGTATCGCAGCAGAAATCTTGTCTAGGTTGAAAAAACAGGGGGGTCTCGCTTTGCCAGACTTTGAACAATACTTCAATGCAATTGCACTGTCAAGAATCACTGAATGGACAAAAGAGGGAGTGAAAAAAAGATGGGTGAATTTGGAAAATGCACTTGGTAATAGGGATTGGGGGCACGTAATATGGAACCCACCAAAATTTAGGTTAATAGAAGAAGACACACATGAAATTACACGAGTCACTTTAAAAGTATGGGATAGGGTGCACAGAAAAAACAAATGTGAATATAATTCCCCTTTGATAAATCTAAAAAATAATGTTTTTTTTGAACCAGGGAGGAGCAAACTTTGGGGAAATTGGATTAAAAAGGGAGATGCACGCTTAAGAGATATCATTAAAAGAGGTAAATTAATCACTTTTCACGAACTGAGCAAAGAAGTAGAGTTAATGTCGATTGACACCTGGAGGTACATCCAGCTGAAATATTTTGTAGAGGGATTACCACAACCAATCCGAGGCGGGGATAACCTTACCGCGATGGAGAAAATTTGCACACGCCTTTCTGTTAGAAACAATATTTCAAGTATATACAGAATGTTAATACAGGAAGGCCAGGCAGACGTCCCTCCAGGTGTCAAACGATGGGAAGAGGAATTGGGGACCCCCTGCACCGTAAACAGATGTGATAAGATATTAAAATTAATACATGGAGCCACAGTGGACAGTCAAACCATAGAAGTTAACTATAAGTGTCTTATGGGGTGGTATATAACCCCTGTAAAAATGAGCAAAATACAAAGAGATAAACCCCCCACATGTTGGAGAGGTTGTGGAGATATAGGCACGATGTCACATATATGGTAGGACTGTCCTACTATTAAAATATACTGGAAACAGATATTAGCATTGATTAAAAGTATTACAAAAAAAGACATCCCTGAGGATCCATGGGCGGTCCTGTTCCATGGGACAGACATTCCCATAAAGCAGTATAGAAACTCAATAATCCCCATCCTATTAACCAGTTAACAACCGGCCCATAGCCGAAAAACGGCTACAGGGCGGTTGCTTAACTCTGGGAGGCCGTTAATTAACGGCCTCACAGAATTCTGCTCTTGCGCGCCCCCTGGTGCGCGCACTCGAGAGCATCCATGATCGCCGGGTCCAGAGGACCCGGCGGATCATGGATCACGGTAAACGGCCGCTCATTGCGGCCGTTTACCACGTGATCGCTCCGTCAAATGACGGAGTGATCACATGTAAGCAAACCGGCGTCATTTGATGACGCCGGTTCCTCTCTCCTCCTCTCTGTGTACCGATCGGTACAGTATGAGAGGAGAGGGGGAGGGATCGGTGGCAGCAGTGCTGTGGGCGGGATCTGTAGTGCCCACAGCCTGCTCTGCCACCACCGATCCATCCATCCATCCATGCTCAGCCATCCCTCCATACCCTGCAATACCCAGCAATAGCCTGCAGTGTATTGCTGGTGTGGTGGTGTGGTACCCCACCAGCAAAATGATGCAGGGTTCTCAACCAGGCGGGTTGAGGGGCTCCAGGGTGTTTTCTTATTTGGGAGGAAACTGGCTTTTCAGTTGTCTCCATGTTTATTAAAGTCCACTTTGGGACCTGGAGCCCGGGGATTTCTTAGAGATCCGGGTGGGATGAAATCCCCAATCCTGGATCCGGGTTTTGGGATCCCCCAGCACACTGACTGGTCAGGTGTGTGCTGGGCTATTTATAGACACCTGACTATGATTCTGGGCTCCACCCTCCCGAGGAGTCCAGGCTTGCAAGGGAGGTCCCAGAGAGTGCAGGTGTGCACGGAACTAGCCAGAGACCTAAGTCTGAGGTTGCTGACAGAAGTCAGGAGAGCTCCATGTGGGAGCCTGAGCAGTGGTGCATCCGCTGCTGAAGAGAGCCAGGTGGCTCTGTATTTTGCAATGCTGCATGTTTAAGCCAGGAGGCTGAATATCCTTTTGTTTGTTGCTGGCAGTTCAAACCCCCTGCGAGGGAAACCATCTTTTGTTTTCATTTATGGAACTTTGTTTTTCTTTTTTTTTTCCTTTCTTTTAATAAAAATGGGCCAAACAAGCCCTTAAACGCATGACTGGCGTGGACTCTGCTCACTGGTATGCTCTACACGGACGCTAAAGAACCCCCAAATATCACAAGTGGTGCTCGGATGCGGGTATAACTGAAGATCCTTGCATATACCAGTGAGCTATTGCCAGAAACTGCTTTTGCTCTGCAGTGTGTGCAGCAGGTGGTGTACCTGGAAGGGAGAGGCCCCTTAAAGAGACAGTGCTCCTGTTGTTGTTCTGTGCAGTGAAGTAACTGCAAGTATGGAGAGTCCACCAGCATTTGAATCTGCAGTGGATTGGTGCAAGCGGCACCTGGCAGGAATGGACCAAGCTACAGTGAAAGACAAGCCAACCTTTGTTACAAAGAGAGAGCTGCCGGATGTCCATACCTGGGAGAGGGGTGTGGTTTCCCCTGGCAACGCTGCTGTAGTTAAACCAGCAGTTGTTGGGAAAAATGTGAAAGTGACACAGCTTAAGACAGGGACCAGCGGAGGGAAGCCTTTGTTATGTGCCAGAAGAGAGGCTGACCAAAGGCCAGGACTGAGAGTGGTTGCCCATAGCAACACAGAGGAGGCCAGTCGAGCTGTCTGTGGACCATGGGGTATGCCTGCCAAGGGTCGTGGCAAGTGGCTTCTGGAGGAGCCAATACAGCATGTTCAAAAGATCCAGCAAAGCTCTGCTGGGAGAGTGCGATCTCCCATGGCAACGAGAGTGGAAGTTCTGCCTGGAGGGAGGAGCTGCAGGGGAGATTTGGCGCAACGTCCCCACAAAGAGGCCTGTGCGTTTTTGCCATCTGTGAGTCGCCAGGAGAGAAGCACCCTGGGAAAAAGTCATCCAGTACCATGCCTGGAATGTGGCCAGCTGGGGCATGGTATATTTTCTTGCCCTAGATTATGGAATGCGGCTGGAGATAATATTGCTGAGCAAAAGTTTTCGTTTGCAGGCTCAGATTCCTGTAAAAATATGTCTGCAGTCACCCCTAGCAACAAGAAGGAGTTTTCTTTTGTGTCGGCAGGGGGTGCTAAACATTGGGAGATACCTGCTGTAGTTTCATCCCGTGGCCACCAGGAGGAGTTGCCCAGTAAAATTGCAGCAGAGGACTTGTTCGTGAGACGCCGTACAAAAGTGAAGATGGTGACCCCTACTACTGCGGTGGGTAAGACTGACTTTAATGGAATGATGACTGGAAATGCTGAGTTTATGTGGAAAAAGACTGGTTATGAGACTGTTCATGATGTGAAAGTGACCCCAGTTAGTGGGGCCACTGAAGGTGTTCTTGGGGGGGGGACTTTTCCCTGTGCAGCACCCTGTACAGTGGGGAAGCAGGGGTTAAAGTCAAACCTGCATCTGTGTGTGCTTCTCAAGAGGGGCATAGTGATATGTCTAATGGTTACCAGTCTCAAGTTGGCCGTGGGCTAGGACAGCCTGCAAGAGGTACAAATACTATTAATGTTGATGATTATGGAAAATGTACTGCTGTTGGGAAAACCCCAGGTTCTTGCAAAGCAAACGTTGTGGTTAAAGATGGGCCGTTGCCCATAGCAACTGGTGGTAAGACAGCACAGTTGTCCCCAGACATCTCCAGGGAACTTCATGTATTGGAGCCGGAGGTTGCCCTGGACAACGGTGATGTCACTCTGGTGGAGCAGAGTGGAACTGCACCTTATAGTGGTGATGTCTTAGTGCAAGCTGCTAATACTAAATGTGTGCAGGTGAATAGTGGGTTTATGCAACCTGTAGAAAGTGCAAAGGTCGCTGAAGTTTGTGAAGCGCCATCCGAGCATGGTGGTGAATATGATGTATTGCAACCTGCTGTGTTAAAATACGTATTACCACAACCTGACCTGATTTACAATGACTGGTGTAATGAGTCTGCAGCTAAGCCAATCTGTTCTCATGTGTCTCCTTGGGCAGATGGATCGGTGCTGAGGAGTACCGCTGAAGGGAGCGCACATATAGTAGATTGGACTAGTTAGGGTGAAAATCTAATCTCCCTGATAGATAAGGCTTTTATGCCCAAAAATAAGGTGGACACGGTTTCTCCTGTAGGGACTGCAGAACAGCTTGTACCTGAGGGTGTGGTGGCTGCTGCAGGGGTTAACCCTTGTGGGAAAGATGGACCAAATGAGGGTGAGCGCACAGCAGAAACTTTGCCCATGATCCACAAAAGTAATGTCGGCATGGAGTGTCCAAGTGACATTTTCACTAGTAATAATCTGGAGCAGTTCATTGATGCTGAGCCTGAAAATTTGCATATGAGTCCAGCACCTGGCAGCACCCTGGGTGAGCACCAGGCTGTGGTTACCTCCAGCTGGGAGGATGTTCAGTTGAAAGTTGCAACTTTTCAAGTCTCGGCGAATGAGTCTGTCTGCATTCCCAGTGTAATAACAGTCCCCAGGAAGGACTTGGGTCTGGGATCAAGGGTCTGGGCTGTAACTAAAGCATTAAAAGAGATGCTTGAACTTTGGGATGTACAACCAATCCATACTAGTGTGTCTCCTCCACAGTCTGATGGTCTGGTACTGCGGAGTACCACTAGGGGGAGCACTAGATGGCAGGCTGTACGGAACAAAGAAGAACAGGACAGGAATGGTTTGTTCCTGAATTTGCTAGTTTTACTAAAAGTTGCCACTGCGTATGCTTCTGGATTACGTCCGGAAGGTATAATATATGAGAGAGAGTTTGGGAAAATGGAAAATGAGCCCAAAATGTCTGAGGTTTCACCTCTTAACAGCCAGGCGGAAAGCATTTCTGCTGCTATGGTTCAGGGTGGTGCTGATCAGTTTTTGGTGACGGTGAAGGGCGTGTATACAGCACCACATGAGATGGAAGGGCCGAGCATGGACCAGAAAACAGCAGAAATCCTGACCGGGACTCAGACAGAGGTGGTTAGTGAGACTGGGGTCACCAGTCCAATAATAGGTTTATGTGACAAACCTGACAATGTCCCTGAGACAGGAAAATGGGTAAAAAGTACAGTAAGGTTGGTATACGGATCAGACGAGAGCTCGCCTGTTCCGGTTTTGGATAGAAATCCAGGTGGTATTAAAAAGGATCAGGTGGTAGGACAGCTGCCTGCTGAGTGGGTGACACCATGGGAGGTGGCATCTTGTGAGGTTCTCGTGGGTGATTGCCAACCTCCGGTGTGTGTGCCCTCTGCAGACACTGCCCTAACAAATGCTGAGAGAGGTGTTGGGAAACCTGGGAACCTGAAGCGTGGAGGCAGAAGGGTTGATAGAAAGACCAGGGGTAACCCATTAAAATTTCAGGAGAGGAAGTGCTTATGGAAATGCACTCGGAAGAAAAGTTGGGAAGGTCGCATCAAAGATCATAGCAGAGTGACAGTGAGGATTAGAGGGAGACACCAAAGGAGGCATTGGGTAGAGTTCCCCTTTAGGAGAAGTGAGGTTGGACAGGATTGGACTCCTGTAAATGGTAGCTGGCACAGAGGTGCCAAAATAAACTTGTGTGTTCCGCCCTCTGGGTCGAAACAAGGGGGGGGGGGGATATGTGGTGGTGTGGTACCCCACCAGCAAAATGATGCAGGGTTCTCAACCAGGCGGGTTGAGGGGCTCCAGGGTGTTTTCTTATTTGGGAGGAAACTGGCTTTTCAGTTTTCTCCATGTTTATTAAAGTCCACTTTGGGACCTGGAGCCCGGGGATTTCTTAGAGATCCGGGTGGGATGAAATCCCCAATCCTGGATCCGGGTTTTGGGATCCCCCAGCACACTGACTGGTCAGGTGTGTGCTGGGCTATTTATAGACACCTGACCATGATTCTGGGCTCCACCCTCCCGAGGAGTCCAGGCTTGCAAGGGAGGTCCCAGAGAGTGCAGGTGTGCACGGAACTAGCCAGAGACCTAAGGCCCCTTTCACACATGCGGACCGTTCGTCCGTTTTTTCATACGTCCGTTTACAGATGAAAACGGACATTAATGCTTGTCTATGGGATAGCGGACGTTAGCGGATGATCATCCGCTAACATCCGTTAACATCCGTCTCCGTTAAGGTCCGTTTTTCTGAACGGAAGAAGACCCTATTTTGTCTTCCGTAAAAAAACGGAACGGACGAAAAACGGACGTTAGCGGATGATCCGTTCACATCCGATCCGCTGACATCTGTTTTTCATCAAAAAAATTCCCATAATTCATGAAAAACATTTAAAAAAAAAAAAAAAAAAACGAATAAAAAACGGACAAAAAACGAACATAAACGGATAAAAAAACTGATGAAAAACTGACATAATCGGATGAAAAACGGACGTAAACGGACTAAAAACGGAAATGAAAATGGATGAAAACTGATGTTTACTGACAACAACTGATGATAAAAAAACGTGACTGAACTGATCTAATGTACGGTCCGCATGTGTGAAAGGGGCCTTAGTCTGAGGTTGCTGACAGAAGTCAGGAGAGCTCCATGTGGGAGCCTGAGCAGTGGTGCATCCGCTGCTGAAGAGAGCCAGGTGGCTCGGTATTTTGCAATGCTGCATGTTTAAGCCAGGAGGCTGAATATCCTTTTTGTTTGTTGCTGGCAGTTCAAACCCCCTGCGAGGGAAACCATCTTTTGTTTTCATTTATGGAACTTTGTTTTTCTTTTTTTTCCTTTCTTTTAATAAAAATGGGCCAAACAAGCCCTTAAACGCATGACTGGCGTGGACTCTGCTCACTGGTATGCTCTACACGGACGCTAAAGAACCCCCAAATATCACACTGGGTATTGCAGGGTATGGAGGGATGGCTGAGCATGGATGGATGGATTCTCTGCCATCCCCCCCAATACTGTGCCATACCCCCCTATACTGTGCCATACCCCGCAATACTCTGCCATACCCCGCAATACTCTGCCATACCCCGCAATACCCTGCCATACCCCGCAATACCCTGCCATGCCCTGCATACCCTGCGATGCTCTGCCATACCCTGCGATGCTCTGCCATACCCTGCGATGTTCTGCCATACCCTACGATGCTCTGCCATACCCTGCGATACTCTGCCATACCCTGCGATACTCTGCCATACCCTGCGATACTCTGCCATACCCTGCGATACTCTGCCATACCCTGCGATACCCTGCCATACCCTGCCATACTCTGCGATGCTCTGCCATACCCTGCGATACCCTGCCATACCCTGCAATACCCTACGATACTCTGCGATACCCGGCGATACCTTGCGATACTCTACCATACCCGGCGATACTCTGCAATACCCGGCGATACTCTGCCATACCCTGCAATACCCAACAATACCCTGCGATACCCAACAATACCCTGCGATACTCGCTACGATCAAAGCCAGGATCATTTTTCTTTTTTTTATTTCAGGCTTTCCAGCCTAGAGGTGAGATGTGGGGTCTTATTGACCCCATATCTCACTGTAAAGAGGACCTGTAATGCCATATTCCTATTACAAGGGATGTTTACATTCCTTGTAATAGGAATAAAAGTGATCAAAAAATTTTTTTGGGGGGAAAAAAAGGGTCAAACTAAAATAAATAAAGTAAAATGAACAATAATATATATATATATATATATATATATATATATATATATATATATATATATATATATATATATATATATATATATATATATATATATATATATATATATATATATATATATATATATATATATATATATTTTTTTTTTTTAAAGCG
Organism: Lithobates sylvaticus; assembly: GCA_028564925.1. Taxonomy (NCBI): domain Eukaryota; kingdom Metazoa; phylum Chordata; class Amphibia; order Anura; family Ranidae; genus Lithobates; species Lithobates sylvaticus. The sequence goes on along the minus strand of CM053026.1, from coordinate 446,337,493 downwards.
TCCCTGTCCCCGTGTGCTCGCACGCAGAAGCGAACGCATACGTAAGTCCCGCCCACATATGAAAACGGTGTTCAAACCACACATGTGAGGTATCGCTGCGAACGTTAGAGCGAGAACAATAATTTTGGTCCTAGACCTCCTCTGTAACTCAAAACATGTAACCAGTAAACAAAATTAAAGCCTATAGGGATTTTTAAGTAGCGAAGTTTGGCGCCATTTCACGAGTGTGTGCAATTTTGAAGCGTGACATGTTGGGTATCTATTTACTCGGCGTAACTTCATCTTTCACATTATGCAAAAACATTGGGCTAAATTTACAGTTTTGTTTTTTGTAAAGCACAAAACATTTTTTTTCCGAATAAAACACGTTCGAAAAATTGCTGCGCAAGTACCGTGCTAGATAAAAAGTTGCAACGAACGCCATTGTATTCTCTAGGGTCTTTGCTAAAAAAACATATATAATATTTTGGGGTTCTATGTAATTTTCTAGCAAATGAATGATGATTTTTACATGTAGGAGAGAAATGTCAGAATTGTCCTGGGTGCTCCAGAACACCTGATGGCGCTCCCTGCATGTTGGGCCTCTGTATGTGGCCACGCTGTGTAAAAGTCTCACACATGTGGTATCGCCATACTCAGGAGTAATAGCAGAATGTGTTTTGGGGTGTAATTTGTGGTATGCATATGCTGTGTGTGAGAAATAACCTGCTAATATGACAATTTTGTGAAAAAAAAAAAAAAATTAAAAAATATTTTTAATATAGCAAAGAATTGTGGGAAAAAATGACAACTTCTAAAAACTCACCATGCCTCTTTCCAAATACCTTGGAATGTCTTCTTTCCAAAAAAGGGTCATTTGGGGGGTATTTGTACTTTTATGGCATGTTAGGGTCTCAAGAAATGAGATAGGCCGTCAGTACTTCAGGTGTGATCAATTTTCAGATATTGGCACCATAGCTTGTGGACTCTATAACTTTCACAAAGACCAAATAATATACCCAAATTTGTACTTATTTTTACCAAAGATATGTAGCAGTATAAATTTTGGCCAAAATTTATCAAGAAAAATTACAAATTTGCTAAATTTTATAACAAAAACGAAGAAAAATTCATTTTTTTACTGAATTTTCAGTCATTTTTCTTTTATAGCGCAAAAAATAAAAAACCCAGAGGTGATTAAATACCACCAAAAGAAAGCTCTATTTGTGTGAAAAAAAGGACAAAAATTTCATATGGGTACAGTGTTGTATGACTGAGTAATTGTCATTCAAAGTGTGAGAGCACCGAAAGCTGAAAATTGGTCTGGTTATTAAGGGTGTTTAAGTGCCCAGTGGTCAAGTGGTTAAATGAGGCGAAAAATGTAATCCCTAAGAAGTGGATGGAAGTGGAGAGTCCGCAAATGGGGGAATGGTTTATGCGAGTGAACCGACAGCAAAAGCGGGAGAATGTAGAATTAGGGCAGGAAGACGAGGGCAAATTGGGCAAAGGGGAAGATAAATGGTCCTGTTGGAATGACTTTAGAAGGTCATGGAGATATTTCGAAGAGATAACTAGATAATAGAATTACTTATACGACGAAACAACTGGACTGATAGTAGTTTATAGGACTTTGGGAAGAGTCTGCAAGGCAGGGGCGGAGGGGAAGGGGAGGGATAGGGGAAGAACGGGAGGGTAAGGGAAAATGTACTACAGTATGCGATGTTTGTATTGAAAAACTTTTTGAAATAAATAAAGAATTAAAAAAAAAAAAAAGAAACTTACAATAAACAGAGAGTATATCGAGCTATCTATGGTAAATAAAAAAAAAAAACGTAATATGGGAATTCTCGATAAGTAACGGAGTGCAGAAAAGGAAGAAGAAAAGATGGTGTTTGTTATCAATAAGCATAACATCTGTATGTGTTGACCTTAAAATCCAAGGTCCAAATTTTGCCTGAATTAAAGTGGGGTTGCACCCAAAAAAAAAAAAATCATTAATGTTACTAAAAAACAAACAAAAAAAAACCATTTGGAATTTTTTTGGAATTTTTTTTTTTTAACACAGCCGGGCGCCCACAGTTACAATGCCAGCGCCGCCGAATGGAGGGGGGGGACGAGCGGAGCTTCGATACCCCGCATAGCTGGACCCTGGGACAGGTAAGTGTCCGTTTATTAAAAGTCAGCAGCTGCAGTATTTATAGCTGCTAATTTTGAATTTTTTTTTTTTTTTTTAAATGGGCACACCACTTTAAGCTTGTTGTAGCATCTGTAACAGACGATCCCCTGGCATTTATATACCAAACCATGTGGAGTACCAGGGTATACAGAGTAGAGTAGAGAAGGAGGAAGGAGAAAGGATGAGATATGAGAGGATATGAAGGCATTAGAGAGCTACATAGAACTAGATTTGTTGTATTCTGCTATAGGGGCTGTGGGGGTTGTTGTATATAGGTCTTCCACGGTTCCCATACCATGTGGTGTTTATCTGCAGTGGACTGGAGGATACTGACCGTCTTTTCCTGAACCATTACCCAGTATATTTTCCTTTTAGCAGCAGCAAAGGACAGAGGCGTTGCTGGGGGGGTGCGGGGGGTGCGGACCGCACCCGGGTGACACCCGCTTGTGGGGTGACAACCTCCTGACAGCGAGGAAAGCCCCGGTATTTTTATTTTTTTTCCAGCTGTCCCGTTCACCCCGCAGCCCGCTGGGCTGGAACAACACACCTCCAGCGCCGCGGCCACGCCTGGTGTGTCACTGTGTCCTCCGTCTTCTTCCTCCTCCCTACGTAGCGAGCCTGACGTCACTACACACACTGCTAGTATCTCCGCCCGGGCGGCGCGGCGGCTGCACGCTGTGAAGCTTTCCCTCCTCTCCAGACTCCAGCGGCCCCCAGGCGCCCAGATTCGGGAACAGGTGCGGGGGGGAGGGTGTCCACTGCCGGCCCGAGCCCAGGGTGAGGTGTGTGGGGGTGCCATGGTACCGACAGTCCAGCTGTTTACATTCTCACAGGAGGAGGGACACTGTTGAGTATGTCCTGTGATGTGAGGTGTGTACATTATGCAAAGTATAGATCTGCACTGAAGGGGGGGGGGGGTCTGCACTGAAGGAGAGGAGTCTGAACTGAGGGAGGGGGGTCTGTACTGATGAAAGGGGTCTGTACTGATGAGAGGGGTCTGTACTGAGGTAGGGGGTCCTATAATGATGAGGGGGGTCTGTACTAAGGAAGGGGGTTCTATACTGATGAGAGGGGTCTGTACTGGGGAAGGGGGGCCTATACTGAGGAGATGGGTCTTTACTGAGGGAGGGGGGCCTATACTGATGAGATGGGTCTTTACTGAGGGGGGGGCTATACTGATAAGAGGGGTCCTTACTGAGAGAGGGAGGTATACACTGATGGAGAAGGGTCTATACTGAGAGAGAGGGGTCTGTACTGAGGGGGGCATCTATACTGCAGGAGAGGGGTCTGTACTTGGTGGGGGATCTATACGGAGGGAGGGGGGTCTGTACTTAGTGGAGGGAGGTCTGTACTAAGGGGGAACTATAGCAAATGAAGATGAACAGGAAAAATCTGGACAGCCACAATCCACAAAAAATAACTTTTGCCTTTATTGAAAAATTGTGATTACACTGTACAAGCCACAGCAAAGCGATACAGACAGGAGCTGATGCTTACTCACTAACACAGTCTGTGTTTCAGCTGACTGGCCTGAAGCGGTGGTATCCCTTTCTCTGTAAGGTGGAAATATAGTTGGTGGGGGTGGGTGACACCATGTTTTTCAGCACCGGGTGACACCAACCCTAGTGACGTCACTGGCAAAGGACACTGTAGGCTGTTTCCATGCGTAAGGCCATACGTAAAGGTACATTATACCATTGTTTGAGTATTTTGGTACTTGCCTCTATAAGAGAGACATTAGTTATGCCCTTAAAGGACTTCTGTAACTTTGAGTACCACATGCTAAGTGACCTTAAGATCCTGTTCCCAGCTCAGTGCGGAAGGTGGTTTCTGTCAGTGAGGCATAAATCATAGCTATTCCTCCCCTCTGATCCATGCATCCAGCACACCATTTTTCGTATGCAGTTATATTCAGTGGCTTGGGTTTTGAGGTCCATAAAGATAAGATAAGATAAGAGAAAATGTCGGATTTTATACAGATGGAATCTTTCAGATGATAGCATATCCAGTTTGCTAATGCAATGGCTTGCCGTGAGGGGACCCATAGAGGAAAGTAAGTGACCGATTTGGGATAACGCCTTGTTTGTCCACCCCTGAAATGCCCTAATATTTTGGCTTAGGGGAAAACTGGGGTTGTGGAAGATGTGCACTAAGGGGTGAAGCTCAAAAATTAGATAGGAAGATTTGTATAATAGGTCACATAGGGCCATTCAGTGCGATAAGGTGGGAGCCATTATGGGGGGGCTATTTTTAGGGGGGACCCGAGCTAGGTAATCTATAATATGTAATGGAATAGCTTGTCTCTCCATTTTGACCTAATCCTGTCTACTACTGTGTGAGTATATGATCGAGAACTGTGTTAATTGAGCAGCTTGATAATACCTCCATATGTCCGGCAAACAGTGGCGTACCTAGGGTATGGCAGCCATGGCAAGTACCATGGGCGCCATGGGGGGGGGGGCGCAAAAAAGCCAGCCCACACAAGAAATAAAGTTTGACTCCCACCCGTCCTCTTGCGGCCGCCTCCCACACGAATTCAATCCCTGGTGCCACGACTGGCCTGCTGGAGCGCAGCGCCAGAGCAAAATATATCAGGGAGTGAGCAGGGAAGCGACAGGTGCCCAGGCGCCCCCCATGACGGCTGATGAGTTGGCTCTGGCCAGAGTGATCGCCCGGGTCACCTACGTAGCCATAGAGTAACTAGCGGAGGCGGAGCCTAAGGCTCCGCCTACCCTCCTCTGCGCAGCGGCTTTAGGGTCTCTTCTCGGCGGTCTCCCGGGTCTGTGTGATGTGCTGAGAGTGCTGTGACGTCACGTGGTCAGTGAGGACTTGAAGAAGAACATGGAGGCTGGAGACCAGGAGAAGAAGAATGAGACACAAGAGGGAGAAAAAACAATTGGAATCACCCCCCAAGCAGCAGCAGCAGGTACTGTAACTAGTCTTGTACAGCAGCACAGTCTTATCATCATCATGTGCACATCATGTGTACTGTGTAGCAGTAACCAGCAAAGTAATCAAATAGATGCTCAATTTGGATTAAATAAATATGCTTAGCTATAGATATAATAAAGTGTAATAAAAGTGATTTGTGCAACAGCAGGTACTACTTGCACAAATCACTTTTATTACACTTTATTTATAATATCTATTGCTATGCATATTTATTTAATCCATATTGAGCACTATATTTGGCTACTTGCTTCTGCTTGGGCCTGACACACACACAATTGCACATGATGATGACTTAGACCTCTTTAACACTGAGCCGCCCCGGGCATCAGTGGTAAAGCGGCGCTATTTTTAGCGTCGCTTTACCGTCATTTTAGCAGCGCTATTCAGCCAAAAAGGGGTTAAATCCACCCACAAAATGCCGCTGCAGCAGCGTTTTGCCGGTGGTATGGCGGCGCTGCCCCATTGTTTTTATTGGGCAGGAGCGGTGTATTCACCGCTCCTCCACCGCTACAAAGTAGCTGCTGGCAGGACTTTTTGTGACACCCTGCCAGCGCAGCACACCAGTGTGAAAGCACTTGGGCTTTCACACTGGGTTTGCAGATGAGGCTTTTCTCAGGCGCTATGCTTTAGCGCTGTAGCGCCTGAAAAACGCCTCCAGTGTGAAAGGGGTCTTAAAGTCATCATGTGCGATTTTGCGCGTGTGCGTGTGATCCTACTCCCTCTCTACCTATGTACAGTGTCAGAGACGCTGGCGCAGTATTTATGGGTGCTGATGTTACCGCATTTATGGGTGCTGATGTTATGTTACCGTATTTATGGGTGCTGATGTTATGTTACCGTATTTATGGGTGCTGATGTTATTGCATTTATGGGTGCTGATGTTACCGCATTTATGGGTGCTAATGTTATTGCATTTTTGGGTGCTGATGTTACCGCATTTATGGGTACTGATGTTATGTTACTGTATTTATGGGTGCTGATGTTACCGCATTTATGGGTACTGATGTTACCGCATTTATGGGTGCTGATGTTATGTTACCGTATTTATGGGTGCTGATGTTATGTTACCGTATTTATGGGTGCTAATGTTATTGCATTTTTGGGTGCTGATGTTACCGCATTTATGGGTGCTGATGTTACCGCATTTATGGGTGCTGATGTTATTGCATTTTTGGGTGCTGATGTTACCGCATTTATGGGTGCTGATGTTACTGCATTTATGGGTGCTGATGTTACCGCATTTTTGGGTGCTGATGTTACCGCATTTATGGGTGCTGATGTTACCGCATTTATGGGTGCTGATGTTACCGCATTTATGGGTGCTGATGTTACCGCATTTTTGGGTGCTGATGTTACCGCATTTATGGGTGCTGATGTTACCGCATTTATGGGTGCTGATGTTACCGCATTTATGGGTGCTGATGTTACCGCATTTATGGGTGCTGATGTTACCGCATTTATGGGTGCTGATGTTACCGCATTTATGGGTGCTGATGTTACCGCATTTATGGGTGCTGATGTTACTGCATTTATAGGTGCTGATGTTACTGCATTTATGGGTGCTGATGTTACTGCATTTATGGGTGCTGATGTTACTGCATTTATGGGTGCTGATGTTACCGCATTTATGGGTGCTGATGTTACCGCATTTATGGGTGCTGTTTTTTTGTTTGTTAAGGTTATCTGAAAGATGGGTTTCAAATGTTTTGACAGGGGCGCAGTTTCAGTTCTTGCCATAGGCGCCATTTTCACTAGATACGCCTCTGCCGGCAAACCTAGTCCTCCTTGGGTACATCTTCTAAGGAGCACACTTTTAGGGCAGCGATATCCCTTATTGCCCAGATGAAAAGTATGATCTGGGATTGGAATTTTTGCAGAGGTGATCTCAGGATCAACTTGATCGGAATAAGTATAAAATCCTAGGTAAGAGGGTAATTTTTACAGCATTTACCCTGCCCAACCAGGATAGATTCCCCCGTCCCCAACTAGATAGGTCCTCCTTCAGTTTTTTGTACATGGGGGGGTAATTGGCATTATATAATTGGTCAACACTAGCTGTCAATTTGACACCCAAATAAGGGATCAAGGAAGGGTCCCAGGCAAATGCGAAGTGTTTTTTTAGTCGTTCCACCAGAGGTGTTGGGGTGGTAATATTTAAAGCCACAGATTTGGCCATGTTAACTCTCAACCCTGAGACCTTGCCAAAATCCTGAAGGAGTTTAAAAATATTGGGAGTAGAAATAAGGGGGGAAGTAATGAAAAGCAGCAGGTCATCTGCAAACAAAGCACATTTATGAACAGGGGGGCTTATTGCGGTGGCTAGGGTTTCAATTGCTATGGCAAAGATAATAGTAGATAGGGGACATCCTTGTCTAGTGCCTCTGTGTATCGAGAAAGGGTTTGAGTAGTGACCTTGGAGCTTAACTTGGGCGCTCGGGTTGGAATACAAATTCCTTAATAACTGTATGAACTGAGGGCCAAACCCCCATCTTCGTAAACACTTCAAACAGATAAGGCCACTCAACAGTATCAAACGCTTTTTGTAGATCCACAGACAATAGGAATCCTTCCTGGTTGGTGCCCCATCCCATTTTGGCTTCAGAAGAGAGATGACACCTATAGCTCTGCGAATCCTCCTCGGGATAAAGCCTACCTGGTCCTTGACAATGTAGCCACCTATAAATTCTGAGAGTCTATTGGCCATTGTAAGGAAATGTAGAGTTACCCTTTAAGATTTAATAATATTGTACAAAGATGTTTTTCTGTAGAAGATGTTTTTTTTCTTTTTCTCACGCTAGCTTGTGAAAGTTTACCAAAAATGCTGAGAACATTGTCAAGGACATGTATTGCGTGGAACATTCTTAGAATTGTGACGTTGAGTCTAAAGGCAGAAATATTATGAATATTTTGCAGATCAATATTGATTGTATAACAAAATGCTTGAATGTGATTGGTTGTTCATGGGGCGTATCCCCTATGCAACCCCTTTTTGTTTATTGCATATATTCTGTGCAGCCTTTGTATTCTTGATTATCCATACACTGTGTATGGTGTCTTGATTACCCGACCGGTCAGAGAGTTTTTCCATTGATCACCAAAGTCCAGCTCGAGCACAAGAAAGAGGGGCTGAAACAGGTCTATCCTTACAGCCATGATTTTGGTTAATATTTTGACATAATTATTGATCAATGAAATGGGTCTATAATTGCCCACTTTAGAGCAATCTTTGCCCGGTTTAGGAATTACAGACACATAAGCTAGGTTAGCGGCGCTGTCCAGAGTAGAAGGGCGTTGTAGAATCAAGTCAAATGGGGGGCTAGAGTGGACGCAAAGTTTCTATAATAGCAGGTGGAGAACCCATCTGGGCCTGAGCCCCTCTTGAGATTCTTAATTACCCCTAGCACTTCTAATTACCTGATTGTTTTTTCCAGAAGTGTGCTATGGTCCTGTTTCAATTTAGGTAGAGGGATTTAATCTAGGAAGTCAGTGAAGGTATGGGGTCTGGGTATCTCCGTTGACTTGTATAAGTCTGCATTAAAGTCATGAAATGCTGTCATGATCCGATGCTGATTTTGCGCGAGCATACCTGTGCAGTCAGGAACCTTGGAAAAGGAGGATGTTCGAGGCTTGGGTGTAAATTTAGAAGCTAGTCTGGGCCCCGCCTTATACTTTTGAAGATAAAAATGAGCATTGGACCACCTAAGGCTTTTTTCTGCTTGGGTAGTTAGAGCTAAGTTTAGAGTGACTCTATTTGATTCCAACAGGGCTCGTGACCTAGTAGTGGGGTTACGTCTGTGTGTTTTGGATAGTTTTTGAAATTCCTGTTCTAATTTGACTAAGACAGCTCGTCGTTCCCTTTTAAGTTTGGTGGAGATTTGAATTATCTTGCCCCGTAGCACCGCTTTATGGGTGGCCCAGAGTGTTTCAGAAGGGACCTCCCTATTGTCATTGACCCGAAAATATTCTTTAATTTCTTTATCCAGTATGGTACATTGAACCGGATCAATGAGCAGCAATTCCATTCAATCGCCAACGAAATGTGCCATCTGATTCAGATGGTCTCATGAGGTAAAGCATTACTATCAAGTGATCAGACAATGGTGAGTCCTAATGAATGCTTTAGAGGCCTGGGGGATGGCTGAGGCTGCCATAAAAATATGGTCAATCCTCGCAAGGGTTTGGTGAGGAGCTGAAAAATGCGTATAGTCTTTAGTTGTTGGATTAAGTGCTCTCAAAATATCCACTAAGCCATGGGTGTAGAGGGTTTTGGCTATCTTTAGATTTTGTTTAGGGGGCCGGAGCATCCTGGAATGGCCTTTTTCTGACTTATCTAGCATTTAGTCCAATGCGACATTCGAGTCAGGCCCCCCCCATGACTATTATACCCACGAAATGAGGAGAGAGGGCTTCTAGCATAGAGTTAAAAAACCTAGCCTGATCTCGATTCGGTGCATAGTATGAGATAAATGTATATAGGGTTCCATTCACTGATCCGGAGAGAAGGATATATCTGTCCTCAGGATCCCTGATTACCTCCTTGGGAGAAAAGGTGACAGTTTTGGACAGGAAGATGCCCACCCCTTTAGTTTTGTCTTCTGCGTTCACTAAAAAAAATGGAGGGAATCTAGTGTGGACAACGAGGGATTATATGACCTGGGGAAGTGAGTTTCCTGAAGGAGAAGCACCTCCATCTGCAGGGATGAAGCATTTTGGAAATATTTTTGGCGCTTCAGTGGAGATATCAAGCCTTGTACACTATAGGAAGCTACTCTAATAAATGAAGAATTCACTTTATGTAGTGTCATGGATCAGAGAGGAGAAAAAACACGTCACTGAACGGAGACCTACCTTCCACCAGATTAATCCAGTCAGGAGCCACTGTAGACCAATTAGGGAAAGTACAACTCTTCTAAGACATCTGCCCATGGAGCCTCCCTGGTGCCTGAAAAAGTAACAATATGAGGAGAGTGAGAGAGAGAGAGATAGAAAAAGAAAAGATGATTGAGAGTAAAGATTAGTGGGGATCCGAGAAGGTCACAAAGTAGCCACATCGCGTCACAGAGCCTTTTGGGTACAACTATGACTTGTGGAAGATATAGTTCTCACATAGACTAAGCATGTATTCGAAATTAGAAATGGATCTACACATTCCAGCATGAAAGAGGCTCTGTGGAGAAGAAAAGAAAGGTCTGTCCCCAGGTTCAAGGCAGATGTGGTGATGACCAGTGGTGCAAGCTGTTAGCAGAACAATTCACTATCGCATCAGGGATGTAGAGAGGTGGAGTAGCAGACATCTTGTCATGGATGCCAAATGCTGGTGTAGCGCTATTATTTTCACTCTCTGCAGCTACTGAGGTATGATGGCACCACCTGTATAGTATTTAGGAGCAGAGTCATAATCTGCATGATCAGGACAGGATCTCTAACAAGCACTAGTGCCTCCACTCAATTGGGGCTTGTGAATAGCAAGTGAAATCCCAATTGAGAAATGCATCATCCACATGGACAGTAATCCACATAGCATTGTATTTCAAAGTCCATGTAATGAAGAAATAACAATCAGTGAACCATCCAACATAAGGTATTTTGCAAACAGGAACATGAAATCATTCAACAGTCTCTGTGTATGTCTCCGTGAGGGGAAGCTGCAGGACTTACAGTCTATTCTCACAGCAGGAATCCACTGTTCTCTCTGCCACATGTGCTCTCGTCTCCTCCCACATACCCTTGCCTTACCTCTGCTCTTCTTGATGACCTAGTCCATGGTGAGAGAGAGAGAGAGAGAGAGCATAGCAGCCATATTGGAAAAGGGCTAAACAAACACTGCATGACAGGAGTATACATTTGGCAAATGGGCAAAGAAATTACCACATCACTACATTCTCCCCCTGCTGAAAATCCTTCATACCCGGCAAGGATATACATATAAAACCAACAAAACATAGCAAAAATTAACATAGTTTTCCCCTTCTGCAGACCACTTCTCCAGAAGCAAACTATAAGGCTACTTGGACACCGAGGGGCTGGGCGCGCTGTGATATGGCGGTGTAATGTCAAATTACTACAGGAGGACCTCACCTCCAAGGTAATTTCTCAGCATCTCTGGGAACTCTTTGCCACAAATGAAAACTCAGTTACTGACCCTTTTATGCTATGGAATGCCCATAAGGCTTTCATAAGGGGTATATTTATCCAGCAAGGGGCCAGGGTAAAAAAACTTTTCAATGCAAAACTCACAGGTCTGTTGTCAGAGATCCACATTTTAGAAATGAGCAACAAAACAAACCCATCCCTTTCTATATCCAACCCCCTCCCTAAACTTAGAGGGGAACTAAGGTTGCTTCTCAACGAGCAATACTACAAACACTTACAACGCCTTAAGCTCAACTTTTACACAGGAGCCAAAAGGGAGGAAACACTGAATAAATTGAGAGCTACCCAAGCGAGATCCATAATCTCCCACGTTATTCATCCTTCCCTTAAACACAAAATCACTAATGCACAAGAGATAGCGGATGAGTTTGCCAATTACTATGGCATGTTATACAACCTCCGCCATGATCCCAACACCCCCCAGCCAACATCCTCTGACTAGGGATGGGCCCGGTGTTCGATTCGAACCCATGTTCAAATCGAACATCGGGCGTTCGACCGCTCGGCGAGCCCAGAACTATTTGGGCCGTTCGCATCAAATTCGTGTGATGCGAACGGCCCACAATGAACCGCGCCAGTCGCATTGCTGGCTGATGATTGGCCAAGCATGCACTGTGACACCGCATGCTTGGCCAATCATAGAGCCAGCGGTGAGGAGAGCAATAATTGGCCACAGGCAGGATGCCTGTGGCCAATTATAGCTCAGGGGGTTTAGTACACGCCCCACACTATAAAAGGTCGCCGCTCTGGCGGCCTATTGTAGTGTGTTCCGGCGTTAGTGAGTAACTGTGTCAGTCACATTAGCTGCTGTGATTCATTTTGCATTGCTGAGCATCTGATGTTGTATTAATTCTGCTGACAGTATCTGCTGTGTTATACATTCTGCTGTGCTGACTGCTAAGTGCTGAGTCTGACATTTTCTGCTGTGATTCTGGGGATTAGTCTAGTGTGTGCGTGCTGTTAGTACAGCATTGCAGTATCACATTAAACCACCTTTACCCTTCTGGCCTGTTGTCATCTAAGGCAGCCAGCCAGGCATTTGCAGGAGCTAGCGTGTGTGTGTGTGCTGTGTGAGTAGAGCACAGCACAGCACACAATAAACCACCTCAGCCTCTATCTGCCGTAAGGCCCTGTTGTTGTCATCTAAGGCAGCCAGGCATTTGCAGGAGCTAGTGTGTGTGTGTGTGCTGTGTGAGTAGAGCACAGCACACAATAAACCACCTCAGCCTCTATCTGCCCTAAGACCCTGTTCTTGTCATCTAAGGCAGCCACCACCTCAGCCTCTATCTGCCCTAAGGCCCTGTTGTTGTCATCTAAGGCAGCCAGGCATTTGCAGGAGCTAGCGTGTGTGTGCTGTGTGAGTAGAGCACAGCACACAATAAACCACCTCAGCCTCTATCTGCCGTAAGGCCCTGTTGTTGTCATCTAAGGCAGCCAGGCATTTGCAGGAGCTAGCGTGTGTGTGTGTGTGTGCTATGTCAGTAGAGCACAGCACACAATAAACCACCTCAGCCTCTATCTGCCCTAAGGCCCTGTTGTTGTCATCTAAGGCAGCCAGGCATTTGCAGGAGCTAGCGTGTGTGCGTGTGCTGTGTGAGTAGAGCACAGCACACAATAAACCACCTCAGCCTCTATCTGCCGTAAGGCCCTGTTGTTGTCATCTAAGGCAGCCAGGCATTTGCAGGAGCTAGCGTGTGTGTGTGTGCTGTGTGAGTAGAGCACAGCACACAATAAACCACCTCAGCCTCTATCTGCCGTAAGGCCCTGTTGTTGTCATCTAAGGCAGCCAGGCATTTGCAGGAGCTAGCGTGTGTGTGTGTGTGTGCTATGTCAGTAGAGCACAGCACACAATAAACCACCTCAGCCTCTATCTGCCCTAAGGCCCTGTTGTCATCTAAGGCAGCCACCACCTCAGCCTCTATCTGTCCTAAGGCCCTGTTGTTGTCATCTAAGGCAGCCACCACCTCAGCCTCTATCTGCCCTAAGGCCCTGTTGTTGTCATCTAAGGCAGCCAGGCATTTGCAGGAGCTAGCGTGTGTGTGTGTGTGTGTGTGTGTGTGTGCTGTGTGAGTAGAGCACAGCACAGCACACAATAAACCACCTCAGCCTCTATCTGCCCTAAGGCCCTGTTGTCATCTAAGGCAGCCAGGCATTTGCAGGAGCTAGCGTGTGTGTGTGCTGTGTGAGTAGAGCACAGCACACAATAAACCACCTCAGCCTCTATATGCCGTAAGGCCCTGTTGTTGTCATCTAAGGCAGCCACCACCTCAGCCTCTATCTGCCCTAAGGCCCTGTTGTTGTCATCTAAGGCAGCCACCACCTCAGCCTCTATCTTCCCTAAGGCCCTGTTGTTGTCATCTAAGGCAGCCACCACCTCAGCCTCTATCTGCCCTAAGGCCCTCTTGTCATCTAAGGCAGCCAGGCATTTGCAGGAGCTAGCGTGTGTGTGTGCTGTGTGAGTAGAGCACAGCACACAATAAACCACCTCAGCCTCTATCTGCCCTAAGGCCCTGTTGTTGTCATCTAAGGCAGCCACCACCTCAGCCTCTATCTGCCCTAAGGCCCTGTTGTTGTCATCTAAGGCAGCCATCTGCAGGAGTTAGTGTGTGTGCTGTGTGACTCCAGCACAATATACACTACCCACTACAATGCCTGGAAGACCGACAAGGAGAGGCAAACAGTCCCGAGGCAAGAAAACAGGGCAAGCAGGCTCTGTGTCTAGAGACAACAGTGCTGGTCGTGGACGTGGTGCATCGCCATCAGAACGTGGCCATGGGACACGCTTGTCCTTCTTTTTGGCAGCTGGACATGTTGAGCCGCATCATGCCGAAGGCTTGGTAGAGTGGATGACCAAGCCCTCCTCATCCTCCTCATCCTCTCTCACCCAGGCTCAGGGTACTGGAAAATCAGCTGCCAACGCGTACTCAATGGCATCATCAGGCACCCCTTCCCTAGACCCACCATGTCCTCCTGAGGAGTCCCCCGAACTGTTTGAGCACAGTGTTGGGTACATGCTCCAGGAGGATGCCCAGTGTTTTGAAGGCTCGGATGATGATACCCAACTAGAGGAAGGCAGTATCGTGAGCGCAGAGAGAGGGGATGCTCAAGGACAGCAATCTGGCAGTCATGTTCCCCCAGCTGCATCTTACTGCCAGGTTTGCTCCAGTGGTGAAGAGGGAGGGGATGATGAGGTCACTGACTCCACGTGGGTGCCTGAAGGCAGAGAGGAGGAGGAGGAGGAGGAGGCGGCACATGTCCAACGAGGCAGGATGCCCTCCGGGGGCCAGCTTGAGGCCAGCACACCAACTGAATCACACCGCAGAGCTCCGCCTGTGCAGGGCGCTGCCTCTGCACGTTATTCCAAAAGTTCTTTGGTGTGGGCCTTTTTTGAGACGAGTGCATCAGATCGCACCACTGCTATTTGCAACATATGTCTCAAGCGTATCTCACGTGGCCAAAACATCAGCCGCTTGGGCACCACAAACATGACCAGACATATGTCGACCTGCCATGCAGCTTTCCAAACGGGCATTCAGTGCCCCTAGAGGTTTTGGTACTGATCATAGAACGCATCTGTCCACAGACTCCGTGGACCATCTGACTTTTTATCAAAATGAATCAGTCCTGGATTACCAGCAGCTATGGAGCCCCTAATATTGAAGAAATGGATTCTGGACAGCTTCTGATGCGTTTCACAACAACATTGTTGCTTAGTCATAGCTGAGCTATGACTAAGCAACAATGATGTTGTGAAACGCGTCAGTTGTTTGTCATGCTTCTGTTGTCACATGACATGCTTCTGTTGTCACATGAACTTTGACTATTCATTACAATAAAGGCTTTTATCGGGGTGCAGCTGTCCACAATCTATTTCTTCAATATTGGGCGTTTTTTTCAGTACACCACCTGGAGCAGTTCACGCTTTTGTTCTCTTGTTATGAAGCCCCTAATGCCGATGTTGCCGAATAAGTGTTTTTGGGATGTGGAATCTCTGCAGGACTTCTAGGCTGCCTAGTGTTGTGAGTGTTGATTTCATCTGGAAGAATGTTTTTGGTGTAGGTTTCATGGGCACAATTAACAACCAAAGACCAATTTTTCCGCACCTGTTTGACAGGTGCATATCATTACAATTCTTGACAGCAAGGCCAATTCATGCTTTCATCAAGAGTACCTCTATAGGGTTGTGGTGTAAAGGCGCCACCGACATACAAAGAACAATCTTTCTGCACCTGTAGAAGTAAAAATCCAAACTTTGTTGTAGAGACACCAGAATTTATCCAAAAAACCTCTATCATACAGACTGGCTCCCCAAGTTGTTGCTTACAAAATAAAGAAAGCTTGCAGGGAAAATGTAATTTTTGTTGGGCTTTATAAATGCAATTATTTCTGCAGCAGCTTCTATACACAGTACAGATGTGCCACTTTACATGCGGACTAAGGGGACCCCCAGGCACTACATTGAAAGGAATTTTTATACTTTCACTTTAACCTGTTGCTGACCGCCCGCCGTCAAATGACGGCGGAGCGGTGCAGCTCTTGTGGCGGGCCGCCGTCATATGACGGCGCTCGCTTTTTGGTCACTAGGGGGCGCGCGCGCGCCGCGGGAGGCGCGCGTGCCCGCCGCGTAGCTGGGGACCTGATGCGCGTGCCCGGCGGCCGCGATGTCCGCCAGGCACCTGCGATTGTCCGGTAAGTGAGCAGGACGTGGATCGGTGTGTGTAAACACACCGATCCACGTCCTGTCAGAGGAGAGGAGACCGATGGTGTGTCCCTTGTACATAGGGACACCGATCGGTCCCCTCCCCCAGTCAGTCCCCTCCCCCCACAGTTAGAATCACTAATCTAGGGAACATATTAACCCCTGCAGCGCCCCCTAGTGTTAACCCCTTCCCTGCCAGTCACATTTATACAGTAATCAATGCATTTTTATAGCACGGATCGCTGTATAAATGTGAATGGTCCCAAAAATGTGTCAAAAGTGTCCGATATGTCCGCCGCAATGTAGCAGTCACGATAAAAATCGCAGATCGCCGCCATTACTAGTAAAAAAAAAAAATAATAATAAAAATGCTATAAATCTATCCCCTATTTTGTAGACGCTATAACTTTTGCGCAAACCAATCAATAGACGCTTATTGCGATTTTTTTTTTTTACCAAAAATATGTAGAAGAATACGTATCGGCCTAAACTGAGGAAAAAATTTGTTTAAAAAAAAAAAAAATGGATATTTATTATAATAAAAAGTAAAAAATATTGCATTTTTTCAAACTTGTCCCTCTTCTTTTGTTTATAGCGCAAGAAATAAAAACCGCAGAGGTGATCAAATACCACCAAAATAAAGCTCTATTTGTGGGGAAAAAATGATGAAACATTTTATTTGGGTACATCCTTGCATGACCGCGCAAATGTTATTCAAAATGCGACAGCGCTAAAAGCTGAAAAATGGCTTGGTCAGGAAGGGGGTGTTTGTGCCTGGTAGGCAAGTGGTTAAGCATCAATAAATCACTGCTCATTTAAAAATTAAGTTTTTTACAAGCTTTGTTTTCATTGATACATGTCCCCCAGGCCAGTGCATGGACCCCATAACCATTGTATGCCCAATTACTTGCATATAAGCCTTCAAAATGGGCACTTTTGATTTTTCATGTTTGGGTCCCATAGACTTCAATGGGGTTCGTTATTCGGTTCCAATCTTCGAAAGTTCTGGTGCGAAATGAACAGGGGGTCGTTCAGCCTATCCCTCATCCCTTTAAACCCAAACACATATGAATTACACAGGTTCTGAGGCTAATTTAATGCAGATAAGGCACCAAGTAATTTTAATTACCACCTTAATCAGCCACAGAACCTGTGTAATTAATATGTGTTCAGTTTTAAAGGGATGAGGTGGTAACCCTAGGTGCCCCGTACCACCACCACTTGGTTTGCTTGTGGACTGAGAGGAAGAAAGTACACCAGTACCTGCCTCCCCTCTGTGATCAAAGAGAAAGCCATTACCAGCTTGTACAGCACCTGATCAAACAGGTGTTTTTCTATATTTGCAGGGTCTTTATAGTGCATGTGTTGCAGAGAAGTACTGGATATGTTTTTTTGCCCAGACATACTTTTTTGTCTTCTTTTAAATATGTAGCTGGTGGGTGGTAAAACTAAGCAGTTGAGCCACAATTTTACCACCCTCAAACACCTGCCTGAACATGTCATGAAGCCACAGCAAAAATTAAACAGCATGTAGCATTCGTCAGACATTACTGCCACTGAACTCAACCAGTGCAAGTCTATGGGGCTGCACCACAACTGCCCCATAACTGCATACCTCCCAACTGTCCCTTATTTTGAGCGACTGTCCTTCATTAAGAAAAAAGTCCCTCTGTCCCTCTTTCCTCCTCATTTGTCCCTCAATTTGGTCTGATCTCTATAGTTGTATATAAAATGCACTATTTATCTATCAAAAAGTGTTTCCTGGTGCTTTCTTCCAATTTCTAAATTGCTGCATTTGTAAAATCTAAAAGCCAGTATAAAGAAATAGTGGTGGTAAAAAAAGCACTTTAACCAATCCTTTTTTTTGTTGTTCAATTCTCCTTTAAGGGGGGGGGGGGGTATCCTATGCCTACATACTTTTGCTAGTAGGTGTCCCTCATTCCCATCTCAGAAAGTTGGGAGGTATGTAACTGCATGCAATTGTGGCGTATTAGTGTGGCGTTTACAGGGTTAAATCAGGTGGTGAAGAGGCAATTTAATGCTTTCTCATGATCTGCCAAATGCTGTCAATGCCTCAATCCATTGCATATTGCTCTTCGGAGGGCACTGCATGTGTGAAGGAGCCCAAAGTAACCCTTGCTGGATGGAAATCATTATGAGACTTGTTATATTTGCAAATAACCACTAGATGTCAGTTTTGTCCTACAATTGCTGCAAATCTTGGGCTAACCCTAGTCTGAATGGCAAGATTTTAAATAATACTGTTATCAAGACTCACTCAACAAATATAAGCAAGATTCAACAAACATATGTAAGAAAGACTATATAGAATTTTTATCTGAATCCCAAGAAGAACAATCAGACTAGGGATAGCCTAACAAATATATTTTACTAATTTTACTAATTGTACGTGAACTTTTTTTTACTTCCACTGATATTTTTTATAAAGCATGAAAAATTGTGAAAGGTACAAGATAAATTACTAAATAAAGGCAGAAATTGACAGGGTTATCTAAGAAAAGTCGTCAGTTGGGGCGATTTACTAAAGGAGTACATTTTTCCATGTGCTGATTGAACTTCTGTGCATTTTGAACACCAAATCAATGCACAAAGAAAAAAAAAAGAAAAAAAATTGTATTTTCCTTTGCACCTGACTAAATCCTTGAAGCCTTTTTACAGCCATGCTGCAAGTAAGACAGTACCCCCTTTGGCAATGAAACCACCAATGTTTCAAGTAATAGTTTAAGCCACTGGTACACACTTCTATTTTTTTTCCGTTCAACCCAGCAGGGCTAAACTAAAAAAAAAAAAACTGACAGCTCCGGAGGAGCCTCTGTATTAACTATGCAATGTTAGAACAGCAATCTCCCCTGCTGAGCTATTGTGATCTCTCAGCCGATCGGCAGACCTTTTTCAGTCATGCCCCTTTGGCAGAAACCAGCCAAACGGTCCCTGTAACATTGTTTTGTTGCTTGTTGATCCTGCTACTAGATTCAGTTTTTACCAACTCCTTCCAAGCTGTTCAGCATCATTTTAGTTAGAGGGGTTGGAATAAACTATGCTGCCACAGCCAGGGGGCATGGCACAGCCAATTATTATTTCTGCCCAGGTATTAGTGCAGTTTTTCATGGCAATTGGATTATACATTCACCCTCTTATCATCTCTTCTCTGTTCCTTTTGAAGGATTTGATTTTAAACATTGCGGTCCTGCTGAAACTGATATTATCCATTGTCCTGCTGAAAACTGACATATTAGCTGACATCTTGCAGATTCCTAAATTAGAAATCTAGCTCTGCCTCTCCAGAAGTCCTCTCCCATGGTGGCCTCCACTGGACCAAGTGGACAAAAGGCAGATGGAGTTGGGATACTTCTATCCTCACAAAGCATGTTTCAAGCTCATCTTTTACCTCCTTTATCCCTCTCTGCTTTTTCCCATTTTCTCTAAGGATTGCTGTGATTTACTGCCCTCCTGGAGCAGTGCATGCTTCCTTGACAGCTTCTCTGCTTGGCTACCCTACCTTTTCTTTATCATTCTTAGGATCTACCCTACCACATTCTGTACCATCATTTTTGGTGACTACTTTAATGCCCCTGGTAATGTTAACACCTCAACGATCTCTTAACTCCTCAACCCAACCTCTTCTTTTTACCTGATGCAATGGACACACTCCTTTTCCTCTATCCGATCACAACATTATCAGTTTAATTATCCTCTGTTTTCAAACCCCTATCCTTCCAACCAGAAAACAGCGTACTTATAGCAACCTTCACTACTTTAACCCTTTTTTTTTCCATGCTGTAAGAGACTACCTCTACAGCAAACTCTAATTCTATCTACAACAGCTCACTCTCATACTCCCTGGACAAATTTGCTCTCTTCACTACACATAAGCCCCATACACACGGTCGGACTTTTTCATGGATTCTGTCCGATCGGACAATGTTGTTGAAAAATCAGACCGTGTGTATGCACCATCGGACAGTGTACGTCGGATTGTCCAACGGACAAAGTCTTATCTCCTGCTGGAAAGATTTGCCGACAACACGGTCCGACCACACCAAATCCGATCGTGTGTACGGTTGTCCGACCGGACAAAGTGCTACGCATGCTCAGATCACATTACAAGACCAAAGCTATTGGCTACTAGCCTCTACGTAGTCCCGTCGTAGGCAACAAACGTCACCACGTTCAGAATGATCGGATTTTCCGACAACTTTGTCCGACCGTGTGTACGCAAAACCAACATCAGACAAAGTATGACGGACAGGATCCGACCGACCTGGTCCGCGGATTGTCCGACCGTGTGTATGGGGCTATAGAGTTAGACCCCACCTGATACAACCTTTACAAATGACACACTACATCTCAAAAGACGTAGTCATGCTTTTGAACAACTGTAGCATAAAACTAAATCCCTCCAAGGCCTTATATATATCTGCCCTGCCATAATGCTGTCAAACAGACCTATGTTATCACTCTCATTAACATCCTCTAATCCAGACCTTGTCAAATCTTTCACCCTTAACTCTTAACTAAGTCCCCAACTGACTCTTCTCACCAACTAATTCACTGCCAAGAACATTTTCAATTTTTTTTCAAAAAAGGATAGATGAAATTTGTCTTGAAATCACCATGGTCCAGGTATCTCCCCCACTTATCATACCATGCCTACCACTGCATTCAGTACTTTATTCTTTTACTCTCTCGCCCTGATACCACAGAGGAGGTTGCTAAACTTTTTTCTGATGCTCCACCTAGCCAACTCCCCCCTGGACCTCACACACTCACAACTACTCCAGTCACCTTCTTGCTATATTCTTTGCTCACTAACTCACATCTTCACTTTTTCGCTTTCAATTTGCTTCTTCCCCTCCCCGTTAAAACATGCACTGGCCACTCCCACCAGTCTGAACAACTGAAGACCCATTTTCTTGCTCATGTTTACTTCCAAACCACTAGAAGTCCCAGTCTACAACCACCTGAGCTACCACCTCATGAATAACAACCTTCTTAACTTCTACAGTCTGGGTGTCACCCACAACACTCCACAGAAACTCCCCTCCCAAAACCCACTAAAGACTTAATTTAGTCACCGCAAAAACGAAAGGCCACCAGTCGGTACTTATACTACACATAGAAACTTCTGGTGGAATTCTCTTGTTAATTTATCGGCATGAACATTCTCCTCAGGTTCCCAAGAATTTCCATCTGGCCCATATCCTTTCCATTAAACCAGATACTGTAATGTGTTCCTAAGGATACTGGAATCAAGAATTTTCTCAACCAAAAAAATGTTCTCACCTTGCACCTGAACAGGTGGAGGGGTGGAAGAATTCTACCAGAGAAAGGGTTTTTGTGTAATGGTTGGAGGAATATATGAAACACAGGGCGAATCTTCATACTGTCAGGAAGCTTTAAGTGAAAATTAGGTGGGTTAATTTGAACTGAAATGTGGAAAGACTTCAAAAACGTTTGACCCAACTTAGCTGATGGAGTATCGCTCAAATTTTTGGTTGATAATGCAATGTAGTTGTTAACAGCAATGTAGTTGCTAACAGCAGGAATTAGAGTTGAGATAGGGAGATTAGGATTAAAAACGGGATGATACTGGGTATTTAACCCCTTCCCTACCCACCCATAGTCATATGACGCCCACAAGGTGGATCTACCATCCTGGGTGGGCGTCATATGACGTCCTCCCATTCCCGGCCACCTGGGGGCGCGCACGCGCCGCCGGTGGCGCGCACGCCCACGGCGTCGCTTGGGACCCAGTGCGGGTGCCCGGCGGCCTCAATGTCCGCCGGGCACCCGCGATTGCCCGTTAAAACAATGGGACCGGGCGGGACCGTGGAGCTGTGTGTGTAAACGCACAGCTCCACGTCCTGTCAGCGAGCAGGAGACCGATCATGTGATCCCAGCACGGAGGAACACATGATCGGTCTCCTCCCCTTGATTCCTCTCCCCCCACAGTTAGAATCACACATTTAGGGAAAACATTAACCCCTTCCCGCCCCTAGTGTTAACCCCTTCCCTGCCAGTCACATTTACACAGTAATCAATGCAATTTTATAGCAACGATCGCTGTGTAAATGTGAATGGTCCCAAAAATGTGTCAAAAGTGTCCGAAGTGTCCGCCGCAATGTCGCAGTCACGAAAAAAAAATCGCAGATCGCCGCCATTACTAGTAAAAAAAAAAAAAAAAAAAAAAAATGCAATAAATCTATCCCCTATTTTGTAGACGCTATAACTTTTGCGCAAACCGATCAATATACGCTTATTGCGATTTTTTTTTTACCAAAAATATGTAGAAGAATACGTATCGGCCTAAACTGGGGAAAAGAATAGTTTTTTTAAAAAAAAAATGGGATATTTATTATAGCAAAAAGTAAAAAATATTGTGTTTTTTTTCAAAATTGTCGCTCTTCTTTTGTTTATAGCGCAAAAAATAAAAACCGCAGGGGCGATCAAATACCACCAAAAGAAAGCTCTATTTGTGGGAAAAAAAGGACATCAATTTTGTTTGGGTGTAACGTCGCACGACCGCGCAATTGTCAGTTAAAGCAACGCAGTGCCGAATCGCAAAAAGTGCTCTGGTAAGGAAGGGTAAAAAATGGCCCGGTGCTGAAGCGGTTAAGAAAAATTGAAGTGGAGCCATGTTTAGAATTGTTATAGTCAAACTCTAGGAAGATAGTCCACCCAGTCATCCTGAAGATAACTAACAAAACAACAAAGATACCATCGTAGAAAGAATCCGTCATAGAGAGGGGTCAGGTTACATAGTTACATAGTAGGTGAGGTTGAAAAAAGACACAAGTCCTCAAGTCCAACCTATGTGTTCAGATTCAGAGACCAGTAACTATAGCAGTAGCAAAGCTCCCACTGACCAGTTGGATAAGTACTGACCTGTTGGATGACATGGGCTCACCTGGGGTGCAGAGTCTAAGGACTAACTGCTCTTCACCAAAGCTCCTGATGGTGGAGATGGATTTTGCTGTGAGTTAGTACGAGGTTGAGTCCAGTAGCAGATAAAGCAGGTAGGGATCAAGCAGACATGTAGTCAGTACCAAGCCAAAGGTCGGTAAATAGTGGTTGCAAGTTGAGATCAAGCAGAAGCATAGTTGAGGAACAAACCAAAGGTTGGTCACGAGTGGTGGCAAATATACAAATGGCAGCAAGATTGGAAAGAGCAAGATATTGGCTGAAGAGAGCACAATAATCTGGCAAACAGGAAGTGAAAAAGCATGGCTTAAATAGGAAGTTTGGGGCAAGAGCACAAGGTTTAAGGTTCAAGAGAAACAATGTTCAAAGCACGATTGCTCAAGGAATTGTCTAGGCTGCATTTTAGCATCCCAGGTGGTTTAGCAAGAAGACACCAGGCCACATACCCTCAACATGGAGAGGGTGCTTTGGGGTCCCCCCCCAAAACACCTTGTTCCCATGCTGATGGGGACAAGGGCATCTTCCCCACAACCCTTGCCCGGTGGTTGTGGGGGTCTGGGGGCAGGGGGCTCGGAAAACCAAAGCCCCCTTTAACAAGGGGGCCCCCAGATCCTGGCCCCTCCTATGTGAATGGGTATCGGGTACATTGTACCCCTACTCATTCACCAAAAAAGTGTCCTGCGATGTAAATCCATCTTCAATCACAGCGCAGACAACCCAAAAAAAACCCCAAAAAAACAGAAAAACTCTGCCTCCATGGGAGGCAGCCCCGCGCCTGCAGTCTTTTTCACAATGACATCTGTAATATATAGCCGAGGGCGGGGCCACCAGGTGACGTAACTGAGTGACCCCGCCCCTTCTGACATCATGTGATGTCACGTGATGCCAGAGGGGGCGGGGGGTCACCCATTTAAATCACTGGGTGGACCCGCCCTCAGCTATATAACAGCTGTCATTGCAAAAAGGCTGCTGTTGCAGGGATGCCTCCCATTGAGGCACCCGAAAAGCGCCTCTAAAATGACTATAAAGCACCGCTAAAACTAGCGGGGCTTTAACGGTAACGCGCTGTCAGTGTGAAAGGGCTCTAAGACGATTTGTGTGACTGCAGGAGCAGCCAGTCACCCGGCTATAGCCCTAACATCCATTTCAAGGGATGTAAAAGTTTAAGTCTTAAATGTGGAGACAGAACTGCGTTCAGGAGTTGAGGCAGCAAAGATTATTGCGGCCTCTCAAAGAGCTCAACTTGATGCCAGCCTTCTTAGCTGAGTCTTCTATAGACTTGGTAAAACTGCTAGCAAGTAGGGATGAGCTCGGTGTTCGATTCAAACTCATGTTCGAATCGAACATCGGCCGTTCGCCTAAGCGGCGAACCCAGAACTTTGTGGGCCATTCGCGCCAAATTCGTGTGACACGAATGGCCCAGTGCATTGCTGGCTGATGATTGGCCAAGCATGCGCTGTGACCCTGCATGCTTGGCCAATCACAGCGCCGGCAGTGAGGAGAGGCATAATTGGCCACAAGCAGGATGCCTGTGGCCAATTATAGCTCAGGGGGGTTTAGTACACACCCCACACTATATAAGGCCGCCAGCGCGGCGGCCTTGTGTAGTGTGTTGGCGTGCAGGGAGAGAGCAGGATAGGCAGGGACAGTGTCAGTGTCAGCTGTGCTTTTCTTCTTAAGCTAGCGCTGTTAAAGTGGGTGTAGTGTGTTGGCGTTCAGGGAGAGAGCAGGATAGGCAGAGACAGTGTCAGTGTCAGCTGTGCTTTTTAACCTAGCACTGTTACAGTGGGTGTAGTGTGCCTCCTGCACAGTATACACCTGAATCTACCCCCTCATTGCTGGTGTTGTGTAGTTCAGTTGTGCCACACTAAGGCATCTGCCTAATATTCAGTGGGTGTAGTGTGCCTCCTGCACAGTATACACCTAAATCTACCCCCTCATTGCTGGTGTTGTGTAGTTCAGTTGTGCAACAAAGGCATCTGCCTAATATTCAGTGGGTTTAGTGTGCCTCCTGCACAGTATATACCTGAAGTTACCCCTTATTGCTGGTTTTCCCATCTCCCTGCAAGCCATTAGTATGTCTGGAAGACCAACAAGGAGAGACAGACAGTCACGAGCCAATAAAAGAGGGCAAGCAGGCTCTGTGTCTAGAGGCAACAGTGCTGGTCGTGGACGCAGTGCATCGTCATCAGCACGTGGCCATGGGACACGCTTGTCCTTATTTTCGGCAGCTGGACGTGTTGAGCCGCATCATGCTGAAGACTTGGTAGAGTGGATGACCAAGCCCTCCTCATCCTCCTCATCCTCTCTCACCCAGGCTCAGGGTACTGGCAAAGCAGCTGCCAACGCGTCCTCTTCCCTCGTCTCAATGATGTCATCAGTCACTCCTTCCCTAGACCCACCATGTCCTCCTGAGGAGTCCCCCGAACTGTTTGACCACAGTGTTGGGTACATGCTCCAGGAGGATGCCAAGCATTTTAAAGGCTCTGGTTATGATACCAAGCTAGAGGAAGGCAGTAGCGTGAGCGCAGAGAGAGGGGATGCTCAAGGATAGCAATCTGGCAGTCATGTTCTGCCAGCTGCAGCATACTGCCAGGTTTTCTCCAGTGGTGAAGAGGGAGGGGATGATGAGGTCACTGACTCCACGTGGGTGCCTGATAGGATAGAGGAGGAGGAGGCACATCTCCAACGAGGCAGGATGCCCTCCGGGGGCCAGCTTAAGGGCAGCACACCGCAGAGCTCCGCCTGTGCAGGGCGCTGCCTCTGCGCATTATTCCAAAAGTTCTTTGGTGTGGGCCTTTTTTGAGAAAAGTGCAGCAGATCGCACCACTGCTATTTGCAACATATGTCTCAAGCGTATCTCGCGTGGCCAAAACATCAGCCGCTTGGGCACCACATGCTTGACCAGACATATGTTGACCTGCCATGCAGCTTATTGGCAAGCATACCTTAAAGACCCACACCAAAGAACAAAGCAGACCTCTCCTTGCTCTTCATCAGTTGGGATCTCCAACCCCAGTATACATTCAGTCCTCTCTGAAAGCTGCACTGAGAGGAATGAAGGTGTAGAATTGTGTCACAGCCAAGTACTTGCCGGCACTCTGCTAGCAGTAGTCCGACGTCCGGTTGTACCAGGCAAATTTCCCTGCCCCAGCTGCTGGACCGTCGAAAAAAGTTCACTCCCAGCCATCCACATGCCCAGCGGTTGAATGCTAGCTTGGCTAAATTGCTAGCACTTCAACTGCTGCCTTTTCAGTTGGTAGACTTAGCCCCCTTCCGTGAGTTTGTGCAATGTGCGGTTCCTCAGTGGCAGGTTCCAAAACGCCACTTTTTCTCACGGAAGGCGATTCCGGCTCTCTACTGGCATGTGGAAGGCAATGTCCATGCCTCGCTGGACAGGGGCGGTCAACGGTAAGGTGCATATTACCGCTGACTCATGGTCCAGCAGGCATGGACAGGGACATTACCTATCTTTCACGGCCCATTGGGTCACTCTTTTGGCAGCTGGGAAGGATGCAGGACAAGGTGCAGTAGTGTTGGAGGTTGTTCCACCACCACGCCTCCAAACTGCTACTACTGGTTGTGACACACCTCTCTCCTCCACCTCCTCCTCTTCTTCTTCCTCCATGGCCTCTTTCTGTGCTTTGTCCTCGGAACCAGCGGTGCTCCATAGGCGTTCAAGGGGCTACGCAAGTACGCAGGCAAAAAGCTGCCATGCTGTGCTTGCGCTGGTGTGTTTGGGGGATGTTTGGGGGACAGGAGCCACACTGGGGCAGAGGTTCTGTCAGCTCTGCAGGGGCAGTCCGAGAGGTAGTTGACGCCAAGCCAGCTTAAGCCAGGAATGGTGGTTTGCGACAATGGCACCAACCGCCTCTCCGCCCTGCGACAGGGACAACTGACCCATGTGCCCTGTGTGGCTCACGTCCTTAACCTGGTGGTGCAGCGATTCTTGGGCAGGTGCCCAGGCTTACAGGATGTCCTGAGGCAGGCCAGGAAAGTCTGTGTGCATTTCCGCCGATCATATAATTTCAGTACTCGGCTGGCTGAGCTGCAAAATGAGTTGAACCTGCCCAAGAACCGCCTTATATGTGACATGCCCACCAGGTGGAACTTAACATTGGCCATGCTGCAGCGACTGCACACGCAGCAGAGGGCCATTAATGAGTACCTGTGCGACTACGGCACCAGGACAGGGTCAGGGGAGCTCAGATTTTTTTCACCATGCCAGTGGGGCATGATCAGGGATGCATGTACTGTCCTGTCACCATTTGAGGAGGCCACGAGGATGGTGAGCAGTGACAGTGCATGCATCAGTGACACTGTACCTCTTGTCCACCTGTTGGAGCATACGCTGCGTGGAATAATGGACAGGGCACTTGAGGCAGAACAGAGGCAGGAAGAGGAGGACTTCCTTGCCTCTCAATGCCCCCTTTATCCAGACAGTGTTCCATCTGTCCCACCCATCACACAGGAAGAGGATGAGGAGGAGGAGGATTGTGTCAGCATGGAGGTGGAGCCTGGCACTCAGCATCAGCAGTCTTTTAGGGATGATTTACAGTCCCAAGAAACCGGTGGACTTGTACGTGGCTGGGAGGAGGTGGCTGTGGATCATGTAGTCTTGCATGGCCTCCCTGATCCTGCAAAGCCTGCGGAAGGATCCTCGTATTCTTCGGATCAAGGAGATGGACCATTACTGGCTGGCCACTCTCCTTGATCCACGGTACAAGGGTAAGGTTGCGGACCTTATCTTGCCGTCGCAGAGGGAGCAGAGGATGAGACATCTCCGGGAGGCCTTGCAGAAAGGTCTGTGCAACGCGTTCCCAGAGACTGGGAGGTATCAAACTCCTGGTCCTGGACAACGAGTTGCTGAGGCTTTGGTCAGTAGCAGAAGGAGCGGTGGAGAAGGTGGCCATCTGACCGATGCGTTCAGACAATTTTTTAGTCCGCAGCCACAAGGTATGATCGGTTCCAGCAACCATCGCCAGCGTCTGATATACATGGTGCAAGAATACCTAGGGGCAAGGTCAGACTTGGACACCTTTCCCACTGAAAATCCTCTGGCTTACTGGGTCTTGAGGATGGATCACTGGCCAGAGCTTGCATAGTATGCAATTGAGCTACTGGCCTGTCCTGCATCCAGCGTTCTTTCAGAACGCACATTCAGTGCTGCTGGAGGCTTTGTCACCGATCATAGGGTGTGCCTGTCCACCGACTCGGTTGATCGACTGACCTTCATAAAGATGAATCAGTTTTAGATCACCACCAGCTACCAAGCACCTGTAGCTGATGTAACCGAATAATTGGTTTTGAAATGTCACATTCCTTCAAGACTGCCTTTGCTGATGCTGAGTGAATGTCCTGTTATGTTGACTGACTATCCTCTTCCTCCTCAATGATCCTGATGATAGCTTGGAAAAACATTTTTGTTTCTGGGTGCCGCCACCAGTGGCTAAGGCCCAATTTTTCAGCCCTTAACAGGGGCATGTAATTACAATTTTTTATGCAATGCTTTGCAGCAGGGCTCATTCCTGCACTCCAACTAGAGTATCTGGGAGAGGTTGCAGTGTCGTGACACCAGCACCAGTGCCTAAGGCCCAATTTTTCAGCCCCTGTTTAACAGGGGCATTTAATTACAATTTTGTATGCAATGCTTTGCAGCAGGGCTCATTCCTGCACTCCAACTAGAGTATCTGGGAGAGGTTGCAGTGTTGTGGCACCAGCACCAGTGCCTAAGGCCCAATGTTTAACCGGGGCGTGTAATTACAATTTTTGATGCAATACTTTGCAACAGGGCTCATTGCTGTGCTCCAAGTACAGTATCTGTGAGGGGTTGCAGTGTTGTGGCACCAGCACCAGTGCCTAAGGCCCAATTTTTCAGCCCCTGTTTAACATGGGCATGTAATTACCATTCTTGATCTAATAATTCACAGCAGGGCCCATTCCTGCGCCCACCAAGAGTAACTGTGAGGGTTTACAGTGTTGTAGCACCAGCACCACCACCAAAGGCCCAATTTTTCCTACCACTGTTCAACAATGGCATGTAATTACAATTCCTGATATAATAGTTCACATCAGGGTGTTCTAGCACCCACCAAGAGTAACTGTGAGGGCTTACAGTATTGTGGCAACACCAACATCTAATGGGCAAATTTCTGCAGAGTATATACGGCAGGCCCCTACTTTCAAACATCCAACTTACAAACGACTCCTACTTGCAAACGTAAGGAGACAACAGGAAGTGAGAGAAAATCTACCCCTAGGAATGGAAATTCTCTCCTGTAAGAATTAATATGTGAAAAAGGTGTCTTCTCTCTACTGATGCTTTATCACCAATCCTTGTTTCAATAAAAAAACCAATTTTCCAAAAACATTTGTCATTGGGACGGAAAGTGAGGTGAAATGTTCTGAACAGGTGCACAGACAGCAAAAAAAATGTTACAGGGGTCATAACCCTTCCCTATGTGCTCCAAAAAGCTTAAAAATAGATTTTTTGGCTGGAGCTACACTTAAAAATTTACCTGTTCCAAATTACAAACAGATTCTACTTAAGAACAAACCTACAGTCCCTGTCTTGTTTGCACCGCCTGTATACTGCTGTTCAGAGTATATAGGGTTTTAGGTATAGGGTTTTATTTTGGGGGCGGGGTTCCCCTTAATATCCATACAAGACCCAAAGGGGCTGGTAAGGGGCTGGGGTAGGGTGGGTGATGGGGTAGCCATGCCATTTTTCCCAAAGATTTTCATCCATATTGCCAGGACAAGACATTACATTAAAGCCGCAAGCAGTTTTAAATGGCTTTTTTTCCTTTACAAATGTCATTTTGTGCAGGGACAGTTCTAAACACGGGAAACACTTTTTTTTTCACTTTATGCATCATTAAAATGACTGCTCCAGAAAAAACTTTTTTAAAACTTCTTTTTGCATTGATACATGTCCCCTGGGGCAGGACCCGGGTCCCTAAACCCTTTTCAGGACAATAACATGCATATTAGCCGTTATAGTTAGCACTTTAGATTTCGAACGCTCGCGTCCATTGTATTTAATAGGGGTTCTAATGTTCGCGCAAACTTTCGGTCCGTTCGCAGGTTCTGGTGCGAACCGAACCGGGGGGTGTTCGGCTCATCCCTACTAGCAAGACCTATGGCACACTCAGTAACGACAAAGAGAGCACTTTGGTTGCAACACTGGACTGCGGATGGGGCATCAAAGCAAGTGTTATGCAACATCCCGTACAACCGTAAGAACCTGTTTGGAAAGACCCTAGAGGGAGCAAACAAGCGTGTCATAGGCGGAAAATCGGGTCTGTTACCTCAGATGTCAAGGAAAAGAGAGTAACCCTCTCGGTCAGGGCAGTCTGATTGCAGAAGGGCCCGTGAAGCCAGATGGTACAGGACAAAACTGGAATACACTAGACCGCCATGGAAAGGGATGCGAAGTTCCCTCCTGCAGGGTGTAAATTCTAGAGCAGGACAGGCAGCAAAGAAGGTAGAGAAAGTTTTTGATGGTCGGTCCTTCCGGCCCCTTCAAGTGGGAGTCAGGTGGTAATATTCTGGAGGGTATGGATGGTGAAGGTCAGGGACTGCTGGGTCCAGAAAACTGTGAAACATGGATACAGGATAAAGTTTTGGGAAAAAAACACCAAAAAAAAATTTCTAGACACATTGGCAACAAGATCATAATAAACACAAGTATTTACAAAATACGTGACCAAATTATGTCAGAAACAGGCAATTACAGTATATTAGTAAATCAACTGGGAGATTGGCTGATTTCAATCGATTTAGCAGATGCATATTTGCATTTCCCAATCAACAAGCTTTATCAGAAATACTTCTGATTCATAGTAGGGGTAAGCCATTATCAATTCAGATGTTTGCACTTTGGGATCAGCCCCACCAGTACACCTGCCTCTCAGGAGCAATTTAATACAGCTGTGGCATTGGATTCACCCTAATCCAGGGAGATTACAGTTGACGGCTTGGCTGTTAAATCGGCCAGATTGCATTCGCAAGACCTCTCGGATTAAGTAATATCTACACTACTAAGTGCAACAAACATTACATACTTCAGAAATTGGAGAAGATTTGTGGACTTTGTGTCACAACATAATTTCTCCCCAATAACTCAGAGTATTACAAACATCTTAGAATTTCTGCTGACAGCAGTGAACGTAGGCTTGGCATATAGCTCGATTAAAGTTCATGTTTCAGCTCTATCTTCCTTCACCGGACATAGGTGGGCAAACGAGCCTTTAATAAAACAATTCTTCAGAGCAGTAATAGGAATGCGGCCTCCAACAAAAAACCTCTTCCCAACCTGGGACTTGGGCATGGTTCTAAAGGCTCTATTGCAGCCCGCGTTTGGTCCTGCTGAGGCATATCCGCTTTGTTTTTTGACAATCAATTTACATTTTACAGCAGTAAAAAGAGTGTCAGAGTTGGCAGCCCTATACTGCAGAGAGCCATTTTGCATCATTTATACAGATAGGGTAATTCTGTGATGCTCATCGGCCTTAGCCACTAAAGTAATTAAAAATTTCATGTAAACTGGGAGACAGTGCTACCCTGTTTTACACAGCCACCAAAACAGACAAACCAATTAGATCTTAGACCACTGGACATAGTCACTTTAATGTCAATATACCTGCAGTGGCCCAACTGATACATAAATCCAAAAACCTGTTCATCCTTCTTTCTGGACCTAGGAAAGGGGAGGCAGCATCATCAAGGGTCTTAGCTAGCTGGATCACAAAGTTTATCAGCTTGGCATACAATCAGCAGGGCCTTGCACCTCCGCAGAGTATACAAGCTCATTCTACTAGAGGGATGGCAGCCTCATGGGTGCTGTGGCGAAAGTACAGATGAAAGATATATGCCGCTAGCTGGAGTTCTTGCAAGATCTATGCTCGTCACTTTAAATGAGATGTAATAGGGTGTAAATAGTGTGCTTATTCTGATGCCTTTTTATGTCAAAACATGCCATATAACAATAGCAAAAAACTATTAAAACCTTGGTGAATAAAAATCAAAATAAATAAAAAATAGAAAAATCACAAAAATGTTAAATTGCATATAAGAACCTCCCCTTTTCTGATACGCATATACACATTGTTATCCTGCATGGGCATTTAGACCAAGATATAAACTATATATATATATATATATATATATATATATATATATATATGCTCATATAGCACATATACCACCACTAGTGCAAATTGATTAACTGTTTCCAGCAATGGGGACTTGTTTAGACAATTTCTAAAATTTTATGAAAATATATATACTCAAACAAACCTTTTTACATGTGTGCACATATATCGTATCATTTCAGAATATTTGGGTATCCTAATACATTGTGTCGGTCCTGCTTTAGCCACCTTGGGCCACTAGTAAGCTGATCGTCAACTTTGACCCTTTTAAGCTTTGACACGCTCTCTGGGATTTCTACAGATCCAGATACCATATCCATAAAGTTCTAGATCTGGTTGTTCGTGGTACCACAGTGGGGTTACTACTTCACCATCGACCCATACATATGAGTTCCATATATCGGTGTACACTATACCTGTATACACATACTCACATATTGGCAGTGCAAATATACAGTATCCAGTTGATCGGTGAGTGATCCTCGTTCCATCTCCCATAATGCTCATTATTTGTCCATGGTTTTTTATACTCAAACTCTTATTATGCTCTATTATAGATTGTAATTTGTCTTGATTTCTCCTGAAAGAAATTTCCTGATGAAGGGATTAACATTGAGATCCTGAAACGGGTCGGTGAAATACAAAGGAGACCAACAATTTTAATTACATAAACTGTATTGTTTCATTTTTTATTTTATGTTCTACATGGTGTGTATGGTATGCACCTACTAGTTTTTATTACTATTTCAATAAAACATTTTATTTCTCTATATATATATTCTGATACTTTTCAATCTTTTTATCTATTTGCCCTAAAAGTACCCTGTGTACTCTTTCTTAATCCTTCCAAAGGAAAGGGAGGTGTGAATACTAGCAAAAACTAAACAATATTCTATAGTTCAAAATTGCTGAAAATAAGGGGGCTGCTCCACACCCCTCAGGAGAAATGGCCGCTCACCTCCAAATTTTGACAAAACTAGTCAAACAGCGCTTAAACGTTGGCAAAGGATGATCATTGATAAATCTTCTCCAACACATTTCACAATTCTAACAATTCTTCCCAGCGTGGTCTGGATCTCTGGGTCAGAAATCCTCTTAAAGGGCTTACAGTTCACAACACTTATCTCTCCACAAAGGATGCTATCCAATGATTATAAATGCTGTTTGCTGGACGCTTCTGCGTTCCAGCAAACTACTCTCTTCGATTTCCGGGTCCGCGGGCGTTCTGCGCATGCGCGGACCCGATGTGAGAGCGAGGCTTGGATTTAAAAACCTTGCAAAGCTGACATAGCCCTGGGAATGACTGCTAATCATGTTAGGTAGGTCCTAACGTACATTTGTTATATTTCTAATAATCACAACACTTATCTCTCCACAAAGGATGCTATCCAAAATAAGCTTGAAAAAAATGCATAAAACAATAGGAACGAAAAGGAATCGCCTCCTCACACACTTCCAACCCAGTGCTTGCGATCGCAGCAGTGTCAAAGGCCATAGAATTCTGGGCTGACAGCATTGAAGAATACCTGAGAGGCATTTCAATAGACACAGCTAAAGACTCACCTATTCAAGAGATTAGGTGCCGTCTTGGGGGAGGCATCCATTGATGTCATTCGCCTGATGTCTCGGGTGCAGAAGAAGAACGGCACATGGAGGCCAGTAATAGACCTGACTCACCTCAACTCATTCATCCGCAAGGAGAAATTCAAGATGGAGTCCCTACTTACCATACAACAGTCAGTACACTTGGAGACTGGTTAATATCAATCGACCTGAAAGACGCATATTTTCACGTGCCTGTGACAAGGGACTTCCACAAATTCCTCCGCTTCGCGGTAGGCAACCAACACCTTCAGTTCATTAGTCTACCCTTCGGGTTAACCACGTCACCCCGGGTTTTTTCCAAGGTGCTATTGGCGGTAGTGGCTCTTCTCAGGGTCAAGGGTGTGCGTCTCCACCATTACTTGGACGACCTGCTTCTACTGTCTCAGAGCAAGGATCAGCTATTAGTTCACAAAGAGGTTGTCATCTCTACCCTGCAAGAGTTCGGGTGGCTCCTGAACTTAGAAAAGAGTCAGCTAGAGCCATCTCAGTCCCTCGTGTTTCTGGGAGCTCTTTTCAACACCGTGGAGGGTTCCAACTCACCTTTCTGCTCTCCAGTGCCTGAAAATAATTGGTACGATGACAGCAACCATTCCCATGGTGAAGTGGGCCCAGTGGCATACCCGTCCCTTTCAGAAGGGATTTCTGCATCAGTGGAACTCTGTCGACCAGAATCAGCGCATCTTCCTTACCCCATCTATGAGGACATCTCTCCTCTGGTGGCTTCAGGGGAAGAATCTGCGCAACCATCATTCGATTGTCCCCATCTCATGGATCACGGTGACCTCAGATGCCAGCAACCAGGGTTGGGGCGCTCATTGCCTTTCGGAGGTAGCTCAGGGCAGGTGGACATGCCAGTCTCAAGGAGTCGTTTCCAACATCCTGGAACTGAGGGCAGCCTTTCAGGCACTCCTATCCTTTCGCCATCTAGTGTCAAACTCTTCCGTCATGCTAAGGTTGGACAACACAACAGCAGTGGCATACATAAGGAAACAAGGCGGGACTCACAGCTGGTCCCTGTTACAAGAAGTGGAGCCTTTAATGAGTTGGGCGCAAAAGAACTTAGCCAACATCTCGGCAGTATACATTCCGGGGGTCCAGAATGTGCAAGCAGACTTCTTGTCCCGGGTCGAGTTGGACAACAACGAATGGTCCCTCCACAGAGAAGTTTTCGAGTGGCTCCTAACACTGGGTGTGTCTCCGGAAGTCGACATGTTCGCTTCCCCGTGCAACTTCAAGATACCGAAGTACTTTGCGAGGTTCAGGGACCCTCAGGCGTTCGGGATAGATGCTCTCACGACCAGTTGGGATTTCCAGAGGGCCTATGCCTTCCCTCCAGTACCGGTAATTCTGCAGTTTCTGCGGAGGCTCAGAACAGAAAAAGTGGAGATTATTGCCGTCATTCCATTCTGGCCCAACAGGCCGTGGTTTCCTCTGCTGCTGCTCCTCAGCTATCAAGACCCAATTCCCCTACCTCTCAGGCCGGATCTATTGTCTCAGGGCAAGACGTTACACCCGTTTCCAGCATGTCTGCATCTCAAGGTGTGGTTCTTGAGAGGGGAAGGCTAGAGGCGCTTGGTTGCCCGAAAGAAGCGATTCCAACTCTTCTTAATGCCAGGCGAAGAAGCACTAATAGGGTGTATGAGCGCATTTGGTCCAGGTTTGCTGAACACATGTCGTCAAGAGAAAACTCGTGTAACTCTCCAGAGGTTCATGATATCCTGAGCTTTCTTCAGTCTGGATTAGATTTATCCCTGGCGGTCGGTTCGTTAAGGGTGCAAGTGTCAGCCATCTCAGCCTTCACGGAGTCTCATGGGCGAATCACGCCTTAGTTCGTCAATTCTTTAAGGGTGCCATCAGGTCAGACCACAAAGAAGACCCAGGTTTCCCAAATGGGACCTTCCATTAGTTTTTGGATTTTCTGTCAAATCTTGGGAAAGTGTCAGCCATCTCAGCCGTCAGCGAAAAGGGTATCAGAGATCAGGCCTGGGTTCAGAGGAACCTTTTCTGACCTTTTTTGAAGACAGAGTAGTGCTGATTCCGGTAACCAAAGTCACCAGAACTGACGTCACTGGCTCCACCCGACGTGTTGAGTCACTGGTCACGTGACTTCGTCAAGGGTAGGAACCTAGTGATGAGCATCTGGCTTTTGAAGCCCCACATTCTTTATGGGTCACTATGGTGACGCGGGAATCATCGGTTCATGTAGACAGGTATTGCAACAGCCTCAATAAGAGCATAGCGCTGCAACACCACCAAGTGGCTAGTAGGCATACCACTAGCACATTAACAATAACATTATTCTATAAAAGCATATAAATTGATAAAAAATACATACATAAATTGGACTAAAATGGACCAATTATATATAAAAAATGAATATTTAGAATATAGGATATATGACTGAGGGTCTAAAATGTAAAAACTAACATATCCTTGTAGTAAGTCTGTCAGGGTAATGGCCGTAGGACAGGGAATTCTGCCAGTAACCATCATGGCTGCACCAGGCGCATCCCTGGGCGCACGTGGGCGCACACGACAGGCTTACACAGATGTGCACACAGATGCGCAACAGCGGGAGCGCTAATGCGCGCCAATGTGCTAATGTGCTAACGTGCGCTCTAACGTGCGCGGTAACGCACGTGCGCGCATCACGATAATCTTTGGTGCCCCCTGGTCTATTTAAGCCTGCTGCTGGTACACGCTGGTTGCTGGATTATCGTCAGCTTCCCTGTTTCCTGTTCCTGTCGTTTACCTGCTTCCTGTTATCACCTGGCTTGCCTGACTGCTCCTGTTTTCCACCTGCATTTGACCCCGGCTTGGACCTGACTACTCTCCTGCTTGGCACCTGTACCTTGATCGTCCTCTCGTGTTTGACCCCTGGCTTGGCTACCGACCCCCTTCCTGATTATCCTGCTGTACCTTCATCTTGGACTGATTCCTACTGTATAGGACCTCTGGCTTGGCTCTGACTCCGTTCCTGGTTGCTCCACGGCTCCATACCTGGGATCTCTCCTCGCACGGTTGCCCCATCAACCACACCTGCGCACCCCAGCAGCTCCCTGCTACCAGCTACCCAGCTCACCACTCGGCAACCCATGCACCTTTGGGCACCGTACTCCCTGTCTCATTACCAGGGTTACGCTGCACTTAGCCGCAAGGGGCGCCCTCTCCGCAATCCGGCCTCACATCCAAGACTCTGACAAAGTCTAGATAAGGAATTCAAACAGGGAGTTAGGAATAAGAAGAGTGTGAATAGGGAAAAAATGTAAAAGGTCTAAATTATATATAGGAATAAGTGTATCATAAGATGGACAAAGGAATAACATCACGTGAAAAAACAATACCTGTATCAACTAACCTATTCCAAAATGGAAATTAATAAGTGGAAATAAAACAGTTTAAATCTAAATCGATATTCATCTCTTTGAGGATATAAAGACAATTCAAATATCGATCTCAATTTACTTCTACTGAGTTCAATGATCTTATTATTCCCTCTTCAATGGTGCTTATATTTTTTGAAAGCCCATAATTTCAATAGTGAGGGATCTTTTGCATGATATTGCGCAAAATGTCTTGATACGCTATGTTTATCAAAACCTTTGCGTATTTTTTGAATATGCTCCTGTATCCTCTACCACATGGGACGTTTGGTTCTACCAATATACTGCAACATACATGGACATTGGACGTACACTACTTCTTCCATCCTGGATGAGATACAATCCTTAAAAACATGCTCTCTTTTAGGTGTCCTTTTATGAAACTGAGATCAGCTGCGATCCCAAGTCTCACAGCTGATCTCAGGTCATTACCAGTTTATGAAACTGAGGTAATCAGCGGAGAACATGTTCTCCACTGATTATCGCAGCACAGTGAGAATCTGTAACTGACTGTCACAGAAACGTCCAGTGTATGAAGTTGCGATCTTGGCACCTCACTGGCGATCTGTGACAGAATTCTGACTTTCTGATTCACCATCTCAGAGGTGGAGAATCAGAGAGAGAAGCAGGAAGCTGGCTGCGTATTCTGGAGAAAGCAGGAAGTCTTTTGATTTCCTTCTTTTATCCAGTGGCCGAACAGTCAGAACACATCTTCCCCACCATTACACACCCCAAAACAAGCAGGTTAGGAATCTATAGTGTGTATATATATATGATAGATATATATAGATATATATATATATATATATATATATATATATATATATATATATATATATATATATATATATATATATATATATATATAAATAGATATATAGATATATAGATATATAGATATAGATATATTATATATATATATATTTTTTTTAGATGTTCATGTCCCTGGCTGGGTTCACGTTTGTGCGATGCGTGAACCAGCGTGATTCCTTTGCAGGTTTCCACATGGCACCTGCATTGACATCTGCGCACCACTGCGGGTGTCAATGTAAAGTTAATGACACTCCTAGATCATTTCACAGATCGCAGTGCGAACTATGAAATGGTGCAGGAATCGGATCGCATGGGTGAACTCCCATGCGATCCGATTCCAGTGAAGACAAAATAAAGGGTCCTGTACCATTTTTATGCAAATGCAATATGATTTAAATTTACATTGCACAAATATTGCATGTGATATGCACAGCAATGCCTCACATGCAATATCTGTGATTGCACAGTTGTGATGCCAGCCTTTTTCCCTCTCTCTCTATCTATTTACAGTATCTCACAAAAGTGAATACACCCCTCACATTTTTGTAAACATTTTCTTCTATCTTTTCATGTGACAACACTGAAGAAATTACACTTTGCTACAATGTAAAGTAGTGAGTGTACAGCTTGTATAACAGTGTAAATTTGCTGTCCCCTCAAAATAACACACAGCCATTAATGTCTAAACCGCTGGAAACAAAAGTGAGTACACCCCTAAATGACAATGTCCAAATTGGGCCCAATTAGCCATTTTCCCTCCCGATGTCATGTGACTCGTTGGTGTTACAAGGTCTCAGATGTGAATGGGTCGCTCTCACTCTCTCATACTGGTCACTGGAAGTTCAACATGGCACCTCATGGCAACAAACTCTCTGAGGATGTGAAAAAAAGGAATTGTTGCTCTACATAAAGATGGCCTAGGCTATAAGAAGATTTCCAAGACTCGTAAACTGAGCTGCAGCACAGTGGCCAAGACCATACAGCAGTTTAATAGGACAGGTTCCACTCAGAACAGGCCTCGCCATGGTCGATCCAAAGAAGTTGAGTGCACATGCTTAGCGTCATATCCAGAGGTTGTCTTTGGGAAATAGACGTATGAGTGCTGCCAGCATTGCTGCAGAGTTTGAAGGGGTGGGGGGTCAGCCTGTCAGTGGTCAGACCATATGCCGCACACTGCATCAAATTGGTCTGCATGGCTTTCGTCCCAGAAGGAATCTTCTTCTAAAGATGATGCACAAGAAAGCCCACAGTTTGCTGAAGACAAGCAGACTAAGGACATGGGTGACTGGACCAAGATAGGGTATCCTCAAACGGAAGGTAGAGGAGCGCAAGGTCTCTAACATCCACCAGCTCCGTGATGTCGTCATGGAGGAGTGGAAGAGGACTCCAGTGGCAACCTGTGAAGCTCCAGTGAACTCCATGCCCAAGAGGGTTAAGGCAGTGCTGGAAAAAAATGGTGGCCACACAAAATATTGACACTTTGGGCCCAATTTGGAAATTTTCAATTAGGGGTGTACTCACTTTAGTTTTCAGCGGTTTAGACAATAATGGCTGTGTGTTAAGGTTATTTTGAGGGGACAGCAAATTTACACTGTTATACAAGCTGTACACTCACTACTTTACATTGTAGCAAAGTGTAATTTCTTCAGTGTTGTCACATGAAAAGATACAATAAAATATTTTTTACACAAATGTGAGGTATTGTAAATAACTGTTAACGATGTATATATATTATTCTAACTGCATTTAAATGCTATTATTAATGTCATTTTTATATAATTTTTAATTTATTAGTAAATAAAATTTTGTAAACACTGAAATATGGTTTTACCCATGGCATGTTCCATTACAGTTATACAGGGGTTTATCAATTATGAAATATATTTTATTTTAATTTATTAATAAATATTTATACTTGTATACTTTATTAAAATTATTTTTTAATTATTATAAATGTATTTTACATTTATATGAATGGTGTATACCTGCATTACACATGTGGAGTACATTCATTTACTATACACCATTCACATTTAAATATATAAGTATATTGTGTAGGGGGAATTTAACTTTATTATTTTATTAATATGTTGGGGAATAATGTGTGCTGATTCGGGTTCAACTTTTGTATTTTACACCTCCTCATACTGTAATCCCGCTACATCACACGAGATTACAATGAGAGGAGCCGTTCTCAGGAGTTCCCGGCGTTTGTAGATCGCTTCTCAACTCAACATGAGAAGCGAGCTACAGATCATCATAAACAGGCACTCAGAGGAGGGCGATCTCCTCTGAGAATGCCTGAGAATGAATAGTGGTATTTTACCGCAGTTTCATAAAAGGACACCTTAGTGACATTGGAAATATATTTCTCACCTTTCTGACCATTTCAATTTGTGTTTTTACACGCATAGCACAAATGAAAAAAGGTAAGGTTACCAGATGTCTTAGGAGGATCTGTAACATTTTTTGCAATGATGTCGCGTACACTTGGAGCTCTCCTATATGTGGTCTTGGGATATTCAGGAAGAATTGTACATAGCTGTGTATCCGCTCTCAAGATGGCCCAATGTTTTCTAAATATTTTTTCAATCTGCTTATGTTAAACATTATAGTTCAATATAATAGGTAAATCATAAGTAGTGCTTTGGTTTCTCGGTCTATCTTCAATCAAATTGTTTCTATTCATTCTGGATAGGGAGGTGTACATAGCCTCCCCCCAAAGGGATCGAGGCTACAAAACACCTGCCCCCCTCCCCTACCCCCAAGACAAGAGCCTGGGGGAAGACAACAAGTACCCAGGACACCCAAACCTCTGTGGCATATATTAAGGGTAATAAGAAATCTTGGTATAAATCTCCAAGGAGACCACAGTGGAAAAATGATGGTAACAGCTATGGAAACAACAATGGTAACAACAATTGGTACAATAATAGGAATGGTAATAGACCCTGAAACCCACAGTACAATAACCATGACAATTATTACAACTACCATGATGATCCAAGGAGAAGCCCAGTACATACATATAACAGGTTTAAACCCTTAAAGTGGGGTGCCCCCTAAAATGTTTTTTTTAAAAGTCAGCAGCTACAAATACTGCAGCTGCTGACTTTTAATAATCGGACATTTACCTGTCCCAGGGTCCAGCGATGTGGGGTAACGAATCCCCCCTCGTTCCCCCGCTCCGCTCGCAGCGCCGGCATCCACTGCGCATGCACGAGCGGCGCCGCGCGTCGTGATACGCCTCACAGTCATCTGGGACCTGTCACGTCGCCAAGATGGGCTGCTGAGCAGGACGGAAGGTACAAAATAAAAAAAGACCAATAGGTGAAGGAGTTTACAATTTAAGTGGGGTTGATCTATCTAGGAGTGAAATCAGAGTGTTAGATAAAGGGCTTAAAGCGGTTCTGCACTGACTTTGCTAAGTTTGGCTCAATCGTTTCTAAAAGGAGTAAAGAGTTCACAATGGACGTTTAATAATTTTTTTAAAATCGTACCTGTTCTGGTTCTTTGTCAATCCCTGCGGCTGTGGGCGGTGTTTATGCGGGGATCCGCATCATATCCAGTGATCGCCACACTGTCTCCTGGGATCTCGTGTAATTCATTCCAGGAGTCAGTGCGGAGGTCCAATGCGAAATCTCGTGTGATTTCAACAGCGTGACCCGTTATCATGGCAACATTTTGGATTACGCCGCTCGGAGCTGTAGCTACTGAGCATGCGCGGGAACCAGCAAGAAATGCTGGTTTCTCCAAATCGTTGGAAGGAGGAAGTGATTGTTTGTGGGCTTCAAATGCCCACAAGCAAGATGACATCAGCTGGGAATGATTTTATAAACTATCGATTAGATGGAAAAACAGACCCGGATAACGGGCATCATCACTGCTAGTGAGTATGATGTTAGCAAGACATGATTTTTAAACATTAAAAAAAATAAAAAAATGTCAGTGCAGAACCGTTTGCTCCTAAATGGAATCTCAGTAAATTTTACACTTATATAGTCATACAGAGATATACTAGGAAACTGAATATCCAGAAATATATGTTGAATAAACCAATCGCAAATAGCAGTAGGAGAATTTATGAAAATCGTGACATTGTGAACAGCCAATTGAGAAACAAATCCCTGTCCATTGACAATAATGAGCATGTCGATGTTTTTAATCAGATGGTTTTACAGCATTTAGAAAAATTAAAGGTAAAAAAAATCAGTGACCCTCAGGATATAAAACAAGCAATAAAGAAACTGGAAGAAAGGAAAAACTGGTGATAAGACCCGCCGATAGTTTTGTCAGAAGAATTTTATAATAATGAATTGATGGGACTATTGAATAATTCAACTACATATTTAACATGTCGGGCTAAAAGAGTGCCTGGTTTATGCGCTTTAAGATAAAATTTATGTTTAGACTTGCATAACTTTTTATCTAAAGATTCTGATAAAAAAAGGTCAAGGTTTAAACATGTTTTATCGAGCTGTAATTTAGTCACAGGGGTAGGAATAGATTGAAAGATTGTGTGGCAAGTATTAAATTCTGTTTCTCATTTTTGTTTTAGTTGTTGTTTTTCTCTTTTAAGAAATGAGGCTTGGCGTATACAAACCCCATGGAGAACAGATTTATGAACTTCCCATAAGGTCAATGGGGATATATTAGGGGTCTCGTTATTGGCCAGGTAATCTTTTATGGCTGTGAAAAAAGAAAAGGAGCAAAAAACTGCACTATAGGTCAAAATTACAAATTATAAATTGACAGTAAACCTTGGTGTTTTAGACCATATACGGCTGCAGCAACTATACCATATACAGACGGTGATAAAGATGTGAGAAACAGAAAAAGCTGCGCAAACCAGCAAAACTAGAGTGAATAAACATCTAAACAGAAATCAGAATTGTAGTATGTGTCATAAACTACAAAAACATATAAGAATACACATATACAATAATTATAAATACATGTGGGTATACATAAATCAACACCCAGTGAAACACAAATTATGTGAGATAAAACTTAGTGAGTTCATGTATGGACCAATCAGGCCCCAAATAAAACCAACAGAACAGAAACGTTGCCCCTATGGTAAACAGGGAATTGGTTCTGGTATTGGTATGAACTAACCAAAAACCAAAACCCGACAGCACAAAAACCAAAAAAGGGGTTCAAAAGAGTTCCAATGTTCGTGCTCTCATGTAGGGTTCATGATATCCACTTCTTATACCACGTATTTAAAGATGTGTGTAACACCACCACCAATAGTGAATAAGATGGCCGCTTACCACAGATCAATGACCCACCATCACAGAGGGTCAAATAGGCATGGGGTTAAGGTTGGGACTATATAGCCTCCACAGGGATGATGTTATCCGGTTTCCAGGCAAATATTTTGGCAAGAAAAGACTTGGTACAGCATCAATCCTCTCTCCAAACGATCACCATACAATGCCCAACATGGAAGAAGAAAGAACGTTCCAGATAGCGCATTATCTCCGAGTATTATTTATTAAAAACGTGTAAACACTTACATTTGGTTAAAAGTTGATCAGCTCAGTAGAAAAAGTACAGACAATCCAATGCACCGGCCGGATACA
This sequence comes from Lithobates sylvaticus, assembly GCA_028564925.1. Classification (NCBI taxonomy): domain Eukaryota; kingdom Metazoa; phylum Chordata; class Amphibia; order Anura; family Ranidae; genus Lithobates; species Lithobates sylvaticus. Next base: position 446,294,048 of record CM053026.1, on the reverse strand, counting down.
AAGGTAACTGCTAATGATGTAGGTACTTCAATAAAATTAGAAACGAGGTGTATAACAGAGTGCCGCTCGCCCAATGCATTTCGTGACAAACTCACGTCATCCAGGGACATGAGCGGCACCCTGTCTCACCTCTTTTTATATCCATGGTCGCCCATCCACTGCAATCTCGGGTACGCGCGCGCCAAACAAACAAATTCCAGTGCGCATGCGCGGCTGCATCTGATGACGTAAGCGCGTCGCGACGCCGCAATGTTACGTCATCAGCAAGCGTTGCGTGTCGCAGCGCACCCACGCCACGGCACGTGGCCGTCAAACTACATATTTAACATGTCGGGCTAAAAGAGTGCCTGGTTTATTCGCTCTAAGATAAAATTTATGTTTAGACTTACATAACTTTTTATCTAAAGATTCTGATAAAAAAGGTCAAGGTTTAAACATGTTTTATCAAGCTGTAATTTAGTCACAGGGGTAGGAATAGATTGAAAGATTGTGTGGCAAGTATTAAATTCTGTTTCTCATTTTTGTTTTAGTTGTTGTTTTTCTCTTTTAAGAAATGAGGCTTGGCGTATACAAACCCCATGGAGAACAGATTTATGAACTTCCCATAAGGTCAATGGGGATATATCAGGGGTCTCATTATTGGCCAGGTAATCTTTTATGGCTATTTCTAGATCAGAGGAGTGTGATGGATGAGATAGGATTAAATCATTAATATGCCATGTAGAATCTTGTGTTTTGGGTATTAGAGAAGTGAAAGTTGAGTGAAGATGAAGAAGAGTTGAAAGTACAGAAAATTCAGAATTTCGGAAATATGGAAGTTTGAAATTTCAGAAATTCTAAATTTCAGAAATTAGAAAGTCCATGTAAAAGGATTCGTTACGTTCACAGCCAAATTTGAAAGAAATTCCAATACCTATAAGAGTTAAAGGAATTGAAGAAAAGAGTTCAAGGGTCATGCCTATTGAGATCAAAATGTGATCAATACAGGAACATGATTTATGGGGATGAGAATAAAAAGTAAATTGGCATCTAGCAGGATTGATTTCACACCAAGAATCTAATAAAGAGTGTTGTTGAAGAAGTTGTTGGAACTTACGAGGTTGAGAACTAGATGCAATAGGAGTTGGGGGCTTATCTAAAAAAGACATGTGCAAAGTTTCAAAGTTCCAAATTAGTTTTTTAACAAATCTTAATTCGTTAATTTCCGAATTTCCGAATCTCTGAATTTCGAATTTCTGAATTTTAAATTTCCGATTTTTAAATTGCCGAATTTCAAATTTTCCAATTTCCGAATTTCCGATTTCCAAATTTAGAATTTCCGAATTTTTGAATTTCGATTTTTTTAATTTCCGAATTTCAAATTTCATAATTTCGATTTTTTTAATTTCCAACTTTCCGAATTTTGAATTCCTAAATTTATATTTTTCTAACTTTCGAATTTCCAAATTTCAAATTTCCAAATTTCAAATTTCCAAATTTCCAAATTTCAAATTTCGAATTTCAAATTTCAAATTTCCAAATTTCAAATTTCCAAATTTCAAATTTCCAAATTTCGAATTTGGGAATTTTCAAAATTTCCGAATTTTAGAAAATTTCCGAATTTTAGAAAATTTCCGAATTTTAGAAAATTTCGAATTTTAGAAAATTTTAAATTTCAGAAATTCTAAATTTAGAAATAATTATAATTTATAGATTTTCTTTCTTTTTTTCAGGTTTTCAAATTTTCTGATTTTCGAATTTTAGAAATTCCAAATTTTCAAACTACGAAAATTTGAAAATTTGGAAATTTGAAAATTCGGAAATTTGAAAATTCGGAAATTCGGAAATCCGGAAATTTGAAAATTTGAAAATCCGGAAATTTGAAAATTTGAAAATTCGGAAATTCAAAATTGAGAAATTTGGAAATTTGGAAATCCGAATTTTCGGATTTCTGAATTTCCGAATTTCCGAAAAAAGCGAATGGAACGAAAATGAACACATTTTTTGTCAGTGCTCATGTCTACTAACAAAGGATAAAGGACTTGATTCAAATCTCCACAGATTAAAAGTTTGCCCCTTTTTTTGAGTATCAATTACCTGTAATAAGTGGGAGAGAAATGAGGATGGAGTTTTGTTAGGAGCAAAGTAGGATACCACTGTAAAATAAAAAAGAGAAGTTGCGCTAATAACAAATAAGTGTTGACCATGAATGTCACATTCAAGTGAAAACAATACAGAAAATAAATAAACAATTTTTTCAAAAATTGCTTACAAAAAAGTTTTTAAATAAATACAAAATATACAGTGAGTAAATTACCCAATAGTGAATATATTGGACAATTATTGTGAATAAATTTAAAAAGTCCCAGATTAGAGGTTCGCTATTACTAGTCCTTAAAAAAAGGTGTATAGGTGTACAGTAGACTAAATCCTTCCAGGAAGGTTCGGAGGTGATAAAAGTGTTCTCAGCAAATCAATAACACAGCCTTCCAAGTGATATGCTTACCAGAAATAAGCAACAATTCCGCAGTTGGCTTATACCCAGCCTGGGCCTTTAGATGGTTCAGGAACGCGGAACATAAGATACTCGAGAGTGGCGTATGCCCCCAGTGGTTATTACCCAAAAGAAAAAAGGGGAGCAGACATAGCGTAATATTGTCAAAAAAAATATGAAAAAAAGAGCTATATATAAATGTATATATAACACTTTTCTACACAAAATTAAAAGGACATTAATTTAGAACACCCAGTGTAAAAAAGCAAGAATAAAAAAATGAAAAATTAAAAAGTGTTCAAAGTAAAAAACTCCTCCACCATTTAAATATTGCGCTTACCAGAACACAACAGAAAACAAACGACTGGCATTTATCCCAGCAAGAGGAAGTATCAAACACATACACCAGTGATCCAAAAAGCAAAACGACTGACACGTGTCCCGTCACCACACAGAGGGGCTTCTTACCAGAGACTAACGATAATCAATGCATATAGTTTCCCAGATAAGATAGGCCAATAGTTGGTAGCAAAAGGTCCTGGTCCACTTCAAAGATCGATACTCAGTCTCTTAAGCTCAGCGGCTCATAATTTACCCAAAGGGAGAGAAAGCAGCAGACCATGGTGGAGTACGTTTGACAAGTTTATTGCAAAAGAATTTAAAAGTTACACTTACATAAAAGAAGATCGTTTCAGGCATAAAATAGGAGCCGGCCGGCAACATAAACAGAAAAACCCGTCCTCAATGGCGTGGTGACGTCAGCACGTACGTCCCAGACGCGTTTCGTCATAGGCTGACGTTTTCAATGGGTACGGGTAGCGTGCTGAATCACCACCGTTATATAGACACACAGCTAAACAAGCCTCGTTCTGAGCTCCGTGTTGTGAAACACAAACAACCATTATAGGTATGGGCAAAACATAGCTATATTGGACCAGGTATTGGAAACTTGTTCATTGCAAGAAATACACTGAGACATCATATAATAATGTCAGTTTTAGCCACAGCAAACCTTAATGCTCGGCTAATAGTAAATATTAAGGAGAAAAAATTAATTAAAAAATTAAAAAATTTACTAATTATTATCGCTGAACCCGGGGGGATCATATGCTTTAAAATGAAACAGCGAAGCATAGTAAAAAAAGGAAGCATAGTATGCTGAAAAAAATATGTAAAATTTTTTTTTTTCTTTTTAAATAAATTTGGATTCAAGAAAAGGAGAAAAAACACTGTAATTCTCTATAGCATATATATTAACCGCGGATACCAGGTAATCTCCATAGACCATTGGAATCCACCTCTATGGCTAAAAAAAGGAGAATAGTGCTGGGGATAATTTTTAAAAAAATTTTTTTTCCCTTCTTAAGACCAAATCAAAATAAAGGGGGGAAAAGTGTAAATTTTCCAAACAACATATTTTCAAAAATTTTTTTTTTTAAAAATCTAACGGAAATTAAAAAATGGAGTATAGTGTGTGTTTAATACATGCAGCTCAGACCTAGAACATATCAAACATAATCTGGAACCAACAAATTCATGAATTGTCAATGAATGCGTTAACATCCACATCTATGTTTAACCCATAGGGGACATATGTTTTAACCCTATGGATCCAGGACATTTCAGATTTGGATATTTCTCGCACCAGTGAGCTCCCCCTCCAATTGGCACTAAATTTGTCGATCCCTAAAAAGAGTGTATTAGAGGGGTCTCTATTATGTTTGAAAAGGTAGTGCTTTGAGACCGAATGGTTCCTAAATCCAGCCTTAATGTTTGTGATGTGCTCATTCAATCTAATTTGTAATGGGCGTTTGGTCCGCCCAATATACTGAAGGCCACAAGGGCACTGTAGTAAATATACTACCCCTACTGTACAGCAGGTAATAAACGGAGTTATGGTATGCTGGACTTGAGTACTCGTAGATAAAAACTTTTGTGTCCTTCTACTTTTGCAACTATTGAATGAGCAAACTCTACATTTTCTGCATTGGTAAAAACCAGTTAGCTGGTCGAAAAAGGTTAATTTTTTGATGGGGGGATCGAGAATATTAGGGGCCACTCGGTTCCTAAGCGAAGGGGCCCCCCTGAAAACTACTTGGGGTCTTTCAGGTAGTATTTTACTCAATACTCTATCGTTGTTAACAATGTGCCAATGTTTGGAAATGATTTGCTTGATATTTTTATGTTGGAGTGAGTAGGTGGTTACAAAAGGCACCATTGAGTCACAAAATGTTCCTTGGGGGGCTTTTTCTTTTTCTCTAAGAAGAGACCCTCTATCCATCTCTTCCACTTCCTTGAGGGTCGGTAAGAGAGAGTTTAGAGTGTAGCCCTTTTCGAGAAACCTTTCAGTGAGTATGTTAGCCTGACTTGAAAATTCCTGTTGGTTCGAGCAGTTTCTGCGCAGCCTCATATATTGGCTTTTTGGTACACCGTTAAGCCAAGGCCGATGGTGACAACTATCCAAAGCAATATATGAGTTACGATCCGTACTTTTAAAGTAGGTCGACGTAGAGAAAGACCCATTTTTGATAGATAGAGTCAGATCCAGAAAATGAATCTGGGTCTGGCTCATTTCAAAATTAAGGTGGATACCGCGATCATTCAAATTCAAAGATGATATAAAATCTTGTAGATCCTGACCATCACCATCCCATAGGAGGAGGATGTCATCAATATATCTAGCCCACAGGACCAGTTGGGGGGTCCTATGGGCATAGATGACATCCTCCTCCCATTTGGCCATAAATAAATTGGCCAAGCTTGGGGCATACTTGGCCCCCATAGCAACTCCACGGCTCTGACGGAAAAATTTTCCAGAGAACCAGAAGTAGCTATGGGTAGCAGCATATATAAGTAACTCCATAATGAAGGATATCTGACTTTCAGGTAGTCCCGAATCCCTGTCTAGAGAGATCTTAACTGCCTCTAGACCCTTATCATGCGGTATAATGGTATAGAGGGAGGTGACATCCGCGGTCACCATCCACATACCTGGTCTAGGGTTTATCTCTGACAGGAGATTCAAAACCTGGCGGGAATCCTTTAAGTAGGATGGCATCTTACGGACCAAAGGCTGTAAGTAAAAGTCAATATATCTGCCCACCCGGGATGTGATTGAGTCTATGCCACTAACAATAGGGCGTCCCGGGGGGCAGATAGGGTTCTTATGCACCTTTGGAAGGTAATAAATCGTTGGTGTTCTCGGAGCTCTAGGGATCAAATAAAAACTCTCTCTCTTATTTAAGATCCCCCGTGTTAGACCCCTTGAAACAATGGTCTCCAATTCCTTTTGGTATTTTAGTTTTGGATCACAGGGGAGTGGGGTGTAGGTGTCGACATCACCAAGGATCACATCCATCTCAGCCATGTAATCCTTGCGGTCAAGAACCACAATCCCACCCCCCTTATCGGCCGGCCGAATGACAATATTTTTGTTATCACACAAAGAGTCTAGGCCTTCCTGTATTAACTTAGAGTTCCTAGCTTTTTTGATCTCCAAAGCTTCTAGGTCTCTCAAGATGACATCCCTAAACACCTTCAAAGATGGTGCGAGAGCACCCGGAGGGTTGAATAGGGAGGCATTTGCCAGTCCAGAATGTACAATGTCACTATGAACTGGTGTAGAAGTGTTACGTGGTTGATTAGACATATATCTCTTTATATTTAATTTCCTCACGAACCTGTGAACGTCCATGTATGTCTCAAACTTGTTCATACTTTTAGGAGGCACAAACTTCAAACCTTTGGCTAAAACTGCCTTTTCCGGTTCTGTTAAAACTTGGGTACTCAAATTAAAAATGCCTTTATCATTTACATTCTGGACCTTTTTTGTTCGCATGCGCCTCCCCCCTCTAGTTCCTCGCTTTTTTCCACTGGCCTTTTTATGCCTTGATTGGGTTTGGAAAAACCCCAATTTCCTTGGCCATTAGGGCCTAAACGTCTAAAATTAGGCGTACCCCCATTCTGGGTTTGGGATGGGAATAAGAGGGAAGGATTATCCCTGGTTAGATGATCTTGGGCGTCACTTTGATTATAACCCTCATCTAAAACTCTATCTCTCAGAGGAAAGAAATTGTTCTGGGTAGGTATATTATATTCCCAAGCGGGGTTTTGAAAATCCTGATATGGTAGACCTGAAAATGAATCACCGGTCTGTCCATATCTCCACCAATCTGAGTGGTCATTAGTATGACCATAACCTCTGTTGTTGGTTTGATACCCTCTCCCTCTACCATTTGGATTCTGTGTGGTCATCCAAAGCGGGGGGGGGGAGGGAAATTGGGACGAAAATTCCCCATAGGTTGGTTGTAATTATATCGCATGGGGGCTGGAGTTTGATAGGCATTGGGTTGGGCAGATTTTGATTTCCCTACTGAATTCCTGAAGGGAGACTGGTTTGTATGGGATGCTTGGCCTCTTTGGGGTTTTGACCCAGATGGAGCTTTTTTTGTATTTGTGTTTTGCTTGGGGATTTGGGGCACCTTCGGTATGGTTCCAGTGGTGGCAACAGGGACCTGAGTAGAAATTTCCATTTCATTATCCGTCTGTCCTGCCAAATCCTCAAGAAGTTTTTTCTGCCATTCAAACACCAGATTATTTTGATAATCAACAAGATCTCGATTATATTTTTTCTTTTTCTTTAATCTTTGTTCTTTATCCTCCTTTTCCAAAATTCTTAATAGGTTCTGGGATCTCTCTCTATACTCGTGACTTTCTTTACTCGGACCGAGTTTATCCTTTATGGTCTTAATTTCTATGTCTAATTTGGTTAATTTGGTAGTTTTTCTCTCTATAAGAAACCGTAGGAAAGAAATCCCCGCTGTGTTGAAATACCTAAACCATTCCTCTAGTTCTGTATCTCCTTTCTGAGGACAAATTTCCCATCTCAAGCTTCTCGGTACCATGGAACTTTTGATATATGTTTCAAGGTACGCTATATCCCATTGGGTATGGGTCTCAGAAATCATGAGGTTCTTTAACCTCATAAACAAACCACCAAGGTCATTCTCATTTTCTTTATATGACTCAAAAACACCTTCAATGTTTACGACTTTTTTGGCCCTAAACTCGAAGATGTCCATAATTGACAATCAGTGGGTACTTGGTTACCAAGCAAAAAAAACCAGCTGCAGTAATGTTATCAGAGACAAAAGGTAAAGGGGAGAAAACTGCGCTTGGAACGGGGGAGGGGAGTGTATGGGTTCCCTATAGGTACCCTGTATAGATAATTACAAAAAAAGCTGCAAACTTATTGTGGGATATACACAAAAATACAAGATAAAAAAGAGAAGTTGCGCTAATAACAAATAAGTGTTGACCATGAATGTCACATTCAAGTGAAAACAATACAGAAAATAAATAAACAATTTTTTCAAAAATTGCTTACAAAAAAGTTTTTAAATAAATACAAAATATACAGTGAGTAAATTACCCAATAGTGAATATATTGGACAATTATTGTGAATAAATTTAAAAAGTCCCAGATTAGAGGTTCGCTATTACTAGTCCTTAAAAAAAGGTGTATAGGTGTACAGTAGACTAAATCCTTCCAGGAAGGTTCGGAGGTGATAAAAGTGTTCTCAGCAAATCAATAACACAGCCTTCCAAGTGATATGCTTACCAGAAATAAGCATTCATGGTCAACACTTATTTGTTATTAGCGCAACTTCTCTTTTTTATCTTGTATTTTTGTGTATATCCCACAATAAGTTTGCAGCTTTTTTTGTAATTATCTATACAGGGTACCTATAGGGAACCCATACACTCCCCTCCCCCGTTCCAAGCGCAGTTTTCTCCCCTTTACCTTTTGTCTCTGATAACATTACTGCAGCTGGTTTTTTTTGCTTGGTAACCAAGTACCCACTGATTGTCAATTATGGACATCTTCGAGTTTAGGGCCAAAAAAGTCGTAAACATTGAAGGTGTTTTTGAGTCATATAAAGAAAATGAGAATGACCTTGGTGGTTTGTTTATGAGGTTAAAGAACCTCATGATTTCTGAGACCCATACCCAATGGGATATAGCGTACCTTGAAACATATATCAAAAGTTCCATGGTACCGAGAAGCTTGAGATGGGAAATTTGTCCTCAGAAAGGAGATACAGAACTAGAGGAATGGTTTAGGTATTTCAACACAGCGGGGATTTCTTTCCTACGGTTTCTTATAGAGAGAAAAACTACCAAATTAACCAAATTAGACATAGAAATTAAGACCATAAAGGATAAACTCGGTCCGAGTAAAGAAAGTGACGAGTATAGAGAGAGATCCCAGAACCTATTAAGAATTTTGGAAAAGGAGGATAAAGAACAAAGATTAAAGAAAAAGAAAAAATATAATCGAGATCTTGTTGATTATCAAAATAATCTGGTGTTTGAATGGCAGAAAAAACTTCTTGAGGATTTGGCAGGACAGACGGATAATGAAATGGAAATTTCTACTCAGGTCCCTGTTGCCACCACTGGAACCATACCGAAGGTGCCCCAAATCCCCAAGCAAAACACAAATACAAAAAAAGCTCCATCTGGGTCAAAACCCCAAAGAGGCCAAGCATCCCATACAAACCAGTCTCCCTTCAGGAATTCAGTAGGGAAATCAAAAGCTGCCCAACCCAATGCCTATCAAACTCCAGCCCCCATGCGATATAATTACAACTAACCTATGGGGAATTTTCGTCCCAATTTCCCTCCCCCCCCGCTTTGGATGACCACACAGAATCCAAATGGTAGAGGGAGAGGGTATCAAACCAACAACAGAGGTTATGGTCATACTAATGACCACTCAGATTGGTGGAGATATGGACAGACCGGTGATTCATTTTCAGGTCTACCATATCAGGATTTTCAAAACCCCGCTTGGGAATATAATATACCTACCCAGAACAATTTCTTTCCTCTGAGAGATAGAGTTTTAGATGAGGGTTATAATCAAAGTGACGCCCAAGATCATCTAACCAGGGATAATCCTTCCCTCTTATTCCCATCCCAAACCCAGAATGGGGGTACGCCTAATTTTAGACGTTTAGGCCCTAATGGCCAAGGAAATTGGGGTTTTTCCAAACCCAATCAAGGCATAAAAAGGCCAGTGGAAAAAAGCGAGGAACTAGAGGGGGGAGGCGCATGCGAACAAAAAAGGTCCAGAATGTAAATGATAAAGGCATTTTTAATTTGAGTACCCAAGTTTTAACAGAACCGGAAAAGGCAGTTTTAGCCAAAGGTTTGAAGTTTGTGCCTCCTAAAAGTATGAACAAGTTTGAGACATACATGGACGTTCACAGGTTCGTGAGGAAATTAAATATAAAGAGATATATGTCTAATCAACCACGTAACACTTCTACACCAGTTCATAGCGACATTGTACATTCTGGACTGGCAAATGCCTCCCTATTCAACCCTCCGGGTGCTCTCGCACCATCTTTGAAGGTGTTTAGGGATGTCATCTTGAGAGACCTAGAAGCTTTGGAGATCAAAAAAGCTAGGAACTCTAAGTTAATACAGGAAGGCCTAGACTCTTTGTGTGATAACAAAAATATTGTCATTCGGCCGGCCGATAAGGGGGGTGGGATTGTGGTTCTTGACCGCAAGGATTACATGGCTGAGATGGATGTGATCCTTGGTGATGTCGACACCTACACCCCACTCCCCTGTGATCCAAAACTAAAATACCAAAAGGAATTGGAGACCATTGTTTCAAGGGGTCTAACACGGGGGATCTTAAATAAGAGAGAGAGTTTTTATTTGATCCCTAGAGCTCCGAGAACACCAACGATTTATTACCTTCCAAAGGTGCATAAGAACCCTATCTGCCCCCCGGGACGCCCTATTGTTAGTGGCATAGACTCAATCACATCCCGGGTGGGCAGATATATTGACTTTTACTTACAGCCTTTGGTCCGTAAGATGCCATCCTACTTAAAGGATTCCCGCCAGGTTTTGAATCTCCTGTCAGAGATAAACCCTAGACCAGGTATGTGGATGGTGACCGCGGATGTCACCTCCCTCTATACCATTATACCGCATGATAAGGGTCTAGAGGCAGTTAAGATCTCTCTAGACAGGGATTCGGGACTACCTGAAAGTCAGATATCCTTCATTATGGAGTTACTTATATATGCTGCTACCCATAGCTACTTCTGGTTCTCTGGAAAATTTTTCCGTCAGAGCCGTGGAGTTGCTATGGGGGCCAAGTATGCCCCAAGCTTGGCCAATTTATTTATGGCCAAATGGGAGGAGGATGTCATCTATGCCCATAGGACCCCCCAACTGGTCCTGTGGGCTAGATATATTGATGACATCCTCCTCCTATGGGATGGTGATGGTCAGGATCTACAAGATTTTATATCATCTTTGAATTTGAATGATCGCGGTATCCACCTTAATTTTGAAATGAGCCAGACCCAGATTCATTTTCTGGATCTGACTCTATCTATCAAAAATGGGTCTTTCTCTACGTCGACCTACTTTAAAAGTACGGATCGTAACTCATATATTGCTTTGGATAGTTGTCACCATCGGCCTTGGCTTAACGGTGTACCAAAAAGCCAATATATGAGGCTGCGCAGAAACTGCTCGAACCAACAGGAATTTTCAAGTCAGGCTAACATACTCACTGAAAGGTTTCTCGAAAAGGGCTACACTCTAAACTCTCTCTTACCGACCCTCAAGGAAGTGGAAGAGATGGATAGAGGGTCTCTTCTTAGAGAAAAAGAAAAAGCCCCCCAAGGAACATTTTGTGACTCAATGGTGCCTTTTGTAACCACCTACTCACTCCAACATAAAAATATCAAGCAAATCATTTCCAAACATTGGCACATTGTTAACAACGATAGAGTATTGAGTAAAATACTACCTGAAAGACCCCAAGTAGTTTTCAGGGGGGCCCCTTCGCTTAGGAACCGAGTGGCCCCTAATATTCTCGATCCCCCCATCAAAAAATTAACCTTTTTCGACCAGCTAACTGGTTTTTACCAATGCAGAAAATGTAGAGTTTGCTCATTCAATAGTTGCAAAAGTAGAAGGACACAAAAGTTTTTATCTACGAGTACTCAAGTCCAGCATACCATAACTCCGTTTATTACCTGCTGTACAGTAGGGGTAGTATATTTACTACAGTGCCCTTGTGGCCTTCAGTATATTGGGCGGACCAAACGCCCATTACAAATTAGATTGAATGAGCACATCACAAACATTAAGGCTGGATTTAGGAACCATTCGGTCTCAAAGCACTACCTTTTCAAACATAATAGAGACCCCTCTAATACACTCTTTTTAGGGATCGACAAATTTAGTGCCAATTGGAGGGGGAGCTCACTGGTGCGAGAAATATCCAAATCTGAAATGTCCTGGATCCATAGGGTTAAAACATATGTCCCCTATGGGTTAAACATAGATGTGGATGTTAACGCATTCATTGACAATTCATGAATTTGTTGGTTCCAGATTATGTTTGATATGTTCTAGGTCTGAGCTGCATGTATTAAACACACACTATACTCCATTTTTTAATTTCCGTTAGATTTTTTAAAAAAAAATTTTTTTGAAAATATGTTGTTTGGAAAATTTACACTTTCCCCCCCTTTATTTTGATTTGGTCTTAAGAAGGGAAAAAATTTTTTTTTAGAAATTATCCCCAGCACTATTCTCCTTTTTTTAGCCATAGAGGTGGATTCCAATGGTCTATGGAGATTACCTGGTATCCGCGGTTAATATATATGCTATAGAGAATTACAGTGTTTTTTCTCCTTTTCTTGAATCCAAATTTATTTAAAAAGAAAAAAAAAAATTTTACATATTTTTTTCAGCATACTATGCTTCCTTTTTTTACTATGCTTCGCTGTTTCATTTTAAAGCATATGATCCCCCCGGGTTCAGCGATAATAATTAGTAAATTTTTTAATTTTTTAATTAATTTTTTCTCCTTAATATTTACTATTAGCCGAGCATTAAGGTTTGCTGTGGCTAAAACTGACATTATTATATGATGTCTCAGTGTATTTCTTGCAATGAACAAGTTTCCAATACCTGGTCCAATATAGCTATGTTTTGCCCATACCTATAATGGTTGTTTGTGTTTCACAACACGGAGCTCAAAACGAGGCTTGTTTAGCTGTGTGTCTATATAACGGTGGTGATTCAGCACGCTACCCGTACCCATTGAAAACGTCAGCCTATGACGAAACGCGTCTGGGACGTACGTGCTGACGTCACCACGCCATTGAGGACGGGTTTTTCTGTTTATGTTGCCGGCCGGCTCCTATTTTATGCCTGAAACGATCTTCTTTTATGTAAGTGTAACTTTTAAATTCTTTTGCAATAAACTTGTCAAACGTACTCCACCATGGTCTGCTGCTTTCTCTCCCTTTGGGTAAATTATGAGCCGCTGAGCTTAAGAGACTGAGTATCGATCTTTGAAGTGGACCAGGACCTTTTGCTACCAACTATTGGCCTATCTTATCTGGGAAACTATATGCATTGATTATCGTTAGTCTCTGGTAAGAAGCCCCTCTGTGTGGTGACGGGACACGTGTCAGTCGTTTTGCTTTTTGGATCACTGGTGTATGTGTTTGATACTTCCTCTTGCTGGGATAAATGCCAGTCGTTTGTTTTCTGTTGTGTTCTGGTAAGCGCAATATTTAAATGGTGGAGGAGTTTTTTACTTTGAACACTTTTTAATTTTTCATTTTTTTATTCTTGCTTTTTTACACTGGGTGTTCTAAATTAATGTCCTTTTAATTTTGTGTAGAAAAGTGTTATATATACATTTATATATAGCTCTTTTTTTCATATTTTTTTTGACAATATTACGCTATGTCTGCTCCCCTTTTTTCTTTTGGGTAATAACCACTGGGGGCATACGCCACTCTCGAGTATCTTATGTTCCGCGTTCCTGAACCATCTAAAGGCCCAGGCTGGGTATAAGCCAACTGCGGAATTGTTGCTTATTTCTGGAAATTTATTCACAATAATTGTCCAATATATTCACTATTGGGTAATTTACTCACTGTATATTTTGTATTTATTTAAAAACTTTTTTGTAAGCAATTTTTGAAAAAATTGTTTATTTATTTTCTGTATTGTTTTCACTTGAATGTGACATTCATGGTCAACACTTATTTGTTATTAGCGCAACTTCTCTTTTTTATCTTGTATTTTTGTGTATATCCCACAATAAGTTTGCAGCTTTTTTTGTAATTATCTATACAGGGTACCTATAGGGAACCCATACACTCCCCTCCCCCGTTCCAAGCGCAGTTTTCTCCCCTTTACCTTAGGATACCACTGTGATTTGAGAATCAAATAGATATTACGTGAGTATAATGCCCCATACACACTATCAGATTTTCTGCAGATTTTTTTCTTCAGATTTACCAAAACCATGTAGTACAAGGGCCTGCCTGATTGCATACAAATTGAAACTCTTAAGGTTTGACCTCATATTATATGGTTTTGGTAAATCTGAAGGAAAAACGCAGCAGAAAAACTGATAGTGTGTACGGGGCTTTAGATAGTGAGTATAACAACCTTCTGGGTCTTTGATCTCTGTCAGAAGGGAAAGGGTCTAGTACGATAAAATGCTATTAGCACCCCTCGTTGTTTAGTCTTGGCAGAGACTGTGAAAATTGGGCATAAGCTGAACCAAAATATTTAGGGCTCCCCTTTTCTGCAAAATGGGTTTCTTTGAGGCATACATGTGCTTTTGAGGAAGCTATTGAGAAAAAACTTTCGTTTGCTTTTGTGGGATATTTAGACTTAGTACATTTAGCGTTTAGAGGTGAGTTAAAAAAAAAATTTCCAATCATTTTAAAAAAAATATTTTTAGGAATTTTAAGCAGTTTTATTTTTTTGGGGGGAAACACCACTTTAACCGCCTCGCGACCGCCGGCTGTCTATTGACAGCTCTCAGGGCGTCATATGATGTCCTCCCCTTCTCGGCTCTCCAGGGAGCACGCGTCCGCCGTGTCACTGGGCATCCGATGCGCGTGCCCGGCGGCCGTGATGTCCCCTGTGCACCCGCGATTGCCTGGTAACATAGCAGGACCGTGGATCTGGGTGTGTAAACACACAGATCCACGGTCCTGTCAGAGGAGAGGAGCCGACGGTGTGTTCTCAGTACAGAGAAACACAGATCGGTCTCCTCCCCTTGTGAGTCCCCTACAGTTAGAATCACTCCCAGGGAACATGTTAACCCCTTCAGCGCCCCCTAGTGGGTAACCCCTTCCCTGCCAGTCACATTTATACAGTAATCAATGCATTTTTATAGCATGGATCGCTGTATAAATGTGAATGGTCCCAAAAATGTGTCAAAAGTGTTCGATATGTCGGCCGCAATATCGCAGTCACAATAAAAATCACAGATCGCCGCCATTACTAGTTAAAAAAATATAATAATAAAAATGCTATAAATCTATCCCCTATTTTGTAGGCGCTATAACTTTTGTGCAAACCAATCAATATACGCTTATTGCAATTTTTTTTACCAAAAATATGTAGAAGAATACGTATCGGCCTAAACTGAAGAAAAACATTTTTTATATATTTTTTTGGGGATATTTAGTATAGCATAAAGTAAAACATATTGTTTTTTTAATACTTGTCACTCTTCTTTTGTTTATAGCGCAAAAAAAAACGCAAAGGTGATAAAATACCACCAAAGAAAGCTCTATTTGTGGGGACAAAATGAATTTTATCTGGGTAGTGTTGTATGACCGCGCAATTGTCATTCAAAGTGTGTCAGCGCTGAAAGCTGAAAAATGGCTTGGTCAGGCAGGGGGTGAAAATGCACTGTATTGAGGTGGTTAAGGAACCACTATGAAGAATGACCTTTTTGTCCTTTTTTTATCATTGGACACTTGAGAGGTCCCCACCCCGACAAGAAAGATTGGGAGATCAGGGAAGAAGCCCAAATCCAAGAGGGGCTGCTGAGCAGGACGGAAGGTACAAAATAAAAAGAGACCAATAGGTGAAGGAGTTTACAATTTAAGTGGGGTTGATCTATCTAGGAGTGAAATCAGAGTGTTAGATGAAGGACTTAAGTTTGCTCCTAAATGTAATCTCAGTCAATTTGACACTTATATAGACATACGGAGATATACTAGGAAACTGAATATCCAGAAATATATGTTGAATAAACCAATCGCAAATAGCAGTAGGAGAATTTATGAAAATCATAACATTGTGATCAGCCAATTGAGAAACAAATCACTGTCCATTGACAATAATGAGCATGTCGATGTTTTTAATCAGATGGTTTTACAGCATTTAGAAAAATTAAAGGTAAAAAAAATCAGAGACCCTCAGGATATAAGACAAGGAATAAAGGAACTGGAAGAAAGGAAAAACTTGGTGATAAGACCCGCCGATAAGGGGGGGGTTGTAGTTTTGTCAGAAGAATTTTATAATAATGAATTGATGGGACAATTGAATAACTCAACTACATATTTAACATGTTTAAAGGGGCGATTTATTGTTTTGAGTGCTCGGGCTAAAAGAGTGTCTGGTTTATTCGCTTTAAGATAAAATTTATGTTTAGACTTACATAACATTTTATCTAAAGATTCTGATAAAAAAGGTCAAGGTTTAAACGGGCTTTATCGAGCTGTAATTTAGTCACAGGGGCAGGAATAGATTGAAAGATTGTGTGGCAAATATTCAATTCTGTTTTAATTTCCGAATTTCAAATTTCCGAATTTCAAATTTCCGAATTTCAAATTTCCGAATTTCAAATTTCCGAATTTCGATTTTTTTAATTTCCAACTTTCCAAATTTCCGAATTTTGAATTTCCGAATTTAGATTTTTCTAACTTTCGAATTTCCAAATTTCGAATGTCCAAATTTCAAATTTCCAAATTTCAAATTTCAAATTTCAAATTTCAAATTTACAAATTTACAAATTTCGGAATTTACAAATTTCGGAATTTACAAGTTTCGGAATTTACAAATTTTGAATTTGGGAATTTTCAGATTTCGGAATTTTCAAAATTTCCGAATTTTAGAAATTTCCGAATTTTAGAATTTTTGGAAATTGGAAAATTAAAAATTTCAGAAATTCTAAATTTTGGAATTTCGGATATTTCGGAATTTCGGAAATTTCGGAATTTCGGAAATTTTAAATTTCAGAAATTTTAAGTTTCAGAAATTCTAAATTTCGGAAATTCTAAATTTGAAATTTCGGAAATTTGGAAATTCGGAAATTAGAAATTTCCATTTGTTTAGATGCGGCATTCATTATTTCAGATAATTCGTAACGTCAGATAAATTTGTATTCGTTACGTTCACAAACAGCCAAATTTGAAAGCAAATTCCAATACCTATAATTTATAGATTCTCTTTCTTTTTTTCAGGTTTTCGTATTTTCTGATTTTAAATTTTAGAAATTCCAAATTTTCAAACTCGGAAATTTGAAAATTCTGAAATTTGAAAATATGGAAATTCGAAATTCTGAAATTTGAAAATCCGGAAATTTGGAAATCCGAATTTTCGGATTTCTGAATTTCCGAATTCCGAACTTTAGAATTTCCGAATTTCCGAATTTCCGAATTGTTGAGTTTCCGAATTTCCGAAAAAAGCGAATGAAACGAAAATGAACACATTTTTTGTCAGTGCTCATGTCTACTAAAAAAGGATAAAGGACTTGATTCAAATCTCCACAGATTAAAAGTCTGCCCCTTTTTTGAGTATCAATAACGTGTAATAAGTGGGAAAGAAATGAGGATGGAGTTTTGTTAGGAGCATAGTAGAAAGGGTGTAGTACGATGAAATGCTATTAGCACCCCTCGTTGTTTAGTCTTGGCAGAGACTGTGAAAATTGGGACTTGCGTGTGCGTCAGCTTCTGATCGCGAGCTACAGGGGACAGGGGCGTTTTAATTTTTTTTTTTTTTATTTATTTATTTTTATTTTACTTTAATTTTTGTTATTTTTACACTTTTTAAAAAAAAAAACTTTTTGGATCACTTTTTTTGTAAACATCCCTTGTAATAGGAATGTATGTGACAGGTCCTCTTTATGGAGAGATGTGGGGTCAATAAGACCCCACATCTCTCCTCCAGGCTGGAAAGCATGAGATCGGTAAAAATTTTTTTACCGATCTCATGCTGACAGCCGCGATCGCGGCTTTGTTTACTTCCGGGTACCGGGCGTGACGTCATAACGTCGCGCCCGGGCCTCCGACGGTCATAGAGATGACTGGTGACCATCTGGTCACCGGAAATCTCTATGCTCGTCATCCGGCGGCGAGCGATTCTTTCTCCGGGCCCCCTATGGCACGGGAGAGCCCGGAGAAGCACCGGATGGCGGCGGGAGGGGGGGACGTCCCCTCCCGCTGCCTATAAGAACGATCAGGCGGCGGAACTGCCGCTATGATCGTTCTTATGGTGCACAGAATCGCCGGCCGGTAAAAATGATATCTGAATGATGCCAATAGCTGCACGCATCATTCAGATATCACCACTCAAAGTCAAGGACGTCATATGACGTCCTTGGTCGGCAAGTGGTTAAGCAAAAAACTTTTGTTTGCTTTTGTGGGATATTTAGACTTGGTACATTTAGCGTTTAGATGTGAGTTACAAAATTTTTTTTCCAATAATTTAAAAAAAATATATTTTAAGGAATTTTAAGCAATTTTATTTTTTTTGGGGGAAACACCACTTTAACCGCCTCGCGACCGCCGGCTGTCTATTGACAGCCAGGTGGCGCAGCTCTCAGGGAGGGAGGGCGTCATATGATGTCCTCCCCTTCTCGGCTCTCCAGGGAGCACGCGCCCGCCGTGTCACTGGGCACCCGATGCGCGTGCCCGGCGGCCACGATGTCCGCCGTGCACTCACAATTGCCCGGTAACACAGCAGGACCGTGGATCTGTGTGTGTAAACACACAGATCCACGGTCCTGTCAGAGGAGAGGAGCCGATGGTGTGTTCTCAGTACGGAGAAACACAGATCGGTCTCCTCCCCTTGTGAGATCCCTACAGTTAGACTCACTCCCAGGGAACATGTTAACCCCTTCAGCGCCCCCTAGTGGGTAACCCCTTCCCTGCCAGTCACATTTATACAGTAATCAATGCATTTTTATAGCATGGATCGCTGTATAAATGTGAATGGTCCCAAAAATGGGTCAAAAGTGTTCGATATGTCGGCCGCAATATCGCAGTCACAATAAAGATCACAGATCACCGCCATTACTAGTTAAAAAAAATATAATAATAAAAATGCTATAAATCTATCCCGTATTTTGTAGGCGCTATAACTTTTTTGTTCAAACCAATCAATATACGCTTATTGCTATTTTTTTTACCAAAAATATGTAGAAGAATACGTATCGGCCTAAACTGAAGAAAAACATTTTTTTATATATTTTTTGGGGATATTTAGTATAGCATAAAGTAAAAAATATATATTTTTTTAATACTTGTCACTCTTCTTTTGTTTATAGCGCAAAAAAAACCCCTGCAAAGGTGATAAAATACCACCAAAAGAAAGCTCTATTTGTGGGGACAAAATGAATTTTATCTGGGTACAGTGTTGTATGACCGCGCAATTGTCATTCAAAGTGCGTCATTGCTGAAAGCTGAAAAATTGCTTGGTCAGGAATGGGGTGAAAATGCACTGTATTGAGGTGGTTAAGGAACCACTATGAAGAATGACCTTTTTGTACTTTTTTTAGATCATTGGACACTTGAGAGATCCCCACCCCGACAAGAAAGGATGGGAGATCAGGGAAGAAGCCCAAATCCAAGAAGGGCTGCTGAGCAGGACGGAAGGTACAAAATAAAAAGAGACCAATAGGTGAAGGAGTTTACAATTTAAGTGGGGTTGATCTATCTAGGAGTGAAATCAGAGTGTTAGATGAAGGACTTAAGTTTGCTCCTAAATGTAATCTCAGTCAATTTGACACTTATATAGACATACGGAGATATACTAGGAAACTGAATATCCAGAAATATATGTTGAATAAACCAAATCGCAAATAGCAGTAGGAGAATTTATGAAAATCGTGACATTGTGAACAGCCAATTGAGAAACAAATCACTGTCCATTGACAATAATGAGCATGTCCGGACCAATTTGCAGCTAAAGGACCAGGCCCCTTTTTGCAATTCGGCACTGCGTCGCTTTAACTAACAATTGCGCGGTCATGCGACGTGGCTCCAAAACAAAATTGGCGTCCTTTTTTTCCCACAAATAGAGCTTTCTTTTTGTGGTATTTGATCGCCCCTGCGGTTTTAATTTTTTGCGCTATAAACAAAAATAGAGCGACAATTTTGAAAAAAAATGCAATATTTTTTACTTTTTGCTATAATAAATATCCCCCAAAAATATATAAAAAAACATTTTTTTTCCTCAGTTCAGGCCGATACGTATTCTTCTACATATTTTTGGTAAAAAAAAACGCAATTAGCGATTATTGATTAGTTTTGCGCAAAAGTTATAGCGTTTACAAAATAGGGGATAGTTTCATAGCATTTTTATTAATATTTTTTTTTATTAGTAATGGTGGCGATCAGCGATTTTTATTGTGACTGCGACATTTTGGCGGACACATCGGACATTTTTGACACATTTTTGGGATATTTGTCATTTATACAGCAATCACTGCTATTTAAATCGCCCTGATTCCTATGTAAATGACAGTTGTAGTTAGGGGGTTAACCACTAGGGGGCGGGGAGGAGTCAGTGTGACGTGTTGTTGTTTTTTTTTACAGTAGGGGGGCGTGGCTGTACGTCTGACGTCATTGATCGGCGTTCCCGATGACAGGGAACCGCCGATCACTGATAGTCAGTGTAGGAAGCGCGGGGAGAGGTTTGTTTACATAGACCTCTCCCCGTTCTTCAGCTCCGTAACCCGATCGCGGGATACCAGCGGCGATCGGGTCCGCTGGTCCCGCAGCCGGGTCACGGAGCTCCCGACCGGGTCGCGAGCGCGCCGCTAGCGGCGCGCGACCCACGGGCAGGCACATGCACGATCACGTACAGGTACGTGATTCTGCCTGCCCGTGCCATTCTGCTGACGTATATATGCAGTGGCCGGTCGGGAAGCGGTTAATCGGATGGTTTTACAGCATTTAGAAAAATTAAAGGTAAAAAAAATCAGAGACCCTCAGGATATAAGACAAGGAATAAAGGAACTGGAACAAAGGAAAAACTTGGTGATAAGACCCGCCGATAAGGGGGGGGGGGGGGGGTTGTAGTTTTGTCAGAAGAATTTTATAATAATGAATTGATGGGATAATTTAATAATTCAACTAAATATTTAACATGTTTAAAGGGGCGATTTATTTTTTTGAGTGCTCGGGCTAAAAGAGTGCCTGGTTTATTCGCTTTAAGATAAAATTTATGTTTAGACTTACATAACATTTTATCTAAAGATTCTGATAAAAAAGGTCAAGGTTTAAACGTGCTTTATCGAGCTGTAATTTAGTCACAGGGGTAGGAATAGATTGAAAGATTGTGTGGCAAGTATTAAATTCTGTTTCTCATTTTTATTTTAGTTGTTGTTTTTCTCTTTTAAGAAATGAGGCTTGACGTATACAAACCCCATGGAGAACAGATTTATGAACTTCCCATAAGGTCAATGGGGATATATCAGGGGTCTCATTATTGGCCAGGTAATCTTTTATGGCTATTTCTAGATCAGAGGAGTGTGATGGATGAGATAGGATTAAATCATTAATATGCCATGTAGAATCTTGTGTTTTGGGTATTAGAGAAGTGAAAGTTGAAAGTACAGCACAGTGGTCAGTCCATGTAAAAGGGATAATAGATGAAGAAAAGAGTTCAAGGGTCATGCCTATTGACATCAAAATGTGATCAATACGGGAACATGATTTATGGGGATGAGAATAAAAAGTAAATTGGCATCTAGCAGGATTGATTTCACGCCAAGAATCTAATAAAGAGTGTTGTTGAAGAAGTTGTTGGAATTTACGAGATTGAGAACTAGATGCAATAGGAGTTGGGGGTTTATCTAAAAAATAGACAAGTGCAATTTGTTTAGTTCCAAATTAGTTTTTTTAACAGACTTGACAAATTCGTTAATTTCCGAACTTCCGAATCTCTGAATTTCGAAATTCTAAATTTGGAAATCCTAATTTCCAACTTTCCAAATTTCCGAATTTAGAATTTCTGAATTTAGATTTTTCTAGTTTCAGAATTTCCAAATTTACCAATATTGTATTTCCAAATTTCCAAATTTCAAATTTCAAATTTCCAAATTTCAAATTTCCAAATTTCAAATTTCCAAATTTCGGAATTTCCAAATTTCGGAATTTCCAGATTTCAAATTTCCACATTTCGAAATTTTGGAATTTTCGAAAATTAGAAATTTCGGAAATTCGCAAATTCGGAAATTCGAAAAATTTCGGAAATTCGAAATTTCGGAAATTTGAAATTTCGGAAATTCCGAATTTCAGAAATTAGAAAAAATTCGGAATTTCGGAAATTTGAGGCTTTACAGTGTGCCACCACCACCGCCTAAGGCCCAATTTTTCTGCCCCTGTTTATCAGGGGCGCGTAATTACAATTTTTGATGTAATATTTCACAGCAGGGCCCGTTCCAGCGCCCACCAAGAGTAACTGTGACAGCTTACAGTGTTCTGGTACCACCAACACCTAAGGCCCAATTTTCTGCGGAGTGTATAGGGCAGGCGGTCCCCTATTTTCAAACATCTGACTTACAAACGAGTCGACTCCTACTTACAAATGAAGGGAGACAACAGGAAGTGAGAGGAAATCTACCCCTTGGAAGGGAAATTCTCTCCTGTAAGAGTTAGTATGGGAAAAAGGTGTCTCCACTGATGCTTTATTACCAATCCTTGTTTCTACAACAACCCAAAATGTTCTAAATCCAATTCTCATTGGCACAGAAAGTGAGGTGAAATCTTCTGGACAAGGGCACAGACAGCCAAACAAATGTTACAGGGGTGATGATAACCATTCCCTATGTTATCCAAAAACCTTAAAAATAGATTTTTTGGCTGGAGCTACACTTAGAAAATGTACCTGTTCCAAATTACAAACAGATTCAACTTAAGAACAAACCTACAGTCCCTATCTTTTTTGTAACCCAGGGACCGCCTGTATACTGCTGCTGTTCAGAGTATATAGGGCCTGGGGGCCCCACGCCTTTTTTTTTTTGGGTGCGGGGTTCACCTTAATATCCATACCAGACCCCCCAGGCACGATATTTAAAGAAATATTTCACTTTTATTGTTTCACTTTAAGCATTATTAATATCACTGCTCCGGGTCCCCAAAAACTTTTTATAACTTGCCTATTAGCCTTTAATATTAGCACTTTTGATTTTTCACATTCGAGTCCCATAGACTTTAACAGGGTTCATGTGATCGCACAAATTTTTGGTCTGTTCGCATGTTCTGCCACAAACCAAACCGGGGGGGTTTTCGGCTCATCCCTAATGGTAATTAACCCCTTGCCACCCAGGTCAATTCTGACACTTCGCTCCTACAAATCATAATTTTTGTGCTAGAATATTACTCTGAACCCCCAAACATTATATATATTGTTTTAGCAGACACCCTAGGGAATAAAATAGTGGTTGTTGAAACTTTTTATGTCACATAGTATTTGCACATTAATTTTTTTAAACATGTTTTTTTTGGGGGAAAAAAATGTTTCATGAATAAAAAAAAAAAAACACTAACGTTAGCCCAAATTTTTTGTATAATGTGAAAGATGATGTTACAACGAGTAAATAGCTACCTAACATGTCACACTTTAAAATTGCGCACACTTGGCGCCAAACTTCAGTACTTATTATTCTCCATAGGTGATGCTTTAACATTTTTTACAGGTTACAGGTTTAGAGTTAGAGGAGGTCTAGTGCCAGAATTATTGCTCTTGCTCTAATGATCGCGGCGTATGTAACCTGTGTGTATCTGGCTCTGATACTAGCCAGTGCTTCACCAGCCACTGACCTCACCGCACGTCCCTGATGTAAGCAAAATGTTATGTAATACAAGATGTTATGGATTGGTAAACTTACAATCCATTTCCACCTTACAATCCAGTCCCCACCCTAAATCAAAAACTGGATTTGTCTGGCATTACTACGATTCAGTGGTTGTCAGATATAAAATTCCACATTTATTTCCTTACTATGTGTTCATTCATTTAAGAAAAACAGGAGCATATCCATTTGTCACACAGAATGAAAAGTGTTATAATTATTCTCCTCAGGGGTTAAATAAGTTTAGGCATTATCATTTAAAAAATTTGATCATGTCTGTCTTTAAGAGGCACCACTATGGTTTTATAGGCTGAGAAAGTTGGTTCCCTTGAGACTCAGTAATAAATTAAAGCTGCAAATATTTGATGAAGTCTGGGCTAAATATGGAATAAAATAAGTACATCAACTATATAAAACTTCTTCTCAACTGAAAATAGAATGTACTATCCCTAAAGCCGGGAATTTGGGATTTTTACAGTTAAAACATGCAACATCTGGGTATTATTGTCTAACTGATGTAACCTTTAAGACCAATAAAAAAAATCTATATCAAGAAAATATTTCCACTAAAACCATCTCTTTCAATCTAGTTATGATAGGTTAAATAAAGTATGGATTACATGGAAGAAAATGATACCTTCCATAAAAGTATAAAGAGGTTATTTAGAATTATGAACTGTGTTATACCATCTAGGGAGAAATTAATCCAATTACTTTACTTTTATCAAACATGTTATACAGTATTTGAGCTTAAATAAGTTAGCTATTAACTTCTGTTAGTTTTTATTTTATTTCAAACTGCTGCTGGGAATATCTTCCATTTTGTTTCATACTGCTGCTGGGAATATATTCCATTTTGTATAAAAAAAAGTCCCACAGTCAGATCTTTCAGGCTTTCAAGAGATTTTATTTCAAACATATTCTCCCATTCCAATATATGCAGCTCTTCAGTTTTATATGCCTAAAAAAAAAAAAAAAATGAATAAAACAGGATTTTTGTGCTTACCATAAAATCTGTTTCTTTGAGTTTTTTAGGGTCACAGGATTAAGTTATTCTGAGACAACTTGGTTATACTGTCGCCTGCATGAAGAATTGGACACAAAAAAGCTAATTTGCCAGCCAGGTATAACCTCTCCTTTTCCCACCATGCTTCAGTTTTGTAGAAAATCAACACTGGATTTTATCACAAACAAGGAGGGGCTGAGACCTGCGTCCCTTAAAAAAACTCTAAGGAACAGATTTTAGTCTAATGCCCTGTACACACGATCGGACATTCTGACAACAAAATCCATGTATTTTTTCCGACGGATGTTGGCTTAAACTTGTCTTGCATACACACGGTCACACAAATCTTTTCGGAAATTCTGAACCTCAAGAACGCGGTGACGTACAACACGTACAACGGCACTAGAAAAGGGAAGTTCAATACCAAGTGCGCCACCCTTTGGGCTCCTTCTGCTAATCTCGTGTTAGTAAAAGTTTGGTGAGAGAAGATTCGCGCTTTTCAGCCTCATGCTTTTCTGATAGTTACTGCTTTTCAGTTTGTGTTTGTGGGTTTGTATCTGGTTTTCATTTTGTGTAGTCATTTTGCATTTGTTTTTCAGTGCGTATTTTATAGTATGTATTCGATTTTGCAGTGCATTCTTGTCCGACTCATTTCTGATTTACAGCTCGCTCTTCTCAGGCCTTTCTGTTTTTCAGTGCTTTCTGTTAGTTTGTTCTGAGCAACCGACCGTTTTGAAGCCATGAGGACCCTCACCCCTGACCAGAGAATTTTTAACTACCGGCTGGCCAGAGCCAGAAGAGTGGTGGAGAACGCTTTTGGGATAATGGCTAGCTGGTTCTGCCTATTCCTTACGGCAGTCAACATGGTGGAATTTAAACTTAACCATATAATCCTTGCATGCTGCATTCTCCACAACTCTTTAAGGAGAAATTCAATGAACTATGTTGCCTCAGTTGGGCCTAAGGCCGGACTTCAAGAAGACACCCTGACAGCGCTTAAAGCTGGCCGTCCTGGCTTGCCCCCCAAAGCGCCCGCGAAGTAAGACAGAAGTATGCAGGAAACAGTGGAAGAACTCTGGACAGCCGCACACAGGAAAAAGATAAAATCTTGTGTAGTTTATTGAAAAATGGAAATCACATCACATCCAATGGTCCACAGCAAAACAAAAGGGGGTACAACACTGACGCATTTTGCACTAAATAAAGTGCTTAGCTATGAGTAAGCACTTTATTTAGTGCGAAACGCGTCAGCTTTTGTACCCCCTCTTTTGTTTTGCTGTGGACCATTGGATGTGATGTGATTCCCATTTTTCAATAAACTACACAAGATCTTTTTCCGATGTGCGGCTGTCCAGAGTTCTTCCACTGCTTCCTGCCTATTGTGTTATTAGCCAGCACCTGGGGCTCCTGAACAGGAGAAAATGTTTAAGAAACATTTTCAAAATACATTTTTTAGTTAAACTGAAATAAGATTTACTTAGATTTACTGCTTGTGTTTATTTTAGCTGTCTCCTAGGTTCTCCAATGGGCTTTTCTTTTTGGCAATTTTCTTCAATAGG
Source organism: Lithobates sylvaticus (assembly GCA_028564925.1). NCBI lineage: Eukaryota > Metazoa > Chordata > Amphibia > Anura > Ranidae > Lithobates > Lithobates sylvaticus. The sequence continues at coordinate 446,268,057 of CM053026.1, read as the reverse complement.
GCAAATGTAATTTATTTGGTACATGAGGTGACAATCTCCTCTTTAACAAAATATTAGTATGTTGTGGGTCTGCTACACACACCTTGTTTTTGTTGTTAATGTATGTAATGCATTACTGATAAAAATATACATAATTTTAAGCACCATGAATGAATTTTGGTGAGTCGCAAAAATGGCATGATTGAGGCAAATTATAAAGCACTGTGGGAGTTATTTTCTAAAGGAAAATCCACTTTGCACTCCAAGTGCACTGCAAACGGGCACATGAAACTGCACTTGAAACAGCACTGAAAGTGCACTTGTAGTGCAAAGTGGATTTGCCTTTAGTAAATAACCCCCATTTCAGTGTAAACACCAACTTAGTCCAAAAAATGATATTGAGCCTTGAAAGAAGCAGCCACACATTGTTGAGTAGAAAACATTTTACTCTATGCACATTCACATGCGCATTAGAAAAGGGTTTTTGAACAAACCAACATATTTTAGTAATAATGTTTTTTTGGACAGTACAAATAGCCTTTTTTGTGTTAAAACAGGCATGTTTAAAACCATAAAACAATACACAACTCAACTTTGTTCAACTTAGATAAAGTGAAGGCAGTATCAGACATTAGTATGTCCAAACTGTGTTGATATTGCCTTCCTCAGATGGGGTGATGTCGCCCCTGTGAAAGCCAAATTTTGAAGATGCACACAAATTGACAGACAAAATGGGGATTTCCCTCCTGATCCCATGCCTAATGTCAACATGTGCTAGCTCCCATCATGGGGGATCAATGGACGTGTTTTGGGGGTGCAACCCCTTCCTCTCATCTACTTTAGTTGTGAGGAAGGGGTTGCACCCCCAAAACACGTACCTTGATATCCCGTGATGGCAAATAGCACACATGTTGACACACTGTGTGCAACTACAAAATTTGTCTTTTAAAATTTTGGAGAAAAGTAAAAAAAAAAAATAGAAAGAATTTGATAAATGTTGGTGTGTTTTCGATTCTGCCTAAAATATCAATGATGTTTTTGAGTCTTTTTTTCAACATCATTGATGTCTTCCTTGATCTTCTGTAAATCCCGATTGCACACCATGATCTCCCAGATGAGGACTTGTGCACTTGTGAAATGTGTTTCTTCTTCAACAACATACACATCACCTAAAAAAATAATTAAAAAAACACCATGTATTAGAAATATGCAGGCATTTATCTATTACCTGAAGCTGTGGTCTCAGACACTCACCTGTTGTGGTCACTATTTCGCCCACTTCATAAACCTCTCCCTCCTCCACATCCTCTGGTTGTTGTTTTTGGATTTCCCCTTCTTTAGGAGGTTGGGGGTCCCTGGTGACCTCAGACGTCCCAAGTCTTTTCTCCCCAATGTAAATAAAATAAAGATATACTTAGCACACAGATATTTGAGGCAAGAAATAGGAATATGAAACATTGCTTGGAAGTGTCATACAGTTGTCTGTTTTGGCAGAGTTCAAAGCTGAAGACATGATTTTTTCCCTTTACAAAGCTGGAATACTTACCTTTTTTGTTAAAGTATCACACAAGTAGAGACCCCTAGTGTCCACTGTAGCACCTGTGTGGGACACCCTAAAAAGTTTGTTCTGGTGTCCCACACTAGTGCTTCTGCGTCCAGATGTGTAAAAAGCTGCTGAGTGTCCTCTCCTTACACTGAATCAAGTTTGCATTTCATTCTAGTTACAAACCCATCTAGACAACAATGTACTAAACTTCTTTTAAGACAAATAGGCATGACCAAATTTAGTTAACCTGCATCTGCAAAAAACATTGTATTAGTGGGCGAATGAACGATGTTTACTACAAACGATTACTGTGCCCACAAACCTAAAAGTTGCCATTATAAACTGTACAACAGTAAAGAAAAGCACATGGGACAAGATATGGTATAAAGCTCATGTCACATATAGTGTCACAAAACTCCATACTCCCCTTCTCTCGCCTGTCCTCCCTATACAATCTGCCAAACCACTACCTATTCTGATATATTCAACTGTCCCATGCATTTGCTGCGCGAAATTCCCGCACTCCTCGTGTATCATGGCACAGTCAGAGCTAGAGAGAACACTAATGCCCCGTACACACGGTCGGATTTTCCGATGACTAGTTCCGTCGGATCATTTCCGTCGGAATTTGTCCGATGCTGGTGTTGCGTGCACACGGTCGGACAACGTTGTCGGAATTTCCGGTCTTCAAGAACGTTGTGACGTAAGTCGTCTTCCACGAGACTAGAAAAGTGAAGTTCAGCACCACGTCCCGCACTCGTTGGGCTCCTTCTGCTGATTCCGTGTTTATCGCGAGTTAGTAGAAGTTTGGAGACTTACGATTCGCGCTTCTCAGTTTTCTGACTCAGATCGTTACTGCTCTTCAGTTTGTGCTTGTCGTGCGTATCTGTTTATTAGTGCGTGTAGTCAGTTCGCATTTGTTGGTCATTGCGGCCTATATCTTGATATAGGACGCTTTGATTTTCACTGCTTATTGTCTGCTCGTTTCTGGTATTAATTTCGTTCTTTCAGGCCTTGCTGTTTATCTGTGCTTTCTGTTTGTCCGTTCTGACCAGCCGACCGTTTGTGAGCGATGTTTCCCGTACGTACTCGTCGCCGAGTTCGTGCTGTACACGACTTGGTGTCGGGCTTTTAGCTTTGAGCCAAGACCCGTCCATGAACAGAGCGAGGAGGAGTATGTGGACCAAGAATTGGTTGCTTCAGCGTGATCAATTCTCACACATGCCTTTGCTTCGTGAGATCCGGGAGAATAATCCTGATGATTTCAGGAACTTTCTCCGGATGACGGACCCCGTTTTTCACCGTCTTTTGGCTTTGCTGACCCCTTTTATCAGCCGGCAGGATACCTGCATGAGACAAGCCATCACTCCGGAGCAGAGGCTTGTTGCCACGTTGAGGTACTTGGCAACAGGGAGAAGCCTTCAGGATCTGAAGTTCTCCACAGGTATCTCTCCCAGGCTCTGGGAATCATTATTCCAGAGACCTGTTCTGCCATAATCCAGGTCCTGCAGGAGGACTATATTAAGGTAACATTTCTCCTTTACTATTCCCTTCTATGTATGCTCTGTTTGCTAATGACTTGTATTTTTGACCTCCTTCCCTAATTACCATGATTGCAATATGTTCTAATATGCTGTGCCTCTTTTCTCCTTCATGCATTTTTCCCTTCACTTACCTCCCCAGCATGCTCTTCTGGCCCAATAGACACCTATGGCCTAGTCACTTAAGCAATGTATTTTGTCTGCTGCATAGTATTGTTTTCCCCTCAAACAACCCCTAAAATATGCACCCATGTTTGCTGTGTGTTTTACTTCATGCAGAGCCCCCTTTTTTTTGGGGGGGGGGGTGCCAAACTCATTAGGAACCCCCTCCCCCAACTGCTCTGTCAGATGCTACCAATCCTCTATCTGCTGGCTTTGCCAAGGTCAATACACACTATATACCTACCTCTTTATAGTGGTCATATTTAGGGATGAATTCAGCAAAGCATGTAGTGCAAGGGGCTGGCTCAATACTTTCCATTTGTTATTTTTTTTGGTATTTCCCTCCTATTAGCTTGCTAGGTAATTGCAGAATGTCAAAATGTGCTTCCCTTTTTTTGTTGGGGGGGGGGGGATTAGGAAGGTTCTTTTATCTTTCCTGTGGGCTGCCAATAGTGTTAAGTAAGGAGGGTCTGGCCAAACTAGCACACATTATTGAGCCATTTGGCAATCAATGAAGTGCAGAGGGTTACCTGTCCAATCCCCCCCAAACCCCTAGTTATTGTCAATGGCCCATCAGAAGTGGGGGGATTGATGGGGAGTGAATAATCTGCTAGGGGGACCTTCTACTTTGGGGTGCAAATACTTTCAAGGTTACAATTTAAAAGTCTGATCTTGTTGCAAGATGTTAGTGTCTAATCTGCTTGCAATGTTTATGTGCAAAGTGACTAATTTTTTTTCTTGTTTCACTCCACAGTTCCCTTCCACGCCACAGGAATGGCAGACTGTGGCCTCCCACTTTGCCAGCCGTTGGGACTTTCCTAACTGCGGAGGTGCAATTGATGGGAAACACGTCCGCATCATCCCACCCCCCAACTCGGGGTCATACTATTATAATTACAAGGGGTTTAATAGTGTAGTGATGTTGGCGGTGGTGTCGGCGACATACGAGTTTTTGTATGTGGACGTGGGGATGAATGGCCGTTTCTCGGATGGTGGTTCCATTGCGCACACGGAGTTCTACTGGTGTCTCCAGAGTGCCAGTCTGTGCTTGCCACCTCCAGAGGAGAATGCTGAAGGACTCCCCTTCGTCTTTGTCGCGGATGAAGCGTTTGCGCTGACCACCCATCTGATGAGGCCCTTCCCAATGAGGACCCTCACCCCAGACCAGAGGGTCTTCAATTACAGGCTGTCGAGAGCCCGCAGAGTGGTGGAGAACACCTTCGGGATCCTGGCCAGCCACTTCCGCCTGTTTTTGACGGCTATTAACTTGGCGGAATACAAGCTTAACCATATAGTTCTTTCCTGCTGCATATTGCACAACTTCCTCAAAAGACATAGCAGCAACTATGTGGTGCCCGTTGGCCCAGATGTGGACAGGCCTTCCAATGCCGACCTCACAGCCCTTCAAGCGGCACGTCCAGGCTTGCCCCCTCTAAATGCTCGCGAGGTCCGCGAGCAATATATGGACAACTTTGTGGGTAGGGGGGCCATTGCTCTGCCTGACGCTGTGTGAGAGGCATTTTTTATTAAATATATTTTTTAACCAGACCTATGATTTCTTGTCATTTCCTGCTTGTGTTTCTTGTAGGTGTATTCTAGCTTATTTGTCTTTTAAATTTTGGCCCTTTATCTTCAACAGTGGGAATGCACTTTCTGGGCAAAAGGAGGTAACAGTCTCTTCTTCCCAAAAAGAATCTTCTCATGTTGTGTGTGTGATACCTAATCTTTTGTCTAGAGAAGGTTTGTAGTGCATAACTCATACCCAAAATACTCCTTTTCATCAGCATGACAGAAATGTGTGTATTCCCAAAAATGGTGTGCTACGTGTTTTATTACAAAGCACTGTGGGTGTCATTTACATAAGCCAAATCCACTATGCACTACAAGTGCACTGCAAAAGTGCCCTGGAAAATACATTTGCAGTGCAAACTGGAATAGCCTTTAGTAAATAACACCCATTGCCCCCAAATCCTTTACTTTTGCCATAAATAATGCTTTTGTGTTTTTAAATAAGGAAGCCACACATTTTTGAGATGTAAAAATTTTACTTACAACACATTCACAAGTGCCTTTCAAAACTTCTTGGCAAAACTGACAAGATCTTGGTTCTTTCGAACATTGTTTACTAACATTCCGCATTTGGTAAAACCAGGCATGGAGCAAAACATAACAGACTGAACATAGGAACTTGCAAAGTTCAACTTTCAAAAGTGAACACAAGATCAGACATGACTATATGTTCAAAGTGTGTTTGATCTTGCCTTCATCACATGGGGTGTCACCCCTGGAAACTTTAAATTTAGAACATGCACACAATTTGGGTATCAAAATGGGCATTTGATGGTAAAACACATGCCTAGAATGTTCAAATGTGCAATTTCCCATCATGGGGATCAATGGACGTGTTTTGGGGGTGCAACCCCTTCACCTCACCCACTTTAGTAGTTAGTAAAGTGGTTGCACCCCCAAAACGTTGTCATTCATCCACCATGATGGGAGCTAGCACATGTTGACACAATGTGTGCATCTTTCAAATTTGCCACAGTTATTAAGTTTAAACTGTTGTCATAAACAGCCACAAATGTGTGATAATTACTTTGTGCGTTTTCAGATTTTCCCTAAAACATCAATGATGTTCTTCAATTTTTGTTGAACATCATTGATGTTTTTCTTGATCTCATCTAGATCTCGATTGCACACCATTATCTCCCCGATTAGTACGTGTGCACTTTCAGTGGTAAAGTGTGATTCTTCTTCCACAACATCCACATCACCTAAAAACACAAAAAAAGAAACAAAATGGCTATTGTAAAAGAGGCAGGCATACATTGATTAGCTTACCAGTAGCTGTGTTCTCCCACACTCACCTGTTGTGGTGACAAGTTCTCCAAGTTCGATGATCTCTCCCTCCTCCTCCTCCTCCTCTGCTTCTGGTATTTCCCCTTCTTTGGGAGGTGTGGGTTTCCTGGTGTCCTCAGATGTCCCGAGTCTTCGCTCCCCTATGAGAATGTACAAAAGGAATATTTATCACAACAATCTATTGAGGGCAGAAATAGGAAATGTCAAACATTGCTTGGAAGTGAGGGACAATAGTTGTTTGTGGCCAGGTTCAAATGACAACAACATTAATGTAGTCACTTTGTAAAGGTGCTAAACTTACTACCTTTTTGGTTGAAGTTTGTCAGATGGAGACACCCCTATAGTATCCACTGGAGCACATGTGTGGAACAGCATAATAAAAAGGGGGTTTGGGTGTCCCAGCACTAGTGCTCTAAAGTCCAGATGGGTAAACAGCTACTGAGTGACCTCTCCTTTACATTGAAGAAATTTGCTTTACATTCTTGATGACATCTCTATTGAAAACAAACTTCCTTTCACTAAAAACTTCACCAAACATCGTATTATAAGTGGCCGAACGATCGAGGTTGAGTACGATCGAATGAACACACACGAACATGACAGTGGCAGAAAGATCGAGGTTGAGTACGATCGAATGCACAGACGAACAGGAAAGTGGCCATTTTCAAATGTACAACATTGAAAAAAAAAAACACATGGAGCAGTATGCAAGCAAGAAAAGAAAACACAAAACATGACAACTACTTATTTTTTGAAGAACTCGCTTGATCTTTCTGTACTGATCGGGCTCCCTCAGTTTCAGGTCTGACCAGCGTTTCCTCAGGATCGTTGTACCCCAAAATTATTGTACAGCCTCCTCACAACTTTAGACATGATCTTGGCCTTTCTGACATTTGGGTTGAGGTAAGGCCCATACTTCACATCATAGTCGCTCCTCTTCAATATGTCCACCATCTCCAACATTTCTCCAAAAGACATATTGGAGGCCTTAAATTTAAGCCTCTGGGATCGGGACGTTTCTGCCTCCGGCCTTTCCTCGTCCTCCTCGTTGCTGTAATATTTAGGGCGCACCTGCTGTGTCCCCGCCATGTGCTCTCCCCACTGCGCCGTAAAGAGAAGGGGTGGGGAATAGACGAGAAAGATCGTCAGGGGCGGGTGGAGTTTCACGCATGCGCACTGTATATAAAACGTCACACGCGTGTGTCGTAGCGACGATCTGTGAGCCGAGGGGAGAGAGAGAGCTGACGCACGAGACGATCGCTAGAACGAAGGTACAATTTGAACTTGGTACATAACTAGCCTAGACTGATTAGACCTTGAGGCTTATTTATGGAGAAGATTAGGAGAGTTTAGCCTGACATTATTTATAGTGTTTGGTGTGGTGTTGTGTCTTGCAGAGAATATGGAGGGGTTCAATGATGTCAGTTTTCTCCCCCTCTTCATTGATAAGTATCGGAATTGACCCTTTTATGGCAGGCAAAACACCCCGAATACAGCAACAAACCAAAGAGGTACGCAGCGATGAAGAAACTTCTTGAAGTTGTAAAGTCAAGGATCCCCACGGCAACCGTTGACAAGTTAAGAATAAAAATTGGCAGCCTGAGGAGTACGTATTTCAGGGAGCGCAATTAGGTCCTGAAGTCCCAAGCATCTGGAGCTGGAGCAGATGAGGTCTATGTCCCCAAGCTCTGGTACTATGACAGGCTCCATTTTCTCAAAGACCAGGCTGATGTCAGGGAGTCACTCTCGACTCTTCCTTCCACGCGTCCTTCCACGCAGGCCACCCCTGATGAGGCTTCCGAGGAGCAACCTGGACCTTCCAGTCTGGAAGAGGTGGAGGAGCCCAGCTTGAGCCAGGTATAGTAGTTTTGTACACATTTTTGGGAAAAAGGAATGGTGTTCACTTAATTCAGGATCCCCAATTGCTTAGTTCCTATTGTGTTTGACATATCAACGGACAGTAGTGTTGGAGACATTTGGGGCAAGAATATAAACTGCAGGGCTGAGAATTGTATGGTTTTCTATTTGTAAACATTTTGCAACAGTCAATAGATGAAAATGGTGTGTGTTTGATGAACAAATAACTCAAACTATGTCCCTTTTTCATACACAGGAAGACCTCAGCCAGGAGGTGGCTGTGGAATGTGGCAGTCAGGAGGAGGCAGGTGGTTAGTGGCAGCCAAGAGGTGGGTAGTGGCAACCAAGAGGTGGGTAGGCCTAGGAGCCTGACTGTCTCCCAAGTCCCTCCCCTCCGCCTTCCCTACAAAAGGGCGAGAAGGGGGGGGATGTGGGGGTGTCAGCGCTCCGGCTGATAAGAGAGGCTTCAGCCTCACTACATGCCACACCCACCTACGAGGAGGCCTTTTGCTCCTTGGTTGCCACTAAAATGAAGGATATGGAGGCGGGGCAACGCAGCATGTGTGAGGAGGTCATCCTTAAGGTACTAAATAAGGGGATGGCTGGGGGGATGACCCCAATCACACATGTTTGCAATAGTGACCATGCTCCGCCTCCTCCTCCTCCTTCTGCCACACCACCAGCACCACAGCCACAGCGTGCAAGGAAGCGTGGAAGGAAGACCAGAGAGTGACGACCTGGATTCAGTCTGGTCTGAGAGAAGATGGAGCCTCTCGTATGACCAGAGCCTGGGGACCTAGATGGCATCTGCTGCAGTTCCGGATGTTTTGGACTTCAGGACCAGATAGCACTCCCTTATTATTAAGATACGTACTCCTTAGGCCACCAATTTTTGAACCTTAAAAAATGATGTTTGCCGTGGGGGTCCAAGGCTTTGCTAATTCCCCAAGTTTTTCCATCGCTGCGTTCCTCTTTGGTTTGTTGCTGAGACCTAAATAAAGGTATTTTTGATTTAAAAAAATCATTGCCTATGTGTTTTACTTTTCTACAATGACAGTTTATTTGTGAGTAGGCAGGTACATTTCACAAATCATAAAGTCTAATTAACAAGGGGCACCAACAACAAACACCCTCCTAGTAAATTTAGGCAACAAATACAAATGATAATAATGTTGTTTTGCTAAGTTGAGACAAACAAAACTTTGGACTAGCTGGCAGACTGATACTTTCATGTTAGACAACAACGACTGGGACGATGTATGGGAACTCCCCTTCAACTCCCTAGTCTCCATTCGTGATCAATTAATACAATATAAAATTGTCCATAGGGCTTATTACACCCCGCACAGACTTCACAAGATGAATCCTTCCCACTCTCCGGAGTGTTGGCGATGCGGCACCTCACCTGGTGACTTTCCGCACATTTTCTGGTGATGCCCAAAGGTCCAGCAGTACTGGGAAACGGTGCTAGAACTAATTGGCAAAGTCACCTTGATTACTGTGCCCTTGGCTATGGAAGTTTGCATACTGGGACTTATAGAAACCATTGTGCCATCTACTGCCAAATGCACGATGATCAGCCTACTACTCTTTTACGCACGCAAGAACATTGCTATGCAATGGGAAAGCCGGAGCCCCCTTCCATAGTGCAATGGAAACGCTTGGTGAAAAACAGCCTTCCCTTATACAAAGACAGGGGGCTGCCCACTAAAGTATGACAAGGTCTGGTGCACCTGGTTAGCTGAACCCGAAACAGCCTGAGAAAATGAGGGTGAACTAAGACATGTGATGGGGCTCTGCTCCTTCCCCACCCCAGAGGGTTCTGAACATATCCAATTTTCAGCTGGTCCCCTCAGGGGATCAAATTACATATTGCTTCAGATGGACCGGGGCAATACGAGATGTACCCTAATAATGTATTGTACTATAGCATTATGTTTGCATTGCAGAAGTATATTACTTTCACACAATTCTCCTTATATACTGTAAGCACTTAAGTTGTGTGTGTTTTGTATGTTGTTAAAACGTCAATAAAAATAATTATAAAAAAAAAAGAAAAGCACATGGAGCAGCACGAATGTAAGAAGAAGAATAGGAACACAAAATACTTACTTTTTTGCAGCACTCTCTTGATTCTTCTGTACTGATCCTGCTCCCTCAATTTGAGGTCTGACCATCATTTCCTCAGTTGATCTTCAGTTGATCCTTGGATCGCCATACCCCAGAATTCTTTGGCAGACTTTTCACAACTTTAGTCATGATCTTGGCCCTCACATTTGGGTTTGGGTACGGTCCATGCTTCCCATCAGTCGGCCCTCTTGAAGATGTCCACCATCTCTATAAAGGCCATATTTCGGAGATTGGGACGTTTGTGGCTCTGGGCTTTTGTTGTCTCTCCGCCATGTGCTTTCCCACTGCACCGAAAGACAAGGGGCGAGGAATGTACTAGAAAGAACGTCTGGGGCGGGCGGAGTTTCATGCATGCGCAGTGAATATAAAGCGTAACACGTAAAACTAAAGAGGAAGGCAGTGCTGGATCAATTGCTGGAATTTGTGAACCCGTGATCCTCATGGCAGACATCCCCTATTTGAAGGCCCTAATTGGTGGCATGAGGAGCACTAATAATAGGGAGCACAAGAAGGTCCAGTATTCCCAGAGATCAGAAGCTGCAGCAGATGACATTTATGTACCAAGGCTGTAGTATTATGACAGACTGCATTTTCTGGTAGGCCAGACTGAACCCAGGCCAGCACTCTCCAATCTTCCTTCAAGGCTTCCTTCCACCTCAGCAGAGGCTTCCGACGTCCAACCTGGGCCTTCCAGCCAGGAAGAAGTGGAGGAGCCCAGCTTGAGCCAGGTATAGCATTGTTCAACATATTTCTGGTCAAATAATGAATGATGTTATAGACAGGGAAGGCACTTAATAAGAGAAACAATAAGGGAAAGACAGATCAAAAACCTGTCCCTTAAGAGTGATTGGGACTTTAAAAGATGCATATATCTGTCAAGAGGTAAGCATATCAACACACGTTGATTAGAAAAAAAATCATTTTATTACAAAAAGACATCACAAATTTAAGAACAACATTTGTCATTAATCAAATGACCAAAATGAATACATATATTTTAAAACCATAGTCAGTGCTAGGGTATACTGAACAGCTGACGCGTTTCACAGTTGTAATTACTGCTTCTTCATGGCTGTATCCCATGCATCTATATAGTATTTCAAAAGATAACATTTAATATTAATTTCAGAAAACTTAATTATAATTTAATACATATATCATAACAATATAACTAATCATTGCTTACCCATATATTTTGGTACTGACAACCATATAGCGGTGGTGGAGAAAAACAGCATTCCGTATTAAAACAGGCGATGTCAGAGTCGCCTCAGTGGTTTCGTGGATGTTGAACCAAGTGTGTAGGTAAGAGAATCTAAAATATAGTAGTATATATATATAAAATATATGTATAACATTCCAGTCAGATAGGTGCATAGTTATAGAGCCCAATTTAATTGTTGGCTCATTAGAACAATAAAGGTATATCTAAAGTGAAGGGGTAGATAAACAAAGGACGCAGACATAGACCCTATATAAAGAAATTAATGATAGTGCCTATTAATAATAAAGCTATATAGCTTAATATAGATATATAACATTGCCAGCCATAAATCATAGATAAAAATGTAAAGGCAATCTTTAAGATGACAATAGCACTATGCAAAGGTAACAATAATAACATGACTCTGCACCTTCAATAGATAACTCTCTATATGCCGCACAAAGGTGTATATGGAGGCACTAATCCTAATCGGATTTGAGATGTTACAGGTAAGTGACAAGAAAGAGTCAGAAAATCAAAGGTATTAAGATAACTATTTGGCATCATTTACCTTAGATCAAAGAAGTCTAAAAAATGGCCAAGCATCGATGTATGAAACGCTGGGCAAAATGGAGCAATTAAAGATTGCATTTGGTAATTTTCTTGGGGAAAAGACCCCCGTTTGGAATCCAAACACAAATGTCTGTCCAGTATGTGCTTGCGCGTCCATCCACGTCGCCGCGATATGAGTCACGGAGACTGGATGGACGCGGCTTGCCATTTAAGACATGGTTCCACTCGGAAGCAAAACGAGTGAGTACACCCGCTGACATTGCTTCCGGTGCAGAGGTCCCCTGGAATGCGCATGCGCAGTGAAGTCTCGATTGCCGAGACCCGGTGAATCCGGAAAACACCGCCAGTGCCATCCAGCAGCCCAAGGGAAGAAGGCAGCTGGTGAGTAAGGAGACCAAAAGGCCTCCTCCTCACCAGGGGACATCTGTACATCACACGATTAGAACCTGCACGGAAGTAATACTGATGTCTCCACCAATGCAAATACATGGATGTCAAATAACAAAATTACCAAAAAATATATTATATAGTAATATCCATCATATAATATCGAAAAAGATATTATTTCAGAACTCTGTGCAATTATTTAAATAAAAATTAATTACAAAAACAAACATAATCGTTACACTCATATATGACAGTGGTATGAGAAATGCCTAATGAGGAGGTAAGATTACCTGAAACAATTGGTGGTAACTCAATCGATTTTAATAGTGCCAATTTGGTAAAGATGTCACTGCCAGTAATCTACCTGCTGTATATAAGATGATACATTTGCAGATTATAGACAAGGTTTAAACGATAGCGCAGTATTTAAACCAGGAAAGTAAGTGGCTCTTTGATTGAAAAGGGAAGGCACTTATTGAGAGAAGAAAAGGATGCTGCACACCCCGAGTGATATCAAAAAAGGGAGATGTCCCCCATGTGGGGTTTTCTAGGCAGCAGATGGGTGAAAAGATGATAACATGTGGTTTAAAATTATTTTGACTTAATTAATGGCATGATCTCAAAAAATGACAATGACAGTTAAAATATGGGCTGTGATACAGGAGATATGAAAGCAACAACACAAGTGAAACTGAACACAATGATATACAATGTTCAAGCGCTAAAATAGGATATTAAGTAAAAAATTATGCGTTTCAACCCCACCGGGTCTTCTTCAGAGGATTTGGGCGCTGTAGAGGAATTTTCCTGAAAGCCTGAAATCCTCTAAAACCTCCCTCACTCGATCCCAGCAGAGGTCCCCGGTCAGCCGACACACCAACAGAGGTGCGTGACTTGAGAGGAGTCACAGAAGTGGATAAAATTCCAAATACCAGGGAGGGGCATGAGTGCGAACAAGCAACACCTGCAGTCGGAGCATCAAGTAACAATGCTATCAGTGCAGTTTGTTTGGCACGGATAGGAATATATACATAATTCCAATGGTTAAGTATTGGAAATAATGAATCTATTTTTAATTTTACTGTTACTTGTATTTCTAAGGCCAGCAGCGTGTAGGTATTCGCATACTCATGTAAAGGTAGGATGAAAATAATAACTATGAATAGATTTAAATATCATTATGTTAAGAGCTGAGGAATGAATGGCTAAGTATATTGTATTGTTAGACTGAAATGGGAAGATTAGCATAATGAGATGGAAAGAGAATTAAAAAATAAAATAATAAAATATAAAGTCATAGAAAAAGAAGGATGGAGAAATTGGGGGATGTAGAAGGGGGGAAGGAGAGGACCGAGACAAGTGAAGTATAATTGGGAAGGACGAAGGGGAGGGATCGACAGATAAAGAGGAGGGGGAAAACGGAAATGGAAGTAAGGGAAGAATGGGGAAAGGGAGAAAGGGGCCTGTGAGAAGGACCCAGAAGAAGGATGTCTAAGAAATAAATAAATGAATAAATTATTTAAGGTGAAAAAGCAATGAGGAGTGAAGAGGTGCGAGTGAGGGGATGGATGTGTAGGTTGGGAGGGAGCCCGAAGGTTGGGACTGATATGAAAAATCTGTGAAGTGGTGTGAGTGCAGTGAACAGGGCCAAAACAAGGTCCTCTACATCCCCCAATTTCGCCCCTCCCTGGCATTTGGGATTTTATCCACTTCTGTGACTCCTCGCAAGTCACGCATGAGCGGTTGACTCCCTCTGTTGGTGTGCCGGCTGACCGGGGACCCCTGCTGGGATTGAGTGAGGGAGGTTTTAGAGGATTTCAGGCTCAGGAGAAACCGCTCAACACAATGTGATTAGTAACTATACTGAAATTTTTTCCCCATTACTATATTTCATTTTATTTTGTGGTCATATTTATGAATCTCAATACATGCAAATTCCTCTACAGAGCCCAAATCCTCTGAAGAACAGCCGGTGGGGTCGAAACGTGTCAGAATTTTCTTAATATCCTATTTTAGCGCTTGAACATTGTATATCATTTTGTTCAGTTTCACTTGTGTTGTTGCTTTCATATCTCTTGTATCACAGCCCATATTTTAACTGTCATTGTCATTTTTTGAGATCATGCCATTAATAAAGTCTAAATAATTTTAAACCACGTGTTATCATGTTTTCACCCATCTGCTGCCTAGAAAACCCCACAAGGGGGACATTTACCTTTTTTAATAATTAATGATGTTAACTAGATGTTATTATTGATCAGTAATTTCTGATTTTACAAAGTGTTTTACATATCAATACACAGTAGTAGCCACAAATGATTGGGAAAAGAATGAAAAATGCTGGGGGCGGAATGATAGTCTTTTCTATTTATTAACATTCAATTTGCAACCGTCATGAGCTGAAAATTGTGTGTGATTGATGAACCAAAAACTAAAACTATGTCCCTTTTTCATACACAGGAACATCTCAGCCAGGAGGAGGCCATGGAAAGTGGCAGCCAGGAGGTGGTGGGGGTAAGTGGCAGCCAGGAGGTGGCCAGGCCCAGTAGCCTGCCCGAATCCCAGGTCCCTCCCCTCCACCTTCCACAAAAAAGTCCCAGGAAGAGCAGTAACCTGGAAGAGGCAGCACTTGGCCTATTTCGGAAGGCTACTGCGGCCCTCAGAAACCCCCCCCCCCCCCCCCAATAATCAAGAGGACTATGCCTACATGGCAGCCTGCAAAATGCAGGAAATGGAGGAGGGCCAACGGCTCTTATGTGAGGAAGTTATATTACAAGCCCTAAATAAGGGGTGGAGGGGCGAACTAACAAGCCAAAGCCACGTTTGTGAGTTCAACCATGGTCCTCCTCCACCTCCTGCCACAACTACAACACCAGAGCCAAAGCCTGGAAGCAAGCGTTTAAGGAAGACAAGAGAGTGATGGCCTGGGTTTGGTGTTGTCTGACAAAAGACACAGGCTGTTGTAAGACCACAGCCTGGGGACATATATGTCATCTGCTGCTGTTCCTGGTCCGGGACCGGATTGTACTCACTATTATATGGACTCCTCAGGCCACCAATTTTGACTGTAAAATAATATATGTGTCCTGGGGTACAAAGGCTTCGCAAATTTCACCAGTTTCTCCAGCGTTACCTTCCTCTTTATTTTGTAATGACCCATAATAAATGGCTATTTATTTTTCACAAATACTTGCCTATGTGTTTAACTTCAAAAAGGGCAGTTTGTTTGTGAGTAGGTACATACAGCAGGCAAATAGTGTGCACTTCCAGTTCATGTCCAATATGCGATGACATCTTGAGGAGGCTCCACCCAGATGTCATCGTGTGTTGAAAGTGAACTGGAAGTGCATGCTATTTGCAGGCTTGGTTGATATTATAGACTATGAGGAGCTGGGAGATTCAATAAGGCTGTTCAATGAACAGTTCTTATGGAAGACCCTGGGACGTGTGTAGAGAGCTGCCATTGATGCCTGTGTATCCTGATAGAGATTTTAATGACTGCTCTGAATTAGGGATGAGCCGAACACCCCCGGGTTCGGTTCGCACCAGAACCTTCGAACGGACCGAAAGTTTGCGCGAATTTTCGAACCCTATACGTTATAATGGACGCGAACGTTCAAAATCAAAAGTGCTAATTACAACGGCCAATATGCATGTTAATGTCATAAAACAGGTTTGGGGACCCGGGTCCTGCCCCAGGGGACATATATCAATGCAAAAAGAACTTTTAAAAACTAACGTTTTTTCGGGAGCAGTCATTTTAATGATGCATAAAGTGAAAAAAAAAAAGTGAAATTTTCCTTTAAATATGGTACCTGGGGGGTGTCTAAAGTATGCCTGTGAAGTGGCATGTGTTTCCCGTGTTTAGAACTTTCCTTGCACAAAATGACATTTGTAAAGGAAAAAAAGAAGCCATTTAAAACCACTTGCGGCTTTAGGTTTGTTCTTAAGTAGAATCTGAACAGGTACATTATGAAGTGTAGCTCCATCCCAAAAAAATCTATTTTTAAGCTTTTTGGAGAACATAGGGAGGGGTTATCACCCCTGTAACATTTGCTGTCTTTGCACATCTGTTCAGAACATGTCACCTCACTTTCCGTCCCAATGACAAATGTTTTTGGAAAAAGTGGGGTTTTAATTGAAACAAGGATTGGTGATAAAGTATCAGTAGAGAGGAGATACCTTTTTCCCCAAATTAAATCTAACAGGATAGAATTTCCCTTCCTAGGGGTAGATTTCCTCTCACTTCCTGTTTTCATTTCCATTTGCAAGTAGGAGTCGTTTGTAAGTTGGATGTTTGAAAGTAGGGGCCTGGCGTATATACTCTGCAGAAATTTGCCCTATTAGATGTTGGTGTAGCCACAAGACTGGTGGGCACAGGAATGGGCCCTGTTGTGAGTTAATAGATCAAGATTTGTAATTGCATGCACCTGTTGAACAGGGCAGAAAAATTGGGGGTGGTGGTGGTGGTGGACGGTGTTGCCACAAGACTGTAAGCTCTCACAGTTACTCTTGGTGGGCGCAGGAATGGGCCCTGCTGTGAGTTATTAGATCAAGATTTGTAATTGCAAGCACCTGATGAACAGGGCAGAAAAATGGGCCTTTGGCGGTGGTGGTGGACGGTGTTGCCACAAGACTGTAAGCTCTCACAGTTACTCTTGGTGGGCGCAGGAATGGGCCCTGCTGTGAGTTATTAGATCAAGATTTGTAATTGCAAGCACCTGATGAACAGGGCAGAAAAATTGGGCCTTTGGCGGTGGTGGTGGACGGTGTTGCCACAAGACTGTAGGCCCTCATAGTTACTCTTGGTGGGCGCAGGAATGGGCCCTGCTGTGAACTATTAGATCAAGATTTGTAATTACCCGCCCCTGTTAAACAGGGGCTGAAAAATTGTGCCTTAGGCACTGGTGCTGGTGCCACAACACTGCAACCCCTCACAGATACTGTACTTGGAGCACAGCAGTCACACGTGTTGCGAAGCATTTTTTTAAAAAAATTGTAAGTACACGCCCCTGTTAAACAGGGGCTGAAAAATTGTGCCTTAGGCACTGGTGCTGGTGCCACAACACTGCAACCCCTCACAGATACTGTACTTGGAGCACAGCAGTCACACGTGTTGCAAAGCATTTTTTTAAAAAATTGTAAGTACACGCCCCTGTTAAACAGGGGCTGAAAAATTGTGCCTTAGGCACTGGTGCTGGTGCCACAACACTGCAACCCCTCACAGATACTGTACTTGGAGCACAGCAGTCACACGTGTTGCGAAGCATTTTTTTAAAAAATTGTAAGTACACGCCCCTGTTAAACAGGGGCTGACAAATTGTGCCTTAGGCACTGGTGCTGGTGCCACAACACTGCAACCCCTCACAGATACTGTACTTGGAGCACAGCAGTCACACGTGTTGCGAAGCATTTTTTTAAAAAATTGTAAGTACACGCCCCTGTTAAACAGGGGCTGAAAAATTGTGCCTTAGGCACTGGTGTGGTGGCATGGATCATTGAGGAGGAGGAAGAGGATAGTCAGTGAACATAAGAGGACAGTCACTCAGCATCAGCATAGGCAGTCTTGAAGGGATGTGACATTATAAATTATTCGGTTATATCCGCCTCAGGTGCCTGGTAGCTGGTGGTGATCCAAGACTGATTCATTTTGATGAAGGTCAGTCGATCAACCGAGGCGGTGGACAGGCGCACCCTATGATCGGTGACAAATCCTCCAGCAGCACTGAATGTGCGTTCGGAAAGAACGCTGGAGGCAGGACAGGCCAGTAGCTCAATTGCATACTGTGCAAGCTCTGGCCAGTGATCCATCCTCAGGACCCAGTAAGCCAGAGGATTTTCGGTGGGAAAGGTGTCCAAGTCTGACCTTGCCCCAAGGTATTCCTGCACCATGTATATCAGACGCTGGCGATGGTTGCTGGAACCGATCATACCTTGGGGCTGCGGACTAAAAAATTGTCTGAACGCATCGGTCAGACGTCCACCTTCCCCACCGCTCCTTCTGCTACTGACCGAAGCCTCAGCAACTCGTCGCCCAGGACCAGGAGTTTGTAACCTCCCAGTTTCTGGGAACGCGTTGCACAGACCTTTCTGCAAGGCCTCCCTGAGATGTCTCATCCTCTGCTCCCTCTGCGACGGCAAGATAAGGTCCGCAACCTTACCCTTGTACCGCGGATCAAGGAGAGTGGCCAGCCAGTAATGGTCCCTCTCCTTGATCCGAAGAACACGAGGATCCTTCCGCAGGCTTTGCAGGATCAGGGAGGCCATGCAGCGTAGGTTAGCTGAGGCATTCGGTCCGGAGTCTTCTGGGTCACTGAGGATGACATGATCGCCAGCCACCTCCTCCCAGCCACGTACAAGTCCACTGGTTTGTTGGGACTGTACATCATCCCTAAAAGACTGCTGCTGCTGATGCTGAGTGCCAGGCTCCACCTCCATGCTCACACAATCCTCCTCCTCCTCCTCCTCCTCCTCCTCCTCATACTCTTCCTGTGTGATGGGTGGGACAGAAGGAACACTGTCCGGATAAAGGGGGCCTTGAGAGGCAAGGAAGTCCTCCTCTTCCTGCCTCTGTTCTGCCTCAAGTGCCCTGTCCATTATCCCACGCAGCGTATGCTCCAACAGGTGGACAAGAGGGACAGTGTCACTGATGCATGCACTGTCACTGCTCACCATCCTCGTGGCCTCCTCAAATGGTGAGAGGACAGTGCATGCATCCCTGATCATGCTCCACTGACGTGGGGAAAAAAAAACAAGCTCCCCTGACCCTGTCCTGGTGCCGTAGTCGCAAAGGTACTCATTGATGGCCCTCTGCTGCGTGTGCAGTCGGTGCAGCATGGCCAACGTTGAGTTCCACCTGGTGGGCATGTCACATATTAGGCGGTTCTTGGGCAGGTTCAGCTCCTTTTGCAGCTCAGTCAGCCGAGCACTGGCATTATAAGATCGGCGGAAATGCACACAGACTTTCCTGGCCTGCCTCAGGACATCCTGTAAGCCTGGGAACCTGCCCAAGAACCGCTGCACCACCAGGTTGAGGACGTGAGCCATGCAGGGCACATGGGTGAGCTGCCCCTGTCGCAGGGCGGAGAGGAGGTTGGTGCCATTGTCAGAAACGACCATTCCTGGCTTAAGCTGACGTGGCGTCAACCACCTCTCGGCCTGCCCCTGCAGAGCTGCCAGAACCTCTGGCCCAGTGTGGCTCCTGTCCCCCAAACACACCAGCGCAAGCACGGCATGGCATCTTTTTGCCTGCGTACTTGCGTAGCCCCTTGTACGCCTACGGAGCACCGCTGGTTCCAAGGACAGAGCACTGGAGGAAGAAGAAGAGGAGGGGGTGGAGGAGAGAGGTGTGTCACAACCAGTAGCAGTAGTAGCGTTTTGGAGGCGTGGTGGCGGAACAACCTCCAACACTACTGCACCTTGTCCTGCATCCCTCCCAGCTGCCAATAGAGTGACCCAATGGGCCGTGAAAGAAAGGTACCGTCCCTGTCCATGCCTGCTGGACCATGAGTCAGCGGTAATATGCACCTTACCACTGACCGCCCTGTCCAGCGAGGCATGGACATTGCCTTCCACATGCCGGTAGAGAGACGGAATCGCCTTCCGTGAGAAAAAGTGGCGTTTGGGAACCTGCCACTGAGGAACCGCACATTGAACAAACTCACGGAAGGGGGCCGAGTCTACCAACTGAAAAGGCAGCAGTTGAAGTGCTAGCAATTTAGCCAAGCTAGCATTCAACCGCTGGGCATGTGGATGGCTGGGAGTGTACTTCTTTCTACGGTCCAGCAGCTGGGGCAGGGAAATTTGCCTGCTGCAATCGGACGTCGGTGTACTGCAAGTACTTGGTTGTGACACACCTAATTCTACACCTTCAGTCCTCTCAGAGCAGCTTTCAGAGAGGACTGAAGGTGTAGTGGGGATGGAGATCCCAGCTGATGAGGAGCAAGGAGAGGTCCGCTTAGTTCTTTGGTGTGGGTCTTTTATGTGTGCCTGCCAACGAGCTGCATGGCAGGTCGACATATGTCTGGTCATGCTTGTGGTGCCCAAGCGGCTGATGTTTTGGCCACGCGAGATACGCTTGAGACAAATATTGCAAATAGCAGTGGTGCGATCTGATGCACTCGTCTCAAAAAAGGCCCACACCAAAGAACTTTTCTGATAACGTGCAGAGGCAGCGCCCTGCACAGGCGGAGCTCTGCGGTGTTGTACAGTTGCTGTGCTGGCCTCTACCTGGCCTCCAGGGGGCATCCTGCCTCGTTGGACATGTGACGCCGCATCCTCCTCCTCCTCCTCGTCCTCCTCCTCATCCTCTCTCCCTTCAGGCACCCACGTGGAGTCAGTGACCTCATCATCCCCTCCCTCTTCACCACTAGAGCAAACCTGGCAGTAAGCTGCAGCTGGTGGAACAGTACTGCCAGATTCCTCAAGCTGGGTATCATCATCCGAGCCTTCGAATCATTGGGCATCCTCCTGGAGCATGTACCCAACACTGTGCTCAAAGAGTTCGGGGGACTCCTCAGGAGGACATGGTGGGTCTAGGTAAGGGGTGGCTGATGATGCCATTGAGTACGCGTTGGCAGCTGCTCTGCCAGTACCCTGAGCCTGGGTGAGAGAGGATGAGGAGGATGAGGAGGGCTTGGTCATCCATTCTACCAAGCCTTCAGCATGATGCGGCTCCACATGTCCAGCTGCCGAAAACAAAGACGCGCGTGTCCCATGGCCACGTGCTGATGACGATGCACGACCACGTCCACGGCCACGTCCACTAGAAACAGAGCCTGCCTGCCCTGTGTTCTTGGCTCTGCACGCTCTGCCTCCCCTTGGCGGTCTTCCAGCCATTGTAGTCGGTAGTCCTGTGGGTGCTGCTGAGAAGAATATATAGGAGCTCTGTGTGATGCCACTAACACACTAGAAGTCCTGTGGGTGCTGCTGAGAAGAAAATATAGGAGCTCTGTGTGATGCCACTAACACACTAGAAGTCCTATGGGTGCTTCTGCAAAGAAAATAGAGGATCTCTGTGTGATGGGACTAACACACTTCAAGTCCTATAGGTGCTTCTGGGAACAAAATATAGCTCTGTGTGATGGGACTAACACACTTCAAGTCCTATAGGTGCTTCTGGGAACAAAATATAGGATCTCTGTGTGATGGGACTAACACACTTCAAGTCCTATAGGTGCTTCTGGGAACAAAATATATGATCTCTGTGTGATGGGACTAACACACTTCAAGTCCTATGGGTGCTTCTGGGAAGAAAATATAGGTCTGTGTGATGGGACTAACACACTTCATGTCCTATAGGTGCTTCTGGGAACAAAATATATGATCTCTGTGTGATGGGACTAACACACTTCAAGTCCTATAGGTGCTTCTGGGAAGAAAATGTAGGTCTGTGTGATGGGACTAACACACTTCAAGTCCTATAGGTGCCTCTGGGAACAAAATATATGATCTCTGTGTGATGGGACTAACACACTTCAAGTCCTATAGGTGCTTCTGGGAAGAAAATATAGGTCTGTGTGATGGGACTAACACACTTCAAGTCCCATAGGTGCCTCTGGGAACAAAATATATGATCTCTGTGTGATGGGACTAACACACTTCAAGTCCTATAGGTGCTTCTGGGAAGAAACTATAGGTCTGTGTGATGGGACTAACACACTTCAAGTCCTATAGGTGCCTCTGGGAACAAAATATATGATCTCTGTGTGATGGGACTAACACACTACAAGTCCTATAGGTGCTTCTGGGAAGAAAATATAGCTCTGTGTGATGGGACTAACACACTTCAAGTCCTATAGGTGCTTCTGGGAAGAAAATATAGGTCTGTGTGATGGGACTAACACACTTCAAGTCCTATAGGTGCTTCTGGGAACAAAATATATGATCTCTGTGTGATGGGACTAACACACTTTAAGTCCTATAGGTGCTTCTGGGAACAAAATATAGGTCTGTGTGGTGGGACTAACACACTTCAAGTCCTATAGGTGCTTCTGGGAAGAAAATATAGCTCTGTGTGATGGGACTAACACACTTCAAGTCCTATAGGTGCTTCTGGGAAGAAAATATAGGTCTGTGTGATGGGACTAACACACTTCAAGTCCTATAGGTGCTTCTGGGAAGAAAATATATGATCTCTGTGTGATGGAACTAACACACTACAAGTCCTATAGGTGCCTCTGGGAAGAAAATATAGGTCTGTGTGATGGGACTAACACACTTCAAGTCCTATAGGTGCTTCTGGGAACAAAATATAGGATCTCTGTGGGATGGGACTAACACACTTCAAGTCCTATAGGTGCTTCTGGGAACAAAATATATGATCTCTGTGTGATGGGACTAACACACTTCAAGTCCTATAGGTGCTTCTGGGAAGAAACTATAGGTCTGTGTGATGGGACTAACACACTTCAAGTCCTATAGGTGCCTCTGGGAACAAAATATATGATCTCTGTGTGATGGGACTAACACACTACAAGTCCTATAGGTGCTTCTGGGAAGAAAATATAGCTCTGTGTGATGGGACTAACAAACTTCAAGTCCTATAGGTGCTTCTGGGAACAAAATATAGGTCTGTGTGATGGGACTAACACACTTCAAGTCCTATAGGTGCTTCTGGGAACAAAATATATGATCTCTGTGTGATGGGACTAACACACTTCAAGTCCTATAGGTGCTTCTGGGAAGAAAATATAGGTCTGTGTGATGGGACTAACACACTTCAAGTCCTATGGGTGCTTCTGGGAAGAAAATATAGGTCTGTGTCATGGGACTAACACACTTCAAGTCCTATAGGTGCTTCTGGGAACAAAATATATGATCTCTGTGTGATGGGACTAACACACTTCAAGTCCTATAGGTGCTTCTGGGAAGAAACTATAGGTCTGTGTGATGGGACTAACACACTTCAAGTCCTATAGGTGCCTCTGGGAACAAAATATATGATCTCTGTGTGATGGGACTAACACACTACAAGTCCTATAGGTGCTTCTGGGAAGAAAATATAGCTCTGTGTGATGGGACTAACACACTTCAAGTCCTATAGGTGCTTCTGGGAAGAAAATATAGGTCTGTGTGATGGGACTAACACACTTCAAGTCCTATAGGTGCTTCTGGGAACAAAATATATGATCTCTGTGTGATGGGACTAACACACTTCAAGTCCTATAGGTGCTTCTGGGAAGAAAATATAGGTCTGTGTGATGGGACTAACACACTTCAAGTCCTATAGGTGCTTCTGGGAAGAAAATATAGCTCTGTGTGATGGGACTAACACACTTCAAGTCCTATAGGTGCTTCTGGGAAGAAAATATAGGTCTGTGTGATGGGACTAACACACTTCAAGTCCTATAGGTGCTTCTGGGAACAAAATATATGATCTCTGTGTGATGGGACTAACACACTACAAGTCCTATAGGTGCCTCTGGGAAGAAAATATAGGTCTGTGTGATGGGACTAACACACTTCAAGTCCTATAGGTGCTTCTGGGAACAAAATATAGGATCTCTGTGTGATGGGACTAACACACTACAAGTCCTATAGGTGCCTCTGGGAAGAAAATATAGGTCTGTGTGATGGGACTAACACACTTCAAGTCCTATAGGTGCTTCTGGGAACAAAATATATGATCTCTGTGTGATGGGACTAACACACTTCAAGTCCTATAGGTGCTTCTGGGAACAAAATATATGATCTCTGTGTGATGGGACTAACACACTTCAAGTCCTATAGGTGCTTCTGGGAAGAAACTATAGGTCTGTGTGATGGGACTAACACACTTCAAGTCCTATAGGTGCTTCTGGGAACAAAATATATGATCTCTGTGTGATGGGACTAACACACTTCAAGTCCTATAGGTGCTTCTGGGAAGAAAATATAGGTCTGTGTGGTGGGACTAACACACTTCAAGTCCTATAGGTGCCTCTGGGAACAAAATATATGATCTCTGTGTGATGGGACTAACACACTTCAAGTCCTATAGGTGCTTCTGGGGGAGAAAATATAGGTCTGTGTGATGGGACTAACACACTTCAAGTCCTATAGGTGCCTCTGGGAACAAAATATATGATCTCTGTGTGATGGGACTAACACACTACAAGTCCTATAGGTGCTTCTGGGAAGAAAATGTAGGTCTGTGTGATGGGACTAACACACTTCAAGTCCTATAGGTGCCTCTGGGAACAAAATATATGATCTCTGTGTGATGGGACTAACACACTTCAAGTCCTATAGGTGCTTCTGGGAAGAAAATATAGGTCTGTGTGATGGGACTAACACACTTCAAGTCCTATAGGTGCCTCTGGGAACAAAATATATGATCTCTGTGTGATGGGACTAACACACTTCAAGTCCTATAGGTGCTTCTGGGAAGAAAATATAGGTCTGTGTGATGGGACTAACACACTTCAAGTCCTATAGGTGCCTCTGGGAACAAAATATATGATCTCTGTGTGATGGGACTAACACACTACAAGTCCTATAGGTGCTTCTGGGAAGAAAATATAGGTCTGTGTGATGGGACTAACACACTTCAAGTCCTATAGGTGCTTCTGGGAACAAAATATATGATCCCTGTGTGATGGGACTAACACACTTCAAGTCCTATAGGTGCTTCTGGGAAGAAAATATAGGTCTGTGTGATGGGACTAACACACTTCAAGTCCTATAGGTGCCTCTGGGAACAAAATATATGATCTCTGTGTGATGGGACTAACACACTACAAGTCCTATAGGTGCTTCTGGGAAGAAAATATAGCTCTGTGTGATGGGACTAACACACTTCAAGTCCTATAGGTGCTTCTGGGAACAAAATATAGGAGCTCTGTTTGCTGCCAGTGCCTGCCTGCCACGAACACACTACAAGTCCTATAGGTGCTTCTGGGAACAAAATATAGGAGCTCTGCCTGCCTGCCACGAACACACTACAAGTCCTATAGGTGCTTCTGGGAACAAAATATAGGAGCTCTGCCTGCCTGCCACGAACACACTACAAGTCCTATAGGTGCTTCTGGGAACAAAATATAGGAGCTCTGTTTGCTGCCACTGCCTGCCAGTGCCTGCCTGCCACGAACACACAACAAGCCCCTCTTTCTAAATCAATCTTTCTAAATGAATCTATCTAACTCAATCTCTCTAAGTAAATCTCTCTAACTAAATCTAGCAGAGTGACACAGAACGATCCTGCTCTATCTACGCCGGAACAGCATGTGACCGGCGCCGACGGCGTGGCGGCCTTTTATAAGAGGGGGCGTGTACTAAAGCCCCTGAGCTGTAATTGGCTACAGGCGTCCTGCCTGTAGCCAATTATGGCTCTTCGAGTTTCCGGCGCTGTGATTGGCCAAGCATGCGGGGTCACAGTGCATGCTTGGCCAATCATCAGCCAGCAATGCACTGCGCCGGCCGCGCCGGCCGCAATGCATTGCGGGGCCGCTCGCATCACACGAACGTGATGCGAGCGGCCAAAATAGTTCTGGGCTCGCCGAGCGAGCGAACACCCGGTGCTCGATGCGAACATGGGTTCGCATCGAGCACCGGGCCCATCCCTACTCTGAATAAGGGGGTTATGTTGGTCAGGTAAGCCCGCATCTTGACATTACCTTTGGTGATGGCAGATATTTCTAATACTATTGACATCATTTTTTTTGAAGAAGGAAGAAGTTTATTCTGCACATTCAAGGGAATTTTCCTTGGTCTTCGAACTATCTTTGGAGTTTGGACACTATTTGTTTCACCATTTGAGTTATAATATTTGCACAATTAATCTCTGTAATTATCTATTTCAATATTTATTTATATGAATATATTTTTTTATGGCATAGTTAAGACGGATATCTTCTTTTTGTGTTTTGTGTGGGGGGGTTTGCGGCTTTACCTAATTTGAGCACAATTTTGCATAGTTTCCCTACTTTTTTAATCTCTGATCAGGTATGCCTGGCAGTTTTCATCTGGACCCGATCAGAAGCTCCATGCAGGTCTATGGGCAGGCAGCTGTAAACATACATATTTAAACCATAGAAATACAGAAAGGAGTGCCAGACCAAAACCAGATGAGTCAAAGACACAATTTTTATTGTTTGCGACTAAGTCATATAAAAACATCCAACCACAACATTTTGGGGGCAACAACATTCCTTCCTCATCATGGTTCAGCACAGGTAAAAACTTAAGTGGACTCAGATTTATATTTTATTTGGTGTGTTATCACCTAGTGACTAGTTTGCAAAAATATCAGGGGTTTTAACAGACCTTTGATGTTTCATTTTTTTTAAATAGGCAGAATCCTCGAACTGGGCATTCTCAGGTTCATTCAGAAGACTTAAAGGATCATAAACATGTCTCTTATGTTTACCGATTCCAGAAGTGCTCAGTACTGAAGAATTTCTGAGCTCATTTATAAAAATGAAGGGATTGGTACACATGAGAGACATGTTTGTCGGTCTCCCTGCTCATCATCCTGAACAGAAAGACTTGAGGCTGGGGAGGAGCAGCAGGGAGGAGGACACAGAGCAGAGGTTCAGAAGGCACATAGCAGGAATCAGAGGGCAGACAGGCCATCGTAGGCAGTGGTACATGCAGAGGATCAGATTGCAGGCAGTGGAGTGATGTCACACTGAAAAGGACACACTGTGAGGTAGCAGTGGCGGTGGGGTTTGGAGCTCACAACTTTTTTTGAAAGCCTATGATTGACAGCTTGTCAAGCACTAACTATTCATGAATCAGCAGAGTCTAAGAGATCCTTCAGCTATAAGTTAATGGTTGCTGAGGTGACCATGAGCTTATAGCCTAGAAGAATGCAGAGGATGGGCTACCATCTGCAAGCAGTTCTGTTCCGATGTAAGTCGTACATCCATAATGATGAAAAGGTTAAAGCAGCATTCCAGGAATGTTTTACCACTAAAATCTGCTATGTAAAAAGTAAACTCTTATGAGTTATATAAACAAAATGCACTGGAGGACGCGCAATTGCACAAACATCATTAAGCGGAGCAGAATTGGGAGAGGTCATGCCGCCACACCGTTCAGTAGTTAGCGGCACCTAATGTGTATGGAACAAGCAGCTTTTGACTGATGTTTTTGTGATGTGGATGTATTTACATACAGTAGATTTGTGTGTGATATCTATGTTTATGAGTTATCATTAAATACTACACTATGAGAGTTAATTCTGTCATTATTGGTATCTTATTAATGTGAGTGTGGACACTACCAGCTAGAAAGGGAGAAAGAAAAAAGTGAATTGTAAAACAGGCGTAATTTTCTAAATAAGTCTAGATGTATATTAAAGAGGAAGTAAACTTATTTCCCTGCAAAGGTAAAGCATATTGGGATACTATGCACCGCCCATTATGTGTCATTTACCTGAAAATGAAGCCTGCGATGTCACTGCTGTCCCCACTAGCAGCGAACGTCCATCTTCCCCCCTCTTCCTTCCGGGGCCACAAACTCCGGCTCTGTGACTGGCCGGAGTCATCAGTCACGGCATGACCCCTTTAGAAATGGCATGATTTGCCCTTTCTAAAGTGTGCATGTGCCGATGCCTATGTCTGCGCTATATTGTAAATATCTCCTAAACCATGGAGGTTTAGGAGATATTTCCAGCACCTACAGGTAAGCCCTAATATAGGCTTACCTGTAGGTAAAAGTGGTTGTACAGGGTGTACAACCACTTTAAATCGATTTTGTTGCAAACCTGATCCAGTGAATAAAAGTGAAGAAGCTATTAAATAGTCTACTTGTACCATTGAAGACCACTCTATTAAAGATAAGTCTGTTTAAGAAAAGTCTGTTCAGAAACCAGTGTCAATCTTCTGCTGCACTCAATGACATTCAGAACACACTAGAAATTTGGAGTTGACAGGAAGAATTGCTGAGTACAGTGGGTGACCAGAAGGTTGACACACAGTATGAGGGGTGTCCCCTTTTAGGGAGTATCCCCAATGGAAGATTTCACCTCTATTCCTTTTCTGGTGGCAACTTAACATTTTGGCTTTAC
Source organism: Lithobates sylvaticus (assembly GCA_028564925.1). NCBI lineage: Eukaryota > Metazoa > Chordata > Amphibia > Anura > Ranidae > Lithobates > Lithobates sylvaticus. The sequence goes on along the minus strand of CM053026.1, from coordinate 446,239,828 downwards.
CTTCACTGTCATTCAATATGACACTGGTGATCAGGACAATTAGAGATAGGTAAAGTGTTACTAAACCCACAACAGTAAAATCAATCTGTATATACAGTAAAGCATGCTTGTTATACTCGCTAGGAAACTTAAGGGATTAATCCTTCACATTTTGTAAAAATGCTGTTTGATCCTGTCTTCTGTGATCCTCCCCTTCTTCTTCTGTCCCCAATCTATACCCTGATAAGACAGAGCCCTTGGAGTCACTTTGCACATGCTCAGGTTGCTGTGTATTGCTAAAAAAATATTATTTTTTCCTTGGGAGGATGCATGTGATCAGCACAGGGCCAATCAGCACTGTCCAGCCAGGGGTCTTGTAGCCTCATAGGACAGCCAGAGTAGAATGAAAACTCCCCCTACAAGCTTTAACAAAACACTGATAGAAGTCACAAGACTGCTATATACTGCTGATGAGTAAAGATATTTAGCCATTTATATTTACTAAAATAATTGCATTTCCATGTTCTGTGTACTCCGGGGAGCCAGATATAATGAATGCATGGTCCTGGGTTTAGTAACATGTTAATCTTCCTAACATGGACACAGGAGAAAAAAACTTGAAAGTGATTCTAACCGCTCACCACTCACTTCAAGTATGTATGTAGGTGTACCTGACACACAAGTTCACAGTTGTATGTGTGTGTACTTAAAAAGTTATTTTTTAATTAATTCTGTGCAACTAAAGGGACATCCAGACCTGCAGGGGGTCAGTGGAGCCTGGGATACATGGCGGGGTACACGTTCTGATGTGTGTAGGAGGGATCTGGCAGCAGAAAGCCAACAGTCAGCTGAGAAAGTGTTAATACACTCCCAGCTGGTATAGCAGCTGGGAGTGTGTTTAAAGGTCTTATGTTGGTATCAGTGAAAGGGATAAAGCAGTAATTAATAAATAAATAAAATGTATTCGTAATTGAAATAGGTGGGCTGACAAGGTGCTGACTTTACAAAATTACTACATTTTCCAAAAGGAAATAGGGAGACAGCCATAGCTAATCTGGAAATGCTAGTTGTCTGCCTATTATGCAGGTCTACTGGCTTCATTACAGTCTGAGTCAATGACTTACCGTAATTAATGAAAATGCAGATTTATCATGTGCAAAAAATAAGTACACCTCTACATTTACCTAATTTCCAATTCAATCTTATTAGGGAGTATGCAAGTGTAATATGTCTTAATTGAGCCTAATACATCTACGGCCTAATGTTCTGCTTTCTGTTGACATGTGTGGGGTCCTCATGGCAAGATCAACAGAGCTCTTTAAGGCCCTCAGAAAGAAAGTTGTGGATTCCTATGAGACTGGCAGGGGTGGTCAGAAAGATTGCCAAATGATTTGAAATCAATCATTTCTGTTGCAATGATTTTTGTTCAGTTTAACAAAGAGAATGTATAAATAGTTGAATGCCAGTATATCATTCATGACACTCGAGTGGCATACCAAGAGAATATTGCAATTACATATGACTGGAGATAAATGAACATTAGGTTAGTTTAGGCTTCAGCTGATGTGGTCTGGGTCTCATAACTGTTGTCAGTTGAAATAAATCATTTCATTGTAAGGTAACAATTCTACAAATGATGAAGATTTCAAACAACTGCTACATTTATCCAGATTTTAGATTTTTTTTACTAATATGTATGGTTGCTTTGCCCCCAAACACCTGAGGATAACCTGCACTAAAAATCGCTGAATATTTTATTTTTGATTAGTTAAAATGTAACGTAGGTGTACCCCCAGATGTGTAATGAAATACAGTATACTATATGCTCTGAGCATAGGCGCTATAAAACCACTACCTTATTTACTGTCCATGGTCCTGATTAAATGTTCACATACTGTATGTAAAAAACCCAATAAATACATTTAAAAAAAACCTATACCAAACCTTAGCTATGCTAAACTTACTTGTGTGACAGAGTGAAAATATACATACTGTACATTATTATGAGAAAGTGATAGAACTTTTGGTGATTATGATAGACCTCTTCAAACTGGACACAAGTATAATTTCCAGATGACTGTATCATGCAAGAATCTTGAGAAATCTGAAATATACTTGCATGTTTCCAACACTCTGCATGCGTTCAACAGGGTTAAAAGCATTTTACTGTTGATTTTGTTTGTATTCATTGTCTTCTGCAGTGTCCAATGATAGTTAACCAGCATTGATGAATTCCACTTGCCCTGGTACCATTTTTTCTAATTTTGGCAATGTATCCTTTCAGTATGTTCATCACTGACTGCACCTAGATTTTTGGAAAAAGATGTCCAACTGTGAATGCAAAGAATAAATCCTTAGTAACGTGTTGCACTTAATGGCCTTGTATGCTGTAAGGCCCCTTCACACAGGCTGGGTCTATTTTTACTCAGCAGTGGAGATGAGCAGAGGGGGGCCGGATGACAGGTCTGTGTCCTCTCCGCTTATGCAGAGCAGACACAGACACAGCCCGCTATGCTCTATGACCAGTTGGATGTAAACAGACCAGCTGTCCATTTACACCTGACTGCCCTCCGATTCGATACAGCCAGACAGAGGGGAACAGATTCCTTTCAGTTTGTTTTTTCCGGATCTAAGATAGCCAGGTGTAAATGGACACAAGTCCATTTACATTCAACTGCCCATAGAGGAGAATGGAGAGTTCAATCGGGCCTACCTGAAAAACAGACAGATGGATCTGACCGGACTGCTCATGTGAAAAGGGCCTAAGAAGTTTGTCAACCAACTGAATGTAGTTTGGTGCTCTGCAGTTGTCAAAAAAGTCTCAACGACATCCTTGAATGCTTCCCAGATCATTTCATCTGACCCCATTAACATATCTTTAAACCACTTGTCATTGATGAATGTATCTGATCTGTGGACCAACACAAATGCTTTCCTTAATCTTGGCATCAGTTATTCTTGGAAACATCTAAATCAAATAATGAAAACCTTCACCTTTTTAGTTCATCACTTTTACAAAGTTTTTCATCAGTCAGAGTTTTAGGTGAAGCGCAGGCAAAAATATCTTTGCCAGGGCGACACAGGGTTCATGTGGCACTTTTTTCTGTCCCAGAGCCAAATTCTTTTAGAGTAGCCATTTTTTTACATGTAATGTGACTTTCTTGTATGGCTGTCCCATTCACATATGTAATAATAGTACTTTGTATATCTGAGCTGCGTTTCAAGCAGCAGAGACACTATTTTTAGATCTCCACAAATATTCCAGTGGTATTTGGTGTCCTGTATGTGCTTCAACAACATTTCCATGCTTTTGCATATTATTTTCGTGTGTGTGGAGCACAGCCAAAAGGTACTGCAAATTTCAAGAAGATTTCTATAAAACAGTATGATAGGTTAATCACCTGCAGACCACCCACCATACATATACTGCAGCAGGGCAGCCGCTCTGTGCCAGATCATGTACCTAGTACGTGATATGACACTTCCGTGCCGCCGGCGACCGGCTCTTGCTGTGATCACACACAGCAGAAACCCTTTGGTGGCTACCACAGACTCAATGCCTGACGGCACCCGCCGATTAGACAGTACACAGGCGGAACAGAAATCTGCCTATGTAAACAAGGCAGATTGCCATTCTGTAAGTAGGAAATGTATTTATCCTGTGTTCCTGCAAAGCAGTAACATGGATCAATGCCTTCCCCTAGTCAAAGCACCTCCCACAAAGTGAGAAAGCACAGGCTAGGCACACAGTTAACCCTTTGATTGCCTCTGATATTAACCCCTTCCCAGCCAGTGTCATTAGAAAAGTGACAGTGCATATTTTTTAGCACCGATCACTGTATTAGTGTCACTGGTCCCCAAAAAGTGTCAATTAGTGTCCAATTTTTCCACCGCAATATCGCAATCCCGCTGTAAGTCGCTGATCACTGCCATTACTTGTAAAATAAATAGATCAATAAAAATATCCCACCTGTAGATGCTATAACTTTTGTGCAAACCAATCAATATACGCTTATTGGGATTTTTTTTACCAAAGATATGTAGCAGAATATATATTGGCCTAAATTGATGAAGAAATTAGATTTTTAAAAAAAACTTTATTGGGTATGTTTTATAGCAGAAAGTAAAACAAATTTTTTTTTTCAAAATTGTCGGTCATTTTTTGTTTATAGCGCAAAGCATTTAAATCACAGAGGTGATCAAATACCAAAAAAAGCTCTATTTGTGGGAAAAAAAAGGACATACATTTTATATGGGTAGAGTGTAGCACGTTTGCAGTTAAAGTAAAGCAGTGCTGTATCGCAAACAATGGCCTGGTCATGAAGGGGGATCAGGGCAGCCATCAGAATTTTTTGGGCCCCTTACACAGCTTTAGGCCTGGGGCCCCCCCGAGCCTGACCACCAACATTCCCCAGGGTTTTAATATAAATGGAGAATTGCGCCACTCACACAGTTATATTGTTATCATCTGAGCCCTGGTTATGACGGGCTAATTTTGTTAATACTGCTGTCAATTGCCGGTTCCTTTGAGGATTCAGCTGGTTCTAAGTTATAACAGATGGACAAGAAAAAATCCTATTATTAGCTAGTGAAATAAAATAAGATAAAATAAAATAAAATAAAATATGCAGTCCTAAAGCTCCCAATCCTACGGAGGGAAACAAATGTGTCAGACAACCTGTACTTTTGTGTCAATATTCCTGTGAAAAAAACTTTTTTCCTGTGAAGAAAAAACTTTGTGTCCCCCTTCACCACAATTGCTGTTGGAGAAAAAACACAATCCCACAATAATACAATTCTATGGAGGAAATATATAAATACGCATGTATCATAATTCTGTGAAAAAATATAAATATATATACGTGTATCACAATCCTGTGAAAAAAACTGAAAAACCAGACCAAACTAAACAAAACCCCCAAAAGAATCCCCCAAGGAACAATACCCTTTTAGTCCAAATCCTGTAAAAGAAATTTCAAACAATAAAGGTATAGTCCCCAATCGTGTATCAAAATAAACTATGTGGTAAAAAAAGTTCATGTGTTGCCACCACCGACGTTCCAGCCGATCCAAAACAGGTAAATTCCAATTAAGGTGTTAGTCGGGGGGTGTAGGGGGGTTTTTTTTTGGGGGGGGTTTTTTCAAAAAAAAAAAAAAATTTATTTTTTTTTTTTTTTTTTTTTTTTTGGGGGGTTTCCCCCCTTTTTTTTTTTTTTTTTTTTTTTTTTCCTGGGGTTTTTTTTTTTTTTTTTTTTTTTTCTTTCTTTATTATCTCTCTTCCTCTCTCTTTCTCCCTTTCCCTCTTCCTCCTTTCTCCCCGCTAGAGGACCTCCCTTCGGTCAGGTTCGGGTCTGAGGAGAGAGATGGATTCCCTTTCAGTAGTATCAGTCAATGCAAAGGGACTGAATACTCCTGAAAAGCGGCGGGTGTTGCTGCAGGAGTTAAAACAGTTAAAAATTGACATTGCTTTTATCCAGGAAACTCATTTTAGAGAAAATAAGTTCCCTCTACCTAGAAATGGATTTTTCCCAATAGGCTACCATGCTACTAACCCCATGACTAAGTCAAAGGGGGTGTCCATTTTGATTGCGAATAAGATTCCATGGTCATGTACAGAGGCTCTGATAGATGCCGAGGGGCGATACCTGATCCTAAAGGGGAAAATTGGGGAGGTAGGAGTGACACTTGCTTCCTTCTATGCCCCAAATCTACAACAGGATACCTTCTTTAGGAAATTCTTGGATAAGACTATGGGTATACTAGAAGGGCAACTTATTATGGGGGGAGATCTGAACATTCCTTTAGTACCAAGGGAGGACACTTCAGCAGGGACTTCGGCTGCACCCCTGAAGGTTCGGAAACGAATCTTGAAGATGCTACACGGAGCCAGATTAGTGGACACTTGGCGCCTTTTTCACCCCGGAGAAAGAGATTACTCTTTCTATTCAACGCCGCATAAAACTTACTCCCGGATAGATTATTTTTTTACTGTACATAACCAAGCACATGCAATAGAGGAAGTAAAGATTGGGAAGATTACATGGTCGGACCACGCACCAATTTTTTTGAAATATACATTATTAGATACTCAACGTCCCGGCCCTGCTTTGTGGAAATTAAATGAAAGCTTCTTACAAGACCCCAGGGTTATAGAAGAGGTCCGTAAAGAAGCAACATGGTATTTCCAGACTAATGACACGCCCGAATGTAACCCCGGGGTCATCTGGGAAGCCCACAAGGCAGTGATCCGGGGAGTGTTGATCAAGCATGGGGCTAGGATTAAAAGAGAGAGAGAGGCTAAATTAACAGCTCTAATGGCAGATATACACCGCCTAGAAACCTTACATAAGCGGGTCCCGAATATAGAGTTAGAACGGGAGTTATTGATGGCACGGAAACATACTACAGACTTACTTATGTATAAAGCTAAAAGAGCAATACAAATGGGAAGAAAACAGAGTTATGAATATGGGAATAAATGCGGTAAACAACTTGCTAATTCCTTGAGGGAGCAGCAAGTAAGAACTTATGTCCCTTCAATTATGGGAAGGGAAGACCGAAAATATGTTTTGCCAAGAGATATAGCAGAGAAATTTAAAGACTTTTATTCATCTTTGTATAATTTAGATTCAAACTCTCTAAACCAACAGGCGATTGACGAATATTTAGCTGCTTCCGGAATGTCTGGACTGACACCTACCGAGAAATGGAAAGACCAATTACTCTAGAGGAAGTCCAACAGGCAGTAGACCTAGCAAAAATAGGCAAAGCCCCCGGCCCAGACGGGTTTACGGCCCAGTATTATAAACTCTTTTTCTCTATCTTAGGGCCCCAATTGGTTAAACTATATAATGGAATGGGAGATACAAGTTCATTTCATGACGCTACATTGAAGGCCCTAATAACAATTTTACTTAAAGAGGGTAAAGATCCAATGCAATGTGGAAGTTATAGGCCAATATCCCTTTTAAACACGGATCTGAAGCTGTTTTCAAAAATTTTAGCGACACGACTCCAGCAATACCTACCCTCCCTGATTAACCAGGATCAGGTAGGGTTCGTTCAGATGCGGGAAGCACGGGATAATACGATCAGATCTTTGAATCTAGTCCATGTAGCTAATTCCCATAAAATCCCATGTTTATTTTTGGGGACAGACGCAGAGAAAGCTTTTGATCGTATAAACTGGCATTTTATGTTTGCAGTATTAAAAAAGATAGGAATGGGAAACAATATGTTCAGATGGATTTCAAGCATTTATACCCACCCAACTGCTCAGGTAAAAGTGAACGGAGTTGTTTCTCAACCATTTAGGGTTAATAATGGGACCAGACAGGGATGCCCCCTGTCCCCAATTTTATTTGTTTTGACTTTAGAGCCCTTACTGTGTAAAATTCGATCAAACCCAGACATAAGAGGCTTATTAATAGGGGGTAGGCAATATAAGACCTCGGCCTACGCGGATGATATGCTATTTTCGTTAACTAACCCAATAGTCTCACTACCCAACCTCCTGAAAGAAATAGAGGTATATGGTGCCCTATCAGATTTCAAGATCAATCTATCAAAATCTGAAGCTATGGGAGTAATGATCCCGAAAGAGACATTGAGAATATTAAAGTTAAGCTATAAAATAAAGTGGACAGACCAGGCCTTGAAATATCTGGGAACTTTTATCCCGTCAGACCTATCATGTACGTACAAACTTAACTTCCCTCCATTATTATATAACGCGCAAAATCTTCTTGGAAAATGGCAGAAAGGGCTTTTTTCATGGTTTGGGAGGTGTAATATTATCAAAATGAGCATTCTCCCGAAGTTTTTATACTTGTTTCAAGCATTACCGATTGATATACCCAGAAGTTATTTCAAGCAAATACATTCCCTATTGACTAGATTTATATGGGCAAATAAACGCCCGAGAATTAGTAGATCTCTATTGAACTTACCTAAAAAGTTTGGGGGTTTAGCTTTACCCGATCTGCACAAATATTACCAGGCGGCACTTTTGTGCCGACTGATAGATTGGAGCAGACACGGGGAATGGAAGATATGGCCGGGTCTGGAACAGGCGCAAAGTAAGGTGATACTCCAAAGAGCTGCGTGGTGCTATAGAGAACTCCCGAACTCAGTAAAGCTACATCCACTGATAGGACCTACTTTAAAGATGAGTTACAGACTATTTGTGGAAGGCAAACTATCGACAATAGCTTCTCCCTTATTTCCAATATTGGGAAATCCACAATTTGAGCCAGGATTAAGGGATGGAAATTTTAGAGTACTGATAGAACAAGGGATATTTCAAGCTATGCACTTTTTGATAAATGGAACATGGCCTACGACACAGGCGATGACAAGGGGATCAACAGCACTCCACTTGGATGTGTGGCGTGCGATACAATTGAAACATTTCTTGAACACACTAAAACCGTCAGCAGGCTATGACCGCCCGCTAACACCATTTGAAAGGTATTGTAGTGCGAAGGGGACTTTGCACCATACCTTATCTAGGATCTATGCGTTGCTAGTGGCACCCCCGGAGGATTTTAGATTGCCCTTTTTTAGGGACTGGGAAAGAGACCTAGATCAAATATTTTCGGAGGCGCAGCGCAAGAAAATAATAGGCAATGTATTTGGATCCTCAATCTGTTTAAGAACACAGGAGACTAATTTTAAAATCTTGTCGCGATGGTATCGTACGCCAGTATTATTGCATAGATGCTACCCGGAGATATCAGATAGGTGCTGGCGATGTGGAGAAGAAAGGGGGACGATAGTACATATCTTTTGGACTTGCTCTAGAGTAAGGGATTTCTGGAAAGAAGTAAGGAGAATCTCTCAAAAATTTAGCGAACAGGAATTACCAGAAGACCCGTCCTTTTACCTATTACAGGATACGAAAACCTCTCCCAAAATATACAAGAGAACGGTTCTATGCCATCTCCTAAACGCAGCTAAGTCTTGTATTCCACTTAGGTGGAAGCAGACACAACCACCATCAGTAGGAATGTGGCTTAAAAAGATAGAGCAAGTGAATTATATGGAGGATCTGGTATGGTCATCTCGACAGAAAAGAGGGAGATATCTGGAAACATGGTCTTCATGGAATCTTTATATCAACTCAGAGGAGGGGAGAAACCTTATAGATATAAATCTGGATGATTGAAAATGAACTGGGGATGTTTATGGAGGTTGGAGGGGGGAAGAGAGATGGGGGAGGTGGATGGGGGGGGAGGGAGAGGGGTAGGTCCCCTTTTTTCTTCCCCCCCCCTTTTTTTTTTTTTTTTTTTTTGGAGTGGGGGGGGGGGGGGGGGGGGGGGTAGGGGTTAGGTTTGGGGTTATTGATTAGGTTAATTTTGCGCTGAGGGTAATAAAATATAGGAGTAAAACAAGGCCTAATACCCTATGAATATATAAAGAGGAACCCTAGGACGGAGCCTGAGAGTGCCCGGTCGTAGGGTAAAGGTAGTAGATATCCCATAATATAATTATTTCCTTTATTTTCAGAAAATGATAGGGGAATCGATAGTACTTACTGTAGGGGGTTATATGTTGGGGAAATGACCTAACTAAAGATTAGAGGTGTATTCATAGATATGAATAATATATGTTGTTAAGTTGGTAAATTGTATGCCTTGTTCTTCCTAGAAATAAATAAAGATTTAAATTTGAAAAAAGAAAAAAAAAAAATTCCAATTAATACAGTGACTGGTAATTAGTGCTTTCAAAATATATCTTTATCACCCTGTGAATCCACCACCATAGAGAATGGCCACTCACCAGATATAGGTGAGTAATAAGCTTTTGGTTTATTTAGCCGGATAACCACTCCTTCTCCTTGTTATATCTCCACTTTACAAGATCTGGATAAGTTTAATACAGGAAGCGTCCTTCTTTCTCAAGGAAAATAAAAAGATGCTCCCATAGCGTAATATGTTTAAACAATTTATTAAAACAAGTAAAAACAAGAGAACTATTGCACTCACATAGGATAGTGCCCTTAAAGCCGGCACTGAGCCTCTCCAGCCATGTATAAAAGGACCTCAAATCCCAGAAAGGACCGCTTGTGCTGTAGACCAGTTTGGCGTCTTGATTATTACCCAGCAGCCTCTGCGTGTTTCGCATGTGTGTCTGCGTCCCCAGGGTTTGCCCACGGGCCATCCTATTGAATCCGCACACTGGCCACCTCACCTGTACGCACTCATCCCCCCCAATCCTGTATATATGTCAGCCCCCTCATGCCTGTAATATATGTCACACACACCTGTATATGCCAGCCCCCCCCCCCCCCCCACACACCTGTATATATGTCAGCCCCACACACACCTGTGTGTGTATGTATATATGTATATATATATATATATGTATATATATATATATACATATATATGTATATATATATATATATATATATATATATATATATATATATATATATGCCAGCCCCTCATATACACACAGTGCTCTGTTTTGGCCTAGGCCGAACAAGGGACCCCGAAAAACCACCAGGGACCCCACACAGCAATCAGGAACCCAGCACAGCCACCAGGGACCTGGGACCCCACACAGGAACCACCACACAGCCACCAGGGACCTTGCACAGCCACTAGGGACCTCGCACAGCCACCAGAGACCCCGAACAGCCACCAGGGACCCCGCACAGCCACCAGGGACCCGGGACCCCGCACAGTCACCAGGGACCCCACACAGCCACTTGAGAAAGAAGAGGTGGGACAATTTTAGATGGAGCCTGATTTTAGTCTTGCCTAGGGCAGCACAACACCAAAATACACCACTGCCTACACAAATCTGTACACACACAAGGCTCTGGTCCCTCTCTGTACACAAACAGCCCCCCCTCCCTTTCCTTCACAGCCCCTACATTTAAAGAAGGTCTTCCTACCTGGTCCCAGGTCGTTTTCACAAAGCTGACATGTTGCTGAGAAGCATAGTACAGATCACATGAACAGTGAACATGCACATAGTAGCCAGAGGTGGCAGTAAACAGCTTGATGTCTGAGCTCAGTGACACAAGAACAGCAGAAGCTGGGAGATCGTTTGTGTAATGCACAGCACGGCTCCCCTAAACCTGTCCTGCCTTCTTCTGGTCCTAGCGGGCCCCTCAGGCCTCGGGGCCCCTTACACTTGTGACGACTGTACCCCCCTGATGGGCCCTGAGGGGAATAAATCTTCCGGAGGTCAAGTGGTTATATTACAGATTATTTTTGTGATTAGCAGCGAAAAATCTATAAAATACAGCAAAAGGTGTTCAGGAAGCAAAATCTTTGTTGTCTAGCGTAATCATTTAAAGTTTTAACAACTTGAAATGAGGCATTGCTAGAACTCAAACACTCTTTTGACCATATACAAATGCTTTGTATTTTCATGTGATGACATTTTCTTAACTTTGTATGCTTTATTTTATAACCATTGCTTGATATTTTTTCTTTTTATAAGAGGTCTAATACCAGATACCACAATTTAGTAATCTCATGGAAAGCTCAATGTAGCAATTTCTTTAATAATAATACTCTGTTTCAATGTGCATTCAAAAACCCTGCAAATTAAGTCATCTGTCTGTAGATGTAGATACGCACAGCATGCAATAGCACAGGTAGCCACAGTGTCTACATTCCAGCTACTCGAGGGTGAATGTGCCATCATGTGATGCTGGAACACATCAGAAACAGTAAATACAGTAGGGCTTGTCTGAAATGTCTAGCAAGAAGATATACCGGCCTATTCATTATCCATACAAATATCTATAGTATCTTTAGTCACTGACTGTTACTTCTGTTATGCATTTAAACTGCCAATTATTACTATTATATAGTATAGATCAATTTCATGCCATATACATAGATTTTGTTCTATATACCATATATAGATTAACTATACAAAGCCTACTCCTGGTAAATTTATTTTTTTGAGCAACCATATCATGAATGCAAATTCTGAATGTGAATCAATAAGGCAATCCAACAAGATGTCTCAGATATATAATATAATTTTTCACTCAGAATATTTTATATAGATTATGTTCAATTGATATTTTTCTTTACACTAGAGATATGCTCAAGGTTCAGTGTGAATACAAGTTTGGACTGAATTTTTCTATTTGGGCTTTCCGACAAACACAAACATTTACCGCTGGAGCCAAACACTATGTACAATAGTGGTATTACTACCTCTATTATACAGTACTGTACATCACAGCTTCACACCGTCAATGGTTGTTAAGGATGTCAGTGGACTAAGATCAGGGTGATATTGGCTATTAGTCAAGATAATTTGCAGAGTAGCTATTTTTAACCAAGATTGCGTGGAACCCTAGGGTTCCTCTAGAAGTTGCTAGGGGTTCCTTGAGCTGTGGCTGACTGACCTCCCATTTGATGGTGCCTGTATAGTTCCAGGGCCATTGTCACTTGGCAAAGCCAGTAGCATTATGGCAATAATGAGATCTTTTACTAGGGTGTGATATGTTATTTTTTATTTATAGATACCCTTTAACATTGTGTATGCATAGTAGACTCCAGAATTACATTTCAGATTTTGAACTGGGTCGAATAGTAGTTCTTTTAGCACACTGAAAAGATGGCTGCACATGGGTCATGGAGCCAGGACAAGGGCAGGTTAGAATGTGGCATTGTTTTGTTTATGAACTAACAGAAGATCTTTTTTATTCTTTTGACTTACTGTAATGTCAAAGTTTTATCCTATAAGCTACTTTTACTCATTCAGTAAAAATAATACTTTCAACTTCTGGCAATACTTTAAATTACCTTCTTCAGAGCAGGTCTATGAAAGATTGCTATATTCAACCTCCATCTAACTTCCCTAAGTTATGTACTGTAAGCAACATGCTGGAAAGCCCTGACACGGGAGCACTGCCAAAAGAAGTAACAGTTATAATAAAACCAATTGTAATGGGTTCAGACTCAAAGTATAGCAAGGGTGGGATTAAGAGAATTGCAGCTGTAGTTTCAATATACATTAAGATATAGGTTTCCAGATGCTCATGGATAAGTCTTCTTTATTTCCCATGGCAATTCTGATGAGCAATGAAAACCTATAATTATTCTTTGGGTGATGATAAAGTGAGATTCCAGGTCCCATGGGGGATATGTCTATCCTAGCTTAATGTGTAAAACTGTACAGACCTGTGTAGAGTGCAGATTATTATATTAACCTGTGAGTTACCATTGACACAAAATGTTACTTTATGGTGACAAAAGAGCATTTTACAATTTCCATCTGAAAAATGTTACATCATCTCTCTTGCTTGTTTTTTTTTTTTTCAGTTTGTGCTCTGAAATCTGAGATCTGAAATACTGAGGTGAGCATATTATGCAGATCTCAGTATTTTTTTTTTATAAGGAAGTTTGTTTTTATGAAAAAAAAAAAAGGAAATCTTTATTTTAACACTTATTGGAATTTACACACATTTTCAAATAGAAAGAATGAGCAGTACTAGGAATAATGATATAAAATATTTATGCAAATGGTAACAAACACTCCCATGCTACACAGACACATAAATACACAATCTGAAATCTATATACACCATTGACATGTACTGTATGTACACCTCAACAAATATGCTTAACCCCCAGAGACAACTGCCACCCATATATTACATTATTAGGCATAGTTCCCAGGGCTGTGATAATGTAAATCACCAATCAAACTAAGATCTAGCAGAACTCTCAGATTAATGATTGTGAACCAATCAGCATGTTTCCTAGTTATGTGATAACCATGGCAACTAAACTAAGTTTGCATTTTAACTGCATTTTAACTGCCAGTGGATGTCACTGCACTTTTCTCTCAATTGGCACACAGCTGATAAAATAGTGTTCTTAAGCGAAGTTTTCAAAAGTGATCAAAGCGAAAGAATGTTGGCGATGCGTGTGGAAAAAAAGTTAATAAAGAGTTCCACTTTATCCCTAAAATCATTTAGCTTTTCTACTTGGTAGGTAGAATTGTTTTTTTTTTCTTAGATTACGGTTAATGTAAATTAGTTATTTGGATGGGATAGTAGCAATGTTTTGTTTTGTTTTTTTCCTCAGGTTATAGCTCTGTTTATCGGTAATTTACCCAATGATTTATACCTATATAGTGCAGTGAAACAAATGTTTAGTACATTCTCTTACAAATAAACAAATATTATAGTGTCATTTTCTCAAATTGTGATATTTTCAATGCTCGCTAGACTGGAATGTTCTCCTAAGACTTTTACATAAGTATTGTACTATCATCCCAGTTTAGTATACAATAGAAAAATTATTGGAGATTCGGGACTATCTATGGTACAAACGCAAAAGAAGCAGTTTCATAAAGATATGATAAAATTGCTTGTTTTATTAACATAAAAAATAAAAAAGAGAAAAGAACAATACAATATTAGACTCCATGTACAGCGGTATATGAGTCATAGGGTTCAAAGGTACTACATACAATTCCTACTAGGACACCTATGTTGTCATACAATCAAAGTGCATAGGTCATGATACTTGTCCGATCGCTCGACATGTTTCGCCTAGATAGGCTTCATCAGGAGACAAGGATAAAGTATATTTGCAGATGGACGAGGATTTTGGGAATATTTTCGTATTCTATGGTATGTATACAAAACAATATATTGGTTAGTGTTATACAGAGCAGTTAATAAACATTAAAACGTTATATATGCTGCATAGAGTGTGCGGTGGCAGGAATGTCTGGTGAAGTCAATTTACACATGCATGATTCCCTACCTCCAATATCATAGGGGTCATGAACATGGCCAGGCTTCCAAGGATTGGTGCCGATGGTCTCACCGGAATACCCCCCCAGGTAAGAATCTGCACAAGGTTATACCCAGCGAACGCCACCAGAACTCATGGCTGGGGAGTTGTAGGGGGAGAGAGAAATCCTATTCCTTTTCCAATAAAGTGTTTATAGGGCCTGTGAGGTACAAAAGTACTTATTAACCACAATTATGTTAATACAAACTCTAATTATTATTAATAATTTATTAATAATTTATTATTAAGTAGGAAAGTAATATGACCATGCCCAATGTCAGTTGTCAGGCTTTACCTACCTCTACTGAAGCTTGTGAAGATTTGTATTTGTGAGAGGCTCGGGTCAAACAACCCCCCAAAAAAGAAAAATGATAATGGGGGGAAGAGAGCGGGAACTACTAGGTCTTTGTTTTAGGTGCTTGTCCACTAGACCAAGGCAATTTTCTGAAAAATAACAAAACAAAAAAAAAAGAGACCCCAATAAAAGTGCATAGGAACTATATCCAATACATTTTATGGATCCCCAGAAAAGAGGGATTGTAGTCCCCTACCTTATAATGGAATATATATGGCATCAGAACGTGTCATATTTAATGGCTGGTCAGCCCATATACTGCCTCTCAACAGGGGCTAGGTATGTCATCCAATGCCTATAAGAAGGGTATGTAAAATAAGTACAATAGTTCCATAGATTCAAAGTTACAGTGGACAAAATGTCCACCATTTAAAAAGGTTAGAAGAGTTAAATTGAATCAGTCTACCTGTTTAGGTCGTTCCCAGAGCGTCCCGAGCCTCACGTCCACCTCAGTCTGACACAGCGTCAGACTGGGTTTAAATAGTCTCCCCCCGTGGCGCCAAAAGCGCACGGCGTGTGACGTCACGCCGTGCTGACGTCACGCGGACGCAGTACAGAGGCCGGCCGGCGCTCGATCCAAACCATGTGACCGGAGTGTTCCTATGGGGAACTCCTTCCGGTGCACAGTTCAGCTGGGACTGCCCCAACTTGCCCTGCTGACAGCAGCCGTACTGTTCTGTCAAATGCAGGGCGTGATGGGGTCCCTGCGGATGGAAATTTAGAACTTAGTGGCCGGATCGATACTGCCGGTCGATCCCTGACCCGGAAGCGTGGCGGGCAGAAGACCACCCTAAGGTGGACATAAATACACGCCACGCATCCGGAGCGGTCCATACAATTCCCCAAAACCCTGGGGCGATCGCCATATAGGGTATTCCCTGTGCATAGTCCCCAGGGGCCTGCACCAGTGCAAAATCCACCGAGACCAATCAAGACTTGAAAATGAAGAAAATTAAGAAAAAAGATAAAGGAAGAGAATAGAGAAATGGGGAAAACACCCTACAAATACACACTCAATGCAGCATATGCTTGTTATTATTTTTATTAGATTATTATTGAACACATAATTTTTACATCTCAGAATAAACAATAAAGATATTAGGTAAACAATTTCACCCCCACACAAGGGGGGAATATTACATGAACAAACTCGTTTCAGCACACACGAATTAAGGCCAGATCCAGGTCATGTGCGGCCCACGCATCAGACCCAATGATGCTCAAATTCTGGTGCTGACAAAGAAAGGGAGGAAGGATGGGAAGGGAAAAGGCAGGGAAAGGGGGGCGGGGGGAGGAGGGAGGGAAAGAGGGGGGAGGGAAGGAAAGAGGGGGGGAAAAGGGACTACAGCCGTTGAGGAAACGAAAAACTGAAGGTGAGGCATAAGAAACCACACATTATAAAAAAGGTTTGAAACTGATTCCTTCGTTGAGGCCCGGATACCGGGTAGCCTTCAACAAATAGATCCATCTAGTTTCGATCTGTAAAAGTTTCTTGTCTAGGTCACCCCCCCGTTCCTGTTGGGGGAGGTGCTCAAGACTATAGAAACCAATATATTTAAGATCAAAATTGTGGTATAGGCCTACATGGCGGCTGATTGGTGTCTCCATTTTGCGTTTACATATTAATGATACATGATCTCTCATGCGACAAAATAGGGGGCGTTTTGTTTTTCCCACATAGAATGCTCCGCATAGGCATTTCATCAGATATACTGATCCTACTGATTGGCAGTTAGTGCGATGTTTTGGAGTCCATGTTCTACCATCTGGCAGATCTATATTTCTGCCCTCCAGAATGAAGCGGCAGAATCTACATTTGCCACATTTATATGTACCTGGGACTTGTTTTTTACTGTTCTGATTACTCGAATAGTGACTGCTTACTAAAGTGTCGCGTAATGAACGTGACCTCTTGTATGTAATCTCTGGATATGGTTTAATATATTTGGATATTTTTTCATCAGTAGACAGTAAATACCAACATTTTTTATATATGTTGCGTACCTTCCTATGTTGTCGGTTGTATTTAGTAACAACTCGTGTACTTTCCTGGGTCTTAACCCGCCTGGGTTTATATAATAAGAGTTGTCTATTCATGTCCACTACCTGATTGTAGGCTTTCCTAAGGCATGTTTTGCTATATCCTCGCAATAGGAGGCGTTCGCGCAAAAGGTTCGCCTCTCGTTGAAAATCATCGAGATGCGTACAATTTCGCTTTATCCTTAGAAATTGGCTGTAGGGGATGCTTTTGATTAATTTTTCAGGATGAGAGCTGCTGGCATGCAGCATGCTATTGCCTGCTGAGGCTTTTCTATAGAGGGTAGAGCACAATGTTCCTTTCTCATCAACAAAGAGTTCAACATCCAAAAAAGTAATCCTTTTCTGATCGTAATTAAAGGTAAATTTTAGGTTATATTCATTAATTTGTAATTCGTCCAGAAATACAATAAGGTCCTCCTTCGATCCCGACCATATCATGAGGACATCATCAATGTAACGACTCCATGATAAGATTTGACCAATCGACAGGCTTTTACTTTCATCAGAGAATAAGTCTCGCTCCCATCCCCCCAGGTACAGATTCGCATATGAGGGTGCGCACTTTGCCCCCATAGCGACCCCCTGCACCTGGAGGTAATGGGAGCGTTTAAATACAAATATGTTATGCATCAACACGAAGCTAAGTAGCTCCAATACAAACTCATTGTATTTCCATGAGTCAATATCTCTTTCTGTCAAAAATTCCCCTATCACCTCGATACCCTTTTTGTGTGGGATCGAGTTATAGAGGGCTTCTATGTCAATAGCTACAAGCCATGCATTTGCAGGGATCTGTAATCCATCTGTGCTTTTCAGAAGTTCTATAGTATCTTTTACATATGAGAATAAACATTTTACATGCGGATACAAATACTCATCAACCAATTGACTGGCTTTTTCTGTCAGAGACCCGCACCCTGAAATTATGGGGCGGCCTGGTGGCGATGTCAGACTCTTGTGTACCTTGGGCAAGGCATAAAAGGTAGGGGTGGTAAATGAGGTCATATCTAGAAAATCATAAGTTTTGGCGTCTATAGTGCCATTTATGCGAGCCTTCATTATTATGTTTCTATATTTATTCATGTAGTAATTTACATGTGAGGCTGGTACTGATCTATACCAAGTTTTATTTGATATTATGTCTAAGCACATTTTTTCATAGTTCTCTACGTCTAAGATGACCAAATTCCCACCCTTATCAGATGGTTTGATTATAATATTGCTATTTGTTTTCAAAGTTTTCAATGCCTCTTTGAGTTCCTTCGGCAGGTTGGTTTGAGATCCAGTCTGCCAATTAGTAGATTCTATTTCCTTTGTGACCTGTATAACAAAGGCCCAAATATTTGAATTCCCCTGTAGAACAGGAAATGATTTTGATTTAGGTTTGTACGTTTTAGGGTTGCCAAACTGTTGAGCACCAGAAGCTGATGGATCCGTAGGGCGCGAGCAAGAGGGAGGAAAAGTCACCCCCTGTTGGATAATGGGGGTAATGGAGGGACCGGTAAATGTCCAGCCCTCCTCCTCCGGGTTGCTCTCGTCCCACAGATCCATCAGGTCCTGTAGTGCCCTTAGGTCCTCAAAAGTGACTCCTTCTATATTGGCGTTATTCTGTTCGCCAATAGGGGCATCAAGTGATGTTTTATCATAGATAACTTTATACATCAGGCGTCGTGCGAAGAGGTGAAGATCTTTCACCAATTCGAACTTGTCTGCATTTTCATCTGGACAGAAAGTGAGACCCAACTGCAATACCTTAGTCTCATTGTCTGAGAGGGGGTAGGAAGACAAATTAATGATATCAAACTTGTCCCGACTCGCCAAAACTGGGGAGCCGGGACACGTTATTTTAAAGGCTGACTAGTTTTTTTCATTGGAGTGGTTAAAGGTAAAGTACGTTTACGGTCACTCGTATTGCTGGAAAAGATTGGAGCTGTTTTCACCTCCACATGGGGGTCCAGATTTGTCCCTCCACATGCTTGTCCCTGTAATGGGTGACCCACCACCAGGGAAATTGAATCAACATTCCTGGTGGGGGTAATGGGTGATACAAGAGAATGGTTCAATGTACTGTTCGACAGAGTTGTATTCAATGTAGTGTTGTTTTTATTCTGTTGAGAACGTGATTTTTTGTCCTTACTACTTACTTTATCTGATCGTGATCGACTCTGCATACTAGTTTCACTCTCTTTTTTCCTTTTACGTATTGCTCCTTCATGTTGTGACTTGTCCTTCCGCAGGGCTATAGGGGCAAAGGATGTTTAAGAAGTGGATGATGTATCCAGTTCTCCAAGATCCAGATTGGGGATTTGTAAATCCTGGTTCAGATTGCTTCTTCTCACAGGATATTTGTTTGTTTGGTTCCATTTATACGCCTGTTCATAAGTATACGCTTTTTTATCACGTTGATATTTATTTTCCTTCATTTTAATTAAATTTGTTGCATACTTTGTTAGATGATCCCTAAGATTTTTGTCTTTCTCTAGAAAACAAGTATGGGATCCCAAGTTGGCGTGTTCCTCCTGCCATCTAAGGATCTCAAGATCTAATTCCGCAATATCTTTATCATATTGTTCACTTAGAATTTGCATCATTTGCAAAGAACATGTTTGCAAGTTCTCCTCCCACATGTTTTTAATGTTGGGTTCTACCTTCTTCATGTTCGGGAAGATCTGTATGCGAAGTCCCCAAGGTACTATCCTATTGGATCTATATTTCTCAAAGAATTCTTTGTGCCAAAATAAACGAGTCTTTTTTTCTTTTTTTCTTTTTTTCAATCAGCCGTTGAAGACTGGAAAAATATGTACTTACATCTGCCTCATTAATATCTACCTTGGAACGGTAAAGATTAACGTCCGTTACAAAGCCTGCCCAAGCTTGACCGCAATAATCTGACATATTAAATGTGTGGTCCTTTACTCACCAACTGCCTCTCATCTCTCTGTGGGAACGACCTAAACAGGTAGACTGATTCAATTTAACTCTTCTAACCTTTTTAAATGGTGGACATTTTGTCCACTGTAACTTTGAATCTATGGAACTAGTGTACTTATTTTACATACCCTTCTTATAGGCATTGGATGACATACCTAGCCCCTGTTGAGAGGCAGTATATGGGCTGACCAGCCATTAAATATGACACATTCTGATGCCATATATATTCCATTATAAGGTAGGGGACTACAATCCCTCTTTTCTGGGGATCCATAAAATGTATTGGATATAGTTCCTATGCACTTTTATTGGGGTCTCTTTTTTTTTTGTTTTGTTATTTTTCAGAAAATTGGTCTAGTGGACAAGCACCTAAAACAAAGACCTAGTAGTTCCCGCTCTCTTCCCCCCATTATCGTTTTTCTTTTTTGGGGGGTTGTTTGACCCGAGCCTCTCACAAATACAAATCTTCACAAGCTTCAGTAGAGGTAGGTAAAGCCTGACAACTGACATTGGGCATGGTCATATTACTTTCCTACTTCACGAATAATTAGAGTTTGTATTAACATAATTGTGGTTAATAAGTACTTTTGTACCTCACAGGCCCTATAAACACTTTATTGGAAAAGGAATAGGATTTCTCTCTCCCCCTACAACTCCCCAGCCATGAGTTCTGGTGGCGTTCGCTGGGTATAACCTTGTGCAGATTCTTACCTGGGGGGGGGTATTCCGGTGAGACCATCGGCACCAATCCTTGGAAGCCTGGCCATGTTCATGACCCCTATGATATTGGAGGTAGGGAATCATGCATGTGTAAATTGACTTCACCAGACATTCCTGCCACCGCACACTCTATGCAGCATATATAACGTTTTAATGTTTATTAACTGCTCTGTATAACACTAACCAATATATTGTTTTGTATACATACCATAGAATATGAAAATATTCCCAAAATCCTCGTCCATCTGCAAATATACTTTATCCTTGTCTCCTGATGAAGCCTATCTAGGCGAAACATGTCGAGCGATCGGACAAGTATCATGACCTATGCACTTTGATTGTATGACAACATAGGTGTCCTAGTAGGAATTGTATGTAGTACCTTTGAACCCTATGACTCATATACCGCTGTACATGGAGTCTAATATTGTATTGTTCTTTTCTCTTTTTTATTTTTTATGTTAATAAAACAAGCAATTTTATCATATCTTTATGAAACTGCTTCTTTTGCGTTTGTACCATAGATAGTCCCGAATCTCCAATAATTTTTCTATTGTATCTCAAATTGTGATAGTTGCACAAAAAAATTCTAAAAATAATAATGATCCTTTGCACTTATATAGAAGTGTCCACCTAAATCTCATCTTCCTCTAAAAGTTTTCAGTGATAAATCCTTCCTCTTGTGTTTTATGTGCTCCCAACTCCAGGTGAAAAACCTGTTCACCTCAAAATAGAAATAATCAGGCCCGTCATCAAATATCACTCTGCTCCTAGATAGAAATGCTTTCTTTCCTCGAGTCTCAGTTATCTCTCACTTTTGTATTCACGTTCAACAACCGGACCATAGGAGACAAAGAGGGAGATACATAGTGCTTTCCCATTTAACGATTTATTAAAACCTCCAATGGAATGCACTTACAAGATAAAACAGTAAAAAGCGGATGTAACAAATCTACAACAGCTGGCTCACCAATCTCCTCGTACACAGTGGTGGCAGCATGTCACATGCTTGGCTCCTCCCTTCTAGATGCGTAGCACCTTCCAATTGGCTTCCTTCAGTAGGTAGGAGAGCCGTTCAGCCAGAGCTATTATATAAGCTTCCCAGCTACTACCATAACAACCTAATACAACACAGCTGCAGCCATCGGGTAACCTCATGTTAACACACCCACTTCCATCTTCCGTAGTCAGACTCTCAAATCCTCTGCCTGTAAAACTCCAAAGTATGCAACGCACTCCAGATTGTGATGTTAAAAGCCAAGAACCAGTACTAACATACAAGGAAACCCTGTCTTACTTTATTTACAATATTGGGTCTAAAAGAGGTCATGGCATCATCTGTCATGATGGGTATACCCCAAAGGAGTATTTAGGACCTGGGACCCATACAAATGGACCATGGCCCTGGAACTATATAGCATCCTGTAGCTAACTACTTACATATCACTACGTGCCAAGGTGAGGGCCTAACACAGGATCCAGTGCCTGAAGCAAACATTACATGCTGACTGAGTAAGGTCCCTAGGTACACACTGTGGGTAACCAATCCAGAAACTCGTGGATAGGTCAAGGAAATAAGACGTCAAATCTTAATAGAAGCTTCAAAGAAAAAAAATTGGTTCAATGGTTTAAAAAGGAAAATACTTCTCCAGAGGAGAACAGATCCATTTCCTAAACAGGGGGCTATATGTATGTATGAATACAAGTCCTGCACTCTATGCTGTAGGATTTAGGTATCAGCTTTATCAGTGTCAAAAAACTAATTTATTAAAATCCTGGAATCACTCCATAATATTTGGCACAAGTTTACTGGAACTTTCAATTTTTGTTCTAAGCTAATAACCATTGTATTCTAACCATGGTATAAGAATTGTCATGCTACTTTTAACAATAAAAATGTAGGGGCAGTGGACAACAGCTGTGGAAGATGATCGCTTAGAAGCTGAGCTCTCTCTAAAATTGCATGCCAGAGCATTCAGCAAATGCACAAAGAAGCATGCAGCATCTGATTATCTCTGCTTTATATCCCTAAACATTGAGGAACAAGATATAGGAAAAAAAAGGTGTGTTGGAGACTGTAAAACTCAGGGACTTATTCCTGCTATCAAGAAGACACTCCAGCAAGACATCCCCAGCAAGCTGCTTGACAACAGAAGAAGATACATGGATGGGTCTGGGGACTTTGAAAATAGTTTCAATGTAGATGCACACAATGAAAGGGAGGACATTGGGCTCTAAATATGTTTTTTTTATACCTCTGTTCTGAAATTTATGATGCAGCTCTACATTATCATAACCTTCATAACCTCAGCAAAGTCTCATGAGTCTATCTTCCTTTGCATTTATACAGTATGTTGGGCCAGATGATTGCAGCAAGTCATCAAAGCTCTCCATTTGGGGATTAAAGGAAGACAGAGGAGCTTGTGCTGTCATGGGTATAATAGAACCAATAGCACCAAAACATAACAGGCGAGGGAGGGGACAATCTTTTAGATTCTTCTGGTCCACAAATGAAAATCCCCTGTTCATCTGATATTTAGCTATTATTCTTTTCTAGTTTCTCACTCTCAGTAACTACTGGAAATATCTTATAATCAACAAGCTGTTCACTGTTCTCTGAAAAGAACTGTTTCCATAATGTAGGGTTTAGAATGCCCTCGGAAGTATTGAGTTTAACCATTAGTATGTGCACTGGCAGATGAGAGGAAGGGGGAACACACTCAGGTCCATAGAATTCTTTCATAAAATCAATTGCCAATAAACACCCTTCAGGGAGGTTCTTTTCTGACTTCTGCTTACTATCATAGTTACAACATTTTTCTTATTACACTGGCCACTTACACTGAAACATGTGACTAGTTAGGTTGCCGGGTGAGACCCCAAGTCAGTATGCAAGCATTCAGTAGAGGGGTCTGTACACTGGGTACTCCAAAGGATACCTCTTGACAGGGGCGTAACCACAGGGGTTGCAAGGGTTGCAACTGCGACCCAGCATCATGCCCAGGGGGATAGGAGGGGAAGGACATGGCCAGCGATCCATGTGAGTGGATGGACACCTTAGAGCTTAGGCGTCCCATCCTGTAGATTCTCCTGCCTCCATCACAATTCCGCTCTCCTGCCCCACCACCCAGTTTTCTTCCCTCTACAGCCCTCCCTTTACCCTTTGGCAGCCTCTGGTGCTTGAAATGCTGCTATGAGCAGGAGGAAGGATGGCTCCAACATCGCTAAGCAGGGCACACAATTTGGTGGTGGTGCACTGCGGACTCCTCATAGCTTCCGAGCACAGAAAGGGAGGAAGAGGCCTCTCATCATGCAGCTTCCCTGTCACCATCTGAAACTCAGCCAGACTCTGGCCCTTCTACTGCAGCTACTCACTCAGAACATGGTGCTCAGGCCGTGGACACTTCCTGCACAGTGAGTACTGCCTCTCTTCTCCCCCCTCTGCCTGGACCCCCTGGACAGGTTGCTGAGCCCACCATAGCAGATGTGCTACAACCAGTTTATCAATGCCATGCCTCTATTCACACCCTGAGAGGCCAGGTACAGGGTGTCAGGGAGGAACTCCCCTTTCATAGACACGATCTCCAGAAAGTGCGAGAGTGCACGTCAGTCTTTGTCGGCCTCGTAGGGGAATTGGAAGATGTGGTGCACCCTCTATGCATGGACGTCAAAGTAGCAATGCATAATATTTCCACCAACTTACAAAGATCTAAAGACCTGGAGAACTGGCTTTACCATAATAATATCAGGCTGGTGAGCCTTCCAGAAAAAACAGAAGGCTCTAATCCCTGTGCATTCACTGAAAAATGCCTGTTAGATGTGATTGGATAGGAGCACCAGCAGCATATAGAAGAACCATGCAGCCACTGAAAGCCCACTTCTCCACCTAACCCTCCAATTCAGCGGCTGCAGGAGGAAAATGAAGGGCAATAGTTCCTTTATATGCTGCCCCGCCACCCCTCCTAGCTAGGTCCTGTTGCCCCTGGGACCCTGTGTACTCTTCTGGCCCCACTCACCCCCCTGCAGCGCTGCTGGCTTCCCCCTCCCCTCTCCCGCCATCTGCTGCGGGGAATGTGTCAAGATGGAGAGCGGGGAAGGGGCCTGTAAATAGGTTAATTACTGGCCCCTTCCTTTTCTGAATGGACAGAGTCAGTGAACAGTACCGACCACCGCTTATACAACTCCCTGTATACAACAGAGGTTCGTAAGTAATGGAGATTACCTTGCAGCTAGACATCCAGGAAACCCCAGAAGGAAAGTAAGCAATAAAAAATGTGCTTACCACCTTGTATTTGAAATGTTGATTTAATATGAATAAATGAAAGAATGATTTCAATGTCAGATTTCAATGGTGTAACTTAACTGATCCTGATGGATGATACATGCCTGGTAATTAATACTGATTATTTAAGCTTAGACACCAAGTGCTTGTTTTTTGTTTCTTTGTTTGAATGCTAGTTTATTTCTTTAAATAATACTGTAAGAGCTCTTGCCTATCCTTATTGCTGGTAACAGTATGCAATAAAACTGACTGAAAAATCCTGCTTATGGACTTTATATATACACAATTTTATCCAAAAAGTTGCTATAGCCAACTCAATGATACTGTAAAAATACGCTGTCATTGTATAACAAAACAATAAAAATGTATTGTTTAAAAATAAACATGTATTTAATCAATACCTAACATATAAATGTCATATAGGAACCTTTGAAGAACACAGTACTAACTATTTCAAAATTTTAACAAAAAAAGTTGAATTATTTTCACATCTTTGTCCATTGGTCAGCTTATAATTAAAACAATGGTGAGGCTAATTAATAAAACAATTGCCAAATAAAAGTCTTATTTATTACATTAGTCTCATGGCACGTACACACGGTCGGAAATTACGACCACAAAATCTGTCGGATTTTTTCCGACGGATTTTGTCCTACACTGGTGTTGCATACACGCGGTCGGACAAAGTTGTCGGAAAATCCGATCATCCTGAACGTGGTAATGTTTGTTGCGTACGACGGGACTACGTAGAGGCTAGTAGCCAATAGCTTTGGTCTTGTAATGTGATCTGAGCATGCGTGGCACTTTGTCTGTCGGAATTCGCTACACACGATCGGAAAAAGTCCGATAGGTCTGTGCTATCAATCATTAGTGTGCTATATTACACTTAACAATCATAATCAATGTTCTATACTATATCAGTATAAACCACAGATCTAATGATTTCACCCTTGTAAAAACTAGGTTTAGTTATTATTCTTTTATTACCTATGCCACGTACACACGATTGGAATTCTCGTCGGAAAAATCTCTGATGGTTTTCCCGTTGGAATTCCGACGGAATTTCACTCAAACTGACTTGCCTACACACGGTCACACAAAATTCCGACGGTCAATAACACCACGACATACAACATGTTCGACGGCACTATAAAAGGGAAGTTTAATGCTTCCGAGCATACGTCAAATTGTTTTCGAGCATGCGTCGGAATTTTGCGTGTCGGAATTGCATACACACGATCGAAAAATCCGATAGAAAGGTTTTCTGTCAGAAAAGTTAAGAACAGGCTCTCAATCCAAAGTCCATCAGAAATGCCGACAGAAAAAGACCGATTGGCATACACACGTCGTAAAATCCGATGAAAAGCTCCCATCTGACTTTTTCCATCAGAAATTCCGACCGTGTGTACATGGCATTACAGTATGTACCGCTGTCAATTTACGTAGCATTTTACACATACAGTATATTGCACATTCACATCACAGGTTGGCCAGACAAGCAGCGACCAAGGTTGTTTTGCTAGGATTGTGAAACTGGGGAACACCTGGACACCAAGGAGAACATTGATGCTATATTGCAGCGAACATTGGGTATGGTCACACTGCGCACGAGGCATAAAGGAATATAGTTAAATAGTACCTGAGCCTATTTGCTGCATACACAGCACACATGTGCCACAGTCCCTTTGCTGACAAATTATGCTTTAATTACTGTGCCACACAGTGGCGGCTGGTGCTCAAAAATTTTGTGGGGTGCAAACAAACTGAAAAATTCAGGAAAAAAAAACCCATCAATTGCAGACTCACTGTGCCATCAAACGCTGCCACTGTGCCCCAAATGCTGCCACTGTGCCCATTAAATGCTGCCACTGTGCCCATTAAATGCTGCCACTGTTCCAATTGAATGCTGCCACTGTTCCAATTGAATGCTGCCACTGTGCCCATTAAATGCTGCCACTGTGCCCCAAATGCTGCTACTGTGCCCATTAAATGCTGCCACTGTGCCCCAAATGCTGCCACTGTGCCCATTAAATGCTGCCACTGTGCCCCAAGTGCTGCCACTGTGCCCATTAAATGCTGCCACTGGGCCCCAAGTGCTGCCACTGTGCCCCAAGTGCTGCCAATGTGCCCCCTGCCCGCCATCTGCCCGGCACTTACCTTGTCTCTAGTGTGCAGCGGGTGATGGCAGCAGGCGGCGAGCCGTGTCCTCCATTTCATCCCGACCCGATGTCTTCTCCCGCACTCCTCCTCTTGTGTTCTGCAATGATTGGACGCCTAGGTGTCCAATCACAGCACCCGTGATTTCAGCCAATCAGGTGACAGGTAACACAGACCCGGCAACCTGATTGGCTGAGAGGCGGGTCAGTGTTAGGGAAGCGATGTAGTAGATGTTGCCCCCGCTGTTTACACTTTTGGAAGCCTATTAGAGCCCACGGCTCTAATCAGGACGCCTATTAGAGCCGACAGCTCTAATCAGGTGCTTCCAAAGAAACCCCGCTGCTGTAATTCAGAAGCCCGGCGCCCGACAAGGGGCCGGACACCTGAATAGGGGGCAGCAGCGGCGACAATAGATATATTCATGCAATGCTCTATCACTTTAATTCAGCACAATCATTTAAATTTTTAAACTCTTCATTTACATATGCTTTTCTTACATATATATAGTTACGTAGTTAGTCAGGTTGAAAAAAGACACAGGTCCATCCAGTTCAAACAATAAAAACAAAAAAAACCCCATACAATCCCATATACCCAATTCTATACCCACAGTTGATCTAGAGGAAGGCGAAAAACCCCAGCAAAGCATGATCCAATTTGCTATAGCAAGGTAAAAAATTCCTTCCTGATCCCCTGAGAGGCAATTGGATATTCCCTGGGTCAACTAACTTTACCTCAATGTTATTATCCAGTTATATTATGTACATTTAGGAAAGAATCCAGGTCTTATTTAAAGCAATCTACTGAGCTGGCCAGAACCACCTCTGGAGGGAGTCTATTCCCCATTTTCACAGCTCTTACTGTGAAGAAACCTTTTCGTATTTGTGGCATTTTCCTCTAGACGTAAAGAGTGCCCCCTTGTCCTCTGTGATGACCTTAAAGTGAATAATTAACTCAACTCCAAGTTCACTATATGGACCCCTTATGTATTGGTACATGTAGATCATATCCCCCCTTAATCTCCTCTTCTCAATAGAGAATACATTCAGTTCCTCTAATATTTCCTCCTAGCTGAGATTCTCCATGCCTCTTATCAGTTTGGTTGCCCTTCTCTGCACTTTCTCTAGTTCCCCCATATCCTTTTTGAAAATGGAAAATTCCAGATGAGGTCTTACTAATAATTTGTACAAGGGCAAACTGATGTATTTCTTTCTGGAGTTCATACTTCTCTCAATAAAAGACTTTGCTGGCTTTGGAAACCACAGCTTGGCATTGCATGCTATTATTATGAGCTTATGATCTACCAAAACCCCCATATCCTCCTCCACTACAGATCCCCCCAGTTGTACTCCCCCTAGTATGTATGATGCACGCATATTCTTAGCCCCCAAGTGCATAACTTTACATTTATCAACACTTAACATCATTTGCCACATAGTCGCCGAATTAAACACTGTATTGAGATTGGCTTGTAAGTTGGAGACATTCTGTAAGAATGTTATTCCACTAAATAGCCTGGTGTCATCTGCAAAGACTGAACTACTTTAAAGAAGAACTTCATTAAAATCATCAGGAATTATTTACCAATCAGCAACTTTTGAGGCAATGAGCACTTTGATCAGGAATATGTAATTACAATACAGCAAATAAAGCAGGGGTCTGGAGTATATAAAGCACAGATTGCAGTGGTCAGGTGTATGTAATGTACAGCCTTGCATACAGAGTGCATCACTCATACAACCCAGTGTCAGGACTATTTTTTAAGTAAGTTAGGCCTTTTGGAAAAAATTTGGTGGGGTCTCATATGTAATATGAAATGTATAAAATGCAATCACTAAATGTAATGTACAGCACAGTGTATAATGTGCAGGGCTGGTGCCAGGATTTCTGACACCCTAGGCTAAACCTAATTTTGCTGCCCACATTGGCTCCACCCCTGACTCCACCCCCATTGCCCTGCCCATGTGACAGAAGGTGCCGCTATACAGGAAGCATTGGCTCTGCTTCCTCTAGTGCCCCTAGGCAGTAGTGCACCCTAGGCGGCTGCCTAGTTTGCCTAGTGGTAGTAGGGGCCCTGATAATGTGCATTGGTCAGGAGTATGTATTGTACAACAAGACGTATGGAGTACAGAGGACAGGTGTATGTAACATACAACATAGTGTGTAGTGCAGGAATCAGGTGTATGCAATGCACAGCATGGCTTACAGAGTGCAGTAATCATTGGTATGGGTTGTATTGCACCTTAGATTGTAAGTACGTGGGAGGAAGATTGTCAGCACAGTGGTTAGTGGGTCAGACTTTTTACATTCTGCTGCAAATTTTCAGTGCCACACCTGCACAGTAGGTTCACATAGGGTTCTATAGAACTGTTTCCTGGTGCACTCAAGATTGGTGTCTAGATATTAAAAACTCTGGAGGTCACCAGGAAAATTGTAAGGCATGCATCTGGGAAGGAGGCGTAGGGCTAGATATGGGGTAGGGGGTCTTGGGGCAAAGAAAGGATAAATATAAGTGCACTTTGTTTGAAAGTATTGCTGACTGAACTCTAATGCTGCGTACACACGACCGGTTTTCCCGTCGGAATAAACTAAATTATCTTTGACTGTCTAAAGTGCTGTAATAGAACAGGCATCGGAAATCCCTTCTTTTTTTCACCCAATACATAAATAAACCTAACTTGAATAAATTTTTTTTCAATTGTTTTACAGCAAAAAATATTTGTGCAAGTTTAAGCAGACCTTGCGCTACATGCAAGTGTGCCCCCCAATCCTTAAACTGTCCCATGCAATCCGCTGCGCATGGAACGTGGGTTCCCCGCCCTTTTACTGGTGTGTACTGGCACCAAAAATCTTCTTATTTTGTTCATATACTTTGTAAAAAAGGCAGCGTAAAAAGGGAGGTGGGTGTGATTGTTGTCTTAGTTCCTTGTAGTCAACAATTCTCCAAACCTGTAATTCAGCAGAAAAGTTATAGCATTGCCTTTGACTTTAGGGCAGCAGGAGTGTAGTGCTTGGGAGAAGATCTGTAAGAGAAACCATACAGTTTTCTCAGCTTTTCTCTAACCTGACACAGCAGCTACTGTGTACACTTTGCACAGATAGCAAGCAATAGAAGTGCTGAAGCAGAACAGAACTGATCTCATCACCCTGCTAGCACTGTTTACTTTTTAAGCTCACAAGGTGTTGACAAGTCTGCTGTAGCTCACTCACTCCCCTAACAGGAAGGCCAGCCATTAGAGGACAGAATGCATAGAAGAAAGACTAATCTAACTCCACTAGCAATGCCTGTACTGGCTTATTTTGCGCTGCTCTTCTATAGAGCGTTCAACTTTATGCGGATTCCTCCACATTTGGCATGTCATTTTAATTTTTTTTGGGGGGGGGGGGGGGCACATACCTAGTTTTGATAGGTACCTGCTCCAACTTCCATTCGGGCCACCAAGGCTGCTCGAGCAGACGATCTCCTCACCCCCTTTCTCCTTGCAAAGAGGCAAAAGAGAGAAGCGAGGGTTCGGGCTGCCGATTCACTGTACCATGGGACAGGTGAGTGTGTGTTTATTAAAAGTTTTAAAAATCACAAAAATTTGTCGAACTCTGCTTTATTTTTCAATGCTACAAATCGGCCTCCAGGAGTGTTGGATAGAGATATTTTGTGGCTGTCCGCAACAGGCTGCAGGGGAGAGGAGAGAGTGTTGACAACAGCTAGGCTATGGGAGCCTATGGGTGACATCACCGATCCTGGAATTTCCAGCCATTGTCGAGCGCTCCCCTGCAGCTAGCTGCTCACTGACATAGGGGATCATGTGATCAGACTAGCACCGACTAAAAAAAAGTATGTACCATATATACTTGAGTATAAGCCAAATTTTCAGCACATTTTTTTGTGCTGAAAATGCCCCCCTCGGCTTATACTGGAGTCAAGCACTTTTCTGCAGCAGAGAATTACATTTTCCGACCCGACTTTGGGGCCCCGTATCTCCGGGCCACTTGGTGTTAGGAACCCCAAATTTGGTGTGCAAACCCAGTGGAACCAGCACTACAACAATAGATGGGGTTCCTAGCACCAAGTGACCCCGAGATATGGGGCCCCAAAGTCGGTCAACTGTGTCCATCTTCAGCAATGTCATTTTGGGACCCTTTGGCTACAGCTAGGGGGCATTTAGGAACCCTTAACTACCAAGTTTGAAGTTCGGGGGACCTATGGCTGCAAATGGGCACAGTGAGGCATACAAATGAGCACAGTGAGGCTGCAAATGGGCATTGTTGACCCTCCTTTCCACTGTGCATTTCTCACCCTAGGCTTATACTCAAGTCAAAAAGTTTTCCCATTTTTTTGTGGTAAAAATAGGTGCCTCGGCTTATATTTGGGTCGGCTTATAATCGAGTATATATGGTATACACATCTTTTTTTTACATAGGGTATACCAGATAAGTTGGAGGCAAAAAAACGCGCTAACCCCAACATACACACAAAATCGTACCAGAGTGAGAACAACTAAATTAAATAACCTAAAAAAACTAGACCAGCTGCAGAATAGTGGGATAAAACACAATATAGTATGGAGATGGAAAAACTGCGCCAGGTGAACACGGCCACTCTAAGCAGCAAAATAAAAGAAAAACCAATTCGCATTGGTAATAAGTGTATCCAATCATTAAGTGCTCAGGGTGCCATTGACACGAGATATATGGTTTGCATTCAGATTGACGTAGGCATAGGCAAAACAATATTCTTCAGTCTAATGTATACAAAATAATAATAAATATGCAAAAAAAATTTATAAATTTGTTCATAGGAAGTGTCCAAGCAGTGAGAATGAACAGGCATTTGATAAGTGATTCTCAAGATGCTTCTAGGCAGATGGTCTTCAAGATAATGGATCAATCTTATTATACATAGCAATTTCCACCACCACTGTGCTCCAAATCACACGGAGTGCCACCACCAGTAAGTAGGCTCCTTACCGGATGAACGAATAAAATCAGCCTTTAGAAGTGAACCTTAGACCGGAATTCCAAACGCCAGATGGAAATGACACCTTAGACCATTTTCTCCAAAGATCTGCTAGTTCCAAATGGGACTCCAAGTGGGGTGCACAATACCATATATAGATGAATGGGCAGATATAACACTCAGCGGTGTGTCCAGGGATTACCATGTAGGGAATAAAGGACAGACCATCGCGTAATACTGTATAAAACTTGATGCTTTTAATAAGAATAAAATATTACTCACAATTTTTTCATAAAAAGCAAGCATAAAGGATATCCGAGATAGTAAACAGAAAGCGCCGGCCGGCGTCGATATGGAGCCCTTCCTCCTTCTTCAGACAAACGTGGTGACGTCACTGCGCGTCCTCCCACCACGTTTGTCTGAAGAAGGAGGAAGGGCTCCATATCGACGCCGGCCGGCGCTTTCTGTTTACTATCTCGGATATCCTTTATGCTTGCTTTTTATGACAAAATTGTGAGTAATATTTTATTCTTATTAAAAGCATCAAGTTTTATACAGTATTACGCGATGACTGACATTAGACTGAAGAATATTGTTTTGCCTATGCCTACGTCAATCTGAATGCAAACCATATATCTCGTGTCAATGGCACCCTGAGCACTTAATGATTGGATACACTTATTACCAATGCGAATTGGTTTTTCTTTTATTTTGCTGCTTAGAGTGGCCGTGTTCACCTGGCGCAGTTTTTCCATCTCCAGACCAGATAAGTTGCAGGATGGAGAGGGACATTTTTAAAAAATAGTTATGGTTAGGCAAGAATAAACCCAGAGTAAAGAGTAAATCCACTGTAAACCCAGCAAGATATCATGGAAAAATGTGCGTCTGCTTGCTGCGTTTGGGTGCCATTGACAATGAATGAGCATCTTGTGATTTTCGTGCACCTTGTAAGTGCATGTATGATTCTGCAAGCGTTTTCAAAGTACTGAGGTATGAATGGAGCCTTATTAATAGTATGTGCCCAAGTCACCTGTAAAGAAAAAGTTAGATCTTGTAACAACCTTCTTCCCCGTCTTCCACATTAATTTATACTTTCCTCACCCCCCCCCCCCCCCCCCATCTTCTGGTAAATGCAGAATAGGCCAAATCTCATGAGAAGAAACGGTTTTCTGATAGACCGCACCAGAAGGAGTGTGACTTCACTCTTACCTAGGCAACGGGGAATGAAAAACAGGGGTAGAATAAGTATACAATCACAATTTTTCTTTAGAGGTATATTTTGCGCATACTTTCACGGGTGATTTTTACTGCAGGTTCCACTTTTACTCCAGCCCTTGCTTTTTTAGTTGGATATAATAGGGAGTCATTACAAGTTCTGCCAGATTTAAATACATTCTGTGTCCCCACTTTTTTTTAAATCAAATTATAAATATGGTCTATATTGACATTGAAGAGTTTTATTCATGTTTCCTTTCCTGTTTGACACCCATTATCGAGACAGGAAGTTGGGGGAAATCATCATTACTGGCGCACAGGCAGCAGTGAAATCCTGACAAACCCTACTTGCCACAAGTTGCTGCATTTGATGGGCACAAGTGGCTTCATTTGATGGGCACAAGTGGCTACATATGATGGGCACAAGTGGCTGCATTTGATGGCACAAGTGGTGGCATTTGATGGGCACAAGTGGGCTGCATTTGATGGGCACAAAGTGGCTGCATTTGATGGGCACAAGTGGCTACATATGATGGGCACAAGTGGCTGCATTTGATGGGCACAAGTGGCTGCATTTAGTGGGCACACATGTTTGCATTTGACGAGCACAATTGGCTACATATGATGGGCACAAGTGGCTGCATATGATGGGCACAAGTTGCTGCATTTAACGGGCACAAGTGGCTGCAATTGATCGGCAAAACTGGCTACATACGACGGGCACAAGTGGCTGCATTTGATGGGCACAAGTGGCTGCATTTGATGGGCACACGTGGCTGCATTTGATGGGCACACATGGTGACATTTGATGGGCACAAGTGGCTACATATGATCGGCACAAGTGGCTGCATTTTATGGGGCATAAGTGGTGGCATTTGATGGGGCACAAGTGGCTGCATATGATGGGCACAAGTGGCTGCATTTGATGGACACAAGTGGCTGCATATGATGGGCACAATGGCTGCATATGATGGGCACAGTGGCTGCATATGATGGGCACAGTGGCTGCATTTGATGGGTACAGTGGCTGCATATGATGGTCACAAGTGGCTGCATATGATGGGCACAAGTGGCTACATATAATGGGCACAAGTGGCTGCATATGATGGGGCACAGTGGCTGCATATGATGGGAACAATGGCTACATATAATGGGCACAGTGGCTGCATTTGATGGGCACAATGGCTGCAATTGATGGCACAGTGGCTGCATTTGATGGGCACAGTGAGGCTGCAATTGATGTTTTTTTTTTTTTTTCAGTATTTTTCAGTTTCTTTGCCCCCCCCCCCAACAATTTTGAACACCAGCCGCCACTGACTTATACTATTACATTTGGTTTTTATTGCTGCCTGTATACCTGCTAACACCTGTCTGGTTAACAGGTGCTCTGACACCTGTCAATCATCTGAAAGGAAATAAGGAGAAATTCTAGACAAGGATAACAATAAAAAGCTGACCAAGATTCCAGCTATTCCATATGCTATCAAAAATGTAAAAATTATTGGATTTGGGCTTTAGAACATGATATTACAAATCTTATTATGATATTGTATTGCTGTTAGCCTATTCAGCATTTTTATGCTAACTGGGGTAAATTAATATGCCTGGATTTGTTTCTCAAATAGTTTCTCAAATCCTGCTTGAAGTTTGCAAACTTTGTGGTGAATCCCACTAAGGTCTAATTACTCAGTACTGGTCATTTAGGCTTGATTCGCATCTATACATGTTGCTTTTGAGCATTTCTGCAGCATTTTTTGAGTTTTTTACCACAAGTTTGCCACAATTTGCGTTTTCTTCCCTTTTTTTTATTTGCAAATTTGTTGTTGGGCAGATTTTAAAAAAAGCAAATCGTGGCAACATCACGGTAAAAATGCACTGTATGCTTTTCTGCAGATTCTCCATTAAAGTCTATAGAAACAAAAATGCTAAAGAGAACCGTTTTATACTGTGGCAGGTCGGCTCAATTGCGCAAAACGACGTACCTGTACATCATTTCGTGCAATAGACAGTGGGGGCACGTGCTCTGGCCAGAGGGGAAGGCAATCAGCGGGCCTGGCTTTAGTATTCTTAGCCCTGCCCGAGTGTAGCCCTAACATTTTCTGCATCTTCTCTGGGCTTGGCTTGTCAAAGCCCACCCACCCAGACAGACCTGTAGAACAAGGAAGTGTTACAGGAGGTGGGCGTGCCAGCAAGTGGGAATAGAAGCAGAGAGAAGATGCAGAAAATGTCAGGACTACACCCAGGCAAAATGAGAATATTAAAACCATGCAGGTGGTGGGCAGCTGGCAGGCAGGGACAAAAGCAGACAGAGATTGTCGGGACTAAACTCAAGAACACTAAGCATTACAGGTACAATGCAAATATGTTCTGCTATTTTCAGCTGTGCAATGTTGATGTGAATGCTAAACAGGGGAGTACTCAGTGTTTCTTTTAAATAGTTGTAAAAGTTACTTTGTGCTATTCGATTAATTAGAATTATGTTAGAGGCACCATGCTGTATGCATTTTCCTTTAGCTGATTATTATGCTAGGTTCAAATCAATATGTTTGCTGTGGCTAGCATTTGCATGGGTACAGCAGCCTATTTATTTTAATTGGCTGCTGTACCTGCACCTTTTTGAAAATGCAGCCGCAGAGAAATCACATGGTGCTTTTGCACCATGTGATTTCCCACACCTGAATATGTGCTGCATTTTCAGATGTGTGGGGTGCCGCTAATAATGAATGGCAGCCTTGCGCGTCTGTAAAAGAGCAGGGTGTTTTGCCTGTGGGTGGGTGTGGGTGCGAGAATAAGTGCGATTTATATTCTGTCCCACACACGCAACCATTTCTAGTGTGCACCTAGCCTTAGGGCTCATTTACACTTGCAGTTAGCGGGGTAGTAAAAACCATGCTGCTCAGCCTCATTTTACAGCTTCCTTTCACCCCCCCCCCCCTTTAAACTACAGAGCCTCCAGCTGGGGATGTACAGATGCCACGGCTGCAATAATTTGATTTGCAGCTGCAGCAGGAATTATACCCCCTGCCACGTTCAGCATGCACTACTGTCTGCTAAAGGCAACCCATTCAAGTGAATAGGGGCCACGCTGTAACCTCCCTGCATCTTTGTACAACACAGTCGTAGTGCATCTTGGGAGGTTTAAGACGGGTGGTAAGGAGGTGACATATTGCCTATATATACCTACTGTGGGCAATTGCCGCTGGGGAGTAAGGGCAGACTGCCTTCTTCCTGTTTGCCCTTGTCATTTGACATATCACATCACAGAGAGGGGAAGATGGAGAAGTTTCCTTCATTCCTGCAGAGACCAAAATATGAATTGTAAGTACACAGGAAAGGGGAGGGGGGCAGTTTGCCATCTTTGCCCTGGGCGCTGGTTGACCTTATCCCGCCACTTCTAGTGACTATGCTTAGCAGGGGAAAAGACTATGCTCAGCATTATGGCTTGTTCTTTATTTCGGGGGGCAAACCTGTGAAGTTTTCAGAAAAAATTTGCAATGCATGAATCCCTTGTAATAGTGAACCCGAACCCCATTCCTATTGCTTACATATTAGTTAGTAGCATTGTTAATAGTATGCTTTGAAATATCAAGAATTTGATTTGCATACTGTCATTGTTTCATACATTTTTATGTTATTTACATGTATGATGATTTTATGCGTGACTTTTTATGTCACACTTCTGTGTGTACTATTGACAACGTAAGTATGTGCACAATGAACACAAAATATGGAGAAGACAATAGCAGAATTGTTCCTGGTATTTATTTTAGCAGAATGAATTACACGTTGTAGTACAGGAATTGTTAGCTAAAGTTCATAGGACGGAGTTAGCATATACTGAAAAGGGATCTTTTGAATACAGCTATTACTGCTCAGGGATATTCCAAAATGGAATGGGGTTTTTGTCAATAAAGGTTTACAATTTTATATCTGATTTGAAGTCCAAATGTATTATTTGGAAATCAGGAGGGCTTCCCTGGGAATAAAGGATATACGTTAAATGTGTTGTTTTTTATTAAATTGGAAAAAGGGTTTATCAATTCATTTCATGAATACAAGTTTTATTCATTATCTTGGGAACAAAACTACCGTTAACATTTCTATATCCATTTAAGCATTTCTGACAACTACACCCACTCTCTTTTATCTTACCCTAGCATATGGTATCATATATCCTATTGATAGGGTGTGAAGTCATATAAAAAGGGAAATGAGTAGGTAGAACAGCACATTTGAAATTTCCTATGGGATATGTTCTTCTTTGACACATAAAATAAAGTTGTTTCATATTCTTAAACAAGGTCAACAGCTGACACTCAAATCTAAGATTAATGCCTCCCCGCTGTATCAGCCTCTGAAAGAGAATGTTACTGCTTAATGTGTTATAAAATGTTGCTGAGCTAATACCTCTATTGCTTTCCACACTTCACACTGAAAAAATATATGACATTGGCAAGTACCAGGTTATTTTCTACAGGC
Source organism: Lithobates sylvaticus (assembly GCA_028564925.1). NCBI lineage: Eukaryota > Metazoa > Chordata > Amphibia > Anura > Ranidae > Lithobates > Lithobates sylvaticus. The sequence continues at coordinate 446,201,930 of CM053026.1, read as the reverse complement.
AATAACATTAATATTTTTCTTTATACATGAGACTGAGAGTTCCTATTTTTCTAAACTTTTGCTCATAAATAAGCATTATTTTTATTTTTTCTTAGAATAAGTTAGCATTTGCCCTGAGACACAATTGTTACTTTGCAAGTAATAGGCGGTGAATACTATTATATATAGATTACTACACTACAAAGTTATTGATATCAGTATTCTGCCTCATTACATAGAATTTGTCAAAATGCTACACCCTAAAGACTACATTGGGGTCTAGCAACAAACTCACGGTCACACGGTCAGAATTTCGGCCAGCAAAAGACCGATGAGAGCTTTTAGTTGGAAAATGAGCCCGTGTGTATGCTCCATCGGACTTTTGCTGGCCGAATTTTCCGCCAGCAAAAGTTTAAAAGCATGTTCTCAATTTCTCCTCCGGAAAAATTTTCTATCGGAAATTCCGTTAATGTGTATGCAATTCTGACGCGCAAAAAAACACGCATGCTCAGAATCAAGTACGAGACGGAACCGCTCGGTCTTGTAAAACTAGCGTTCGTAATGGAGATAGCAGATTCTTTGCGCTTCAAATTTTTAAATCTTTCAATGCCACGCATTCTCTTCTTCTTTATAATGCTAGAAGTATGAAGCTGTTTTGCTGCTGATATTCACACAGAGTTCTCACAAATAGTCATATTTTTTTTTTTGAATCAAGATCTCCTGTTTTTTTTTTTTTTTTTTTCTCGTGTTCTCCTTTTTTTTTTTTTTTTTTTTATGTCACGTTTCCACAACACCATTATTATCTTGTATTTGTAAACCTCAAGGAGGTTTCTTGGTGTTGGTGTCCCTTGTTAGCTTTGACATTGTATTTTTGAAATGTACCTGCCTACTCACAACCAAAATTTGCTATTTGAAGAAAAACACAAGTATTTTGAGAACCAAAAGTCTCAATTTATTTTCCCTCATAGTAACAAAACAAAGATGAAGGCAACGCTGGAGAAACTGCTGGTGTTTGCAAAGCCTTTGGCCCCCAAGGCAGACATCATCCATTCGGCCACTCAACCACTTATGGATGGCCTCAAAAATTAGTTTCTCACATTTGGGGCATTGCCCGTCCTCCATTTGCTGCAAATGTGAGGCTACATAGATGTCATAGGCCTCTACAGCAGAGAGGGGGGATTTCAGGGACACATTAGCCTCATTAATGAGGGCCAGTGCTGCCTCCTCCATTTTACTCCCCTTCCTGGGCCTTTTGGGTGGAAGGCGGAGTGGAGGCACCTGGGATTGGGTGTGACTGGGCCCGCCACCTCCTGGCTGACACTTCCCCCTGTCTCCTCCTCCACACACAGAACGTAGTTACGACACACGCGTGTTAGCATTATATACACTGCGCATGCGTGAAACTCTGACCGCATCGCCCACCCCTGACGTTCTTTCTAGAATATTCCCCGCCCGTCTCTTTTGTCGCAGTGGGAGAGGAACATGGGGGAGACACAGCAGGTGCATAATAGCAGTAACGAGGAGGTGAAAAGCCCGAAGCCAGAAACCTCACCATCCAGGAGGAGATTTAAGGCCTCAAATATGTCCTTTGTAGAGATGTTGGAGATGATCGACATCTTGAAGAGGAGCGACTATGATGGGACCATACCTAAATCTAAATATGAGAAAGGCCAAGATCATGACTAAAGTTGTGAAGAGTCTGCACAGGAATTTTGGGGTACAACGATCCAAGGATCAATTGAGGAAACGCTGGTCAGACCTCAAATTAAGGGAGCAGGATCAGTACAGAAGGATCAAGAAAGTTCTTAGAAAAAGTAAATAGTTGTCATGTGTCCCTATTATTATTATTATTACTTGCATTACTTGGACATTTTAAAATGGCTACTTTCATGTTCGTGGGCACAGTAATTGGTCATAGTAAACATTGTTCGTTTGCCACCTAAATATGATGTTTTTCCCAGATACAGGGTTAAAGGGGTGTTCCGGGAAAAAAAACGTTAAAAGACAGCAGCTACATATACTGCAGCTGCTGGCTTTTAATAAATGGACACTTACCTGTCCTGCAGTCCCTCGATGTCGGCACCGCAGCTGATGTCTCCATCAGCTGTCGCCGCCATTGCGGGTAAGGTAACCCGGCAGTGTAGCCTTTAGGCTTCACACCAGGAACCCTACTGCGCATGCGTGAGGCCCCGCTCCTCTCTCCTATTAGCCCGGCGGCCGAGGGAGGAGGAGGAGGGAGCCCCGCGGTGACGTCGCGGCTGCATCGCGGCCGTGGCAGACTTCCGGAAGTGGGAAAGGATACCTGTCAAAGACAGGTATCCTGTCCCCCCTCCCCGAAAGGTGCCAATTGTGACACCGGAAGGGAGGAGGAATCCGATGAGCGGAAGTTCCACTTTAGGGTGGAGCTCCGCTTTAACTACATTTGGTCATGATAATTAGTATTTTAAAAGAAGTTTAGGACATTGTTGTCTAGATGTGTTTTAAACTAGAAGGAATAGCAAACTAGATTCAGTGTAATGTAAGGAGAGGGCACTCAGCAGCTGTTTACACATCTAGACACAAGAAAAAACTTTTTAGGGTGTCACACACAGGTACTCCAGTGAATACTTGGGGTGTCTCCAGGTGTGAAACTTGTCCAAAAAAGGTAAGTATTACAGCTTTGGTAAGGGAATTAATCATGTCTTCATTTTGGAACTCTGCCAAAACAGAGAATTGTACCCCACTTCCAAGCAATGTTTCACGTTCATATTTCTGGCCTCAAATATTGGTGTGCTAAGTATACCTTTTGTTTCATTCTTATAGGGGAGCAAATAATCAGGAAATATGAGGACACCAGGGACCCACCATCTCCTGAAAAAGGGGAGCAAAGGTCACAACCAGAGGATGTAGAAGAAGGAGAGGTGGTCGAGATTGACACCACAACAGGTGAGTGTCTGACACCCCAGATTCAGGTAATAGATGTATGCCCCCCCCATTTATTTAAACATGGTGTGTATTTTTTTTTTTAGGTGATGTAGAGGTTGTGGAAGAACAATCTCATAATTTCACCAGTGACAGTGCCCAAAGGCTAATCCAAGAGATAATGTGGTGTAGTCAGGACTTAGACTTTATAAAACAAAAAACTCTTGAGATTGAGCAAAAACTGAAGAACATTATTGATGTCCGAGGAAGAATCTAAATTCCCTAAAAAATTTTTTTTAGTAAAACAAAAATGCTGTACACATTTTAAAAGCCAAATTTTGAAGATGCACACAGTGTGTCAACATGTGCTATCTGCCATCGTGGGATATCAATGTACGCGTTTTGTGCCAGCAACCCCTTCCTCAAAACTCAAGTAGGTGAGAGGAAGGGGTTGCACCCCAAAAACACATCCATTGTTCCCCCATGATGGGAGATAGCACATGTTGACATTAGGCATGGGATCAGCATGGAAATCCCCAGTTTCACTCCCAATTTGTGTGCATGTTCAAAATTTGGCTTTTAAAGGGGTGACATCACCCCATCTGTTGAAGGCAAGATCAACTCATTTTGGACAATATAATGTCTGATCTTGCCGTAAGTTTTTCAATGTTGAACTTTGGAAGTTCCAGAGTTGTGTATGTTATGTTTTGAAACATGCCTGTTTATGTAACCTAAAAAAAAAAAAGTAAAAATTTTGATAACCAAAAATTTTGGAATTAAAAAAAAATATGTTTTATAATGCCCATGTGAATGTGCATGGAGTAAAAGGTTTTATACTCAACAATGTGTGGCTTCTTCTTTCAATGATCAATAACATTTTTTGTGTTGAAGTTGGTATGTACAGTGACAATGGGTGTTATTTAATAATGGAAAAAAACACTTGGCACTACAAGTGCACTAGGAGAATCTATGACACAGCAAAAAGAAACACAAGCAGTGAATCAAAATCAAGATTTTTTCTGATTAAATATAAAATGTATTCAAAATGTGCTGGCAAAGCAATGGCCCCCCTACCCATAATATATTCTAAATAGTTTTGCTGCACTTTTTACGGGTGCTTTGGGGGGGAAAGCCAGGATGGCCCGCTTCCAGGGCTGTCAGTGTTTCATTACTAAGTCTGGCCTCAGGCCCAACTGTGGCAACATAATTAGCATTGTTTCTTTTTAAAAAATTGTGCAGGATGCAGCAGCTCAAAACAATATAGTTCAGTTTGTATTCTGCCATATTTAGGGCTGTTTGAAACAGGTGGAACCAGCTGGCCAGGATCCCAAACGCATTCTCCACAACTCTTCTGGCTCTGGACAGCCGGTAATTAAAAACCCTCTTCTCCGGGGTGAGGGTCCTCTGGGGGAATGGCCTCATCACGTGGTCACCCAGACTGAATGCCTCATCTGCAACGAAGACAAATGGCAGTCCTTCGACATTCTCCTCCGGGGGTGGCAATCCCAAGCCACCACTCTTGAGACGTCGGTAGAACTCGGTCTGGGCAAATACTCCACCATCCGACATCCGGCCAATCCTCCCCACATCCACATACAAAAACTCGTATGTCGCCGACACCACTGCGATCAACACAATACTATTAAACCCTTGTAATTATAATAGTATGACCCCGAATGGGGTGTTGGCCAACATCAGTATAACATTTTTTGGAAGGAGTATTTAAAGTTAAAAATATAAGGTCCACTTATCCGATTCCTCACCTGCTCTCATGGCCCCTTGGAAATATTTTTAGGGGGGGGGGTTTGTTTTGGACATGTAACCCTCTCCACTAAGTAATGGAGTAACAAAGTAATGTGTGTTACTTGGCCAGCCCTTCCTTAATTGCATTATTGGCAGTCCACTGGACAGGTAAGAAGTGGCATAATACAAAAAAAATTTTAAAAGGAAGCACATTATTAGATTATGCAATTACCTATCAAGATAATAGGAGAACAAAACTTTAAACAGTACCATTTGAAAGTATTCAGGCAGGCCCTTTCACTACATGCTTTGCTGAATTCATCAATAAATATGACCACAAAAGAGGTAGGTATAGTGTGTATGGGTTTGGAAAAGTCAGCAGCTAGAGGATTGGTATCAGCTGACTTAGCGGTTGGGGGGAGGGAGGGTTCAAACTGATTTTGGGCCCCCAAAAAGAAGCCTCTGGCACTCTGCCTGAATTTAAGGACACAAATAACATTTGGACACATTTTAGGGTGTGTTTAGGGGAAAGCACTACTATGAAGCTGACAATATACATTGTTAAGTGACTAGACTAGGTGTGTATGGGGAGGTTAGTGAAGGCAAATATGCATGAAGGACAAAAAAGGAACTTTAAAAACTTCCAGCATGTATGAGGACAAAGGGGACATTCACACCATATTCCAATCATGCTAATTAGGGAACAATGAAATGAATACAATTTTAGCATACATTAAATACATAGAATGTGATGTTAAAGGAGGAATCTTACCTTAATATAGTCCTTCTGCAGGACCTGGATGATGGCAGAACAGGTCTCTGGGATAATGATTCCCAGAGCCTGGGGGGAGATGCCTGTCGAGAACTTGAGGTCCTGCAGACTTCTCCCAGTCGCCAAGTACCGCAACGTGGCGACTTGCCTCTGCTCCAGAGTCATGGCTTGTCTCATGCAGGTATCCTGCCTGCTGATATCAGGGGTCAGCAAAGCCAACAGACAGTAAAAAACGGGGTCCGTCATCCAGAGAAAATTCCTGAAATCATCAGGCTTATTCTACCGCATCTCACGTGGCAAAGGCATATGAGAGAATTGGTCACGCTGGAGCAACCAATTCTTGGTCAATTAACTCCTCCCCACTCTATTCATGGACTGGGCTCGGGTCAAAGTTAGAAGCCCAACACCAAGCCCTCGCACAGCACGAACTCTACGATGAGCATGTACACGCAACATGGCTTCAAAACGATTGGCTGGTCAGAACGAACTAAACAGAAAGCACTGAAAAACAGCAAGGCCTGAAAGAACGAGCTGAAAATCAGAAACAAGCTGACAAGAACACAATGATAATCAAATACGGTACTACTATAAATAGCACGCACTGGCATACAAATGCAAACTGACTACACGCACTGGAGAACAGATACGAACCCACAAGCACAAACTGAAGAGCAGCAACGATGTGAAAAACACGAGGCTGAAAAGTGCGAATCATCTCTCACCAAACTTCTACTAACACTAGATAAACACGAGATTAACAGAAGGAGCCCAAAGGGTGGAGCACTGGCTATTGAACTTGCCTTTTATAGTCCCGTCGTACGTGGTGTACGTAACCGCGTTCTTGTCGGTCGGAATTTGGGGTGACCGTGTGCAGGCAAGACAGCTTGAGCGGAATTCCATCGGAATTCTGTCCAAAAAACGTTCAGACTTTATTCCGATGGAAAAAACGGTTGTGTGTACGCAGCATAATACCTACTCCATTCACAGTGCATTAAATTGCTATTTTTTATGTAGGCCCGGAATGCAACTTTAACATGCTTTATAAAGATTCATTAACCATTTGCCGCCCGCCATATAGCAGAATGACGGCAGCAAAGTGGTTGAGATATCATGACCATATCATGTCATATCATATGACGTGATCATGATAACAAGCTGCAGCTTGCCCCTGGGGCGTGCATCGCGGCGATGATCGTTGTTGTGGCATTTCACTCTGACACCCGGCAACTCCAGTCTAGGTTAAGAGTCTCTGACAGAGACTCTTTAGCACGTGATCAGCCATGTCCAATGACTGATGATCACGATGTAAACAGGTAGTGCCTCAATAGCAGCGATGCCCATCAGTGCCATCTATCAGTGTAAATCAGTGCCACTCATCAGTGTCCACCAGTGCCACCTATCAGTGCCCATCCATGCACACCTATCAGTGCCCGTCATTTCCCATCATTGCCACCCTTAATTACCCATCAGTGCAACCTTTCAGTGCCCATCAGTGCCACCTATGAGTGCCCATCAGTGCTGCATATCAGTGCCACCTATCAGTGCCCAGTGTCGCATATAAGTGCCCATAATCAGTGCCACCTCATCTGTGCTCATCAGTGCCACCTTATCAGTGCCCGTCAGTGCAGCCTCATCAGTGCCCACCAGTGAAGGAGAAAATGTACTTATTTACAAAATTTTATAACAGAAACAAAGAAAACCTTTTTTTTTATCAAAATCTTCGGCCTTTTTAATTTGTTTAGCAACAAATAAAAACCACAGGAGGTGATCAAATACCACCAAAAGAAAGCTCTATTTGTGGGAACAAAATTATAAAAAATTTGTTTGGGTACAATGTAGCATGAAAGCGAAATTGTCATTTAAACAACGAAAGCGAAAATTGGCTTGGGCAGGAAGGGGGGAAAGTCCCTGTATAAAGTGGTTAAGCATCCAACCAATAAACAATAGGATTTTTTGTATTTATCGTAAAGTCCTTTTCTCTGTGTTTAATGATGGACACAGCACTCACCCCTCTGTTTTTTCTACTGCCTGTATGTAACATTTAATATAGCATGTTAAATTGCTACACAAGTCATTTTGCAATTTAATGCTATTTATCTTTCCATCAAAATCTGCAAACACTGTCATTTCCCAAAATGTCAAAAAATGTGATGCACTTTAGCATTTTCGAGGCATTCTGTACATCATTGGAATGTAAATGACTGTGTGATGATTATATTGCTGGTCTCAGAATTCTGCAATAAAATACAAATAATATTTTAGGCATCCCCCTGCAAAAGAAAATTTTTGGTGAGACTCCCTTAAGCTTGTCTACTAAAGAGAAAGAATAACTGCTGCTTTCCTCAATGAGATTTGCTCAGATGGTTATAATGAGTGCAGACTCCCCTATTCAGGAATCAGCCTGGTAGGCATATGGTAAAACAAACAGTAGTTCCATTAAAACAGAAAAAAATATGAATCGGCAGCTAAGTTGGTAAAAAAATCTTTAGCAAAAAAAAAGAAAAAATAGATCCCCAGTGGGATCCGTGTTGGTGCTCCAGTGGACCTGCTTTCCTGTGCCAACCAGAGTTCCATCTGCAGCAGTCAGCCATAGGGCCCATAACCTTAGCGGTGCACTCCTGCCCCAATGGTGTGCATCTGTCACCTAGCCTCAGGTGACTTGACAGTGGATACTGCACGCCCCGCTGCCTTAGCCAACTAGGGGGAGTCCAAAGTACTAAAGCAAAGAAAGAAAAAAATAGAAGGTGCGTGGCCTAGCGCATTATCCTTGGTAAAAAGTTTTATTAAATAACAGAAGTAAGTAGCGTACCCACATTTGGTAACTGGAATAAAATCACATCATTCCTCTAAAAGTCCATATAGCCATATCCCATGGGGATGGGGTTATAAGGTAGTGTGATCGGCTGATGTGTTTCGATGGGTTAGTCTTTGCTCATCACAGCACACTTTTTTCTTTGTGTTCCGATTTCATAAATAGATACTTTCTCTGCAGTCACCGGCTCCACAACACTTCTTGTGCTGGAGGTCACGCTAGGACCCCTCCACACACCAACATTGTGGCACTCACCTCTCCTACCCGGCTACGGTAACCTTAAACACCCCTAACAGATGCTTCCTGCTCACCACACTCAAACCCCAAGTTTAGCAGGATAAGTTAAACTTAGGGTTTGAGTGTGGTAAGCAGGAAGCATCTGTTAGCAGTGTTTTAGGTTACCACAGTCAGTTAGGAAAGGCGAGGCAAGAGTTAAGGAGCACAAGCATTTACTGGAAAAATATGTGCTGTGATGAGCAAAGACTAACATATCAGCGAAGGAGGATTATTCCCCCAAGGTTATACCATCCATCCAGTCTACTACATGTAAACATGCAGACCAGACTTGGTTCCATAAGGCTCTGAGGCAGAGGAAAAATCCTTGAAACGCGTCAGCCGATCACATACCTTAGAAACCCATGGGATATGGGTATTGCCATATGAATTTTTAGAGGAATGATGTGATTTTATTCCAGTTACCAAATGTGAGTAAGCTACTTACTTCTGTTATTTAATAGAACCTTTTACCAAGGATAATGCGCTAGGCCATGCACCTTTTATTTTTTCTTTCTTTGGCTTAGTATTTTGGACTCCCCCTAGTTGGCTAAGGCAGCGGGCGTGCAATATCCACTGTCAGGTCACCTGAGGCCAGGTGACAGTTGCACACCATTGGGGTCATGAGTGCACCGCTAAGGTAGTGGAACCTATGGCTGACTGCTGCGGATGGAACTCTGGGTGGTACAGGAAAGCAGGTCCACTGGAGCACCAGCACAGATCCCACTGGGAGCTATTGCATACTATTCACCAGGGTGTGGAGTCTAAGAGCCAGCAGGTGTTCATCAGAGTCGCTAGTGGTGAGGATGGACTGCGCTGCAACTGGCTCCAGGTCGCGGCCCCCAGGGTCTCCCAGCTTGCGCTCACGGTAGGCTACAGGAGGATAGAAAGGAAACAGAGGCCCAGGACAACAAGGTATAGTCAGGAGGTAAGCCAAAGTTCGGGGCAACTAGCAGACAAGGATAGACAGAGAACCGACGCCAAAGGTCAGGCTAACAAGCAGGCAGGGATAGTCAAAGAAAAAGCTAAGGTTGGTAACAAAAACAGACGTAGAGCACACGACAAGCACCTGTAGAGGCTATGGTGAAGCCACGCTGAGGGAAGATTACTTAACCATGCAGGTGTGAGAGTGCAGACCCAAGGCTGATTCACAGACCAGAGGTAAGCAGACAGACAGGGCATGAAGGTATTACTGGCAATTCATGACATCCACCCATTAGCACCACAAAGGAAGTACAACAATTTTTACCTAGGCCCTTCGCACAGCGCAGGGGATTTTTCTGTTGGTGTTGGTAAAAAATCTTTACAATGTACATAGATCACCCGGAGGGTTTTTTTTTTTTTTTTACAACAAAAGTGGATTTATACTTTAAATATTTAGTTTTTATCATTGCTTACATTTGTTTCACAGTATGCGGATGGGAAGGGCCACCAGCAGGGACTGCCCTTGGGCTGTCTTTTTAGTTGTACCTGGCATCCTATATCTGTAGGTGGCACTTCACCCAGGGGTAAAGATCTAAAGAAAGGGGTTTTATTGAGGACACATCACTGCTTTGAAATCCTTACCAATGGGTATAGTATGACCTGCAGGTGTAGGATGCTAGGCACAATAAGCAAAACAGTGCAGGGGCGGTCCCTGCAGGAGTCAAAACTTGCTCCCCCGAACACACAGAGAGTAAAACAGACTCAGTTGAAGAAACAGCAGTGCAAAGAAACTAATTATTTTAACACATGAGCGTCAGGGTTTTCTAATAAATGAAAGGGAAAAAAAAGCATTTTGCAAACGCTGGCATCCCTGTAGAAGGTGACTACTGCAGTAAGAAGATTTTGTTATAATGAAACCAATTGGCCATAATTCTGTGGCTAGCAACAGATATATCTGTCAGCACCGACCAAATATACTTGGGTTGAGAGGTGTTCTGTCCATCAGATGGATATATTCTGATTATCTGCATTTGTGTTGTTGTAAATGACATTTAATGTTGTTACTTTTTATAGGAATCATTTGCAGAGCTTAGGCGCCATCTAGCGTCCCTTTTTGGTATTGCTTCTGTGTGTATATTTTATTAATAAAGTTTATAACCCAGGAAGTACTTGGAAGGCAAGGTATTCTGGGTAAAGTCTCACAGGAAGAGACACATTCACCATGCTTTTCAGACTGCAAGAGGTCTTGTTTCAATCTCTTACCATCAATCCCTCATTGAACTTAAAAAGTGAGTGTTTACTGTCTCATATTGTACTGTGTATATTTGTCTTTGAAATGTATGCTAAATTTATGGGATATTGTACTTATCAAGGTTTATTCTTGTTATTTGTAGTTTCACCTAGCTTGTTCCAATAAACTGCGATCGAAGAAATATGGTATCATGTTTATGGGATAAGAATGGTTTAGCTGAATGTCCTTGAGACAGAACAGTGAAATTTTTAAGCTGACCTCTGAAGGGAAGATAAGCTGACTTCGGAAGTCTGTACAGCCTGGGGCTACACAGTACCATACAGTCAGAAGCCTTTAAGAAGCAGGCCTGTGGGAGGCAAAGCAAGCAGCCACGCTACACAGAGACGCGCTCTGTCAAGCAGTACCGACACTAGAACGGTCTCTATACAGCAAGACAGCTTCTTCCCCGCAGCCATGTCTCACAGTAGAACATCTTCTTACAAAACACGATCACAAGCAAGCTCATCTAGGTCATCTGCCACAAATGCAGCAGCTATCGCCCGTTCGAAAGCTGAAGCAGCAAGAGCCAGGGCCGCATTCGCAGACCAAGAACTGCAGATGAAAAAAGAAAAGGCCCACCTTGAAGACGAAAGAGCTCAGCAGGAGGCATCTCTGAAACTGCAGCAAGCTATCTTGGACGCCAACATGGAGAAGCTGGCAGTGGAACGAGATGCTGCCGCCGCCATTGCAGAAGCAGAAGCTCTAGAAGCAGCCATCTACGAGGAGCCAAGAGCAGGTAGTAGCATACCAGGCCTAGAGGAAGACCACCAAGATTCCTCGCAACGCACGTCGGATTATGTCTACCAGCACTGTGACCCAAGCAGCATCCCACAACAAGAAATTAAACATGACGTCAGGGAGTCACTCCAAGTCAAGCAGCAACAAGACGACCTTGGACCCCAGTGCCACAGGCAAGAAAAATCTGACAGTGTTCCAGACGTTCCAGTTCCAACCAAACCCTCTACTCCACAAGGTACTCAACCTTCATACAACCATCAAACACCTGTCTTCACTCCAAAGGTGTATGCAACGAGCCGGTACGAACTGCCAACCGTATGCAAGTTTGAGCCCAGAGAGCCTAAAGAAGAGACTTCTATCAGGTATGCCTTTACACCGCACCACAATACACCAGCAGCCTACCCCAATGCCAATCAGGCTACTGTAGACTTTGCCAAGTTCCTGGCCAAACGCGAGTTAGTTACCCAAGGACTTGCCAAATTTAGTGATCGCCCTCAACACTACAGGGCGTGGCGATCCTCTTTCCAAAGTGTTATCCAAGGTCTAGATCTATCTTGCAGACAACAAATAGAACTCCTTGTAAAGTGGCTTGGCAATGATTCTGCGGAACACGCCAAAAGGATCAGAGACATTAATATAAACCACCCTGAGATAGGCCTTACAAACATCTGGAACAGACTGGATAGATGTTATGGCTCACCAGAGGCTATAGAGAGTACACTGTTTAAAAGGATAGAAGACTTTCCAAAAATACCTAGCAGAGGTTATCAAAGACTCAGAGAATTCAGTGACCTATGTATGGAGTTACAAGTTGCTAAAGCAGAAGGTGACTTACCTGGCCTTTCTTATCTTGACTCTGCTAGAGGTATTAACTCCTTAGCTCAAAAACTTCCTTATGAGTTACACGAAAGATGGATTGCTCATGGCTGTAACTACAAACGGAAACACAATGTGCCCTTTCCACCATTTAGTGAGTTTGTGGACTTTGTAGACAGACAAGCAGGAACGAAAGATGACCCCAGCTTCATTTTTCCAGTGTCTTACATCACTTCTGCTGGCCCTAAGCAACTCAGAGCTCCAGTAGCAGTGCACAAAACTAACATTTCTTCCCACAGATTTGCAGAGTCTCAGCCAGAGGATCAAGACAATGACCCAACGAAGTTCTGCCCTCTACATAAGATGCCACATCCTCTTCTGAAATGCAGAGCCTTCAGGACAAAGACCATCCAGGAACGCAAAGCTTTCCTCAAAGATAACAACATCTGTTACAAGTGCTGTTCTTCGTCTACACACTTCGCCAAGGACTGTAAGGTCAGTGTCAAATGCACAGAGTGTGACAGCACAGAGCACCACACAGCTTTACACCCAAAGCCTACTCCAAGAACCTTCCAACCTGTCCATGGTGACAAGGAGCAAGGCAGGGAGACCAAAGACTCTAGTACAGATACCACAGCAATCACTTCACAGTGCACTGAAGTCTGCAAAGGAAGTACAGGTGGCAGATCTTGCTCTAAAATCTGTCTAGTGAAAGTTTACCCAAAGGGACGCAGAGACAAAGCAGTCAAGCTCTACGTCATTTTGGATGATCAGAGTAATAAGTCACTAGCCAGACCTGTGTTTTTTGACATTCTAAACCTTAAAGGCCCCAGCAGCCCCTACTCCCTTAGGACTTGTGCAGGTACAGTGGAAACGGCGGGGAGAAGAGCTGACGGCCTACAAATTGAATCTATGGATGGTAAGACATGCCTACCCTTGCCGACCATAATAGAGTGCAACCAGATGCCAGACAACAGATCGGAGATTCCCACACCAGACGCAGCAGCTCACCAGACTCACTTGAAGCACATAGCACATCTCATACCAGAACTTGATGATCAGGCTCAGATAATCTTACTCCTAGGGAGGGATATCTTGCAAGTCCACAAAGTAAGGAAACTGATCAACGGTCCTAAAAGTGCGCCATATGCCCAAAAGCTGGATCTTGGGTGGGTCATTATAGGTGATGTTTGCCTGGGAGGTGCACACAAACCGGCATCTGTTAATAATCTGCTCACTAGTACCCTCGAGAATGGTCGTCCTTCTCTGTTCCAACCCTGTCAAAATCGCATCCTCATAAAGGAGCTACCGCACAACAACCCTGTACCTCTTCCTTTCCTAAGTTCCCTCTGTGACAGCAATGCCTATGACGATGACCAAAGCGACTTAGGACACTCAGTGTTCAGGAGAACAAAGGAAGACAACCAGGTAGCAATGTCCATTGAGGATAGGATCTTCCTAGAGGTTATGGAAAGCAGTATGGAGAAAGACGTGAGTAATAACTGGGTAGCACCTCTTCCCTTTAGGCCACAGAGACAACGTTTGCCTAACAACAGGGAACTAGCATATAAACGCCTCACTTCCTTAAGACACAATCTGCAAAGGAAACCAGAGATGAGAGAACATTTCTTTTCCTTCATGGGCAAAATATTCCAAAATGGCCATGCTGAGGTAGCTCCAGACCTCAAAGACTCAGAAGAATGTTGGTACTTACCCATATTTGGGGTCTATCACCCTAAGAAGCCAGGGCAGATTAGAGTGGTGTTTGATTCCAGCGCCAAGCATGAAGGTGTCTCTCTAAATGATGTCCTTCTTTCTGGCCCTGACCTCAACAACAGACTATTGGGAGTACTTCTCCGCTTCCGCAAGGATTCAGTCGCATTCATGGCAGACATACAACAAATGTTCTATTGCTTTCTTGTTAAGGAAGAACACCGAAACTTTTTGAGGTTTCTCTGGTTCAGGGACAACAACCCCTCTGGAGACATCACAGAATACCGCATGAAGGTGCACATATTTGGCAACAGCCCTTCCCCTGCAGTTGCTATATATGGCCTCAGACACTCTGCTAGAGTGGGAGAGTCAGAGTATGGGTCAGATGTCAGACAATTTGTGGACAAGGATTTCTATGTAGATGATTGCTTGAAATCACTACCCACAAATGAAGCCGCAATCAGTCTCCTCAAAAGAACTCAGGCAATGCTTGCGTGTTCCAACTTAAGGCTCCACAAGATTACTTCCAACAGTAGAGAAGTTTTAGAAGCCTTTCCTGTCCAAGACCATTCCAACGAGTTAAAGGACTTAGATCTAGGCACAGACTCACTCCCCATGCAACGCAGCCTTGGTTTGCTTTGGGACTTAAGATCTGACACCTTCACTTTCCAAGTAAACACAGAGGAAAAACCCTTTACCCGTAGAGGTGTCCTGTCTACCATAAACAGCCTATACGATCCTTTAGGCTTTGCAGCACCTGTCACCATCCAGGGTAAGGCACTACTCAGAGACTTAACCTGTGAGTCGCTAGATTGGGACCACCCTCTTCCCACCGACAGGAAGAACTTATGGCTAGAGTGGAAGGACTCACTTACAGCGCTATCTAATCTTAAAATTCCACGCCCATATGCTCCTCTGTCATCTGCAGATGTTCAGATGCAAAGACTTTGTGTATTTGCGGATGCTTCTGTTAAAACAATTGCTGCTGTAGCTTACCTGAAAACCATAGACACTAAAGGACAATGCCACATAGGGTTTGTAATGGGAAAAGCAAAACTTGCACCACTGCCTGAACACACCATACCCAGGCTGGACACTTCAAGTTTCATTAATTCTCTTAGACGTTTCATTGCAATCCGAGGCCCAGTGAAACTCATTCGCTCTGACAGAGGATCTAACTTTGTAGGAGCAGTGAAAGAACTGCAAATTCCTTCCAACTTGGACATCCCCAGTGTAAAAAGGTATTTGAGTAAGCAAGACTGCACGTGGATCTTCAATCCACCTCACTCTTCTCACATGGGAGGTGTGTGGGAGAGGGTGATAGGCATAGCCCGCAGAATTCTTGACTCTATCTTCCTACAAGTAGGAACTGCAAGGCTTACTCACGAGTGTTTAGTGACATTTATGGCAGAGGTTACAGCCATCATTAACGCCAGACCCTTAACTTCAATTTCAAGTGACTCTGAAGATCCAATGGTTCTTACACCTACCATGTTGCTCACGCAAAAGACTGGTCTTGTAGGTACTCCAGCTGGAGAGTTTTGTGAGAAGGACCTTTACAAACGTCAATGGAGACAAGTTCAAACTCTTGCCAATACCTTCTGGAGTCGGTGGAGGGAGCAATACACATCTACTCTTCAACTAAGGAGGAAGTGGCACTCAGAAAAACCTAGCCTTAAACTTGGTGATGTTGTGCTCATGAGAGATTGCCAGACACTAAGGAACATGTGGCCTTTAGGTCTAGTCACCAAAGTACTGCCAAGCAAAGATAATCTTGTCCGTAAGGTCGAGGTCAAGACCTTTCAACAGAATGAGGCCAAAGTGTTCTTGAGACCAGTGACCGAACTTGTTCTGTTACTTTCTACGGAGGACTCTGTTAGTGACGTCACTTGACGTCAGGCGGGGAGTGTTCTGTCCATCAGATGGATATATTCTGATTATCTGCATTTGTGTTGTTGTAAATGACATTTAATGTTGTTACTTTTTATAGGAATCATTTGCAGAGCTTAGGCGCCATCTAGCGTCCCTTTTTGGTATTGCTTCTGTGTGTATATTTTATTAATAAAGTTTATAACCCAGGAAGTACTTGGAAGGCAAGGTATTCTGGGTAAAGTCTCACAGGAAGAGACACATTCACCATGCTTTTCAGACTGCAAGAGGTCTTGTTTCAATCTCTTACCATCAATCCCTCATTGAACTTAAAAAGTGAGTGTTTACTGTCTCATATTGTACTGTGTATATTTGTCTTTGAAATGTATGCTAAA
Organism: Lithobates sylvaticus; assembly: GCA_028564925.1. Classification (NCBI taxonomy): domain Eukaryota; kingdom Metazoa; phylum Chordata; class Amphibia; order Anura; family Ranidae; genus Lithobates; species Lithobates sylvaticus. The sequence continues at coordinate 446,185,704 of CM053026.1, read as the reverse complement.
TTTATGGGATATTGTACTTATCAAGGTTTATTCTTGTTATTTGTAGTTTCACCTAGCTTGTTCCAATAAACTGCGATCGAAGAAATATGGTATCATGTTTATGGGATAAGAATGGTTTAGCTGAATGTCCTTGAGACAGAACAAGAGGTGTGAAGTTTTTATGGAATCACTGGGATAGTGGCATGCCAAATGTCATGGCTTGCATACAATGTTATGCCATGTCTAATGTACAATATTATCCCCCAAAGGGCCTGTTCAATTTCTGCATAGTTGATTCTTTTGCCAAGACCTGCACAGTCTCACAGCTCATTTTCTGACAGTACTGTTTCCTGAGAAAAGCTGTAGTAAACCAAACCTTAGCATAAGTCAAGAATACGAACAGCTCGGGGCCAAACACCATTCTTTCATTTGGTGGTTCACTGAACAAATATCTTGCATAATGAAAATTGTTTATCGAAATAAAAAAGGGGGGAATGGGTCTACAATGCCTACTATAAGATAGGAAATACAACTAAAACACACAAGGGTGTATCATTACAAAATTGATTAATTTATAATTTCTGCAATTTCTATTGGATGGGATTATTTTGGCACCAAACACCAACAAAGGAATAAAATCTATCAACTTTTATTGATACAATAATTTAAAAGCACCACATATGGCATAGGCTTAAACTCAAATCATAATTCATAGCAGTTTACAATCGTTGTTTGTGTGAAACATTGGGTTCCACTGCGTCCAAAGAGTCTTCCTCAGGGAACAAACAACATGATGCACTCTAAAATACACATCAAAAGTAATAAAGTAAGGTACACATAGGTTGTACAAATTGATCCATAGTGTATTTACTGGATAAGTATAGACAGGATTTTTCCCCATGAATCACCCCCTGGGCCACACACACGTAAGATGCAAGGGACACAAACATGGTGGACAATATAAAAAAATAAAATAATAATAATAATAAAAAAATAAAAAATGAAAAAAAAAATACTAAAGAAATGAAAAATTGTAAGAATAATTAACTCATATCAAAAAAGCAATTGTACAACTAAAGCAGGAGCACCAATCATCACTGATGGATCCAGGTCCATGAACGAAGTCTTATAATGTATTTTTTAAGGTTTTACTAATAATAGTGGACCACATAGATACAGTATCTCACAAAAGTGAGTACACCCCTCACATTTTTGTAAATATTTTACTATATATTTTCATGTGACAACACTGAATAAATGACACTTTGCTAAAATGTAAAGTAGTGAGTGTACAGCTTGTATAACAGTGTAAATATGCTGTCCCCTCAAAATAACTCAACACACATCCATTAATGTTTAAACCGCTGGCAACAAAAGTGAGTACACCCCTCAGTGAAAATGTCCAAATTGGGCCCAAAGTGTCAATATTTTGTATGGCGACCATTATTTTCCAGCACTGCCTTAACCCTCTTGGGCATGGAGTTCACCAGAGCTTCAAAGGTTGCCACTGGCGTCCACTTCCACTCCTCCATGATGACATCACAGAGCCGGTGGATGTCAGAGACCTTGTGTTCCTCCACCTTCCGTTTGAGGATGCTCCACAGATGCTCAATAGGTTTTAGGTTTTAGTATATATATATATATATATATATATATATATATATATATATATACACACACACATGCACAAACATATACATGTACCTGCACATACACAGACATAAACAAGTAATCAAAAAGTCTTGCCCGTCAGGTGCTTATAGGTCAGAGCATAACAAAAATGGTTATGCACAGCTTCCTGGCTGATGAATGCAAATGTTCCTCCAGTGTTTTTTGATAACATACTGCATTCATCTTGCCATCAATTTTAACAAAATTTTCTGTGCCTTTGTAGCTCACACATTCCCAAAACATCAGCGATCCACCTCCATGTTTCACAGTAGAATTGGTGTACCTTTCATCATAGGCCTTGTTGACTCCTCTCCAAATGTAACGTTTATGGTTGTGGCCAAAAAGCTAAATTTTGGTCTTATCGCTCCAAATGACTTTGTGCCAAAAGGTTTGAGGCTTGTCTCTGTGCTATTTGGCGTATTGTAAGCGGGATACTTTGTGGAATTTGCATAGTAATGGCTTTCTTCTTAGTTGGTCTACCTGACCGTGGTTTGGTTTTAACAGAACCTCTCATTTTTCACTTCTTGATTAGAGTTTAAACACTGCTGATTGGCATTCTAAATTCCTTGGATATCTTTTTATATCCCTTCCTGTTTTATACAGCTCAACTACCTTTTCACACAGATCCTTTGACAATTCTTTTTGCTTTCCCCATGACTCAGAATCCAGAAACTAGATGAAAGATTCAAGGGTCTGTCAGGAGTCTAGAAACTCATTGACTTTTTATACACACACACTAACTACAAGCAAACAGATCACAGGTGAGGGTGGTTACTTTTAATAGCCATTCAAACCACTTTGTATAAACTTGTGTGCATGTTATCAGGCCAAAATCACCAGAATATGTAAACTTTTGATTAGGGCCATTTGGGTAGTTTCTGTTGTGATTATGATTTAAAAAGAGTAAAAACTGTTGATTGTTAATAAATGGCTTCAGCCAAACACTAACCATGAGTGAAAGAAAAGTTTTTGTGTTATCATTCATATTCTCTGAAAAATGGCCAAGAAATCATAAATTCTACCAGGGTATGTAAACTTATGAGCACAACTGTATATACATATATAGTCGTGGCCCTATGACCAACAGAGATGTGGATCACATAAACACGTGACAAGACTTACAACATAAATAGACCTGAAGTGTGCCTTGGTGGTCTGGTCGGTATGCCAAGAAAAGGGGGAAAAAGACTCAGATAGGGGAATAACTCTTTATTGATTCTTGTGGTTATTAAGCAAGCTTGGTGAAGGCTTGTGCCATTTCTTCCTGAGGATTTGGCCTATTTGTTGATTACATGGTCTGGTACTCCATGTTGGGAGGCAGCTGAGGCTGCTCCAATCCGGAAGGAATGTCCAGAGAACTGACTGGGGTTGAAGCCCAAGTTACTTGGAGGATCCTGACAAGCATGATAAACTGGCTGCCACTCAGGGGGCTGGTTAGAAAGGGTAGCAACGAGCCACCATCAGAGTGACTGGGTAGATGGGACAGTAGTCAGTCGAGCACAGTCACTGGGCACCAAGCGTTAGTCTAAAACAGGTTGATGTCAACCCCGGGGCCAGTTTGTTGCATTTTGCAGACTGTGAGATGAAGTGTGTAATGGTTCGAAAGCGAGTCAGGTGGCGTCGGAGCAGTGTCTGAATGCCAGAGCCACTGGCGGTAAATACACTAGGTGGTAGGATACCGTAAAAGGCCTGGTGGAACTAACGAATGATATGGGAGACAACAAATGGTAACAAATTGATAGGACATAAAGAATGTGGTAACGAATCTTACTTGCGACAATGGGCCGTGCGAGTGAGTTCCCGGTGTGGTGTGATCCCGTGCACAAGTCAAAACAACAAGATTTGGTGTAAAAAATGGAACGCGAGAAGTGCGTACGGATGATTCGTAAGTTCCACTGCGGGAACCGAACACATGGTACGGGCGACAACGCGAGTTGCCATGAATTTTGACATGACAAAACGCGGTAACGAATCCTACCTGCGACAGTGACCATGCGACTGGTTCACATTTTACTGGAGCGGGTGTGCAACACATCTGAAGAGTGTGGTGTGGCGCCGTGCATGACGCACAGAAAATAACTTTGGTTTGGTAAATAAATGAGAGGAGAACAGTGTACAAATGATTCTTAAGTTCTGCTGCGGGAACAAAAACACATGGCAGAAACAACGAATGGCAATGTTAAAAAGTATGCAATGTATCTGATACGAATCAGTTGTAAAGAGAAATGACTCTGATACAAATCGGTTGCAAAATGTATGAAATGAATCCGATACGAATCGGTAGTAAAGAGTATTAAATGAATTTGATACGAATTGGTTGTAGAGTGTATCCCACCCCTTACTCTGAAACCGAATACCTACCAACCACCCAGCCCCCCAGGCTAATAAAAGTGCAGACAAGGCACCAGGTGGGTCTAATTGCATAGCATGAATCTTTCCAATGCCGCCGTGGCCGCCCCCTATTACATAGTTACATAGTAGGTGAGGCCGAAAAGTTCAAGCTGTGTGTGATTATATGTCAGTATTACATTGTATATCCCTGTATGTTGTGGTCGTTCAGGTGCTTATCTAATAGTTTTTTGAAACTATCGATGCTCCCCGCTGAGACCACCGCCTGTGGAAGGGAATTCCACTTCCTTGCCGCTATTACAGTACAGAACCGTTTACGTAGTTTAAGGTTAAACCTCTTTTCTTCTAATTTTAATGAGTGGCCACGTGTCTTGTTAAACTCCCTTCCGCAAAAGTTTTATCCCTATTGTGGGGTCACCAGTATGGTATTTGTAAATTGAAATCATATCCCCTCTCAAGTGCCTCTTCTCCAGAGAGAATAAGTTCAGTGCTCGCAACCTTTCCTCATAACTAATATCCTCCAGACCCTTTATTAGCTTTGTTGCCCTTCTTTGTACTCGCTCCATTTCCAATACATTCTTACTGAGGACTGGTGCCCAGAACTGGACAGCATACTCCAGGTGTGGCCGGACCAGAGTCTTGTAGAGCGGGAGACTTTTTTTCTGTTGAGTTGATACCCTTTTTAATGCATGCCCATATTCTGTTTGCTTTGTTAGCAGCAGCTTGGCATTGCATGCCATTGCTGAGCCTATCGTTTACTAGGACCCCCAGGTCCTTTTCCATCCTAGATTTCACTAGAGGTTCTCCCACCAGTGTATAGATTGCATTCATATTTTGCTGCCCAAATGCATTATTTTAAAGTTTTCTACATTAAACCTCATTTGCCATGTAGTTGCCCACCCCATTAATTTGTTCAGATCTTTTTGCAAGGTTTCTATATCCCGCGAAGAAGTCCTTGCCCTGCTTCGCTTAGTATCATCCGCAAATACAGAGACTGAACTGTTTCCCCATCCTCCAGGTCGTTTATGAACAAATTCAATAGGATTGGTCCCATCACACCTCACTACCCACCCCTGACCATTCTGAGTATTCCCTATTTATCACCACTCCTATTGGACACCTAGGAGAAGGGGAGGAGACGCACGGCGGAAGCGGGGAGGAGAAGAGCCTCTGGCTGATGTCTGGATGCACTGTCCCTGCCGATGCCTGGATGCCCGGTCCCCGCTGCCGCTCCTCGGATGCCTGATCCTCGCCACTGCTCCCTGGATGCCCATAGCCCAGATAGGGTAAGTGCTGGTGTACCAACCGACAGACAGCGGGTGTTTCGGTTGATTGCCACCCCCCAAACAAAAAAACACCAGCCGCCACTGGAAAAATGGGTGTGGCAATAGACAGACGTGCAAGCTTGCTACAAACAGTCTTCCATGTAGTACAATATCCCAAGCTAGGTTCAATAAAAAAAGCTAAGACATCAGAGGGTAGTTATTTTCTATATAGTAACCATTATTTTCAGTTAAGTCCAATAAGACTTTAAATTACAGTCACATGGCTAAAATAAAGATACGTAACCCTGTTATAAAGCCTTTAGCTGATATTATGTAACTTTACTGATGGGTTTTTGTGTTTTCTAAAACTCTAATTTAGCCATATTATTTTGCAGGGTCAATTGTCCTATTCACAGGTAGCTACAAAATCAGGTATATGAGTAAGATCATATATTTTCATTTCATTCCCATTCAAAATGTGAATTTCTGTAATCTTACAGATACTTTAAGCACTACATTTGTTCACTACAGTTGAGTCTAGCTCTAATTCATCCCAAAATAACAATGTATTCCTAATAATTATACAGTCACCTTAACACTCTTAAACCCGCGGATCACTAAGATAGACAAATTCTACACATTGGGTAGTGACTTGCTTTGACAGAACCAAATGCAAAGGAGCTTTTACTGTGGCCATTGCTTGGAAGGTTATAACAGAAAGCATATGCTCCTCCTATGATTAGATGATGGTATGTGTAAGCATCAGCCAGCTATCCCCAAGGCAGGATCTGATTAACATGGGAAGAGTGATCTAGGATACTAGAATGGAATTTAATTTCCAGAAACAGGACTTACAACATTCAGTTCCTTTAAAACAAAACGAAAACCCAATCCTGTGCTGATTTGTTTATTAGTATCTCCTTACTGAAATGTAATTACTAAAGTGTTTAATCAACCAGAAGCTATAATTATCTTTATTATATTATGTAGACCACATTTCAGATACAGTCCAGGCCTGCATAGTTTTATGTTGAGGTTATAACCATAAAAGTATATATATAAGCTAAGGTATATTTATGCTACAAACCCCATGAGACAAACATTTATGCCACTGATTAAACACAACTGCCATGTAAGACTTTCTGAATTTACAAAGAAAACATCAAAGGAGGACTCTGGGCAAAGCACAAAAGGCATATTAGGTAAAATATGCCATTTATCTGGATATAACATTCCACTAAACTTTTGTGAGTGCTGACACCTCAGGGCAGTCGGTGCCTACTGCAGTCAATATTTTTTCTGTGTAAAATTACAACTTTGGCTAACGAAAAAGTATTTTATTATTACTATACAGGATTTATATAGTGCCAACAGTTTACGCAGCACTTTACAATGTAGGGGGGCAGTACAATTACAATACTGTTCAATGCAGAAGTGCTTACAATCTAAAGGGAGGCAGGATAAAGGGAACCGAAAAAGCCCTCCACTTCTTAGTACAGAAGGTATTTACAAATCTCATTCAATCACAAATCACAAAAATAAGGAGATTAATTACCTTATTTGGATAGTGGGCAGAACCATAAATACAGTGGAGTATGGTTTTTGGACCAATAACAATGTATAACAGACAAGTCATGAATTCTTATTGGTTGCCAAGCCCTGCTCAATAGAAACCATTGCTTCCATGCACTGCACTGATAATAGCCAACAAGTTTTGGAATAAATGACTCTCACATTAGCCTATATCTGTGCAATAAACCAATGGCTCTGTATGTGCAGTTGAGCAAAGGGCAAAAACGGAAACTCTAATGCCGCGTACACACGGTCAGAATTTCCGACAACAAATGTTCGATGTGATCTTGTTGTCGGAAATTCCGACCGTGTGTAGGCTCCATCGGACATTTGCTGTCGGAACTTCCGACAACAAAAATTTGTTGTCAAAACAAAATGTGTTGTCAAAATTCCGATCGTGTGCACACAATTCCGAGACACAAAAGTCCACGTACGTGTTGTACGTCAGCGCATTCTTGGCGATCGGAATTTCCGACAACATTTGTGCGACCGTGTGTATGCAAGACAAGTTTGAGCCAACATCCGTCGGAAATAAATCCACGGTTTTGTTGTCGGAATGTCCGATCATGTGTACGCGGCATTAGGGGTTGATTTAATAAAACCAAATAAGTTGTTGCACTTTGCAGGTGAATTTACCCCAGAGTTTTGTGAATGAGTTAAACGTTTGCTGACTTCCATAATCCGAGTATGCGCAAGCAAATCCTTGCACATAGTTGGATTCTTTGCAAAGTGAAACCTCATCACATTCACTAAGCTCTAGGGCAAATTCCCTTGCAAAGTGCAACTTCCCTTACAAAGTACAAAGTTTAACATGGTTTCCAATGGATGTAGTTCATATTTGTGTATTTTTTGGAAAGGGCCAGCGACTTTTTTCTGTTTTTTGGTTTCATAGACTTCAATGGATCAAAAGTGTGTATTGAAAAATGCAAAATGCACCTGCAAAATGCAAACTGCAACCTGCATAGGTGTGAATCAGGCCTTAGACTGGGTTCACACTAGTGCGAATTGGATGCCGGTTCACATATTTTCATTGCAGATGTGGAGTGAATTGCACAGGAGTCCTGGGCATCTTTGACTCCATTTCAGGGCCGAATTCAGGCAAAAATTCAAGCCTGATTCGTCCCTGAAATGGAAAACAGGTACGCACTGGACCCCCTGCTGCGAGCCGCATCCGGCAGCAGTATAAACCAACCCTTAGAATGAATGTCTCCTATTTGCTCCGTTTTGGTTAGTTAAATATACCATTGGGCTTTGTTTACTAAAGGCAAATAGGCTGCTCACTTTGCAAGGGAAGTTGCACTTTTAAAGTGAATTTTTTCCTAGAGCTTAGGGAATGACATCAAAGCTCTGCTGACTTTCATCATCCAATCAAACGGAAGTAAAATTGTTTTTTGTTTTTTCCTTGCACGTATTTGGGTAGTCTTTGCAAAGTGAATTTTACCACATTCACTAAGCTCTAAGAAAAACTCTCTTGCAAAATGCATCTTCCCTTGCACAGCATATTTGTCTTTGGTGAATCAACCCCTTTGTATTGTTTTATATGTTTGTCTTACCAGAAATTCAGTGAAATTGTTACTTCCTGTGCACTCTGCAGTATCTGAAGCAGTGTCATTATCCCTGCTCAGTTCACCTTTGTAAACTAAAGAACTCCTCCCACTGTGCTATGGTGATGAGGAGAGGGGGTTTAGTTGTTCCAACACACCTCCATTCTTAAAGGCTAAGTTTACTGAAAGGAAATAAATCAAGATTGTTTTAGGGGTTGCTCTCTCTGCTTTGGTATGCTGTGCAATTCCGAAACCAGGCCTGTGAGATTTGCCCTTTGAGATAAAGAAACATATACAGCAAGTTTCTCTCTGAGCAAATCTAAATCTTTATTCTTGGGTGTGAATATAAGAGGGGTTTTCAGAAAGTACCGCCCTTAGACAAATTATCCAATCATATACAGAGACACATAAGTACAGTCTGACGCCCACAGTGAAACTAATTATTTCTAAAATATCACGTGCTTTACAAGAAATGAAACTCAACAGAAGATTACAGTATTATGGAAAAACGAAACTAGATTAGCAAGACTTGAGCATATCTGAGAAAATGGATGTTAGAGACACACAAAATGGAAACTGACTATAATACAAAGAAGTAGTTAAACTAAATATCCCTTCAATCCCCTCTTAGATCATATAAGATGATCTCTACATTCTATGTTGTGCTTTAATACTTCTTTGGGGCTGTGGCATAGATTGCCTGATGACTCTTCATGTATGTCATGTAAGGTAGAACCTTATCATCAGGAGATCGAAGGTGCGCAATTATGCAAGTGCGACATTTAAAACAGAGGTAAAGAATCAGAGCAAGGATAAATATCATAACAAGGACAATGTCTTTTAACCATGAAAATATACCTCCAAGCCCAAATCCCGCATTGACAAATGGGCTCCATGTTTTAGCAATGTCCCTAGCTTCCTGCTGGAGCTGGCCTCTAGTGGATGTCCCCTTTTATAATCCCCTACCATTCCCATGACAGATAACAAGGATGCAAGGTAACACCATCCCTTAACATGGAGGGGCACCCAGGGATAACACACTTTCCTACAACATACATAGCTACTTTGTCCCAGTGCAAAAGGTCTCTTAGCGACAAACTCATGAGTGCACTTGTCCTGTGTTGCGATTATAAATTAGTGTAATATTTCACCTATATTTTTAGAGAAAAAGAAAAGTTATGCAAAGTACAGTTTAACCCTGGGTCAGATACTTGAAACAGTGAGCAGGCAGGGGCAGAGACTCTGGATTCGCACATGGAGATATTAAATATTGACCTGCTGCAGAAAGAGGGGTTAGTCTGTGTCTCATTCCCTAAATTAAAACACCAATCAGGGGAATGACTTCTACCTGCTATTGGAAAGGTAACAATGTTGTTTATGTACAGAGTAGATATGTTAGTCAAGAATACAGGAGGAGTCTCGTTGAGAAAGGAGGAAATATTTAAAGGTACAGCCAAAAGGGCAATTCGGGCAGTGCTAGGATGTAATTTTCTACATATCCAACATTCTTCATACCCTGATTTTTTAGCATAAGCATACTTAAATTTTAGCAAAAGCATCTTATCAGTAAAACTATCTCCAATCTCTCTCTTGGTTCTAGCTTGTGTCAATATAATGTTCTCGTGTGTGTGTGTGTTTGTGTTCCCACAGATACTTTTAATTGCACCCAAATCTTCAGGGTGGTAGATACAGTTAGTGGTGATCCAGGTGGGTAGGAACACTGTTAGAGAGATCAGGATCAGTGGGCAGAATGCCTTGCCAGAAGTCTGTGGTGAAGTAAGCGAGGTCATCTTCTCTGGCCGGACCTGCTTTCCCAGGAACTCCTTCATCTGCTTGGACTTCTGCTTGAGGGCCTCCTGTATCCAAGATCTCCTTCTTGCTCTTGGGGCTTTGGGCAACCTTTTTTTCACTCTGTTGGCATGGATCCAGGACTGGCAATTTTCCACTAGGATGGCTGTTCTGGTCACTGCAACCACTGTGGTAGGAGGTCCAAAGGGATACTCTTGCTTCTTATTTCTGTTCAGCTGTTGGACCACCACGGTGTCTCCCAATTTGAAGGAGTGAGTAGTTTCCTGTGAAGAAAAAGAAGAGGTGCGAGCAACATTTCTCTCAACTGTTTACAATGTTTCAACCAATTACCTTACATATTCTTCCTGTAATAAGTCTAAATCTCCCTTTTCTATCATTAAATGTGCTCTGGCCCATGGGGTGGGGAAAGGTCGACCCATCAAGACATCAAAAAGTGAATACACTATTGTCTTGGAAGGGTCATTCTTATTTCTGCCAGGACTGCTGGGAGGACCTTCTTCCAGTTGGCAAAGGTTCATCCTGTGGCCTTTCTTATTTTGTCTTTTTATTGTTCTGTTCATTCTTTCTGCTATCCCTGAGCTTTGAGGGTGTTGGGGAATGTGAAACTTCCGTTCTATCTTGAGAGTTTTTACCCAGTCCTGGCAGACCCTTGATACAAATGTAGGTCCATTGTCTGTCTGAGTTTATAAGAAGTGGGCATCCCCATCGAGGAATGATTTCCTGAACGAGGATCCTCACTACTGTTTGGGCATCTTCTTTTGTGGTGACAAAAAGTTCAACTCAACTTGAGAACTTGTCCACAATTTCCAAAAAATATTCCTGTCTTTTGCCTAGTTTGGGTATGTGTGTGAAGTCAATCTGCAAATGTGTAAAAGGAGTGGTTGGATATGTCAGGTGTTCATGTTCGGCCTTGTGTGGGTTGTTCCAGAAACATGTGATGCATCTTGCTACATAAAATCGGCCAGGAAAGTTCTGTAATGTAAAAGTCTTTCTCCAATAGTTCACAAGTGGCTTTACAGCCTCTGTGACCTATTCCCTGGAACTGGGAAATAAAAATGATGCATAAAAAGTGATGCACTAGCTACAAAAAATGATGCACTAGCTACTGGTATACATGGCTTCCCCTCTTTGCAGAGAAGTCCAGTCTTTGGATCTTTCTGCACACCTATTTTGTCCCAACCTCTGAGATCAGCTTCTTTTGCACATCCCTGCAAATCTGAAAGAACCTGATCAAAAAAAACAAAAAACAAAAACAAAACAACAAGTCTGGTGCTAGCATGGACATTTGGATCTGTGCATTTTGTGAAGTAGCAGCTTGTTTAGCAGCTAATCAGCCAGAGCATTTCCCTTGGCTATCTGTTTGTTGGCCTGTGTATGCTCTGCAGTGTTGTGGAAGATACATCAGACCTGGGTGATGTGTCTTGGTGAATGAGGTCTATGCAATCATGTTGTGGCACAACCTCATTCTGCTCTCCTTTTAATCCTAAAAAGGGCATTTGGATTGGTGCTGGTCCTGAAGTGGGAGAAGCATATTTGATGTGCAATTTTGGATTGGACATCAAGATCAACTCATAGCCGCTCAACCTTTAAGCAGACATGTGCTGTGTATGTACATTTTTCATACATTGTGGGTTGTGTGTAGTGTAGTGTCGTGCCCCAGAGTGAAAGAAGTGGCCATCTCAACCATCATCGAATAGGATGCCTCTGAGACACACAGGCATGCCTTGAACCTGCACCGGAAACATCTTTGAAAAAAAATAGGGCGCAACTTGCCTCCATGCTCCTGAGCGAGGACACCTGACACGTCCTTACAATTTTCCCTTGCAAACAAATGAAACATTTTTCCTGCAAACAAATTAAACATTTTTTCCTAGTTAGGGAGGCCGAGCCCTGGAGCCATTACCATAGCATTTTTTTAAATACACAAAAGCATTGCACATTTCATTTGACCATTTTATACAGTCTGGCATGTGTAAACCTGTGGCTTGTCTCAGGAGATTGTAGTAGGAACAGTCAGGTATCCATTGGCGGCAGTAACCAATCATACCAAGAAAGGTGAACATGTCTTTCTTAGCAAGTGGGCGGGGCAGACCCACAAGAGCCATAGCTCTTCTGTGATTGACTTTCCTTTCTCCTTTTGAGAGTACAAAACCAAGATATTCAACCTTCTCTGACACCGTTGCAATTTTTCTTTGACACTTTGGGACCACTTTCAAAAAGACATTTCAAAAGATCCCTCCCATCCTCCAGGGCGGCCACCTGAGTAGAACTGCAGACGAGGAATTCATCCACATACTGCAGCAGGGATGAACAATGTCCTGGTATCCAAGCTCTGAGAGTAGTTTGGAATAGACTGCAAGGGAGTCTATATAGCCCTGGGGCATTCTACACCATGTTAGTTGGCGGTTTTTAAAAAAAAAACATAAAGCAAAGATTGGTTGTGCCTCCTCATCCACAGGGACGGAAATAAAAATGCGTTCAATAAATCAATCACAGTAAAATACTCTGCATCGTAATGTATGGCGGTAAATATTGATAGCACATCAGGCACTATTGGGGCAATCGGTACCACTAGGCTATTGATGGCCCTTAGGTCTTGTACAAACCTATAGTCACCATTGCCTTCTTTACTTTTCTTACCTTCTCTTTTGTTAATATAGAACAGGATAATTTCCCTTTAAGATCCCTTTATAAAAAGAAATCTTCAACTATTGGCTGTAAGCCATCCTCTTTTTTTTTTTTATGTGTCTGCACTGGTGTTTCAAACTCAATAGCACATTCTGCTATTTTCTGTGTCCTTGTGTCTGTGCTGCTCTGTGCAGCTGTTATCTGGTTGTGGAATGTAAGGGGGAGGAGGCGGGACGCCTGATACAGGCATGGAGAAGGTTAATTTAACCCTTAAATTCACCATCCCATGACTCTGCTAAACCCATCGTGGACAACGTTCGGGCTAGGATGCCATAGGGAGCCCTGGTCCAGCCGGAGATCTCCTACAGCATCTTCTTTTGTCTTTCTTTGTAAACATTCAGATTTTTTTTTTTCTTGGCAAAATGCCAATAAGCACTCCTTAGACAAGCAAGCTTTATACATTATTACTTTTCTTATTATTTATAACCAAACAATTTTTTTTATTTATTTCAAATTTATTTTTTTGGCAGAGTGCCAACAGGTTCAAACAGTACTTGCAACTTCTGTAATACCAATGCCGCAAACAATTCTTCACAATATCTATTACGTTTAGCGAGATATAAGTACTTGAACCATGTTGGCAAAAAGCCAAACATCCAAATTTTGAACCTGACTTCCCTGCATAGCAGCAAAAGGAATCATTACCTTAAGAAAATGTTATTAACACTGCTATTACGCTAACTCTCTAGAGTCAAAACATTCATACATAAATCATTAAGAAAAAACATCAATACATCACCGGATACTGTAGCATTACTCTGCGTTTCGATTGGGAACTTCCATCAATCACAAAACGAGCTGGGAATTCACAGGAAGACACATCTGTCGCCCTTAAATCTAAGTCATATGATAACACAGAGCAGTGGAAGGCGTTGTCTCACCTTACAAACGCCGACAAGTTCCACACAGACAGTTTACAAATTATCTTATCAACTACGCAAAAGATAAAGGAAAGCAAAGAGATCGGTTTTGTCCAGCACACCTTAGCAGACTTTTTTTTTTTATAATTACAGTACTGTATAACTCATTGACCTACGGACTTCACAGAGTCCTGGGACCCACCCGAGGTCCTCATTAACGACTGTTTACCCCCGAACAGACGGCTGCGCAGACTTATAAAGAGGACTACACAGAATCCTCACTGTTCACACCGAATAGCTGCTTTTTTCTAAAGCATTTTTATTAAAGGACTTACTCAGAGCCCTTTTTGCTATTACACAGAATAGCTATTGCTACTTCACAGAGTAGTCTTATCTAATGGGCTTCCTAAAGCCCATTCAGCCCCCCTTTGGGCTGCCGTCTAAAAACTATTTCTACATAAATCACAGGTCCCGTTAAAGGAACGATTTCTAAATAGAGGTCACGGTGAGAGAAGATATATTTCTACTCACCAGACAGACATATTATAATCGATCTCGGACCGAGCCCCCAGCTGAAAGGAAATAAATCAAGATTGTTTTAGGGGTTACTCTCTCTGCTTTGGTATGCTGTGCAATTCCGAAACCAGGCCTGTGAGATTTGCCCTTTGAGATGAAGAAACATATACAGCAAGTTTCTCTCCGAGCAAATCTAAATCTTTATTCTTGGGTGTGAATATAAGAGGGGCTTTCAGAAAGTACCGCCCTTAGACAAATTATCCAATCATATACAGAGACACATAAGTACAGTCTGACGCCCACAGTGAAACTAATTATTTCTAAAATATCACGTGCTTTACAAGAAATGAAACTCAACAGAAGATTACAGTATTATGGAAAAACGAAACTAGATTAGCAAGACTTGAGCATATCTGAGAAAATGGATGTTAGAGACACACAAAATGGAAACTGACTATAATACAAAGAAGTAGTTAAACTAAATATCCCTTCATTTACCTTTTAGTAAAAAACAATACATGCATATATTTTTGAGGGTGAAAAAAGTGCATCTATTTTTTGTACACAGAATCCTGCAAAGTAATGTACTCATGATCAGTGGATGGTGGGTGCAATATCAGGCTCTTGCACACTCTTCCTCCAGCTTATTGCCCGTACTACTGTACAGGTTTCAATTAGAAAGCTGGAAGATTCCATGATTTACAATTGCGTTGATCAGTACACTCACAGTCCATAGCAGAACTACCAGCTGCCTGCCACAGTGGAAGATGAGACTTGAAGTTTTTTCATATACAGATATACAGATCCCTGTGACCCAATGATGTGGCTGTATGGGTGGAACCCCATGCAGCTACACTGATTTTAAATGTGACACCTGCTAGGTGTGGGGGGTGGGAGCAAACCCCTCCTGCTTTCATGGGTTGTGAACTCAGGGGGTGAGGGTGTTTAGAAACATGTTACATCCAAAATACAGGTGTAACATATAACATGTTGCTAATGGTGAACCTATCCTTTAAGGCAGGGGTAGGCAACCTCGGCCCTCCAGCTGTTTTGAAACTACAAGTCCCATGAGACAATGTAAAACCCTGACAATCACAGGCATGTAAAAAAGAAAATGTTAAATTCCGCGCCATGGAAATTATCAGTACCAACTGAGAGAAATATAACATTGAAAGGAAGAAAAAAAGGGGAAAAAAGGAGAACTGCTGCCCCTACTGATTACTCCCACCTAAATGGGGTAAATAAGTAGAAGAGAATATAGAAGTAGGTGTGGCGCTGTTCATTAGAGAATGTTGTATTAAAGGTATATTTAAACTACAAATTTCTCCTTGGAAAATGAGTGCAATATGTCTACAAATATAAAAGATAATAAAATTATACAAATGCTTGCAATACACCTTCATAGAATATAAGATGATAAGTGAATATGTGCAATCCGTAAAATGAATGGAAAAATAATAATAATAATAAAGAAAATATATAATAAATGTATCCCAATTTGAATATGCAAAATAATTATTCAACATGAGGTGTGACTGTATTCCGTGCAAATAAAGTTCATAAAAAATTCCTTGTATTACTGTGCAAAATTTATAAATTAGTGCAATACTAATGTGCAGACAAAAACTAAATATAAAAATAAGTTATATTGTCCTGTGCAAAAAATTTGTAAAAAGTAAAAAATATATATAAATATGATACTGTGCAAAGAGAAGCTTAAATGTCCCCAATGGGCAAAAACATGATTAAAACAAAACAAGAAATCCGGTAATAAAGTTCATAGTCCCAATGAAAAAAAAATATATAGTAACAGTGGATAAAAGTGTTTTGTGCTGGTGAATAAAGAAATTTTACCCAATCCTTAGATCTCCTGTTTAGTGTTTCAGTTGCAGGCCATATAAAAGAGAGAAGGATCCCAATAATGTAATATTGTATGAAAAAAGCTTTTATTATAAAAATATGTGGAATTGTACTCACATTTGCCAATAAAATTAAAAGCATGTACTGCTGACACTAACGCCGGCAACTGGAAATGACACAGGTACGTCCGTTATCCCCGCTCTACTAGTTTCGTCTGCTGACTTCATCTGGAGCATCACAGGCATGACTCCTAGAGGCAGAGGCATGATGGGATTTGTAGTTTCACCACAGCTGAAGTGCATAGGTTGCCTACCCCTACTTTAAGGTTACAACACTGCTGCTCCATAAACACAGTATTGTCAGCCTAGCACAAAGAAATTAGTTCCCGACAAGATTACCTCATCTAGCCATTGGATTCCTTCAAACATTGAACGACTTTAATTGCTTATTTCTGGTTGGTTGTGTAAGTAATATATGGTTGTGTAAATCCACCATGTATGAAGACGATATACATTTTGTTTCTATGCGGGTACCCATATTTTTACCCTGATGAAGATTGTATAGCAATTGAAATGCATTGGGAAATTGCGGCAAAATATATTATAAATTTTTTTTTTACTGTATATGTATTGTTGGATAACCAAAATATATGGGTACACTTTTTTTGGAAGTGCTATTGTACAACCAGAATGTCAATGATATTTAGATTTTATGTAATAACCACTTAAGCCCCGGACCATTTTGCTAGCCAAAGACCAAAGCACTTTTTGCGATTCGGCACTGCATCATTTTAACTGACAATTGCGCGGTCATGCCACGTGGCTCCCAAACAAAATTGACGTCCTTATTTTCCCACAAATACAGCTTTCTTTTGGTGGTATTTGATCACCTCTGCGGTTTTAATTTTTTACGCTATCAACAAAAATAGAGTGACAATTTTGAAAAAAACACATTCTTTTTTACTTTTTTCTATAATAAATTACCCTCCAAAAATATATAAAAAAAAATGTTTTTTTCCTCAGTTTAGGCAGATATGTATACTTCTACATATTTTTGGTAAACAAAATAGCAATAAGCGTTTATTGATTGGTTTGCACAAAGGTTATAGTGTCTACAAAATAGGGGTTAGTTTCATGGCATTTTTATTAATATTTTTTTTTTTACTAGTAATGGCGGCGATCTGCGATTTTTATCATGACTGCGACATTATGGCGGACACATTGGACAATTTTGACACATTTTTGGGACCATTGTCATTTTTATAGCGATCAGTGCTATAAAATTGCACTGATTACTGTAAAAATTACACTGGCAGTGAAGGGGTTAACCA
Source organism: Lithobates sylvaticus (assembly GCA_028564925.1). Taxonomy (NCBI): domain Eukaryota; kingdom Metazoa; phylum Chordata; class Amphibia; order Anura; family Ranidae; genus Lithobates; species Lithobates sylvaticus. Next base: position 446,168,261 of record CM053026.1, on the reverse strand, counting down.
CTAGGGGGCTAGGGAGGGGTTAAGTGTGTCCTGCGGAGTGATTCTAACTGTTAGGGGGCATGGCTACGAATGACACTTCACTGATCATAGCTCCCGCTCACAGGGAGCTATGATCAGTGACAGTGTCACTAGGCAGAACGGGGAGATGCTTGTTTACATTAGCACCTCCCGTTCTTCAGCTCCGTGAGACGATCGTGGGTATGCCCGCGGCGATCGAGTCCGCGGGACCCGCAATCCTACTCACGGAGCCCCCGGCAGGGTCGCGCACGCCGCCGGTGGTGCGCACAAGACTACACAGCGGCAAATTCAAAGGGACTTACCTGTACGCCCATTTGCCCAGCCGTGCCATTTTGCCGACGTATATGTACATGCGGCGGTCGGCGAGTGATTAAACCTCTGTTGCCTTATAAGGAGTTTATGAGTAATCTCCATTACCAACTGGGAATATTTGTGTGTGTATATATACATTTTTTTTTAGAATAATAAACAAGGATTAGGGTGTATGAAATATTGTTGTTGGTAAGAGGTTAACCTAGCTAGCTGTTTTAGATTGAGAACCTAATTCATTCAACGGTTCCTTTTGATCTGCAGTAATGTTAGGTTTGTGTGTGTTATGGGAGATGCTCTGCTATTTACCCATCGTAAATTCAAATGCAAGTAAAGGCCTTGTAGTCTCCTGTGTTAACCAACCCTTTATCCACTTCAAAGGGTGTTTGATATGCTGAGAATATTTCTTTGATCTGTTCATGAATGCACATTTTGCCCCGGCTATGACCATGCATAGTTAAGTGCCCCATTCAAGAGAAGGTGATGACCTTCTCTTTAATTAATTTTCTCTTCTAACTAATTATCTCCCCAAGAGAGGAGCTATGCTAAATTAAGAGAAGGGGAAATTGTCCAATCTTGGAGGAGATACACCCGGAGGGAGAAGAGGAGTAACATCATTCCACCAATCAGGGGTAGTGATGGGCCCGGTGCTCGATTCGAACCCACGTTCGAATCAAGCACCGGGCGTTCGCTCGCTCGGCGAGCCCAGAACTATTTGGGCCGTTCGCATCACATTCGTGTGATGCGAGCGGCCCGCAATGCATTGCGGCCGGCGCAGTGCATTGCTGGCTGATGATTGGCCAAGCATGCACTGTGACCCCGCATGCTTGGCCAATCACAGCCCTGGAAACTAGGAGAGCAATAATTGGCTACAGGCACGCCCCACCATTTAAAAGGCCGCCACGCCATCGGCCCCGTTTACATGTGTTCCGGCTTTAGGGAGAGCAGTCTGCTGATTTGCTTCTTTGCTTGATTGCTATTTCTTTGCTAAACCATTGCTACCTGAGTCATTCATCATTACTGAATACTAGGGATGAGCCGAACACCCCCGGGTTCGGTTCGCACCAGAACCTTCGAACCGACCGAAAGTTCGCGCAAATTTTCGAACCCTATACGTTATAATGGACGCGAACGTTCGAAATCAAAAGTGCTAATTACAACGGCCAATATGCATGTTAATGTCATAAAACAGGTTTGGGGACCCGGGTCCTGCCCCAGGGGACATATATCAATGCAAAAAGAACTTTTAAAAACGTTTTTTCGGGAGCAGTCATTTTAATGATGCATAAAGTGAAAAAAAAGTATGCCTGTGAAGTGGCATGTGTTTCCCGTGTTTAGAACTGTCCTTGCACAAAATGTCATTTGTAAAGGAAAAAAAGAAGCCATTTAAAACCACTTGCGGCTTTAGGTTTGTTCTTAAGTAGAATCTGAACAGGTACATTATGAAGTGTAGCTCCATCCCAAAAAAATCTATTTTTAAGCTTTTTGGATAACATAGGGAGGGGTTATCACCCCTGTAACATTTGCTGTCTTTGCACATCTGTTCAGAACATGTCACCTAACTTTCCGTCCCAATGACAAATGTTTTTGGAAAAAGTGGGGTTTTAATTGAAACAAGGATTGGTGATAAAGTATCAGTAGAGAGGAGATACCTTTTTCCCAAATTAAATCTAACAGGATAGAATTTCCCTTCCTAGGGGTAGATTTCCTCTCACTTCCTGTTTTCTCTTTCCATTTGCAAGTAGGAGTCGTTTGTAAGTTGGATGTTTGAAAGTAGGGGCCTGGCGTATATACTCTGCAGAAATTTGCCCTATTAGATGTTGGTGTAGCCACAAGACTGGTGGGCACAGGAATGGGCCCTGCTGTGAGTTAATACAGTGGTGTGAAAAAGTGTTTGCCTCCTTCCTCATTTCCTGTTCCTTTGCATGTTTGTCACACTTAAGTGTTTCGGAACATCAAACCAATTTAAACAATAGTCAAGGACAACACAAGTAAACACAAAATGCAATTTGTAAATGAAGGTGTTTATTATTAAAGGTGAAAAAAAATCCAAACCATCATGGCCCTGTGTGAAAAAGTGATTGCCCCCCTTGTTAAAACATACTATAACTGTGGTTGTCCACACCTGAGTTCAATTTCTCTAGCCACACCCAGGCCTGATTATTGCCACACCTGTTCACAATCAAGGCATCACTTAAATAGGAGCTGCTTGACACAGTAAGGTCCACCAGAAGATCCTTAAAAGCTACACATCATGCCGAGACCCAAAGAAATTCAGGAACAATTGAGAAAGAAAGTAATTGAGATCTATCAGTCTGGAAAGGGTTATAAAGCCATTTCCAAAGCTTTGGGAATCCAGCGAACCACAGTGAGAGCCATTATCCACAAATGGCGAAGACATGGAACAGTGGTGAACCTTCCCAGGAGTGGCCGGCCGCCCAAAATTACCCCAAGAGCGCAGCGACGACTCATCCAAGAGGTCACAAAAGACCCCACAACAACGTCCAAGGAACTGCAGGCCTCACTTGCCTCAGTTAAGGTCAGCGTTCATGCCTCCACCATCAGGAAAAGACTGGGCAAAAATGGCCTGCATGGCAGAGTTCCAAGGAGAAAACCACTGCTGAGCAAAAAGAACATCAAAGCTCGTCTCAATTTCTCCACAACACATCTTGATGATCCCCAAGACTTTTGGGACAACATTCTGTGGACCGATGAGACAAAAGTGGAACTCTTTGGAAGGTGTGTGTCCAAGTATATCTGGCGTAGAAGGAACACTGCATTTCAGAAAAAGAACATTATACCAACAGTAAAATATGGTGGTGGTAGTGTGATGGTCTGGGGCTGTTTTGCTGCTTCAGGACCTGGAAGACTTGCCGTGATAAAAGGAACTATGAATTCTGCTGTCTACCAAGAGATCCTGAAGGAGAATGTCCGACCATCTGTTCGTGTTCTCAAGCTGAAACGAACTTGGGTTCTGCAGCAGGACAATGATCCTAAACACACCAGCAAGTCCACCACCGAATGGCTGAAGAAAAACAAAATGAAGACTTTGGAGTGGCCTAGCCAAAGTCCTGACCTGAATCCTATTGAGATGTTGTGGTATGACCTTAAAAAGGCCGTTCATGCTCGAAAACCCTCTAATGTAACTGAATTAGGACAATTCTGCAAAGATGAGTGGGCCAAAATTCCTCCAGGACGCTGTAAAAGCCTCATTGCACGTTATCGCAAACGCGTGGTTGCAGTTGTTGCTGCTAAGGGTGGCCCAACCAGTTATTAGGTTTAGGGGGCAATCACTTTTTCACACAGGGCCATGATGGTTTGGATTTTTTTTCACCTTTAATAATAAACACCTTCATTTACAAATTGCATTTTGTGTTTACTTGTGTTGTCCTTGACTATTGTTTAAATTGGTTTGATGTTCCGAAACACTTAAGTGTGACAAACATGCAAAGAAACAGGAAATGAGGAAGGGGGCAAACACTTTTTCACACCACTGTAGATCAAGATTTGTAATTGCATGCACCTGTTGAACAGGGCAGAAAAATTGGGGGTGGTGGTGGTGGTGGACGGTGTTGCCACAAGACTGTAAGCTCTCACAGTTACTCTTGGTGGGCGCAGGAATGGGCCCTGCTGTGAGTTATTAGATCAAGATTTGTAATTGCAAGCACCTGATGAACAGGGCAGAAAAATTGGGCCTTTGGCGGTGGTGGTGGACGGTGTTGCCACAAGACTGTAAGCTCTCACAGTTACTCTTGGTGGGCGCAAGAATGGGCCCTGCTGTGAGTTATTAGATCAAGATTTGTAATTGCATGCACCTGTTGAACAGGGCAGAAAAATTGGGGGTGGTGGTGGTGGACGGTGTTGCCACAAGACTGTAAGCTCTCACAGTTACTCTTGGTGGGCGCAGGAATGGGCCCTGCTGTGAGTTATTAGTTCAAGATTTGTAATTGCAAGCACCTGATGAACAGGGCAGAAAAATTGGGCCTTTGGCGGTGGTGGTGGACGGTGTTGCCACAAGACTGTAGGCCCTCATAGTTACTCTTGGTGGGCGCAGGAATGGGCCCTGCTGTGAACTATTAGATCAAGATTTGTAATTACCCGCCCCTGTTAAACAGGGGCTGAAAAATTGTGCCTTAGGCACTGGTGCTGGTGCCACAACACTGCAACCCCTCACAGATACTGTACTTGGAGCACAGCAGTCACACGTGTTGCGAAGCATTTTTTTAAAAATTGTAAGTACACGCCCCTGTTAAACAGGGGCTGAAAAATTGTGCCTTAGGCACTGGTGCTGGTGCCACAACACTGCAACCCCTCACAGATACTGTACTTGGAGCACAGCAGTCACACGTGTTGCGAAGCATTTTTTTAAAAAAATGTAAGTACACGCCCCTGTTAAACAGGGGCTGAAAAATTGTGCCTTAGGCACTGGTGCTGGTGCCACAACACTGCAACCCCTCACAGATACTGTACTTGGAGCACAGCAGTCACACGTGTTGCGAAGCATTTTTTTAAAAAATTGTAATTACCCGCCCCTGTTAAACAGGGGCTGAAAAATTGTGCCTTAGGCACTGGTGCTGGTGCCACAACACTGCAACCCCTCACAGATACTGTACTTGGAGCACAGCAGTCACACGTGTTGCAAAGCATTTTTTTAAAAAATTGTAAGTACACGCCCCTGTTAAACAGGGGCTGAAAAATTTGCCTTAGGCACTGGTGCTGGTGCCACAACACTGCAACCCCTCACAGATACTGTACTTGGAGCACAGCAGTCACACGTGTTGCCAAGCATTTTTTTATAAAAATTGTATGTACACGCCCCTGTTAAACAGGGGCTGAAAAATTGTGCCTTAGGCACTGGTGTGGTGGCATGGATCATTGAGGAGGAGGAAGAGGATAGTCAGTGAACATAAGAGGACAGTCACTCAGCATCAGCATAGGCAGTCTTGAAGGGATGTGATATTAAAAATTATTCGGTTATATCCGCCTCAGGTGCCTGGTAGCTGGTGGTGATCCAAGACTGATTCATTTTGATGAAGGTCAGTCGATCAACCGAGGCGGTGGACAGGCGCACCCTATGATCGGTGACAAATCCTCCAGCAGCACTGAATGTGCGTTCGGAAAGAACGCTGGAGGCAGGACAGGCCAGTAGCTCAATTGCATACTGTGCAAGCTCTGGCCAGTGATCCATCCTCAGGACCCAGTAAGCCAGAGGATTTTCGGTGGGAAAGGTGTCCAAGTCTGACCTTGCCCCAAGGTATTCCTGCACCATGTATATCAGACGCTGGCGATGGTTGCTGGAACAGATCATACCTTGGGGCTGCGGACTAAAAAATTGTCTGAACGCATCGGTCAGACGTCCACCTTCCCCACCGCTCCTTCTGCTACTGACCGAAGCCTCAGCAACTCGTCGCCCAGGACCAGGAGTTTGTAGCCTCCCAGTTTCTGGGAACGCATTGCACAGACCTTTCTGCAAGGCCTCCCTGAGATGTCTCATCCTCTGCTCCCTCTGCGACGGCAAGATAAGGTCCGCAACCTTACCCTTGTACCGCGGATCAAGGAGAGTGGCCAGCCAGTAATGGTCCCTCTCCTTGATCCGAAGAACACGAGGATCCTTCCGCAGGCTTTGCAGGATCAGGGAGGCCATGCAGCGTAGGTTAGCTGAGGCATTCGGTCCGGAGTCTTCTGGGTCACTGAGGATGACATGATCGCCAGCCACCTCCTCCCAGCCACGTACAAGTCCACTGGTTTGTTGGGACTGTACATCATCCCTAAAAGACTGCTGCTGCTGATGCTGAGTGCCAGGCTCCACCTCCATGCTCACACAATCCTCCTCCTCCTCCTCCTCCTCCTCCTCATCCTCTTCCTGTGTGATGGGTGGGACAGAAGGAACACTGTCCGGATAAAGGGGGCCTTGAGAGGCAAGGAAGTCCTCCTCTTCCTGCCTCTGTTCTGCCTCAAGTGCCCTGTCCATTATCCCACGCAGCGTATGCTCCAACAGGTGGACAAGAGGGACAGTGTCACTGATGCATGCACTGTCACTGCTCACCATCCTCGTGGCCTCCTCAAATGGTGAGAGGACAGTGCATGCATCCCTGATCATGCTCCACTGACGTGGGGAAAAAAAACCAAGCTCCCCTGACCCTGTCCTGGTGCCATAGTCGCAAAGGTACTCATTGATGGCCCTCTGCTGCGTGTGCAGTCGCTGCAGCATGGCCAACGTTGAGTTCCACCTGGTGGGCATGTCACATATTAGGCGGTTCTTGGGCAGGTTCAGCTCCTTTTGCAGCTCAGTCAGCCGAGCACTGGCATTATAAGATCGGCGGAAATGCACACAGACTTTCCTGGCCTGCCTCAGGACATCCTGTAAGCCTGGGAACCTGCCCAAGAACCGCTGCACCACCAGGTTGAGGACGTGAGCCATGCAGGGCACATGGGTGAGCTGCCCCTGTCGCAGGGCGGAGAGGAGGTTGGTGCCATTGTCAGAAACGACCATTCCTGGCTTAAGCTGACGTGGCGTCAACCACCTCTCGGCCTGCCCCTGCAGAGCTGCCAGAACCTCTGGCCCAGTGTGGCTCCTGTCCCCCAAACACACCAGCGCAAGCACGGCATGGCATCTTTTTGCCTGCGTACTTGCGTAGCCCCTTGTACGCCTACGGAGCACCGCTGGTTCCAAGGACAGAGCACTGGAGGAAGAAGAAGAGGAGGGGGTGGAGGAGAGAGGTGTGTCACAACCAGTAGCAGTAGTAGCGTTTTGGAGGCGTGGTGGCGGAACAACCTCCAACACTACTGCACCTTGTCCTGCATCCCTCCCAGCTGCCAATAGAGTGACCCAATGGGCCGTGAAAGAAAGGTACCGTCCCTGTCCATGCCTGCTGGACCATGAGTCAGCGGTAATATGCACCTTACCGCTGACCGCCCTGTCCAGCGAGGCATGGACATTGCCCTCCACATGCCGGTAGAGAGACGGAATCGCCTTCCGTGAGAAAAAGTGGCGTTTGGGAACCTGCCACTGAGGAACCGCACATTGAACAAACTCACGGAAGGGGGCCGAGTCTACCAACTGAAAAGGCAGCAGTTGAAGTGCTAGCAATTTAGCCAGGCTAGCATTCAACCGCTGGGCATGTGGATGGCTGGGAGTGTACTTCTTTCTACGGTCCAGCAGCTGGGGCAGGGAAATTTGCCTGCTGCAATCGGACGTCGGTGTACTGCAAGTACTTGGTTGTGACACACCTAATTCTACACCTTCAGTCCTCTCAGAGCAGCTTTCAGAGAGGACTGAAGGTGTAGTGGGGATGGAGATCCCAGCTGAGGAGGAGCAAGGAGAGGTCCGCTTAGTTCTTTGGTGTGGGTCTTTTATGTGTGCCTGCCAACGAGCTGCATGGCAGGTCGCCATATGTCTGGTCATGCTTGTGGTGCCCAAGCGGCTGATGTTTTGGCCACGCGAGATACGCTTGAGACAAATATTGCAAATAGCAGTGGTGCGATCTGATGCACTCGTCTCAAAAAAGGCCCACACCAAAGAACTTTTCTGATAACGTGCAGAGGCAGCGCCCTGCACAGGCGGAGCTCTGCGGTGTTGTACAGTTGCTGTGCTGGCCTCTACCTGGCCTCCAGGGGGCATCCTGCCTCGTTGGACATGTGACGCCGCATCCTCCTCCTCCTCGTCCTCCTCCTCATCCTCTCTCCCTTCAGGCACCCACGTGGAGTCAGTGACCTCATCATCCCCTCCCTCTTCACCACTAGAGCAAACCTGGCAGTAAGCTGCAGCTGGTGGAACAGTACTGCCAGATTCCTCAAGCTGGGTATCATCATCCGAGCCTTCGAATCGTTGGGCATCCTCCTGGAGCATGTACCCAACACTGTGCTCAAAGAGTTCGGGGGACTCCTCAGGAGGACATGGTGGGTCTAGGGAAGGGGTGGCTGATGATGCTCTGCCAGTACCCTGAGCCTGGGTGAGAGAGGATGAGGAGGATGAGGAGGGCTTGGTCATCCATTCTACCAAGCCTTCAGCATGATGCGGCTCCACATGTCCAGCTGCCGAAAACAAAGACGCGCGTGTCCCATGGCCACGTGCTGATGACGATGCACGACCACGTCCACGGCCACGGCCACGGCCACGTCCACTAGAAACAGAGCCTGCCTGCCCTGTGTTCTTGGCTCTGCACGCTCTGCCTCCCCTTGGCGGTCTTCCAGCCATTGTAGTCGGTAGTCCTGTGGGTGCTGCTGAGAAAAATATATAGGAGCTCTGTGTGATGCCACTAACACACTAGAAGTCCTATGGGTGCTTCTGCAAAGAAAATAGAGGAGCTCTGTGTGATGCCACTAACACACTAGAAGTCCTATGGGTGCTTCTGCAAAGAAAATAGAGGAGCTCTGTGTGATGCCACTAACACTAGAAGTCCTGTGGGTGCTGCTGAGAAGAATATATAGGAGCTCTGTGTGATGCCACTAACACACTAGAAGTCCTATGGGTGCTTCTGCAAAGAAAATAGAGAAGCTCTGTGTGATGCCACTAACACACTAGAAGTCCTGTGGGTGCTGCTGAGAAGAATATATAGGAGCTCTGTGTGATGCCACTAACACACTAGAAGTCCTATGGGTGCTTCTGCAAAGAAAATAGAGGAGCTCTGTGTGATGCCACTAACACACTAGAAGTCCTATGGGTGCTTCTGCAAAGAAAATAGAGGAGCTCTGTGTGATGCCACTAACACACTAGAAGTCCTGTGGGTGCTGCTGAGAAGAAAATATAGGAGCTCTGTGTGATGCCACTAACACACTAGAAGTCCTATGGGTGCTTCTGCAAAGAAAATAGAGGAGCTCTGTGTGATGCCACTAACACACTAGAAGTCCTATGGGTGCTTCTGCAAAGAAAATAGAGGAGCTCTGTGTGATGCCACTAACACACTAGAAGTCCTATGGGTGCTTCTGCAAAGAAAATAGAGGAGCTCTGTGTGATGCCACTAACACACTAGAAGTCCTGTGGGTGCTGCTGAGAAGAAAATATAGGAGCTCTGTGTGATGCCACTAACACACTAGAAGTCCTATGGGTACTTCTGCAAAGAAAATAGAGGAGCTCTGTGTGATGCCACTAACACACTAGAAGTCCTGTGGGTGCTTCTGCAAAGAAAATAGAGGAGCTCTGTGTGATGCCACTAACACACTAGAAGTCCTGTGGGTGCTTCTGCAAAGAAAATAGAGGAGCTCTGTGTGATGCCACTAACACACTAGAAGTCCTGTGGGTGCTGCTGAGAAGAAAATATAGGAGCTCTGTGTGATGCCACTAACACACTAGAAGTCCTATGGGTGCTTCTGCAAAGAAAATAGAGGAGCTCTGTGTGATGCCACTAACACACTAGAAGTCCTGTGGGTGCTGCTGAGAAGAAAATATAGGAGCTCTGTGTGATGCCACTAACACACTAGAAGTCCTATGGGTACTTCTGCAAAGAAAATAGAGGAGCTCTGTGTGATGCCACTAACACACTAGAAGTCCTGTGGGTGTTTCTGCAAAGAAAATAGAGGAGCTCTGTGTGATGCCACTAACACACTAGAAGTCCTGTGGGTGCTTCTGCAAAGAAAATAGAGGAGCTCTGTGTGATGCCACTAACACACTAGAAGTCCTGTGGGTGCTGCTGAGAAGAAAATATAGGAGCTCTGTGTGATGCCACTAACACACTAGAAGTCCTATGGGTGCTTCTGCAAAGAAAATAGAGGAGCTCTGTGTGATGCCACTAACACACTAGAAGTCCTGTGGGTGCTGCTGAGAAGAAAATAGAGGAGCTCTGTGTGATGCCACTAACACACTAGAAGTCCTATGGGTGCTTCTGCAAAGAAAATAGAGGAGCTCTGTGTGATGCCACTAACACACTAGAAGTCCTGTGGGTGCTGCTGAGAAGAAAATATAGGAGCTCTGTGTGATGCCACTAACACACTAGAAGTCCTGTGGGTGCTTCTGCAAAGAAAATAGAGGAGCTCTGTGTGATGCCACTAACACACAAGAAGTCCTGTGGGTGCTTCTGCAAAGAAAATAGAGGAGCTCTGTGTGATGCCACTAACACACTAGAAGTCCTGTGGGTGCTGCTGAGAAGAAAATAGAGGAGCTCTGTGTGATGCCACTAACACACTAGAAGTCCTATGGGTGCTTCTGCAAAGAAAATAGAGGAGCTCTGTGTGATGCCACTAACACACTAGAAGTCCTGTGGGTGCTGCTGAGAAGAAAATATAGGAGCTCTGTGTGATGCCACTAACACACTAGAAGTCCTATGGGTACTTCTGCAAAGAAAATAGAGGAGCTCTGTGTGATGCCACTAACACACTAGAAGTCCTGTGGGTGCTTCTGCAAAGAAAATAGAGGAGCTCTGTGTGATGCCACTAACACACTAGAAGTCCTGTGGGTGCTTCTGCAAAGAAAATAGAGGAGCTCTGTGTGATGCCACTAACACACTAGAAGTCCTGTGGGTGCTGCTGAGAAGAAAATATAGGAGCTCTGTGTGATGCCACTAACACACTAGAAGTCCTATGGGTGCTTCTGCAAAGAAAATAGAGGAGCTCTGTGTGATGCCACTAACACACTAGAAGTCCTGTGGGTGCTGCTGAGAAGAAAATATAGGAGCTCTGTGTGATGCCACTAACACACTAGAAGTCCTATGGGTACTTCTGCAAAGAAAATAGAGGAGCTCTGTGTGATGCCACTAACACACTAGAAGTCCTGTGGGTGTTTCTGCAAAGAAAATAGAGGAGCTCTGTGTGATGCCACTAACACACTAGAAGTCCTGTGGGTGCTTCTGCAAAGAAAATAGAGGAGCTCTGTGTGATGCCACTAGCACACTAGAAGTCCTGTGGGTGCTGCTGAGAAGAAAATATAGGAGCTCTGTGTGATGCCACTAACACACTAGAAGTCCTATGGGTGCTTCTGCAAAGAAAATAGAGGAGCTCTGTGTGATGCCACTAACACACTAGAAGTCCTGTGGGTGCTGCTGAGAAGAAAATAGAGGAGCTCTGTGTGATGCCACTAACACACTAGAAGTCCTATGGGTGCTTCTGCAAAGAAAATAGAGGAGCTCTGTGTGATGCCACTAACACACTAGAAGTCCTGTGGGTGCTGCTGAGAAGAAAATATAGGAGCTCTGTGTGATGCCACTAACACACTAGAAGTCCTATGGGTACTTCTGCAAAGAAAATAGAGGAGCTCTGTGTGATGCCACTAACACACTAGAAGTCCTGTGGGTGCTTCTGCAAAGAAAATAGAGGAGCTCTGTGTGATGCCACTAACACACAAGAAGTCCTGTGGGTGCTTCTGCAAAGAAAATAGAGGAGCTCTGTGTGATGCCACTAACACACTAGACGTCCTGTGGGTGCTGCTGAGAAGAAAATAGAGGAGCTCTGTGTGATGCCACTAACACACTAGAAGTCCTATAGGTGCTTCTGGGAAGAAAATATAGGTCTGTGTGATGGGACTAACACACTTCAAGTCCTATAGGTGCTTCTGGGAACAAAATATAGGATCTCTGTGTGATGGGACTAACACACTTCAAGTCCTATAGGTGCTTCTGGGAACAAAATATATGATCTCTGTGTGATGGGACTAACACACTTCAAGTCCTATAGGTGCTTCTGGGAACAAAATATATGATCTCTGTGTGATGGGACTAACACACTTCAAGTCCTATAGGTGCTTCTGGGAACAAAATATATGATCTCTGTGTGATGGGACTAACACACTTCAAGTCCTATGGGTGCTTCTGGGAACAAAATATATGATCTCTGTGTGATGGGACTAACACACTTCAAGTCCTATAGGTGCTTCTGGGAACAAAATATATGATCTCTGTGTGATGGGACTAACACACTTCAAGTCCTATAGGTGCTTCTGGGAACAAAATATAGGATCTCTGTGTGATGGGACTAACACACTTCAAGTCCTATAGGTGCTTCTGGGAACAAAATATATGATCTCTGTGTGATGGGACTAACACACTTCAAGTCCTATAGGTGCTTCTGGGAACAAAATATAGGTCTGTGTGATGGGACTAACACACTTCAAGTCCTATAGGTGCTTCTGGGAACAAAATATATGATCTCTGTGTGATGGGACTAACACACTTCAAGTCCTATAGGTGCTTCTGGGAAGAAAATATAGGAGCTCTGCCTGCCTGCCAGGAACACACTACAAGTCCTATAGGTGCTTCTGGGAACAAAATATAGGAGCTCTGCCTGCCTGCCAGGAACACACTACAAGTCCTATAGGTGCTTCTGGGAACAAAATATAGGAGCTCTGCCTGCCTGCCACGAACACACTACAAGTCCTATAGGTGCTTCTGGGAACAAAATATAGGAGCTCTGCCTGCCTGCCACGAACACACTACAAGTCCTATAGGTGCTTCTGGGAACAAAATATAGGAGCTCTGCCTGCCTGCCACGAACACACTACAAGTCCTATAGGTGCTTCTGGGAACAAAATATAGGAGCTCTGCCTGCCTGCCACGAACACACTACAAGCCCCTCTTTCTAAATCAATCTTTGTAAATGAATCTATCTAACTCAATCTCTCTAAGTAAATCTCTCTAACTAACTAAATCCAGCAGAGTGTCACAGATCTATCCTGCTCTATCTGCGCCGGAACAGCATGTGACCGGCGCAGACGGCGTGGCGGCCTTTTATAGGGGGGGCGTGTACTAAAGCCCCTGAGCTGTAATTGGCTACAGGCGTCCTGCCTGTAGCCAATTATGGCTCTTCGAGTTTCCGGGGCTGTGATTGGCCAAGCATGCGGGGTCACAGTGCATGCTTGGCCAATTATCAGCCAGCAATGCACTGCACTACGAACGTGATGCGAGCGGCCAAAATAGTTCTGGGCTCGCCGAGCGAGCGAACGCCCGGTGCTCGATGCGAACGTGGGTTCGCATCGAGCAACGGGCCCATCCCTACTGAATACTGATCATTCATTGCTGCTGATTGCACAGTGAGTGTGATATTAGCTGCTGCTGGGGATTAGTCTGGTGTATGCGTGCTGTTAGTACAGCATAGCAGTAGCACCATCCGCAGTGCTGTTAGAACAGCATTGCACCCCAACTTCTGTCCCAACCTTCTGTCCCATCCCAGGCAGGGATTTATAGGAGCCATATTTTGTTTGTGGCAGCACACATAGGACCTATATTTTCTTGTCAGCAGCACACATATAGTACCTATAGTGTGTTTGTGTCACTCAGCACCCATAGGACTTATAGTGTGTTTGTGGCAGCACACATAGGTCCTATATTTTCTTGTCAGCAGCACACATATAGTCCCTATAGTGTGTTTGTGTCAGGACCCATAGGACTTATAGTGTGTTTGTGGCAGCACACATAGGTCCTATAGTTTCTTGTCAGCAGCACACATATAGTACCTATAGTGTGTTTGTGTCACTCAGCACCCATAGGACTTATAGTGAGTTTGTGGCAGCACACATAGGTCCTATATTTTCTTGTCAGCAGCACACATATAGTACCTATAGTGTGTTTGTGTCAGGACCCATATGACTTATAGTGTGTTTGTGGCAGCACACATAGGTCCTATATTTTCTTGTCAGCAGCACACATATAGTACCTATAGTGTGTTTGTGTCACTCAGCACCCATAGGACTTATAGTGTGTTTGTGGCAGCACACATAGGTCCTATATTTTCTTGTCAGCAGCACACATATAGTACCTATAGTGTGTTTGTGTCAGGACCCATAGGACTTATAGTGTGTTTGTGGCAGCACACATAGGACCTATATTTTCTTGTCAGCAGCACACATATAGTACCTATAGTGTGTTTGTGTCAGGACCCATAGAACTTATAGTGTGTTTGTGGCAGCACACATAGGTCCTATATTTTCTTGTCAGCAGCACACATATAGTACCTATAGTGTGTTTGTGTCACTCAGCACCCATAACACTTATAGTGTGTTTGTGGCAGCACACATAGGTCCTATATTTTCTTGTCAGCAGCACACATATAGTACCTATAGTGTGTTTGTGTCACTCAGCACCCATAGGACTTATAGTGTGTTTGTGGCAGCACACATAGGTCCTATATTTTCTTGTCAGCAGCACACATATAGTACCTATAGTGTGTTTGTGTCACTCAGCACCCATAGGACTTATAGTGTGTTTGTGGCAGCACACATAGGACCTATATTTTCTTGTCAGCAGCACACATATGGTACCTATAGTGTGTTTGTGTCAGCACCTATAGGACTTATAGTGTGTTGGTGGCAGCACACATAGGTCCTATATTTTCTAGTCAGCAGCACACATATAGTACCTATAGTGTGTTTGTGTCACTCAGCACCCATAGGACTTATAGTGTGTTTGTGGCAGCACACATAGGTCCTATATTTTCTTGTCAGCAGCACACATATAGTACTTATAGTGTGTTTGTGTCAGGACCCATAGGACTTATAGTGTGTTTGTGGCTGCACACATAGGTCCTATATTTTCTTGTCAGCAGCACACATATAGTACCTATAGTGTGTTTGTGTCACTCAGCACCCATAGGACTTATAGTGTGTTTGTGGCTGATGATTGGCCAAGCATGCACTGTGACCCCGCATGCTTGGCCAATCACAGCCCTGGAAACTAGGAGAGCAATAATTGGCTACAGGCACGCCCCACCATTTAAAAGGCCGCCACGCCATCGGCCCCATTTACATGTGTTCCGGCTTTAGGGAGAGCAGTCTGCTGATTTGCTTCTTTGCTTGATTGCTATTTCTTTGCTAAACCATTGCTACCTGAGTCATTCATCATTACTGAATACTGATCATTCATTGCTGCTGATTGCACAGTGAGTGTGATATTAGCTGCTGCTGGGGGTTAGTCTGGTGTATGCGTGCTGTTAGTACAGCATAGCAGTAGCACCAACCGCAGTCCTGTTAGAACAGCATTGCACCCCAACTTCTGTCCCAACCTTCTGTCCCATCCCAGGCAGGGATTTATAGGAGCCATATTGTGTTTGTGGCAGCACACATAGGACCTATATTTTCTTGTCAGCAGCACACATATAGTACCTATAGTGTGTTTGTGTCACTCAGCACCCATAGGACTTATAGTGTGTTTGTGGCAGCACACATAGGTCCTATATTTTCTTGTCAGCAGCACACATATAGTACCTATAGTGTGTTTGTGTCAGGACCCATAGGACTTATAGTGTGTTTGTGGCAGCACACATAGGTCCTTTAGTTTCTTGTCAGCAGCACACATATAGTACCTATAGTGTGTTTGTGTCACTCAGCACCCATAGAACTTATAGTGTGTTTGTGGCAGCACACATATGTCCTATATTTTCTTGTCAGCAGCACACATATAGTACCTATAGTGTGTTTGTGTCAGGACCCATAGGACTTATAGTGTGTTTGTGGCAGCACACATAGGTCCTATAATTTCTTGTCAGCAGCACACATATAGTACCTATAGCGTGTTTGTGTCACTCAGCACCCATAGGACTTATAGTGTGTTTGTGGCAGCACACATAGGTCCTATATTTTCTTGTCAGCAGCACACATATAGTACCTATAGTGTGTTTGTGTAAGGCACCCATAGGACTTATAGTGTGTTTGTGGCAGCACACATAGGACCTATATTTTCTTGTCAGCAGCACAGATATAGTACCTATAGTGTGTTTGTGTCAGCACCTATAGGACTTATAGTGTGTTTGTGGCAGCACACATAGGTCCTATATTTTCTTGTCAGCAGCACACATATAGTACCTATAGTGTGTTTGTGTCACACAGCACCCATAAGACTTATAGTGTGTTTGTGGCAGCACACATAGGTCCTATATTTTCTTGTCAGCAGCACACATATAGTACCTATAGTGTGTTTGTGTCAGGACGCATAGGACTTATAGTGTGTTTGTGGCAGCACACATAGGTCCTATATTTTCTTGTCAGCAGCACACATATAGTACCTATAGTGTGTTTGTGTCACTCAGCACCCATAGGACTTATAGTGTGTTTGTGGCAGCACACATAGGTCCTATATTTTCTTGTCAGCAGCACACATATAGTACCTATAGTGTGGTTGTGTCAGGACCCATAGGACTTATAGTGTGTTTGTGGCAGCACACATAGGACCTATATTTTCTTGTCAGCAGCACACATATAGTACCTATAGTGTGTTTGTGTCAGCACCTATAGGACTTATAGTGTGTTTGTGGCAGCACACATAGGTCCTATATTTTCTTGTCAGCAGCACACATATAGTAGCTATAGTGTGTTTGTGTCACTCAGCACCCATAAGACTTATAGTGTGTTTGTGGCAGCACACATAGGTCCTATATTTTCTTGTCAGCAGCACACATATAGTACCTATAGTGTGTTTGTGTCACTCAGCACCCATAGGACTTATAGTGTGTTTGTGGCAGCACACATAGGTCCTATACTTTCTTGTCAGCAGCACACATATAGTACCTATAGTGTGTTTGTGTCAGGACCCATAAGACTTATAGTGTGTTTGTGGCAGCACACATAGGTCCTATATTTTCTTGTCAGCAGCACACATATAGTACCTATAGTGTTTTTGTGTCACTCAGCACCCATAGGACTTATAGTGTGTTTGTGGCAGCACACATAGGTCCTATATTTTCTTGTCAGCAGCACACATATAGTACCTATAGTGTGTTTGTGCCAGGACCCATATGACTTATAGTGTGTTTGTGGCAGCACACATAGGACCTATATTTTCTTGTCAGCAGCACACATCTAGTTCTTATAGTGTGTTTGTGTCAGCACCCATAGGACTTATAGTGTGTTTGTGGCAGCACACATATGACCTATATTTTCTTGTCAGCAGCACACATATAGTACCTATAGTGTGTTTGTGCCAGGACCCATAGGACTTATAGTGTGTTTGTGGCAGCACACATAGGACCTATATTTTCTTGTCAGCAGCACACATAGTACCTATAGTGTGTTTGTGTCAGCACCCATAGGACTTATAGTGTGTTTGTGGCAGCACACATAGAACCTATATTTTCTTGTCAGCAGCACACATAGTACCTATAGTGTGTTTGTGTCAGCACCCATAGGACTTATAGTGTGTTTGTGGCAGCACACATAGGTCCTATATTTCCTTTTCAGCAGCACACATAGTACCTATAGTGTGTTTGTGTCAGCACCCATAGGACTTATAGTGTGTGTGTGGCAGCACACATAGGTCCTATATTTCCTTGTCAGCAGCACACATAGTACCTATAGTGTGTTTGTGTCAGCACCCATAGGACTTATAGTGTGTTTGTGGCAGCACACATAGGTCCTATATTTCCTTTTCAGCAGCACACATAGTACCTATAGTGTGTTTGTGTCAGCACCCATAGGACTTATAGTGTGTGTTTGTGGCAGCACACATAGGTTCTATATTTTCTTGTCAGCAGCACACATAGTACCTATAGTGTGTTTGTGTCAGCACCCATAGGACTTATAGTGTGTTTGTGGCAGCACACATAGGACCTATATTTTCTTGTCAGCAGCACACATAGTACCTATAGTGTGTTTGTGTCAGCACCCATAGGACTTATAGTGTGTTTGTGGCAGCACACATAGGTCCTATATTTCCTTTTAAGCAGCACACATAGTACCCATAGTGTGTTTGTGTCAGCACCCATAGGACTTATAGTGTGTTTGTGGCAGCACACATAGGTCCTATATTTCCTTGTCAGCAGCACACATAGTACCTATAGTGTGTTCGTGTCAGCACCCATAGGACTTATAGTGTGTTTGTGGCAGCACACATAGGTCCTATATTTTCTTGTCAGCAGCACACATAGTACCTATAGTGTGTTTGTGTCAGCACCCATAGGACTTATAGTGTGTTTGTGGCAGCACACATAGGACCTATATTTTCTTGTCAGCAGCACACATAGTACCTATAGTGTGTTTGTGTCGGCACCCATAGGACTTATAGTGTGTTTGTGGCAGCACACATAGGTCCTATATTTCCTTTTCAGCAGCACACATAGTACCTATAGTGTGTTTGTGTCAGCACCCATAGGACTTATAGTGTGTTTGTGGCAGCACACATAGGTCCTATATTTCCTTGTCAGCAGCACACATAGTACCTATAGTGTGTTTGTGTCAGCACCCATAGGACTTATAGTGTGTTTGTGGCAGCACACATAGGTCCTATATTTTCTTGTCAGCAGCACACATAGTACCTATAGTGTGTTTGTGTCAGCACCCATAGGACTTATAGTGTGTTTGTGGCAGCACACATAGGTCCTATATTTTCTGGTCAGCAGCACACATAGTACCTATAGTACTACAATGGCTGGAAGACAGCCAAGGAGAGGCAGACCTTCCAGAGCAAGAACACAGGGCAAGAAGGCTCTGTTTCTAGAGACAACAGTGCTGGTCGTGGACGTGGTCGTGCATCGTCATCAGCACGTGGCCATGGGACACGCTTGTCTTTGTTTTCGGCAGATGGACATGTTGAGCCGTATCATGCCGAAGGCTTGGTAGAATGGATGACCAAGCCCTCCTCATCCTCCTCATCCTCTCTCACCCAAGCTCAGATGACTGGCAGAGCAGCTGCAAACGCGTACTCAATGGCATCATCAGCCACCCCTTCCCTAGACCCACCATGTCCTCCTGAGGAGTCCCCCGAACTGTTTGAGCACAGTGTTGGGTACATGCTCCAGGAGGATGCCCAACAATTCAAAGGTTTGGATGATGATACCCAGCTTGAGGAAGGCAGTAGTGTGCGCGCAGAGAGAGGGGATGCTGAAGGACAGCAATCTGGCAGTACTGTTCCACCAGCTGCAGCTTACTGCCAGGTTTGCTCTAGTGGTGAAGAGGGAGGGGATGATGAGGTCACTGACTACACGTAGGTGCCTGAAGGGAGAGAGGAGGAGGAGGAGGAGGATGCGGCGTCACATGTCCAACGAGGCAGGATGCCCCCTGGAGGCCAGCTAGAGGCCAGCACACCAACTATATCACACCGCAGAGCTCCGCCTGTTGAGGGCGCTGCCTCTGCACGTTATCAGAAAAGTTCTTTGGTGTGGGCCTTTTTTGAGATGAGTGCATCAGATCGCACCACTGCTATTTGCAATATTTGTCTCAAGCGTATCTCGCGTGGCCAAAACATCATCCGCTTGGGCACCACAAGCATGAGCAGACATATGTCGACCTGCCATGCAGCTCGTTGGCAAGCACACATAAAAGACCCACACCAAAGAACAAAGCGGACCTCTCCTTGCTCCTCATCAGCTGGGATCTCCATCCCCACTATATCTTCAGTCCTCTCTGAAAGCTGCTCTGAGAGGACTGAAGGTGTAGAATTAGGTATGTCACAACCAAGTACTTGCAGTACACCGACGTCCGATTGTAGCAGGCAAATTTCCCTGCCCCAGCTGCTGGACCGTCAAAAGAAGTATACTCCCAGCCATCCACATGCCCAGCGGTTGAATGCTAGCTTGGCTAAATTGCTAGCACTTCAACTGCTGCCTTTTCAGTTGGTAGACTCGGCCCCCTTCCGTAAGTTTGTTCAATGTGCGGTTCCTCAGTGGCAGGTTCCCAAACGCCACTTTTTCTCACGGAAGGCGATTCCGTCTCTCTACCGGCATGTGGAAGGCAATGTCCATGCCTCGCTGGACAGGGCGGTCAGCGGTAAGGTGCATATTACCGCTGACTCATGGTCCAGCAGGCATGGACAGGGACGTTATCTTTCTTTCACGGCCCATTGGGTCACTCTATTGGCAGCTGGGAAGGATGCAGGACAAGGTGCAGTAGTGTTGGAGGTTGTTCCGCCACCACGCCTCCAAAATGCTACTACTGGTTGTGACACACCTCTCTCCTCCACCCCCTCCTCTTCTTCTTCCTCCATGCTCTGTCCTCGGAACCAGCGGTGCTCCGTAGGCGTACAAGGGGCTACGCGAGTACGCAGGCAAAAAGATGCCATGCCGTGCTTGCGCTGGTGTGTTTGGGGGACAGGAGCCACACTGGGGCAGAGGTTCTGGCAGCTCTGCAGGGGCAGGCCGAGAGGTGGTTGACGCCACGCCAGCTTAAGCCAGGAATGGTGGTTTCTGACAATGGCACCAACCTCCTCTCCGCCCTGCGACAGGGGCCGCTCACCCATGTGCCCTGTATGGCTCACGTCCTCAACCTGGTGGTGCAGCTGTTCTTGGGCAGGTACCCAGGCTTACAGGATGTCCTGAGGCACGCCAGGAAAGTCTGTGTGCATTTCCGCCGATCTTATAATGCCAGTGCTCGGCTGACTGAGCTGCAAAAGGAGCTGAACCTGCCCAAGAACCGCCTAATATGTGACATGCCCACCAGGTGGAACTCAACGTTGGCCATGCTGCAGCGACTGCACACGCAGCAGAGGGCCATCAATGAGTACCTTTGCGACTACGGCACCAGGACAGGGTCAGGGGAGCTTGGCTTTTTTTCCCCACGCCAGTGGAGCATGATCAGGGATGCATGCACTGTCCTCTCACCATTTGAGGAGGCCACGAGGATGGTGAGCAGTGACAGTGCATGCATCAGTGACACTGTACCTTTTGTCCACCTGTTGGAGCATACGCTGCGTGGGATAATGGACAGGGCACTTGAGGCAGAACAGAGGCAGGAAGAGGAGGACTTCCTTGCCTCTCAAGGCCCCCTTTATCCAGACAGTGTTCCTTCTGTCCCACCCATCACACAGGAAGAGGATGAGGAGGAGGAGGAGGATTGTGTGAGCATGGAGGTGGAGCCTAGCACTCAGCATCAGCAGCAGCAGCAGCAGCAGCAGCAGCAGCAGCAGCAGTCTTTTAGGGATGATGTACAGTCCCAACAAACCAGTGGACTTGTACGTGGCTGGGAGGAGGTGGCTGGCGATCATGTCGTCCTCAGTGACGCAGAAGACTCCGGACCGAATGCCTCAGCTAACCTACGTTGCATGGCCTCCCTGATCCTGCAAAGCCTGCGGAAGGATCCTCGTATTCTTCGGATCAAGGAGAGGGACCATTACTGGCTGGCCACTCTCCTTGATCCACGGTACAAGGGTAAGGTTGCGGACCTTATCTTGCCGTCGCAGAGGGAGCAGAGGATGAGACATCTCAGGGAGGCCTTGCAGAAAGGTCTGTGCACGTCTGACCGATGTGTTCAGACAATTTTTTAGTCCGCAGCCCCAAGGTATGATCGGTTCCAGCAACCATCGCCAGCGTCTGATATACATGGTGCAGGAATACCTAGGGGCAAGGTCAGACTTGGACACCTTTCCCACCAAAGATCCTCTGGCTTACTGGGTCTTGAGGATGGATCACTGGCCAGAGCTTGCACAGTATGCAATTGAGCTACTGGCCTGTCCTGCATCCAGCGTTATTTCCGAACGCACATTCAGTGCTGCTGGAGGATTTGTCACTGATCACAGGGTGCGCCTGTCCACCGACTCGGTTGATCGACTGACATTCATAAAAATGAATCAGTCTTGGATCACCACCAGCTACCAGGCACCTGAAGCGGATATAACTGAATAATTTATAATTTTACATCCCTTCAAGACTGCCTATGCTGATGCTGAGTGACTGTCCTGTTATGTTCACTGACTATCCTCTTCCTCCTCCTCAATGATCCATTCCTTGATAGCTTGGAAGAACACACCAGTGTCTAAGGCACAATTTTTCAGCCCCTGTATAACAGGGGCGTGTAATTACAATTTTTTAAGCAATGCTTCGCAACATGTCTGACTGCTGTGCTCCAAGTACAGTATCTGTGAGGGGTTGCAGTGTTGTGGCACCAGCACCAGTGCCTAAGGCACAATTTTTCAGCCCCTTTTGGGGCGTGTAATTACAATTTTTAGTCAATGCTTTGCAACAGGTCTCATTGCTGTGCTCAGAGTACAGTATCTGTGAGGGGTTGCAGTGTTGTGGCACCAGCACCAATGCCTAAGGCACAATTTTTCAGCCCCTGTTTAACAGGGGCATGTAATTACAATTTTTTAAGCAATGCTTCGCAACACGTCTGACTGCTGTGCTCCAAGTACGGTATCTGTGAGGGGTTGCAGTGTTGTGGCACCAGCACCAGTGCCTAAGGCACAATTTTTCAGCCCTGTTCAGCAGGTGCATGCAATTACAAATCTTGATCTAATAACTCACAGCAGGGTCCATTCCTGTGCCCACCAAGAGTAACTGTGAGGGATTACAGTCTTGTGGCAACACCGTCCACCACCACCACCACCACCAAAGGCCCAATTTTTCTGCCCTGTTCAACAGGTGCATGCAATTACAAATTTTGATCTAATAACTCACAGCAGGGCCCATTCCTGTGCCCACCAAGAGTAACTGTGAGGGCTTACAGTCTTGTGGCTACACCAACATCTAATGGGGAAAATTTCTGCAGAGTATATACGGCAGGCCCCTACTTTCAAACATCCAACTTACAAACGACTCCTACTTGCAAACGGAAAGAGAAAACAGGAAGTGAGAGGAAATCTACCCCTAGGAAGGGAAATTCGATCCTGTTAGATTTAATTTGGGAAAAAGGTATCTCCTCTCTACTGATGCTTTATCACCAATCCTTGTTTCAATTAAAACCCCACTTTTCCAAAAACATTTGTCATTGGGACGGAAAGTGAGGTGAAATGTTCTGAACAGATGTGCAAAGACAGCAAATGTTACAGGGGTGATAACCCCTCCCTATGTTCTCCAAAAAGCTTAAAAATGGATTTTTTGGGGATGGAGCTACACTTCATAATGTACCTGTTCAGATTCTACTTAAGAACAAACCTACAGTCCATGTCTTGTTTGCACCGCCTGTATACTGCTGTTCAGAGTATATAGGGTTGTAGGTATAGGGTTTTATTTTGGGTGCGGGGTCCCCCTTAATATCCATACAAGACCCAAGGGGCTGGGGGGGGGGGGGGGGGTGATGGGGTAGCCATGCCATTTTTCGCAAGGATTTGCAGCCATATGGCCAGGAAAAGACATGACATTAAAGCCGCAAGTGGTTTTAAATGGCTTCTTTTTTTCATTTACAAATGTAATTTTGTGCAGGGACAGTTCTAAACACGGGAAACACATGCCACTTCACAGGCATACTTTAGACACCCCCCAGGTACCATATTTAAAGGAAAATTTCACTTTTTTTTTTTTCACTTTATGCATCATTAAAATGACTGCCCCCGAAAAAACGTTAGTTTTTAAAAGTTATTTTTGCATTGATATATGTCCCCTGGGGCAGGACCCGGGTCTCCAAACCTGTTATATGACATTAACATGCATATTGGCCGTTGTAATTAGCAATTTTGATTTCGAACGTTCGCGTCCATTGTAACGAATAGGGTTCGAAAATTTGCGCGAACTTTCGTCCGTTCGAAGGTTCTGGTGCGAACCGAACCCGGGGGTGTTCGCTCATCACTAATCAGGGGTCCCTGTTCAAGTCAATGAGAGATGGGCCTATATTAGTGTAAGGTACACACAGGGAAGAGAAGGAGTCATGAGTCTGACGTGGGCCCACCCACATCACTACTGGTAAATATCAGGTCAGCTCTCAGCACTTAAGGTATACCTGCTTGTCATATGCTTGTTTGCTGTTTGTATCTAGACTTTCAACTACTCACCAATAAATATTGTTATTGTGTTTAAAGATTTCACTCTTGGTCAAAGAACTCTCATTTAACCCACATCATATCTTTGAGATAATAAATCTTAAATATAATAAACGGGTAATATAATTGGCGACCAACAAAGTCGAGGACAGGACTAAAAGTATTTAATATAATATCAAGATTTGTGTAATGCAGATTAAGGTTATTGGGGTGAATTTAAAGAGTCAATTTTTCCGGTAGTTTGGAGGTCACAGCAAGTTTATCTAGGGAAAAATATAGGTAAATGTTTTTGTTTTATTAGTGAGTATTAGATTAACTCTAAAAAATAAGGAGGGAGGATACACCACATATTTTGTTTTGGTTAATATTCCGTAATTATAATTGAAAAAGTACACTGGAAGTATCATTATAACCGGTCATATAATAAGGAGGATGTGCTGAGCGGGAAAAAATGTTGCTTTTCTTTTTTCTTTATTTTGTGTTTTATTGGAAAGAGTGTGGTCCTTGTTGTTTTGTGGAAAAATTTTGCAATCATTTTTTTTTTGTTTGTTTTCTTTTTCCTCTTTTTTCCCTGGTTTAGTTTTTATGCTTTATTTTTATCTTTAAGACACAAAAACGTGACATGCTTGTTTACTGTTGTGTTTAGGTTGAAACAGGTTCAACGGGTTTTTGGTTGTTCTTTAAATTGTATGTCCACTAAAGGAATAACGGAAAATTTATATCAAATACTTACCGTAATTTTCCTTTCCTGATGGACTCCATGGCAGCCTACGTATGGGTTAATCCTGCCTCTCATACCTCATAGGACCCCAGTCCCATAAATCTTTGCTCCTAGCCAGATATCGTGTTCCATAACTTAGCCTACTCCAGCAAAGGGGAGGGAGACTCCTGCTGCCATGGAGTCCATCAGGAAAGGAAAATTATGGTAAGTATTTGATATAAATTTTCCGTTTTCCTGACTGATTCCATGGCAGCCTATGTATGGGAACTAGCTAGCCATACAAACTCGGGTGGGCACAATTTGCTGGTTCAACAAAAAAAAGGTTTAATTGGCACCGTTTAAACAGATAAAACATTTAAACCAAAATTAACAGAGGAAAGAGCCGCTGGCTCAACACAATAGTGCCTCATGAAAGTGTTTATTGATGACCAAGAGGCTGCTTTGCCGATCACCTCCGCCTATACGTGTCGGGAGGCCGCCCATGATGTTGACATACTCCTGGTAGAATGAGCAGTCACTGTTTCTGGAGGAACCAGTCCTTTAGCCGCATATGCCCTTTGGATAGCCTGGACAATCCAACTTGCAATGGTTCTAGAGGAAGCACGTAAACCCCTGTTCTTTCCATAAAAGTAGACAAACAGATGATCTGATCTTCTGAAGGGTGCAGTAGCTTCTAAGTAGCTTTTCAAGACCTCACCGACATCCAAAGGATGGTTAGTTGAAGAATCCTCTGACTGAAAGTTTGGGAGAACAATTTCCTGGTTCTCATGAAACACTGATGATACTTTAGGATTTGATCCTAGCATTGGAACCAAAACTACCCGATCAGGGAAGAAGGTAAGGAAAGGCTCTTTAGAACCTAGAGCACTGATTTCCGACACTTTTTACCTTTTAGCCGATGTTATGGCTATTAGAAAGGCTGTTTTAAGGGAAATGTCCTTCATGGATAGTTCATCCATCCGCTGGAAAGAATCTTCTGAGAAAAAATCTAGCACAAGAGGAAGATCCCATTTAGAGAACCTTGGTTTCCTCTAAAGCCTAAGCCTTGATGCTCCTCTGAAAAAATTGTCTGGTAAGTGGATTCCTCGCCCAGGAAATACCAGTAAAAGCAGATATTGCCGAAACTTGAACTCGTAGGGAGCTCACAGACAAAGGGAGATCCAACCCTGTCTGGAGAAATCCTAGAACATCTTTTATTTCTAGATTACTACAGGAACCCCCAGAAGAAGAAATATAGTCCATAAATTTAGACCAGATTCTCTGGTAAAGTTTATTTTTACCTTGCCTTCTGGCGTTCAGCAGGGTAGCAATTGCTGAACTTGGGCAACCTAATGCTTCCAGCCTCTTCCTCTCAACCACCAGACCATCAGATGGAGATGGGACGGACATGGATGAAGCGATGTTCCCTGTAGAAGAAGATCTGACCTGGAGGGAAGCGGAACTGGGTCCCGGTAACTCAACTGCAACAGGAGCGGAAACCATGGCCTGTTGGGCCAGTATGGGATGATCGCCACTATCTCTGCCGTCTCGTGTCTGAGTCTCGAAAGGAACCGAAGAATGATCGGAACTGGTGGAAAGGCATAGGTCTTGTGGAAATTCCACTGATCCGTGAGAGCATCCACTCCCATGGCTTGGGGACAGCGATACCTGGTATAATAATTCCTCATCTTGGCATTGCAAGGAGATGCAAATAGGTCCACTTCCGGAATCATTCCCAATGACAGGATCCAGTCGAAGACTTCCGAGTGGAGAGACCACTCGTTGTTGTCCAAGGAGGTTCTGGACAGAAAGTCCGCCTGGATATTTTGGACTCCAGGAAGATATACTGCCGTCAGGTCCTTCAAGTTCGCCTGAGCCCAGGACATAATTGGACTCACTTCCTTTCAAATAGAGAGACTGTGAGTGCCCCCCTGTCTTTTGATGTACGACACCGCCGTCGTATTGTCCAATCTCATGAGGACTGAGGCTCCCGATGTCAGATGGAGAAAAGCCCGAAGGGCCTGGAAGGCAGCTCGAATCTCCAATACGTTCGAGACCACCCCCTGGGATGGAAAATCCCACCTGCCCTGGGCTACCTCTGACCGACACAGAGCACCCCAGCCTCTGCTGCTGGCATCTGTCATTACCGTTATCCAGGAAACTGGAGCTATTGAATGGCAGTTGAGAAGATTCCTTCGTTGCAGCCACCAGGGGAGACTCTCCCGCATGGAGGGAGTTATCCGGATCCAGTGATCCTGTAAACTTGGATTCCATTGTTGGAGGAAGCCTTTCTGAAAGGGCCGCATCCTCCATTGCGCCCATTTTACCATGGGGGCTGTTGCCTCCATGGTGCCTATTATCTTGAGGCACTGGGAGGACCTGAGAAAAGGAGCTGACATTGCCAGATGAATCCTGTCCCGAACTACTGGGATCTTCTCTAGAGGAAGAGAGATAGTGCTCTTCACTGTGTTGAACTGTGTCCCTAGGAAAACTAGAGACTGGATTGGCTCCAGATGACTTTTTTCTTGGTTCAATAGCCAGTCGAATTCTGTCAGGGTAGATATGACTTGCTCCCGGTGTGACAGTAGTTGTTCTCTGTCCTGAGACAGTAGGAGTAGGTCGTCGAGGTAATGATGTAATCGAATACCTCGGACTCTGATCAAGGCGACCAAGGCGAATAAGAGCTTGGAAAACACCCGCGGCAATGTCGTAAGCCCGAACGGGAGACATATGAATTGGAGGTGTTTCTGACCCACCGAGAACCGAAGATATTTTTGGAAGTCCTTCGCTATTGGTACATGGAAGTACGCGTCTTTTAGGTCTATTGACACTAGCCAATCGCCTGGTTGGATTGTCTGGCGAATGGTCAACAACGTTTCCATCTTGTATTTTTCCTTTCTTATAAAAGAGTTCAAGTAAGTCAGGTCGATAACCGGCCTCCAGGAACCGCTCTTTTTGAGGACCATAAAGAGGGGTGAGTAGATCCCCTGAAACTTTTCCTCTGACGAGACTGGAATGGCGGCACCTTGGGTGATAAGCGATTCCGTGTAGGTCAGCAGAACCTTTCTCTTCTCTTCCGACAAAGGA
This sequence comes from Lithobates sylvaticus, assembly GCA_028564925.1. Lineage (NCBI taxonomy): Eukaryota > Metazoa > Chordata > Amphibia > Anura > Ranidae > Lithobates > Lithobates sylvaticus. The sequence goes on along the minus strand of CM053026.1, from coordinate 446,140,613 downwards.
AGGCTTGTGGGAATGAACCGATGTATGGGCGGATTGTCGAACACCCAGGTGTGTCCTGTAGAAATTGTCTTTATGACCCAGATGTCACTGCCAGTGTTCCATCCACAAGATGACTACTTTAACACAATGGCATCCATACACTCCCTCGGGTACCTCTAAAACGATGTGTACAAAGAAAGGTTGCATCTCCCCAAAATGCTCATTCAAGTTCAAGGCCAATGGAAAGCACCACACACTGCCTGCTGCACTGTCAAAGACAATAGGTACTTATGCCGTTGTGATGTGTTCGAAATCAACACTCCAGTCTGGTCTAAGCAATGACCCAGATCCCACAGCCAAAGTAGCAAGGTACCCCCAACTGGAAATCCAAGCCAACCACATTAAGAAACCAGTCCAATTGAGATGGAAGCTAACTGCCCCGTGAAGTTGACAAAATGGAGAACACCAAGCACAAAGGTTACCTATCACATGGATGGACTGTAGTGTGTCTACCAATCACCAGACATTCCTCTATGGGGGTCAGTCGTGTCCAATACTCTATCCAATCTACTCTACACTATTTTTGGGGAAACTGTAGTAACCCCCATACCAGTGTTAACAGAAGAATATATCATTGAGAGTACACCTGATGTCCCAGATCCTATACCATGCATACCCAATTTTGATATCAAAATTGATACACTGTCAGTATACCTTCACAATCTGCTTGCAAGGAAGGATACCCATATAATTCAAATTAGTAATGATATGGTGAAGACAGGAAAAAGGTTGAATGAACTTTTACATGATGGGGATTTCAGCTTAGTCGCCACTAGGACCTAGGTGGAAATGGGAATAAAAGGTCTCCTCATATTGCAATGTGGGTTACTGTTCTTTATGACAGACATTGTGATATATCTTGGCCGACTTCTTAGATGGCAGAGGGAGAAATTTAAATCACTAATGGAGATTAGACATAAACAGTTACTCACTTGAGTGTGGCCTCATCTCATCTGTCTCAACTGTTGCCTTATGAGGAGTTTATGAGTAATCTCCATTAGCAACTGGGAATATTTTATTGTATGAAATATTGTTGTTGGTAAGGGGTTAACCTAGCTAGCTGTACACATATGACATGCTTTAGATTTAGAACCTAATTTATTCAACAGTTACTTTTGATCTGCAGGAATGTTAGGTGTGTGTTATGGGAGATGCTCTGCTATTACCCGTCGTAAATTCAAATGCAAGGAAGAGATACCATCTGAGTTAAATACTGTAGTGGAGACTTGACAGGGCCAAATTCATTAGCTAGATAAAGGACTTGTAGTGCCCTGTGTTAACCCACCCTTTATCCACTTCAAAGGGTGTTTGATATGCTGAGAATGTTTCTTTGATCTGATCATGGACAATTTTCCCTCGTCTATGACCATGCATAGTAATGTGCCCCATTCAAGAGAAGGTGATGACCTTCTCTTTAATTAATTTCTCTTCTAACTAATTATCTCCCCAAGAGAGGAGGTGCTAGTGAGGGGCTGAGCTATGCTAAATTAAGGGGAAGGGGAAATTGTCCAATCTTGGAAGAGATATGCCCAGAGGGAGGAGAGGGGTAACATTGTTCCACCAATGAGGGGGGCTCTGTTCAAGTCAATGAAAGATGGGCCTATATTAGTGTAAGGTACACACAGGGAAGAGAAGGAGTCATGAGTCTGACGTGGGCCCACACACATCACTACTGGTAAATATCAGGTCAGCTGCCAGCACTTAAGGTATACCTGCTTGTCATATGTTTATTTGCTGTTTGTATTTTGATATTTTGAGAAATATACTGTATTCTTATTATTATTTTAACCTAATATTGTCTTCCTTTGTGTAGATGGCTGTGTATTAGATAGACTTTCAACTTCTCACCAATAAATGTTGTTATTGTGTTAAAGCTTTAACTCTTGGTTAAAGAACTCTCATTTAACCCAGATCATATCTTTGAGATATTAAATATTAAATATAATAAACCGGTAACACATCTGTGCAATAAAAACTTTCTTTTATACATTTGATGATTGGCTGCATTAAAGTCATATGGGAGACATTTTTTCTATTGTATCTAATTAAGGGATGTGGCAGCCTCTGACTCATGAGGCTTCACCTATCTTCTTACTGACAAGATTACTAGGTGAAAATAAAGGAAAAAAACCCCGCCCCCCCCCCCCCCCAAAAAAATGGAGCCATCACATCTGGTAACCTGTATGAACATCAGATTCCTGGCAGAAAATTTCTGTATAAAAGTGCAAGGATGGGCTGTAAAGTAAATGCTAAGTTTTGCATGTATGCATACAAGCACATAAAAATTCTTCTATTTTTTTTAGGTTGTATCGTACATGTATATGCATGCACACACGTGCATAAATTACTGTCCAGCAATGCAGAGTTTTGTACTTTTGTGTTACTTATCTATAGGCAGCACAAATTTATTTGTCTGTGTGTATAGTCCATTAAAAACAATGTGCTGCATTTAGAGCAATAGAAACAAAAATCTACTAATGCTAATAGTGGATTCTATTGGATGTCTATTGAGGGGATGTAGAAAAGCGATTAATCTGAGCCAGAGATAAAATGAAAGATTCTTGAGAAATACAATCTTGTGGTAGTTAAATAACTGTTTAATGCAAAAATAAATAACAATTGCACACCAATACATTCTTTTATAAGTGATTTCAGTGTTTTGATGAAACTATTTTGACTAGCTAAAATAGAAAATGCTGCTAAAATAACTGATACAGCTCACTGGATCAACCCCTTTATGTTGTGTAAGGGCTCAGGTTTGTATCTTATTTTTTTATATGATTTAAAAGCAAAATACCTTTGTTTCATTTTAGTAATTTATTTCATGCCTCAGGGTACCTTAATCAATGATGACTGTGCCATGACCTTTTTATTAAGAAATATTTTGCCTAAGCATAAAGCACTGTTCTTATTAATAATGGTCATGTGGTTTAGCTTTTGTCTATGATATGGTTTCTAATTGATTTCATGATTTATACATTATGTGCACAATGCAGTGGATTTTTTCTGGTTGAGGCCCAGTAGGATAATTTTGTGGTTTGGCCAAGATTAACCTTTATTTTGGCAAAAACCTTTTGTGTTGTGCAACTTTTATAAACAAAATTTCCCTGGTAGAAAGTGAGAAACTGTCTATACATTGAGAACATGTCTTCTATAAAGTTTAAAATATACAAACTATATAAAAAAAATATAAGAACTCCTAGTTGGCGCCGCTCACACAGCAATCAAATTTAACTTTAAAACAATAGTTGGAAAATGTACTGTGCATGTATGCAATGAATTTTATCTCTAACCTTTAGGACATTCCTAGTAATATTTTCCAAGATTTTACACAGTTTGCCATAATTTGCCAATTAGATAGTTCTTGACTAAATATTAGACAACTAGTAAAGATAATTTTGTAACACCATGTGGCAGGACTGGTTGGAGGTTCCAGGCCTAGCTCCCCGTCAGTTGGTCAAATACAGGCTATTGCAGGGGTAAAGGTTAAATCAAAATGGATAATTCTGGACCTAGAGTTGATTATATGACCGTTATGGGGAATTGAGTTTTTAACGGGCTGAGCAGCCTACAATGATGTATTATCATCCCAGGGCTCTGGGAATCGATTCAATCCCTTATTATATATCTAATGTGTATTCTGAATGGTTTTATGTTCTTTCTTTCTTCTCTCTATCTTTGTTGTCTTTTTTGACCCATGCAGCCACTAGTACTATGAGACTCTCCTTTGTGAATAAAGGCTCAAAGACAGATTAATGTAACCTATATACCAGTTGTCGACTTCTGTAGTTATGTTACTGTATTATACATTTGTATTTGGCACTATGGTAATTCAAATAAAACCTTTTCTGATTTAAAAAAAAAAAGATAATTTTGTATAGGCATCCATAATGAAACCTTAAGGCTCCAAACACACTAGTGTTTTTTTTAAGCTAAAAAAACACTGGAAAAAAAAGCTGGCTAAAAAAACTCTACTCTGGTAATAGCTATTTGTAGTAGCATTTAAGCAGAGTTTTAGGAGCATTTAAAAGTGTTAAGGAGCGTTAGGAGCGTTAGAGTTTTATTAGCGTTTTTGCAGTGAAAGGAAAAAAGAAGCTCAAAAAATGCTATTAGGGGCATTTATCAGCCTTTCTGTTGGAAAAACGCTCCAAGAAATTCTACAAAAACTATTTTTTTCTGCTCCTAGATGCTGAAGCTCAAAAAACGCTAATAGCCTAAAGTAGTGTGTATGGGCACATAGGATAACACTATTTAGCTTCTAGGAACAGAAAGAAAAATGCTAGTGTGCATGGAGCCTTAGGTATGCTGCAAATGCTGGGAAGATTTATGGAGTATTTCCAGCTGACCATGTTGACCAGGAGTGTCAGACATGTGGGATGGTATCCATACAGCAAAGAAGCTTAGAACATCCAGCCACACTTCTATTTTATGTACGAACTCACATGCATTTAGGGGTGCTTTGACAGGGCTTCCCCAAAAACAGGGGCAATCTTCCCAAAGCACCGGTGATTGATGTTGATGTGCTTCAGTCTCTTCATCACCTATGGTGCCCAGGAAAGGAGACTGGCAGGGGTTAGCTTCTATGTTATCTACCCATAGAAGGTACCCATAGGTTTTGGTCACCCCTTTCCTGGTGGACTGTTTTTTTGGTCTCTCTAAGCCTAAAGTAGTTTACATACTTTATCTGTAGCTGTTAGCACTTACAGTATAGTAAATCCCTACTGTGGGCTGGATTTGGTTGCTAGGGAGGGCAATGATATCACTCAGTCAGTAAAGATAGTACCAGGCCTAGCAATTGGCTGTTATAGCCACTGTTACACTGTTAAAAGAGTGGATGTCACATATTCCCAAACACGCAGAAACGCAGGGTATTGTCAACACTGACAGAGGCAGGGGAAGCGCTAGCAAAATCAGCATAAGTGGAGCAGGGGGCTTTACAGAAATGCTATTACTTTACCCTGCATAAGCAAGATGACAGTGTCTCTTAACTAATTTTACCTTTCTAGGGTCCAAGTCTTTTCAAGTATTGGCAAAAGAGAGGAAGAATGAAGACCTCCCTCTTCCCTGCTCAAAATCTATTTAGGCACTGGGCACACATGTGACATCATTACCCACATTTGAACTTATTTCAAATATGGGCAATAATGTCATAAAACCATGCTCAATGCAAAAAAACTTGTTTGAGCAGAAAAGAAAGAGGTCTATGTTCCTCCTTTCTCTATTTTGTGCAGATGCTGAATCAGGTGCAGTGAGACATCTTTGTACATTGGTGGACCCTGGTAAAGTAAATATTTGTTAAAAAAATGTCTAAATATTTTTCATTATTGTGTGTAAGTATTTATTACCTAAATGTACAGTAAGCTAATTATCAAGAGGGAAGTCTGATAGTACATAGGCCCCTATAGGTATATCCTACTGGGTACCAGGGATTCTGAATAGAACGGTGCCTGTCAGCATTGGGCACCAGTGCTTTTGGATGCTGAGGGGCATGTGAACTGGCACTCAAATATTCAGAGGGGCTGAGGCTACATGCTATCTGATCCCTTTCTATGGGATGCCAGCCTGCCAGGGGCGTTAGGCTGGTTCCATGGATGGGGCCAAACAGTTTTGTTTACAAAAAAAAGAATACAAATCAACAAATTAACAATGGAACTGAAATCAAAAAGCAATTTAAACATTTCAGCTTTTATGCCTTTACATACCCATTTAACCAAAGCAGTACTATGGACCTATCTTTGTTAGCAATAACTTTCTCATTACTGGCTTTCTTTTGATGATATTGTCTTTCAATAATTATTTTTATGCAATTCATTGACAAAAACATAATATCTATCAGAAATGTTTCATGCTAAGCACAGCACTTCTCAAAAAATGCATTTCTCACATCATGGTTAGGCTTGGAAATCAGTAGCTATAGCATCAGAGAGGTTCACACAGTAACCCCGCAGGATAAGTACACCAGCAGGTCAACTTGGCAGATGATGCAGTCTCACACAAGGCTTGGGGTCTAAGCACTAACCGGTCATCACCAGAGCTCCTGATGGTGGAGATGGGTTTCACTGTGTGCTAGTGCCAGGTTGTAGTCCTCAGGATCACCCCACCAGGTGAGATACCCAGAGTCTGGTGGCAGATGTAGCAGGTAGGGATCAAGCAGAAGCATAGTCTGTAAACAAGCCAAAGGTTGGTACCAAGTGGTTGCAGGCTGGGATCAAGCAATAGCATAGTCAAGGAACAAGCCAAAAGTTGGTAACAGATGGTGCAGGTAGGGATCAAGTGTAAACATAGTTAAGGAACAAGCCAAAGGTCAGTAATGAGTGGTAGTAAAGATACAGACAGCAGCAGGAGTGAAAGGAGCAAGATATTGGCTGGAGAGAACACAATAATCTGGTAAACAGGTAGTGCAGAGGCATGGCTTAAAGTGTAGTTCTGCTTCAAAAAAAAAGTAAAGTCAGCAGCTACAAATACTGCAGCTGCTGACTCTTAATAATTGGACACTTACCTGTCCCAGGGTCCAGCGATGCGGGGAACAAAGCCACGCTTGTCTCCCCCTCCTCTCTGCAGCGCCAGCATTGTCACTGTTGACGCCTGGCTGTGGCTTCACAGCCGAGCACGCACTGCGCATGTGCGAGCCTCGCTGCGCGCTGTGACTGGCCGGGCAATGATCTGGGACCTGTGATGTGTCCCAGATGATTTCCGAGATGGAGGGGGGAGAGGTGATCTTCCTTTCGACCCGCCGCGGGTGCCCCAGGAGGAAGTGGGAGCTGGAACCTTATAAAAAGTGTGTTTCCGCTCCCCCCCCCCCAAAAAAATGACATGTCAAATTTAGCATGTCAGGGGGTCACCTTTCCTTAAAGCGGAAGTTCCATTTTTGGGTGGAACTCCGCTTTAAATCAAGTAGTTAATGGGAGGAGCAAAGGGTTCAAGGTTCACCAGACACAAAGCAAGTTTGTCCAAGGTATCAAGCAAGAAGCTGTGTAGCATCCCAGGTGGCACAATGAGAAGAGACGCAGCCAGACACTGCAGAGGTTATAGCTTCAGATCCCTATCGTGTCAGCATTCTAGCATAGAATATGTCAAAGTAGAATTTTTCCAGCGTAGCTATTTTAAAAAAGGGGGAATATTATTTTGCATCTTGGTGTGTGGTATTCCTGTTGTTGGTACTATTGCAAGTATTATTATTATTAGTTAAAAAATATTTTTTCTGTACTTTAAAATTACACATTTTATTTTATATGGAACAATAGTTGCAGAGCTTGGTACAAATGAAATATATAGAACCGTGATGAAATATTGCACCAAAGCCAGTGTAGCTCTCCTTTCACCAAATGGACTTGCAGTGCGCAGTCACTGCAAGAATGTGATGCCAGATCATAAGCAGCAATAAAGTGTTCACACCAAATTGATATGTACATCAATCTCAGCTTTCACAGGTTTGGTAAACTCCTTGGTTGTCCTCCACTGCCTTTCACGCTCCTCGGTACAGACCTGGACCATTTAGTTTAAGTAGCAGTGCTCTTCCAGTCTCGTGTTGCTACATTAATAACATTTTATTGACACATTCCCAGCACAGAGGGGGGTTACACTGCAGTACAGCCCACAGCTACCCGTGTGGCTGATGTACAAGTGAAGTTCCAGGGGGCGTATATGGGCTGTATGCAGTGTAACCCCAGTGGAAGCTGAGATTGATGTCCATATAGATTTGGCGTGAATGCTTTATTGCTGCTTATCATCTCCGAGCACATCCTTGCAGTGAGTTTGCAATCTGTCCTTTTGGTAAAAGAAGATCTACACTGGCTTTGGTGCAATATTTTATCACGGTGGTGGATGTGAATCATTCATTGGCATTTTTGGACTGTCGTATGTATAGTGGGTAGGGATGAGCCTGCTGTTCGAGTCTAACGTCGGGTGTTTGTTCTAAAACTAACCAAACATATGGGGCGGTCGCTTTAAATGTGAGCGCCGTGGAATGCCCCATAATGCATTGGTGTATGATGATTGTCCAAAACATACACCTGACCTGCATGCTTTGGCCAATCACAGCGCATTCGGCTGAGAGAGCCATAATTGGCCAGAGTCTCCACACCGATGATGAGAACAGCGCCTAGAACCTGAAGAGCTGAAAGATATGAAGCACATATTATAGTCAGGAAAAAAACACTGAAGAATAAGCAACAGGTAGCCATTGGATTCTCCCCTACCTAATCTACAAATGCTGGTCTTTTGAGGGGGTTGGTAGAATGGTAAGATCTGCAAGAAGAAAAAATAAAGATTGCCATATATAGGTAAATATCAAGCAGCAGGTGGAACAGGATTTACCATAAATACATGCTGCCATAACATGTTTTACCTGGGGGGTAGCAACAAAAGTGGCAGGCTGCAAAGAGCGGTAATAGGCTTTCTAGTAAGGCATCAGCTGCACCTCACCATCAGGCATTTATAAATGTGACTCCACTGGCCCCCCACCTTTGATTGGCTGGATAGAGGTGCGGATGCACAGTGCAATGTGCGTGCCAAGCTGACCTGCACTTCCATCTGCCGCCCCGCCATAACCAAAGCCTTAGCAGATGTGCAAAAGAGACAAAATAGCAGCTCAGGCAGGCTGCACTCTTCATGCAGACCCCCAGACAGGCTGTTAGCTGGTACACATAGGCCACCCTAAGGACCAGCAGCAGGGACTCCCAGCAACAACACAGAGGCATAGACAAACAGCCAGCTCTTTAGACTGGCCAGGTAGGAACGAGAGACCTGGTCCTAACATAGGGGGAAAGAAAAGGAATGCCAGGCTGCAGGTGCGATGCATATTCATGAGTTATGGCCCTAATAGTGTAGTGGGGGGGGGGGGGGTAGGGCCTACCTAGGCATGCTGGCATGTAGATGGTATCTCTGTTTAAACTGTGAATTTTAAACACTGCTGTTTTTTTTTTTAAATGAAGCCCATGACATTTTTTTGTTAACTATTAGAAATTAGACATCCAACGCAGGACTTTCAGTTTAACCTGAATATAGATAGATAAAATTACCTAGAGCCTGGTAATGTAAAAAATAAAAATAAAGACTAGAGCACAATAGCAAAGCAACAAGAAGGTATCACCAGTGCTGGACTTTGACCCATGAGAAATGCAAGTTGAGTATGAAATATAACATATTTATGTTGTTAAATGTGATTGTCTGACAGAAAAGCCTCATCAGTGCTGGCCTATCAATGTGGTGCATAAACAAATGTAATAATTTATTATAGTATTACATTGTTTAGTTGATGAACAATTTGTTCACATGAAATGAGCATTTATCAGTTATTTTTTTTATTTCACAATGAATCATTACTTAATCTAATGAAGCCATATTTAATCCCAATAATTAATGCTTCCTTTTAGCTCTCAAAAGATGCCTCATTGAAATTCAAATTTATCATTTGTTTGAAGCTAGTGGCAAATTAAGGAACAATAAACCATGTCATAATTTTCCAAAAAATTTATTTTACTGCAAAAATACCTTAAAACTGATAAAATAATATGTTTGTGGTTAATTCAGCTGATCTGTTTTTAATGCCTTTACAGAATTAAAAATGCCATTTTCAATAATTAAAAAAAGCACATATCACACCATAAAGAAACTATATTATGCTTTTTGAATTAAAAGCACCCTTTTTACCTGAATGTACAGTCTACACTCTTAATTGCATCTAGTAAAACTTCAGTTGAAACGTATTGTGAATGAACATAAATATACATATAAATAAATTTATGAATACATATAAATTCACCTTTGACAAATGTATTGTTGGAAATTAAAAAGCATACTGCCAATCAACCTGTAATTAGAAATGCATGTGCTTGATGCATTTACATATTTCTAAAAAAAAAAAAAAATTATATACTTATAAGACTTTAGTATATCTTTGTTGTTTGCTTTCATGCCTATGTTTATCTGACAATGTTTTCAAATCTTACAATAGGTTATGTCTCTAAATGGACAACGACAAATGTGTTTAAAGCAACTTCTCCTAAGTAAAACTAGCCAAGTGCACATTTAAGCAAAGGGCCATCTGGCTCTCCTTGACCAAGTTTTTATTAGGAAAGAATCTCCCACAAGAGTTTTTAAAGTTGCATCTGTTATTCATCAGTTACTTTACCCCACATTTCCTGTAAGTGGTTTGTTTGGGTAATAAGCAGTTACTCACATCATTAAATGAACAAAGCCTTTCTGATCACCTGCAGTTCTATTACAAAGACAGTTCCTGAAGGGAATTTAAAAGGTAGTGATTCTGAAGTAACTTGTACTGGACACAGGGGAGCCTAAATTTCAAATATTCTTAAATCTGTCACTTGACCTGGAAGAAAACATAAACACACAACACATGACAGCACATAAAAAAGGCAAGTATAGTGAATTAATTCATTAAAGTTGTCACTCAACACAAAACTTGCGTCTGAAAGAATAAACAAATCCAATAAAGGTGAAGACATAAGAAGTGTGAAACACAGAAAACCATTTGATATGTGTTGAGAAAATAAATTATAGCAGAAAGAGGGCATATAACAATAAATAACAAAACTAACATCATATGCACATGGATAACTGTTCATCTACATTCCCCTCAGATATTAAGACCCCCTTCACACTAAAGCGCCACTAAAGCACCAGACGTTTTTTGCGGTGCTTTAGTGGCAATTTAGCGGCGCTTTTCACGTGCTAGCGGGGCAGTTTTTTTAAGCTTTGGAATCGCTGCCCATTCATTTCAATGGGCAGGGGCATTTTGAGAGCGCTATTTATAGCGCTTCCAACCCACCCCAAAGATGCTGCTTGTGTGACTTTTTCTAATGTCCCCCAAGCGCACTGCCCGAGTGTGAAAGCACTCATTGCAATGAACGGGATGCAGTTTTCAGGTGCTTTTCAAGGCTATTTCTAGCGCCAAAATGCCTGAAAACTGCCTCAGTGTGAAAGGGGTCTAATTGCATGGACAAGGCTCTTTCAGGTGCTTTGAAGAGGAATGCTATGTATGTGTGTGCATGTATTTTTTTTTCTGTTAGTTCTTATGCTAGAGTTGGAGACAGGAGATATGCTTGCTTCACATAAGCATTAAGAACCAACATTTAAAAAGTTACATCCCTGTTCAACATTGTATAATAACTGTCATAAATAAACTTGGAAAGTTACTACATAGTAGGTATTCACAAAATAGTCGATGTGTATAAACCAAGACATTTTGGTGGCTTACCATGCTAAGCATATTTTATTATTTGTGTACTGCTGTTTTTTTGGTACCAGTGCCTATGAACTATTGAGGCACACTGAGGACCATTGTTAATTGAAAGCTTTCTTAGAATTCCAGGTATTGAAAAAATTTCTCTTAGTGGCAAGGATGGTTAATGTTTTTTAAAGTTTCTATTTTTGGAAAATCTTGTTTTTAATTCAGCAACAAGAATATACAGTAATTTGAATTGTCTAATTAGGTACTCTTATAGTGCAGCGCTGCTAAATATTATATGAATTATACTTCATAAATTCTAATAACAATAATAATAATATGTGCAAAAATTATTAAACCTGTCAGTATGTAAACAATCAATCAGTCAGGTTCTTCTATTCAATATAGTTCATATGAATATATATATATATATATATGTATAAATTCTTGATTGTTGTGAACTCCCATTCATATATCAACCACATCAGTGCTCCTCTATAGACAAAGCTTAAACCAGCCGTTATACCTGCTCACCTCAAAATTTAGTAAGATAAACTCAGATGGTAATCTTTACTTTCACTCTGCTATGGTCTCTCTCCTCCACATCAGACCAGCTGCTCAGCGTCAGCTCTCTCAGCTCAACAACGTCCTGGAGTCCTGGGTGATTCCAATAGATTAAAGTAATGATCTTGCCTGCATAGATCTCCATTGCTTTCTCCTTCCTCCACTCTACATAGTGCCCTCCATTTCTATATTTATTAAAATTGCCCCAATAAAAAACACACTTACGTGAGAGCCAATAAAAACTTGCATATACAAAATAGTTTTGTAATAGTCCGCTCACCACTGTGGCTGCGCGACATCACGGGCTCGGCTCCTCCCCTCTATATGCGTATCGTCCTCTGATTGGACTTCCTCAGTAGAGGGCAATTTTAATAAATATAGAAATGGAGAGCACTATGTAGCCTTTGTTTTTGATTACATGATACTGGAGCCGTGTATAGAGGGGTGTCATTGAGCGGTATCTCTGGAGTGGAGGAAGGAGAAAGCAGCGGAGATCTATGCAGGAAAGATCATTACTTTAATCCATTGGAATCACTTGGGAGGTTGAGAGAGCTGATGCTGATGCTGAGCAGCTGGTCTAATGTGAAGGAGAGAGACAGTAGCAGAGTGAAAGTAAAGATTACCATCTGAGTTTATTTTGCTCAATTTTAAGGTGAGCAGGTATAACGGCTGGTGACGGTGTGCACAATTAAGCATTGTCTATAGAGAACGGAGGAGCACTGAGGTAGTTGATATATGAACGGGAGTTCACAACAATCAAGAATTTATACGCACACACATATATATATATATATATATATATATATATATATATATATATATATATATATATATATATATATATATGTATATGAACTATATTGAATGGAAGACTCTGATTGATCGTTTACATACTGACTGGTTTAAAAAAAAATTCACATATTATTATTATTGTTATTAGTATTTATGAAGTATAATTCATGTAATATTTAGCAGCACTTTAAAATAAAAGTACTTAAAGAGGAAAAATTAAAAGTCAGCAGCTACAAATACAGCAGCTGCTGACTTTTAATAATCGGACACTTACCTGTTCAAGGGTCCAGCGATGCGGGGGATCGAAACCCCGCTCACCCCCCCCTTCGCTCAGTGGCGCCGGCATTGTAACTGTGGGCACCTGGCTGTGGCTTCACAGCCGGGCACCCACAGCGCATGCACGAGCGGCATCGCGTGCCGTGATTAGCCGCGCAGTCATCTGGGACCTGTCACGTGTTCCAGATGACTGACAGGAGGGAGGGGGCAGAGATGAGCCAGACTACGAGGGACCCCCTAGCAACAGGCATTTAGAGGTGAGTTAAAAAAAGATTCCAAATGTTTTTTTTTTTTTTTTTTAGGAATTGTAATGACTTTTTTTTGTGTGCAACCCCACTTTAATTTGATTGTGTGGTGAGGTGGATTCACTGAGAGTGTCAGAGCAGCTGTGAATAATTAGTAAAATTTTTCACAAAATTGTATAATATTTAGCACTAAACACTTTAATAACAGTTAGGGGTGGCGCTGATTGTTACATAAACTTAATTTGCATTGTCTGCCACATAATGATCTAATGCAACCTTTTGCTATGATTGTGAGGGAATTGCATGTGGGATCATAGGTTAACTGGGATTAGAAGTACGATGCTGCAAGCAAAGTTAACATTTAAAAATGTATACATTTTTTCATGGAAATTGATGTAAAATATAATATTCTGTGGTTGATATTTGAGGCATGATTTAAGTACAGTATAGTCAATGGGCTTCTTTTGTTAAATGTGTAATATATTTTTGCATTTGCAAAGATAAATGTTGTTTGAAAAATTTATAAAATCTTTAAAAAAAAATCCTTCCTGGCAAATAGACTATATTCCTTGCTCTTGTACATTTACTCCCTCCTATGCGCCCTTGGTATATATTTTTTTTTTTTTTTCTAGTTTTATTAAAGAACTTTCAAAGATCATCATCTTCCACAATAACCAACCAGGGTTTCAAATGCCTACCACAGTCAAAGGAGACTTTGCTAGGCATTTTTGACATTTTCCACTCAATGAATGCTTTGAGCGGCAGCCTGCATCTTAAATCCTGATATCCTAAATGCTGCTGACAGTGGCCCCACATAATGATAATTATGATAACTTATTACTTTCAGACTGCCATGGGATTAATTTTTATCTGAATTGCCAAAACTGGAAAAGAATATGCATATTGCCCAATGTAAGTGGCTTATCGCAGACTCCACTGCAAAATCCCCCGATGCCAGGTTGACTGTTTGCACTCCAGCAAATCAGTTAAAAAAAGAAAATGAATCACTGCATTATGGCCACAGCAACATTTCTTGTTTAGTAAACAGCAGCAGGGGTTACCTCTGAAATGTTCATACTAAAAAAAGTTTCTTTCAGGTTGAAGCATCTCAGGGGTGACCCCAGCTGCTGTTTAACAAACAAAAACAGTTGCTGCAGCCCAGAGTGCAGTGATACATTTTTCTCCCTGACTGACCAAACCGAAAAAGGGGTTTAACTTTGCCAAATGCAATATTCTGAGGGGATTTCAACTGAATGTAAAAGTTCATCATTAAATGTTCTCTCAGAGGTGATAACACACTGTATTAGCAAAATGTGAAAATAATTTAGTTTGGCAATTAGCAATTTCTATATCTGTGTCCAGATCTTACTTTTTGTGTGTGATTATTGCAGAATTGTTATCTGATCAGGTCTTCTAATGACCAAATGCTGCCAAAAATATTTCATTTAATTTACTTATAATGTGCATTTTTCTGGATTGAATTAAATTCCCTTTTTTCTTATTCTTTTGGAGCATGTCTTTATATTATTGAATCTTTTTTTTTTTTTTTTAACACTGAAGCAAAACACTAAGCTTTCACCTGATTTCCTTTGGAATGTTTCCTGTTAAAATAAAACACAAAATAGTAAGTCGATACAGATTTCTTTAACAACCAATATTCGTTCGTATTTTAAGCATCAAACTGTTCTTGTATAGCTTTATTTTCCCATATTTTGACATGGTAAGTCTACTGTTGCTAATTATGCCTCTGTCTTTTATTGTTGGCATTTGATAATGCATTGCTCACACTTGAAAGTCCTATTTAGGTATCTGTGGTCTAGGCAATCAATAGTTCACTTGTTCATAATTAAAAAATGCAGAGCTATTCATCCTCTGAATCTGTATTTGGATTTGTTCTGTAAGAATGCCAGCAGAATCAAATGTTACGAGGCTATTTTCTCTCCATGTTAAGTGTTTTTCATTCATAACAATAGTTTGAAACAGGAAAATACCGTATATACTCGAGTATAAGCCGACCCGAATATAAGCCGAGGCACCTAATTTTAAAGCTCCATGCACACTGAAGCTCAAAAAAGCTTTTTCTGGAACGCCAGATTGCTGGCAGAAAACGCTGGTTAAAAAATTTGCTTTTAACAGCATTTTGTCCATACACACATGGACGTTTTTTTAGCTTTAATGAGCAGTGGAGTTTATGGGCTTTTTTCTGAACGCCAGAAATTTGCGTTCAAAGTGATGTTTTTCACCACCAAAAAAAGCCAAACCCTGATAAACGCTCATAAACGCTGATAAAGGCTCATGAGCGTGCGTTAATTAGCGTTCGGCATTCTATTTTTTCAATGCATTGGGGGAGTTTGGAATGCATTGTGGGATTTTTGGAGTGTCTGTGTATTTTTATTAAAAACGCCCATTAACGTTAACGCTAATAAACGCTCAAAAACGCTAGTACAAAACCAGCGTTTTCTGCCAGCAATCTGGCGTCCAGAAAAAGCTTTTTTGAGCTTCAGTGTGCATGGAGCCTTACACAAACAACTGGGAAAACGTATTGACTCGAGTATAAGCCTAGGGTGAGACATGCGCAGCTACTGTAAGTGGAAAAAAGGGTCAACAATGCCAATTTGCAGCCTCACTGTGCCCATTTTCAGCCATAGATCCCCCAAACTTCAAACTTGGTAGTTAAGGGTTCCTAAATGCCCCCTAGCTGCAGCCCAAAGGGTCCCGAAATTACATTGCTGCAGATGGACACAGTTGACTGACTTTGGGGCCCTGTATCTCGGTGTTACTTGGTGCTAGGAACCCCATATTTGGATATGTTGTAGTGCTAGGTCCACTGGGTTGGCATAACAGATTTGGGGTTCCTAGAACCAAGTGGCCACGAGATACTGGGCCCCAAAGTCAGGTCGGAAAATTTTCTGCTGCAGAATAGTGCTTGACTCGAGTATAAGCCGAGGGGGGCACTTTCAGCACACAAAAAATGTGCTGAAAAACTCAGCTTATACTAGAGTATATACGGTACCACATTTTGGACATTAGGAACTGATGATCACAGTAAAAAAGGATTTATTTCTTATGAGCATCAGCTGCAACTAGTGACCGTAATATGGTATTTTTCTAATCCTTGCAACTCTTATAAATGATAAACATATGACCTGGAAAGAAAATAACCTAGTTACATTGAATTTTGCCAGCATTTACACAGAACACATGTACATGCAATTTAGCAGAACTAATAGCTCTGTGATTTAAAAAAAAAAACACCCAGGCATTTGCATCCTGTCAGACTTAGTTCCAAGTCTTTCTTTAAATGCAGCTGGAACTCTGCAAGGCGTAAGCACTATTCCATTAATTTCATCTACCTATTTGCCCATGCAGCACTAGTTTAATAGTTAGTAAGGTTGAATAAAGACACCAGTCCATCCAGTTCAACCTGAGTGAGTGTCTAAAATTGTCCCTATCCCTGTACATTGCACACTCACATCGGTGCCTACCCTCAAGGAGCCCACAATCCAAGGTCCCCTTTCATATACTAGGGCCAATTTACCTACCTGCATGTCTTTGGATTGTGGGAGGAAACTGTAGTACCCGGAGGAAACCCACGCAGGCACAGGGAGAACATGCAAACTCCAGGCAGGTACTGTCATGGTTGGGATTTGAACCAGCGACCCTTCTTACTGCTAGGTGAGAGTGCTAACCACTACACCACTGTGCCGCCCTAACACAGCTACAACAATACAAACACAGCACTTGGCTAGCCATATTGTTTATTGAGCTGTATGGTAGCTGTGACTCATTCTGAATGCCTTTTCTGTTGATATACAGTACATTTCGTGAAAAATAGCGCAGGTTAAAATATATTTTATTTACAGAGCTAGATTATTTGCTAGTCAGGTAACCATTTCATTTAAAATGTGAGTCAAGATTACATATAACCATGAGCAGAGT
Organism: Lithobates sylvaticus; assembly: GCA_028564925.1. Taxonomy (NCBI): domain Eukaryota; kingdom Metazoa; phylum Chordata; class Amphibia; order Anura; family Ranidae; genus Lithobates; species Lithobates sylvaticus. Next base: position 446,123,570 of record CM053026.1, on the reverse strand, counting down.
CGTGCATAACGTTTAACATGACATACATACTAATGACATACATACATATCATACTAATCACACTAACATGACATGACATAACATGACATACTAACTATTGATGCAATAAACAGTCCTTATTCCAGGAAAAACATATAAATCATATAAAGGAAAACTAAAAAAAATATATATCTCTCCAATATTACACAGTCTTATGTGATAGAGAAGAACAAGTGCAGAGCTTGAGGTAGTGAAAAATATGTCACACTCCTGAATTCCCAGTCAGAGTTCATAGAATTATTCCAAATATTCAGTATGTTATCCACACCGCATGTGACCATCACCAAGAGACATGCCTGCTTACCGTATAAATTTGACCTGTAAAGAGGTCAAAACACCTGTGGCTGATTGCCCTGCCAGGGCCTTTTAAGCTGCAGTTCCACTCGGCACACAAAGATCCAGCAGTCACTTTCTCTCCTGTCCTCTCTTGCCGGTGTTCACAGATGTCCCACTGTGCTGGGGGGCCAATGTGATCCATGGACTGTGATCCAGTATGAGGAGTCCGATGATCTGATGTGATCACAACTGTACTCAATAAATCAATGAAAAAATCAGTAAGGGGAACTCCACGCCAAAATGTAAAAAAAAAACATTGTGGGGTCCCCCTCAAAATCCATACCAGACCCTTATCCGACCAAGCAGTCTGGCAGGCCAGGAAAGGGGGTGGACGAGTGAGCTCCCCCACCTCCTGTACCATACCAGGCCACTTGTCCTCAACATTGGTTCCCCCAAAGGGCCTTGTCCCCACAACCCTGGCTCGGTGGTTGTGGAGGTCTGTGGGCGGGAGGCTTATTGGAATCTGGAAGTCCCCTTTAACAAGAGGGCCCCAGATCCCTGCCCCCCCTATGTGAATGGGTATGGGGTACATTGCACCCCTACCCATTCACCAAAAAAGTGTCAAAAAAGTAAAGACAGTAGACAGTTTTTGACAATTCCTTTATTAAAAAAAAAGTGTCCCACGATATACATCCATCGTCAATAACGCCCGCCGATGGACCCGAAAAATAGGAAAAAATAAATGAAAATACTCCGCCTCGATGGGAGGCGTCCCGTCGACTGCTGCCTCTTGGCTGTGACAGCTCTTATATAGGCAAGGGCAGGGCCACCCGCTGATGTAACAGGATGACCCCGCCCCCTCTGATGGCACATGATGTCAGAAGGGGTGGGGTCACTTGGTTACATCACAGCCAAGAGACAGCAGTCGGCGGGACGCCTCCCATCGAGGCAGAGGTTTTTTTTCCTTTCTATTTTTCGGGTCCGTCAGTTGGCGTGATTGAGGATGAATGGAAATCGCGAGACAATTTTTTATTTTTTATTATTTTTTTAATGAAGGAATTTATAAAAACTGTGTATTGTGGTTTTGACTTTTTGACCTTTTTTTGGTGAATGGGTAGGGGTACAATGTACCCCATACCCATTCACATAGGGGGGTGGAATCTGGGGGCCCCCTTGTTAAGGGCCCCTTCCATATTCTGATAAGCCCCCCACCCACAGACCCCCACAACCACCAGGCCAGGGTTGTGAGGATGAGGCCCTTGTCCCCATCAACATGGACCCCAAAGCACCCTTCCCATGTTGTGGAGAAGCGGCCTGGTATGGTTCAGGAGGGGGGACGAGCATGCGCTTGCCAGGCCAAGCATGTCTCCAGACCTAAACCCTATTGAGCATCTCTGGGGCATCCTCAAATGGAAGGTGGAGGAGCACAAGATCTCTAACATCCACCAGCTCCGTGATGTCATGGAGGAGTGAAAGAGGACTCCAGTGGCAACCTGTGAAGCTCTGGTGAACTCCACGCCCAAGAGTGTTAAGGCAGTGCTGGAAAATAATGGTGGCTATACAAAATATTGAAATTTTTGGCCCAATTTGGACATTTTCACTTAGGGGTGTACTCACTTTTGTTGCCAGCAGTTTAGACATTAATGGCTGTGTGTTGAGTTATTTTCAGGGGACAGAAAAATTAACACAGTTATACAAGCTGTACACTCACTACTTCACATTGTAGCAAAGTGTAATTTCTTCAGTGTTGTCACATGAAAAGATATAATAAAATATTTACAAAAATGTGAGGGGTGTACTCACTTTTGTGAGATATTGTATATATGACATACACTGCCTGCACTAACTAACCTGCCTGCCTAATCTAGCTCAACCTCTCTCTCTCTGTCCATGCCAACACTACACATGGCCGCAGTTGGAAGCAGCCTTATAGTGTGGGGCATAGACTTGATTGGCCACAGGCATCCTACTCTACCTTTGGCCAATTATGGCTCTTGCAGCAGAGCACACTGTTATTGGCCAAGGCATGCAGGTTCGACTTGGCATGGATGGGTAGAATAACAGTGATCAAAATGTCTATCCGTCCTAAAATTCTCTACAGTACTCCCAATAATGATCCCTTCACATTTTGTATGCATTTTACAACGCAAAACCATACAATTAATTTAGGACAAACTCAGACCAGGTTTATCAAAACTAACCTTATATACCCCCCAAATCCGCAGAGGACTTGGAGTACCGGACTTCACAAAATATTACTACGCAGCTCAATTGGCACAACTTTCCAAATACCATGCTACTAAGAAAACTCCACTATGGGTAGCTTTAGAGTTAGTTGACTGTGACCCCCTCTCCACTGTAAATATCTTATGGCTAACCCCTGCTCAACGCCAGACAATCACCAACCCCATTACTAAGCACAGCCTTTCTATTTGGGACAAATGAAAAACACGCTTTGGTCTTCAATCTAAGCATAACCCTCTCCTCCTTTCTCCATAATCCTTACTTTTAGCCAGCCTGGTCCTCCCCCAATCTCCTTCTCTGCCTGGTCTACTGCTGGTTTAAATCAAGCCCACCATTTCTTTCAATCTACTATTACTCCCTTCCCTAAATTACGTGAAACACATGATCTCCCTTCTGCAGAAACCTTCCGCTATCTTCAGATTCAATATTTTTACACACAAGTCATTACACACCCCCTGACTCGACGACACCTGTTTTCACAGTCTTTGTATGCAGCTGTACATCAGACCCTCACAGACGCGGTCTTATTTCAGATTTATATGCATAGCTACTTTCACACACAACCTCTTCTCTCCCATCTTACACAAACTAATGGGAGACTGACCTCCACCTCCAACCTGAAGAACTGAATTAGGCCCAGATCCGACAGGCAACCAAATCGGCCACTCCAAACATAGTGGCTCTTGAAACCAATTATTAAGTTCTTACCAGATGGTATTTAGTCCCTGCCAGGATATCCAAATTTTGCCCTCAATATTCCCTTCACTGCTGCCGTGGTTGTACTACCCCGAGCACATATGTCCACATCTGGTGGGAATGCTCCATTGCCAGTTTTTTGGTTGGAGGTTTTTCAAATCCTTTCCACTATGTTTTCTGTCACCTTACCTCCTGACCCAGCTGTAGCACTCCTGAACAGCAAACCACATCACATCACTCACCGTCAATTTAAACTTCTGCTCTTTGTAACCACGGCAGCAAAACAAGCCATAGCGAAAGCATGAAAATCTACTTCACTCTGCATACTATCTGTTAAACACAGAGTAACACCAGCCATGATTCATGCAAAAACAAGCTATTCTTCTTGATAACATACTAGACATGTGCAAAAGGAAAAAAATTGTTTCGTTTTAAATTGTTAATTAATTAATTTCGTTTAGTTAGATTCGTTAAATTCGTTAAATTCGTTTTCGGATTTCGTTTTGTTTTCGACCGATTTTCGAATTCGAAAATATTTCAACCGATTTTCGAATTCGAAAATATTTCAACCGATTTTCGAAATTATTTCAACTTGATTCGAAATTATTTCAACCGCATTTGAAACTATTTCAACCGGATTCGAAAATATTTTGCGACCCAACTTTGGGTCCACGTATCTCAGGGTCAGTTAGTGGTAGAAACCCCACATTTGGAGATGTTGTAGTGCTAGTTCTATTGTGTTTGCTTACCAAATTTGGGGTTTCTAGCTATAGGTGGCCCCGAGATACGTGGCCCCAAAGTCAGGTCGCAAAATATTTTCGAATCCAGTTGAAATAGTATCAAGATGATTCTAAATTATTTCAACTGCATTTGAAACTATTTCAACTGGATTCGAAAATATTTCTACCGGATTCGAAATTATTTCAACATGATTCGAAATTATTTCAACCGGATTCGAAAATATTTTGCGACCCAACTTTGGGTCGCAAAATATTTTCGAATCCGGTTGAAATAGTTTCAAATGCGGTTGAAATAGTTTCAAATGCGGTTGAAATAATTTCAAATCATGTTGATACTATTTCAAGCGGATTCGAAAATATTTTGCGACCCGACTTTGAAAAAAAAAATTAATTGATTCTAACAGTCTGCAGGAGATCTGCAAAAAAAAAAAAAAAGAAGTGAAATGGCTGTTAATAGTCTACAGGAGATCTGCTAAAAAAGAAATGGATGCTAATAGTCTGCAGGAAATCTGGTGAGAAAACGAAATGGCTGTTAATAGTCTGCAGGAGATCTGCTAAAAAAAGAAATAGATGCTAATAGTCTGCAGGAGATCTGGTGAGAAAACAAAATAGATACTAATAGACTGCAGGAGATCTGCAAAAAAAATTAAATAGATGCTAATAGTCTGCAAACATTTTTTAAAATGAAATAGATAGTATCTAAATTCTATTCTGTTCTATTGTTTTTCTAGTCTATGCTCTATTTCTATTCTAATCTTTTCTATTTAAATTCAAATTCATTCTATACGAAATTCGAATGTCGGAAAAAAAATATATATAACCATCTTCCAAAATTCGAATTTAGTATATAATGATTTCGATTTTAATAGAAAAGATTTTAACAGAATATAACAGAATAGACTAGAAAAAAACAATAGAACAGAATAGAATAAAATATAATATATTCTAATCTGTTCTATTGTTTTTCTAGTCTATTCTTCTATTTTTTTTTATTATAATCTTTTCTATCCAAAGTTAAAATTAATTAATTTAAAAAATTTGAATTCATACTATTCGAAATTCGAATTTATTCTATTCGAATTTCAGAAAATGGTTGTATATTCTTTCTATTTTATTCTATTACATTTTTTTTTTCTATTCTGTTCTAATCTTTTCTATTTGAATTATAAATTTTGGAAGATGGTTAGTTACTTATATACATCTGTCACATAAAAAAAAAGATGTGAAATGGCTGTCACGAATGTCGATCGCAAGGCAAGTGCATATGCTGTATGTCATTGTCTGAGTGCCACGTGACCTGCCACGAGTGCCACGTGACCTGCCACGTGACCAAGTTGTGGATTGTCCACTTGCCACATCACCTGCCACAAGTTATGGGGTTTCTAGCTACAAGTGGCCACGAGATACGTGGCCCCAAAGTCGGGTCGCAAATGTCATTCTCTGCTGCAGAAAAGTGCTTGACATTTTGTGACCCCAAATTTGGTATGCAAACACAGTAGAACTAGCACTACAACATCTCCAAATTTGGTTTCTATCACCAAGTAATCCCGAGATACGTGGACCCAAAGTCGGGTCGCAAAATATTTTTGAATCGAGTTGAAATAGTATCAAGATGATTCTAAATTATTTCAACTGCATTTGAAACTATTTCAACTGGATTCGAAAATATTTCTACCGGATTCGAAATTATTTCAACATGATTCGAAATTATTTCAACCGCATTTGAAACTATTTCAACCGGATTCGAAAATATTTTGCGACCCAACTTTGGTTGAAATAGTTTCAAATGCGGTTGAAATAATTTCGAATCATGTTGATACTATTTCAAGCGGATTCGAAAATATTTTGCGACCCGACTTTGAAAAAAAAAATTTAATTGATTCTAACAGTCTGCAGGAGATCTGCAACAAAAAAAAAGGAGTGAAATGGCTGTTAATAGTCTACATACGAAATTCGAATGTCGGAAAAAAAAAATATATATAACCATCTTCCAAAATTCGAATTTAGTATATAATGATTTCGATTTAAAAAAGATTTTAATAGAATATAAAAGAATAGACTAGAAAAACAATAGAACAGAATAGAATAAAATTTAATATATTCTATTCTGTTCTATTGTTTTTCTAGTCTATTTTCTATTTTATTATAATCTTTTCTATCTAAAGTTAAAATTAATTAATTAAAAAATTTGAATTCATACTATTCGAAATTCAAATTTATTCTATTCGAATTTCAGAAAATGGTTGTATATTCTTTCTATTTTATTCTATTAAATTATTTTTTTTTTCTATTCTGTTCTAATCTTTTCTATTTGAATTATAAATTTTGGAAGATGGTTAGATACTTATATACATCTGTCACATAAAAAAAAAAGATGTGAAATGGCTGTCACGGATGTCGATCGCAAGGCAAGTACATATGCTGTATGTCATTGTCCGAGTGCCACGTGACCTGCCACGAGTGCCACGTGACCTGCCACGTGACCAAGTTGTGGATTGTCCACTTGCTACATCACCTGCCACAAGTTATGGGGTTCCTAGCACCAAGTGACCCCCAGATATGGGCGATATGTCAAGTATTTCAACCGCATTTGAAACTATTTCAACCGCATTTGAAACTATTTCAACCGCATTTGAAACTATTTTAACCTCATTTGAAACTATTTCAACCGCATTCGAAAATATTTTGCGACCCAACTCTGGGTCCGCGTATCTCGGGATTACTTGGTGATAGAAACTTTTAGAAAGAAATTTGGAGATGTTGTAGTGCTAGTTCTACTGTGTTTGCATACCAAATTTGGGGTTTCTATCACTAAGTGACCTCGAGATACGTGGCCCCAAATTCGGGTCGCAAAATGTCAAGCACTTTTCTGCAGCAGAGAATGACATTTTTCGACCCGACTTTGGGGCCACATATCTTGGGGCCACTTGTAGCTAGAAACCCCAAATTTGGTATGCAAACACAGTAGAACTAGCACTACAACATATTTTCGAATCCACTTGAAATAGTATCAACATGATTCGAAATTATTTCAACTGCATTTGAAACTATTTCAACCGCATTTGAAACTATTTCAACCGGATTCGAAAATATTTTGCGACCCGACTTTGGTCCACGTATCTCGGGATTACTTGGTGATAGAAACTTTTAGAAAGAAATTTGGAGATGTTTTAGTGCTAGTTCTACTGTGTTTGCATACCAAATTTGGGGTTTCTATCACTAAGTGACCCCGAGATACGTGGCCCCAAAGTTGGGTCGCAAAATGTCAAGCACTTTTCTGCAGCAGAGAATGACATTTTTCGACCCGACTTTGGGGCCATATATCTCGGGGCCACTTGTAGCTAGAAACCCCAAATTTGGTATGCAAACACAGAATTTGGGGTTTCTATCACTAAGTGACCCTGAGATATTTCGAATTTTGTCTGCGATGTTTCGATTCGAAAAAATTCGGATTCGGTTAAATTCGGTAATTCGGATGCGTCCGAATAATGAAAAATTTGTCCGAATTTCGATTCGGAACATAACGAAATGCACATGTCTATAACATACCCAAATTTGAATCAGTATGGAAACCTTGGGTCAAATATTACCTACCTCCAGGCTTCGACAACTCGCTGCTACTTCCTTGAATGAATATAACATTCTCCTCCCTGTTACACTTATCACATGAGTGGAAATCTTGACTTCTACACCTCACTGGAGATTCCTTCCTCCCTTCTCCCACCCTACACTTAACTCTCCCTCCCTTTTTTGTCTACCATACTATTAGATTTCAGTAGGGAACATTAGGGATAGATCAAGTTACTGATCCTCTCACCGGGATATGCCAGGCCATTGTGCAGGAACCTGGCCCTGATGAGATCTAACAACCTTCCCTTCTGTCCCGTACTAACTTCACCTATTCACCCACTGGCATCTCTGCCCTCTTCATATATTTGTTTTGAATATACTTACTATAGTTATTTTTCCATGCTCCTTGTTAACGCCTTTTGGAATCACAGCTCATGAGGTTCACAACTGGTATTATATTGTATCACAATACTATATTCATTGATTTAGCGTGTTAACAAATTTTTCTTGGTGATGCTTAATTATCTGTACTTATTCTTATTATATTACTTCATATGTTACCAATGTACAAATTTTCTTGTACCTTGCAAAACTCCATAAAATATTTGAAAAGAAAAAATATGACATGTTAAAAAATGTCAAAATGTGTATAAATTAGGCCAAAATACGCAATGAAAAGGGGCCAAAATACACATTAAAAGAATGTGCCAAAATGTGTGTAAAAAACCCTTTGGATTTACAAAAGTGGTCGCCAGTGCTTATTATTTTTATGTAGTTACGTGGTCTTTTTAACTTTGATTTCACTTTTTAAACTCAGATCACAGGCATCCCTCCCCCTTCTACACAGATCTCAGCTGTTCTCTGTTGAAAAACTTCTCCTCTGTTCTCCTTCTGAGAACAAATTTTCTCCGCTTCACAAACAGGCTGCAAGAGCAGATGATTTTTTAAATTAGATAAATTAACTGTTTATTAAACGTACACCCAGTGGCGGCTGGTGTTTTTTTTCTGGGGGGCAGCAAACAACCACACACCCATCCCCCTGAGCGGCACCTACCCCCCCGCTGTTTGCTGGTCGGCCCGGCACTTACCCCAGCGGCGGCGGGTGGCAGGCAGCAGGTAGCGTGGTGCAGCGCCTCTGTGTCCTCTCCTCCATAGCGGCTTCCAGCTCCTCCCCTCCTCCTCCTTGGTGTCCAATAGGATCGCCTGTCCTTTCAGCCAATCGGGTGACTGGTGTCAAAACCAGCTTCCTGATTGGACGGGAGGAGGATCAGTGTTACAAAAGTGAATATTCATTCACTGTTGTAACACACCTGGGTGGGATCGGAGTGCACTCTCTGTGACCCGAGCCCACCCTATATTGAAGCCAATTAGAGCCTCCGGCTCTAATCGGTGCTTCATAAAAACAGCACCACCACATTGGAATCCATGTGCCGGTGTCCTGAAAGGGGCCAGATGCATGGATGGGTAGCTGGCGATGGACAGGGGGGACAGCGCCCTGGGGGGGACAGGATTGCCCCTGCGTACACCTGTGGCATGGGCTGGTCCCACCACCTTTTGGAAACCTTGCAGAATGGCAGCTGGGTGCTGGATACTGGGACTTCTTCTTCATTCTACCACCTATCTTTAAAATAAAGCTAATACTTTTAGGCTGAGTGATCTACCCCTGAAAAAAGTAGTATAGGCCAGGCCTGATGTCATTAGGGAGAGAGCTGTGTGGGAGCATGTAATCTGGTAAGTAATTACTGAAGTTGATTAAATAAGCCTGCCACTGACCACCAAAATGGGGGCAGGGTTTAGATACCACTCTCACAGACCATCAATGTTGGGGTTATTGTTGTGGTCACTCACACCAATGCAGGGGATGATTAGTGCGGTCACTCACACCAATGCCAGGGTTATTATTGTAGCCACTGGCACCAATGATGCAGACTATTATTAAGTGACTGACATATGCATTTATATTTGTAGCGCTGCATTTTGTTTTATATTTATCATGAATTGGTATCACAGTTTATAGTTATCTGCTTAATACATATTTATATTTTTTGTAACCTAGCGTGGATTGTCTACACATATTGTATATTAAAAAGCTGAATAATGCCATTGCTATAGGTGTAAGTCATTTACATACCTCATGAAACCCGACGGGAAAACTTTTAGGATGTTGCTCGGAGTGTTACTAAAAGATGCCTAGCTGATACTGTTCACCTTCATCATCACAGGAATAAGCTCTCAAACGCTGAGCTAAGAGCTATTGCAGGGTAGAAAAAGCACATGTGAGGGGCTTTGAATCAGAGGAAGAGCTTGCCCCTGTTTTGGTGAAGGTGAACAGTTTGTTTTTATCTACAGACATCCTTTGGCTACATAGACAGATTTTGGTAAATGTGAACCATGCCTTTAAATACAGTAGCAGCACACCAATTTCATTTATTACACCTTGAAGAAAAGGCTTTTTAGTTTTGGCCGAACCGACAGGTGAAAATAGGAGCCACAACAGATATAAAAGTTATAGTAAACTTTACTCCTAAAAAGAATAAAGTCAAAGCCCTCAACATCTTGCAAATTGTCTGTTAGTACAGCAGTTCATTAGTAAAGTTTGTAAACTTTTTTTACCATGCTGTCTTAAAAGTTTAAGAAAATGTCAAAACAGAGTGCACAAAAAACTTCAAAACCATAGCAATACATTCACTGAACCCAATCCTATCTCTGTATTCTCAAAAATTCTAAATTCTAAATATATACTTCTGGTATGTGTTTGGTAGAAATTAGTTAGTGTAAGGACAGTATGCAAGCACATGAATAGGCAGCAAAAAGAGAGAGCTGTGCAGTGTGGACCTTTTTAACACATCTACTGCCAAAAACATTTTTCCAATCTGCAGCGCCTGCATGCTATATCAGCTATGGTAAAGTACCAACCATGTACAGTAGGTACTATATGCTTAAGAAAGCACATGGATCTGCACCACAGAGCTTGGTGGGTGAAGCACCTTAATGAGACAAGTCAGCCTCAAAAGGCACACATTCCTTCTCCTTAAAGGTGCATATCAGCTTTTTTTTTATACTGCTGCTAATGCACCATTTTCTGTTTCCTTCTCCACAAGAGTTCATAGCAGCTACGGTACTTTCTTTTTTGCTGCGTACACACGATCGCACATTCCGACAACAAAATCCATGTTTTTTTTCCGACGGATGTTGACTTGTCATGCATACACACAGTCACACAAATCTTGTCTGAAATTCCGATCACCAAGAATGCGGTGAAGTACAACGAGCCGAAAAAAATTAAGTTCAATAGCCAGTGCTGCTCTTCTGCTTGATTCTGAGCATGCGTGGAACTTTGTGCGTCGGAATTGTGTACACACGATCTGAATATACGACAATGGATTTTGTTGTCGGAAAATTTGAGATCCAGAAATTCCGACAGAAAATGTCCGATGGAGCCTACACATGGTCGTACAACAAGCTCCCATCGAACATTTCCCATCAGAAAATCTGATCGTGTGTACGCGGCATTAGAGTTATCTTAAAACACTTTTCCTCTTGGGTATTCTTTGCAAAGTAAAATTTCAGATCTGGGGAAAATCCCCTCGCAATGTGCAGCTTCTCTTTCAAAGTAAACAGCCTATTTGTCTTTAGTAAATCAATCTGGTATGTTACTACAGGAATTAGGAGACCATCTGTTTTAAATAGCAAAGCTAGGTCAATTTACTGGCAGGTATATGACATTTTTTACGCAATTTATTATTTCCATGTTTTCTAAATTTCCCCTTATTGAAAAAAAGGTCAGTCAGGCCTAAAGTAATAGGTATGAAATAGTGGAGTTTTTATATTTTTTTTAAACAGTACTTTTTTTTGTCCAACCTTGTCCCTACACAAAAATAAAAAATGATGTCCTCGCAAGATAAGGCCACTGGCCTTGCAGATATATTGGCTACAAGAAATCCCACCTTGTAGTTGAGAGCGGAATGTCTCTAATGTTAAAAAAAAAAAATAGAAGAGAGATCGAGAGGATTTCTTAATCAATATGTAGCATGGCAAAATGTCTCTGAAAAAAAGATAGAATGGCAGAAACATACACTTTTTGGCAAGTGCTGAGAACCAAGCACTGGTCCAGACTCAATCATTTTCCCACTACTATCACTATTTTTAAGGTTTTAAAGCTGTAACTAAAATGCTTACAAGCATTCATACCCATCGATTACTGGGTGTCAATGATGGTAGACGTGTTCCAGTATGTGCTTGGGGTACTAGCCTGCCCTGCTGCATGTGTCATGTTGGAGAAAGCCTTCCTTGCAGTGGTTGGAATTTCTAAATGACAAGCTGAATTTAAATAGCCCAACCTGAGGTGGATGTATGCAGTGTTTTGGGTGCAGAGTTTTTTTACATTTATTTGTTATGTTTTCAAAGGATACAGTGAGGTGCTGCAACAAAAAAGGCAACTCTCAAGACTGTTGTTGTCTAATCATCCCAAGCTAACAGTTAGAAAATGCCCAACAGCAGGAAATTTAAAATGAGGGGCAAGTCAAAACCTAACTATGCTTAAATCTACTCCCACCCCACTTCTCAGCCTATTCCATCTGACCTTTAAAAGGAAAGATGCCTACACTTACCTACAAGAGAAGTAAAATATCCCCAATTATAGTGCAGGTGTTCATTGGCAGATGAAAAAAGTGCAAGTGCTCAGTGTGTGTTATACACAGTCCTCAATATTGATAAGCAAGAAAAAGTCCATAAACATATCAAAGAAAAAAGGTGAAACAAATGGTGTCTTCATGCAATGTGCACTCTCCCCCTTCCGGTATGCCCTCACCTTAAGGGCTTTAAAAACAAGCCTGTAGTAAATGGTAACAGCTTAGATGGTCTTCATCCATAGTAGTGGCTGGTTAATGGTAAACACAGATCCCACATTCACTCCACCTCCTGGTAAGAACGCTGATCAATAAAGCCACAACTTCCTTCTGGTATTTTCAAAGATCACCTCACATGCATACAGGGAATAATAGAGGCGTGCAATAGTGTAATTCCGTTTAATAAGATTTAATGGCAGCTAAAAACTCATCACATTACACTCACATTTAATATATTTGAAAAACGCTTTGAGCTGTGCTGGTGTCAAAGGGTGAAATGGTCACCTGTATTCCGCTCTGCAGTCCCGGCATACATCGTTTCCCCTGTCCTATTTTCTCCACAGCACTTCCTCGTTCCTTGTGCATCAGTCAGCCAGACTCTTCCTACCCGTTTCGTCACACCTCGTGACTTCCTCTGGGAGATATGGAAGTATCCAGAGGAAGTCACAAGGTGTGACGAAACCGGTAGGAGGAGTCTGGCTGACTGATGCACAAGGAACTAGAAAGTGCTATTATACCCTGTATGCATATGAGGTGATCTTTGAAAAGACCAGAAGGAAGTTGTGGCTTTATTGATCAGCGTTCTTACCAGGAGGTGGAGTGAATGAGGGATCTGCGTTTACCATTAACCAGCCACTATATGGATGATGACCATCTAAGCTGTTACCATTTACTACAGGCTTGTTTTTAAAGCCCTTAAGGTGAGGGCATACCTGAAGGGGGAGAGTTCACATTGCATGAATACACCATTTGTTTCACCTTTTTTTCTTTGATATGTTTATTGACTTTTTCTTGCTTATCAATATTGAGGACTGTGTATAACACACAATGAGCACTTGCACTTTTTTCATCTGCTAATATGCACCTGCACTATAATTGGAGATATTTTACTTAATTATCCTATTATCTGTTTATTTATTTTATATTACCATTGTTGTCACAGCATCCTCCGGGACTGTGACAACACAAGGTGGCGGGGTCACCATGTGACATGAGCATGTGACCCTGTCCCCATGCCCCTATATAAGTCCCAGCGCAGCGCGGCACAGGCATTCCGGGCAGAGAGAGCATCGGGTCAACATCGGAAGAAGAAGAAGAACAAGAAGAAGGACAAGAAGAAGAAGGCGGCGCCGGCGGCGCGGAAGACGACGACCGCCGCAAGAACAGAAGAGACCCCGGAAGACCCCGGAAGACCCCCGAAGGCGGATCGAGACCCCCAGACGACGGCGACGATGACGAAGAAGGTAGCCGGACTTCCCCCGCTCGGTAAAAGAGCTTGGTAAATGGCGGGGGAGTCCGGCGAGAAGACCCCCAAGACGGAAGAAGACCCCCGGAGCAGTGCAATAAACTATTTTTTCAAAAGTGTGGGTGTTTTTTTACTTTACATTCTACACCTTAGGTGAATGGGTAGGGGTACATCGTACCCCATACTCATTCACATAGGGTGGGGGGCCGGGATCTGAGTGCCCCCTTATAAAAGGGGGCTCTCAGATTCCGATAAGCCCCCGCCCGCAGACCCCGACAACCAACGGCCAGGGTTGTCGGGAAGAGGCCCTTGTCCTCATCAACATGGGGACAAGGTGCTTTGGGGTGGGGGGGCCGCACGGCCCCCCTTTCCCCAGGGCACCCCCCATGTTGAGGGCACGCGGCCTGGTACGGCTCAGGAGGGGGGGGGCGCTCGTTCGTCCCCACCCCTTTCCTGGCCTGCCAGGCTGCGTGCTCGGATAAGGGTCTGACATGGATTTGGGGGGAACCCCCACGCTGTTTTTTTTTTTTTTTTTTTTTTTTTTCGGCGTGGGGAGTCCCTTTAAATCCATGCCAGCTTACGGAGCTAGCGCGGCGGCATTTACTGCCTACGCTAGCTACGTAACCTGAAGTCACGTGCTAAATGAACGGACTTGCCGACGAGCGGCAAGTCCGTTCATTTAAAAAGTCCGGTGGACTAGCCTACTAACGGCGGGATTGTCCGCGGACTGCCAAGTCCAGCGGATAGTTTTAAAACAAAACTTAAAACTTTGGTCCGCCGGACTTTGGCGCCAAAAAGTCCGCCGGCGCCCACACACGAGGGGATTATCCGCTGGGCTTCAGTCCAGAGGATAATCCCGCGGGATTGTCCCTTCGTGTGTACGCGGCCTTTGGAGTGGCCTAGCAAAAGTCCTGACCTGAATCCTATTGAGATGTTGTGGTATGACCTTAAAAAGGCCGTTCATGCTCGAAAACCCTCTAATGTAACTGAATTAGGACAATTCTGCAAAGATGAGTGGGCCAAAATTCCTCCAGGACGCTGTAAAAGCCTCATTGCACGTTATCGCAAACGCTTGGTTGCAGTTGTTGCTGCTAAGGGTGGCCCAACCAGTTATTAGGTTTAGGGGGCAATCACTTTTTCACACAGGGCCATGATGGTTTGGATTTTTTTTCACCTTTAATAATAAACACCTTCATTTACAAATTGCATTTTGTGTTTACTTGTGTTGTCCTTGACTATTGTTTAAATTGGTTTGATGTTCCGAAACACTTAAGTGTGACAAACATGCAAAGGAACAGGAAATGAGGAAGGGGGCAAACACTTTTTCACACCACTGTATATATATATATATATATATATATATATATATATATATATATATATATATATATATATCATGAGTTGAATGAAGAAGCGTAAGTAGTATGGAGCCAGAAACTTTTTTTAGGCACATATGTACTAAAGACACAGAGCACTAACAAGGATAAAAGAAAACAGATGACAGTAGTGTAAACTTGTCCAGCAGCAGACAAGAGTAAGCCACATATACTAGAGTCAAAGAGCACAATAAAAATCTCTTGAAGTTCTGAGGCATAGGGACCACAGGATAGTAAGGAATGTAGTCCCAGCTGCCAGGTGTGCACAGAAACACACAGACACTAGGAACAGGTGCACAGAGACACACAGGACAGCTAGGAGTGAACAGCAATGCAAAGAGACAAACAGGAATCTCTTGGAGCAGGTAGGGGTGCACAGGGACACTGAGCAGGAAACAGGCTAGAAATACACTGAGAGACAATGAAGCAGACTGCAGGCACAGATGCCTGTTGCCAATGAAATGTGAAATGAATGAAACTGATATTAGTTCAGAGAGGTGTTGAAAGCTGACAAAGGTACACAAGGGAAACAGAGGCATGTGGACGCTGGAATGTTCCAAGGCCACAACAAGTACACGAATACAGGATGCAAGCAGGAACACACAGAGTCAATGGGGACCGGCTGGAAGACAATGGAAATAATAGGGGTACATACAGAGATCAAACTGGAAGACATTGAGAGACGCTTGCAAACAGACCCTAGGAACAAGGGGAATATAGCTACAGGATTACAGGAAACATCAAGGTCACTAGAATATTCTCGGGAAGTCAGGCACACAAGGAAGCACTGGGGGTACACTAGAAATCTTATTGGAAGCCAGGGACATGAAGATGTACTAGGGCGGGTACAGTAGGAAACTTTTTGGACCACCGGGAGACCTGGCACTAGAAACAGTAGCTGTCATTCACTCAGAAGGCAGAGCTTAAATAGACAGGGAGACAGTCTAGCTTGGCATGTAGTAATTGAATCAACAACAGGTGGTTAACTGGTCTTGAATACAAGTCTTGTGGGATAACAGTTAACAGCAGAACCTTGCAAGTTAACACTATGGAATTACATGTACCAGCGTTCCTGCTGGTCTTTGGGAATAGAAGAGACATATTTTCAGCAAAGCTACAGATCTATGACATAGGGGCTGCAAATAATCTGCAACAAACATGGGATCAGTCATTCAGTCAGGATCATTAAGATGTAAAAATCTTTCATAACCCCCAAAATCCTCTATACAGTATACACAGCATTTTCCCACTATTCAGGGAGGGTTTACAATTACTTTAAGAGACCACTAGCTACAAGGCCTACAATAATATGTCCCCGTGTATTCCTCAGCAGCACTCCCTAATAGCTAAGCACATTGTCAATATGGCTGTTGGAAACTTAGCCTTTTATATTGAGGGAGCTGGCACATAACAAAGCCTTTGTTAAAGAAGAAGTAAAACCATCCATAAAACCTCTGGCACATGCCAGAAATGTAACACTCCCATTGGTTGTGCTTTTAACAAAACTGTCAAACTATTCAATGGCTGGTGATCACACGTGCAGCATCATGGCAGTTGTAGATTAAACAGAGGCAAAGATGGCAGCTTCCTTGGCTGAAAACAATAGGGGGGGTTTACTTACACTTTAAAAGCCATTCTAAGCTATACAACCTCAGTTCAAAGGCCAGGAAGTGCATTTTTGGTAGTTGGTTGCTATGACTGTGAATGACCACATTAGTTTGCTGTTTCCCTTAAAGCGGAGGGCCACCCTAAAATAAAAAATTTTCATAAAAATAAAAAAAAAACATTTGAAAGAAAATGTATTTTTTTACTTACCAGAAACCCATGTTGCTAGGCAGTCTTCCTAATCTGCCTCTTCCTATTCCGTGGCACTGTTTCTTCAGTTCCTTCTCTTTGGCGAGCGGCCCCGTTGCCTTCTGGGACATGTGTGTGTCCCAGATAACAACAGGGCCATTCACAAAGCACTGCGTGACTCACACATGCGCAGTAGGAAACGGGCAGTGAAGCCACAAGGCTCCACTGCCTGTTTCCCTTAGTTAGGATGGCGGCGCCGGCACCCGATCCAATGGACGGATCGGCCTCGGGGGGCCGACGTTGTGGGCTCGCTGAACAGGTAAGTGTCCTTATTAAAAATCAGCAGATACAGTGTTTGTAGTTGCTGACTTAAAACAAAAAAAAAAACGGCAGACCTCCTCTTTAACCACTTCAGCCCCGGAGGATTTTACCCCCTTCCTTACCAGAGCACTTTTTGTGATTCGGCACTGCGTCGCTTTAACTGACAATTGCGCAGTCGTGCAACGTGGCTCCTAAACAAAATTGACATCCTTTTTTCCCCACAAATAGAGCTTTATTTTGGTGGTATTTGATCAACTCTACGGTTTTTATTTTTTGCGCTATAATCAAAAGAAGAGTGCCAATTTTTGAAAAAAACACATTATTTTTTATTTTTTGCTATAATAAATATCCCATTTAAAAAAAAAATATATATTCTTTTTCCTCAGTTTAGACCGATGTGTATTCTTCTACATATTTTTGTAAAAAAAATAGCAATAAGCGTATATTGATTGGTTTGCACAAAAGTTATAGCATCTACAAAATAGAAGATAGATTTATGGCATTTTTATTTTTTTTACTAGTAATGGTGGCGATCTGCGATTTTTTTCATGACTTAGACATTATGGCGGACACATCGGACACTTTTGACACACTTTTGGGACCATTCACATTTACACAGCGATCAGTGCTTTAAAAGTGTGTAAATTTGACTGGTAGGGAAGGGGTTAACACTAGGGGGCGCTGAAGGGGTTAATGTATGTTCCCTGGGAGTGATTCTAACAGTGGGGGGAGGGGACTCACAAGGGGAGGAGACCGATCGGTGTTCCTCTGTACTGGGAACACACCATCGGTCTCCTCTCCACTGACAGGACGTGGATCTGTGTGTTTACACACACAGATCCACACACAGATCCACAGTCCTGCTGTGTTCCCGCGCAATCGTAGCTGCCGGGCACGCGCAGTCTATATGCAAGTTATTGCCATAAAAAGTGTATGGGGACCCGGGTACTGCCCCAGGGGACATTTATCAATGCAACATTTTTTTTAAAAACAACCATTTTTTCAGGAGCAGTGATTTTAATAATGCTTAAAGTGAAACAATATTCCTTTAAATAATCTTGACGGGGGTCCCCTTAGTCTGCCTGTAAAGTAGCGCATCTGTCTGATGTGTTTTACTGTCCCGCAGCAAAATTACATTTCTAAAGGAATATATGTCGTTTAAACTTGCTCGCGGCTGTAATGTATTGCCGGGTCCTGGCAATATAGATAAAAAAGAAAAAAGTGTCCTGCGATGTCCATCCATCTTCAATCACTGTGCCGACGGACCCGAAAAATAGGGGGGGGGGGGAATGGGTTGTCTTTTCATGGTGACAGCTGTTATAAAGGTCATGGCGGGGCCACCGCTGACATAACCGGATGACCCCGCCGCTCTGACGGCATATGACATCAGAAGGGGCATGGTCCCTCAATTACGTCACCAGGTGGCCCCGCCCTTGCCTATATAACAGCTGTCACCGCAAAAAGACAGCAGATGGTGGGACGCCTCTCTTCGAGGCAAAGCTTTTTTCTATTTTTCGGGTCCATCGGCACCATGATTGAAGATGGATGGACATTGCTGGACCCATTGGTGAATGGGTAGGGGTACAATGTACCCCATACCCATTCATATGGGGCGGCGGGTTCCTTGTTAAAGGGGGCTTCCAGATTCTGTTAAGCCCCTCGCCCGCAGACCCCCACAACCACCGGGCAAGAGTTGTGGGAATGAGGCCTTTCGGGGGAGGGTGCCCCTCATAATGAGCACAGCAGGGGTACAGCCCCAGGAGGAAGTCAGCACAGCACAGGGATGGTGGGGGCCCCTCATAATGAGCACAGCAGGGGTACAGGGGAACTTCCTCCTGGGGCTGTACCCCTGCTGTGCTTATTATGAGGGTCTCTCACCATCCCTGTGCTGTGCTGACTTCCTGGCTTTGTATCCCTGCTGTGCTCATTATGAGGGGCTCCCACCATCCCTGTGCTGTGCAGACTTCCTGGGGCTGTACCCCTGCTGTGCTCATTAGGAGGGTATCCCACCATCCCTGTGCTGTGCTCATAATGAGGGGCTCCCACCATCCCTGTGCTGACTTCTGGGAAGTCAGCACAGCACAGGGATGGTGGGAGCCCCTCATAATGAGCACAGCAGGGTATAAACCCAGGAAGTCATCACAGCACAGGGATGATGGGAGCCCCCTCATAATGAGCACAGCAGGGGTAAAAACACAGATACTTTGCACAGCACAGGGATGTTGGGAGCCCCTCATAATGAGCAAAGTAGGGGTACAAACCCAGGAAGTCAGCACAGCACAGGGATGGTGGGAGCCCCTCATAATAAACATAATGAGTCCGACGACTTCCATATTGAGAAAGGTATTTTTAGCTTTTTAAATTCATCATAACGAACGTTCGTAATTGTTTACGAAAAGTTAACGAACCTAACGAAAATTCGTATTTCGTACGAATCCAAATTGAATTTCGGCTAATACGAAACGGAATGAAACAAAACAAATTTATTGATGGCACACATGTCTAATGCATTGTGATCTCGCAGTGCATTATGGGGCGTTCCACAGCACTCAAATTTCCCACAAATGTCTCATATGTTCTGTTAGTTTGCGAGCAAATGAACACCCGATGTTCGAGTGGAACTTGTACCATGGGCTCATCGCTACTGAGAACAGGTTAGGTTCAACTGGCCTCATCTCTTTTCAACAACTTAAATAAATACCAAAAAAATGGCAAAACCCATACCTTTAACCAACAAGAACCAACATTTGGATAGTCTACATGACACATTATGGTTTAACCTGGTGTTGACCACTAGGGATGAGCCAAACACCCCCCCTGAAAATTTGCGCGAACTTTAGAACCATTAACCCATTAAAGTCTATGGGACTCGAACGTTCGAAATCAAAAGTGCTAATTTTAAAGGCTAATATGCAAGTTATTGTCCTAAAAAGGGTTTGGGGACCCGGGTCCTGCCCCAGGAGACATGTATCAATGCAAAAAAAAACTTTTAAAAACTGACGTTTTTTCAGGAGCAGTGATTTTAATAATGCTTAAAGTTAAACAATAAAAGTGTAATTTTCTTTTAAATTTCGTACCTAGGGGGTGTGTATAGTATGCCTGTAAAGGGGCGCATGTTTCCCGTGCTAAGAACGGTCCCTGCACAAAGTGTAATTTCTGCAGGAAAAAAGTAATTTAACCACTTGACCACTGGGCAGTTAAACCCCCTTCCTAACCAGACCAATTTTCAGCTTTCAGTGCTCTCACACTTTGAATGACAATTACTCCGTCATGCAACACTGTACCCAAATGAATTTTGTGTCCTTTTTTTCACACAAACAGAGCTTTCTTTTGGTGGTATTTAATCACCGCTGGGTTTTTTATTTTTTGCGCTATAAATCAAAAAATACTGAAAATTCGGTAAAAAAAAATAAATAAAAATTCTTTGTTTCTATTAAAAATTATTGACGAGTATTGGCAGAGTATTGGCGAGTATTGGCAGAGTATTGGCGAGTATTGGCAGAGTATTGGCGAGTATTGGCAGAGTATTGGCGAGTATTGGCAGAGTATTGCCAGAGTATTGGCAGAGTATTACAGTGTTGCACAGTATTGGTAGAGTATTGGACAGTGGTTGCAGAGCATTGCACTGGTGGCAGAGCATTGCACAGTGGTGGCAGAGTATTGCACAGTGGTTGGTTGCAGAGCATTGCACAGTGGTTGGTTGCAGAGCATTGCACAGTGGTTGGTTGCAGAGCATTGCACAGTGGTGGCAGAGCATTGCAGTGGTTGTTTGCAGAGCATTGCACAGTGGTTGGTGGCAGAGCATTGCACAGTGGTGGCAGAGCATTGCACAGTGGTTGGTTGCAGAGCATTGCACAGTGGTTGGTGGCAGAGCATTGCACACTGGTGGCAGAGCATTGCACAGCGGTGGCAGAGTATTGCACAGTGGTGGCAGAGCATTGCGCATTGGTTGGTTGCAGAGCATTGCACATTGGTTGGTTGCAGAGCATTGCACAGTGGTTGGTTGCAGAGCATTGCACAGTGGTTGGTTGCAGAGTATTGCACAGTGGTGGCAGTGTATTGATCAGCGCTGTGGGCACTACACATCCAGCCCACAGCGCTGGTCTCGTCTCTCCCCCTCTCCGCTTCTCTCCTCTCTGTACCGATCGGTACAGAGAGGAGAGGGAGGAACCGGCGTCATGACGTGACGCCGGTTTGTGTACATGTGATCGCTCCGTCATTTGACGGAGCGATCACGTGGTAAACGGCCGCTATCAGCGGCTGTTTACCATGATCCGTGATGCGCCGGGTCCTCTGGACCCGGCGGTCACGGATGTTCCCGAGTGCGCGCCCCAGGGGGCGCGCGGGAGCAAGTTTCTGGGAGGACGT
Organism: Lithobates sylvaticus; assembly: GCA_028564925.1. Classification (NCBI taxonomy): domain Eukaryota; kingdom Metazoa; phylum Chordata; class Amphibia; order Anura; family Ranidae; genus Lithobates; species Lithobates sylvaticus. The sequence goes on along the minus strand of CM053026.1, from coordinate 446,102,053 downwards.
CCGTAGGACGTCCACTCAGGGAAACCCGACCGCGCTGTAGACGTCTTTCGACTATAGCGCGGTCGGCAGGTGGTTAAAAGACAAACAAAATATGATTTCCCATCTACTGAACTGAACTAGAAAACTATACAAATATAAGACAATTCTATCAGAAATATAATTCACTTACACTCCACCCCTATATACACAATTTGAACAAATTTGCATCTCCTCCCCTCGAGATAGGGGTTTAATCTCCAGAATATATATGTGTTTAAGTGAGACCGATATGCCTGAGAAAACAAACCCCATGCTACAATGGGAATCAGATTTAAATACCTAATTTACTCTTGAGCAATATTTTTACAAATCGACATAAATGTACCAAAACAGCCTCGATCAGAGAATCAGACATCAAATTGCTATATAGATGGTATCTTACCCCTGCCAAACTTAACTCATTTTATCCCTCACTTTCCCCACTCTGCTTCAGGGGTTGCCCCTCTCAGGGAACACTTTTACATATCTTTTGGGATTGTGCCCACATAAAAAACACCTGGCATAAGGCCAGCACAATTATAGAAAGAATATCCTGTAGAAAGATTGCTCTTACACCCCAAATATGTCTTTTATTCTCCCGTACACAAGATATTCCAAAGATTAACACAAGCCTAATCCATACATTCCTTAGCTCTATACATTGGGCCATAGCCTTTAATTGGCGCTCCACTATGGTACATTGGCCACAAATTCTCAGCCGCATGATGAACATCAAACTTTCTGAAAGAATTCACCACATGTTATATTATTCTCCTCTATCAAAAAAAATGGATTCTATGGGATACTACACCTTTGACTTAGGAGGGGGGATGGAGGAATGGTGGGGAGGAGAGAGAGGAGGGGGGAATTTTTTTTCTCTCCCCTCCTTAACATATACGAATTTGTCGTTATTTATCTCTTCCCTCCACTACTACTCTCAAATGGCCTGATTATAACAAGCAAGCAATTTTTTTTTCTTTACCTGACTAACCATAACCCTTTGCTTCTTCCTGTACAACATTAACTGTCAAAGATATTTGTATTTATACCTGTACCATCTTTGTAATTGTTTTATATCTTTACCTTTTACACAATAAAAATCGTTTGTAAACAAAAAAAAAAAAGCACTCGCCGTCATTGAAAGTCATTGAAATGTGTGGGGGTCCCCCCAAATTCAATTACCAGGCCATTCAGGTCTGGTATGGATATTAAGGGGAACCCTGTTTCAAATTTAAAAAAAAATTACGTGGGGTTCCCCCCAAATATCCATACCAGGCCCTTCAGGTCTGGTATGGATTTTAAGGGGAACTCCACACCAAATAAAAAAAAATTGCGTGGAGTTCCCCCCAAAAATCCATACCAGACCCTTTATCTGAGCACGCAACCTGGCAGGCCGCAGGAAAAGAGGGGGGGGGCGAACCGTACCAGGCCACATGCACAACATTGGAAGGGTGCTTTGAGGGTAGCCCCCCAAAGCACCTTGTCCTCATGTTGATGGGGACAGGGGCCTCATCCCTGCAACCCTTGCCTGGTGGTTGTGGGGGTCTGTGGGCAGGGGGCTTATCAGAACCTGGAAGCCACCTTTAACAAGGGGACCCCCAGAGCCTGGCTTGTTTGAAATGGTAACGGGTACATTGTACCCCTACCATTTCACAAAGAAAGTGTAAAAAAATAAAAAAAAAACACAAAGACAGATAAGTGTTTTATTAAAAATAAAAAAATAATAAAAAAAGATTCCAGTGGTGGTAATCCACTCTTGGTATCCTGCGATGGGTGATCTCTTCTCCGTGGTCCAGCGATGGATGATCTCTCCTCTCCAGGTCCAGGGTCCAGCGATGATGTCCAAGGCATCGCATCCTGTCTCCACCGGAGACACAGCGAGAATCCCGGCAGCCTGACAGGTCTCTTAGCTGAGGAGGACAGGGGCACCCGTTACGTGTCCCCGCCCCCCTCTGACGCAAGGGGAAACCCGGGCTTCCCCAGTGATGTGCGGGTGACCACGCCCCCCTCTGATGTAACGCAGGTTTCCGTTACATTGATACATGTCCCCTGGGGCAAGACCCAGGTCCCCAAACACTTTTTATGACAATAAACTTGCATATAAGCCTTTAAAATTAGCACTTTAGATTTCTCCTTTTGACTTTCACAGGGTGTTACGCGGCTTTTCGAATTTGCCGCGAACACCCCAAATTGTTCGTTGTTCGGCGAACGGGCGAACAGGCAATGTTCGAGTCGAACATAAGTTTGACTCGAACTCAAAGCTCATCCCTATTGACCACAGTATGTTACAATCTGCAGTTTGAAGGCACATGAACTGTGCTACAGCCTATTTACCAGTACAATGTACATTATAGGATTGTCAAAGAGGTTAATGCTAGTACAGTGTAATAAAAATAAATGCATAACCATGAATAAATAGTTAAACAAATTTATCAGATGTTTTAAACTTTAAATGTAAATCTTGCCTAAGGATGCACACATCAAGGTATCAGCTATTACCTACATCAGTAATTCCCTAAATGTTCCTGCTTTCTAGTAAGATATAATGAACTGGGTAAAGCTTGGTTCACTGGACGTTTGGAGAACCTGATGGGAAGTTTGCGAACCCTGAACCTTGAATTTTATTGAAATCTTGCAATTTTTTTTTAAAAAATGGCATGGGTAGCCGGCACTGCCATTGGGGACATGTTTTTTAATATGGCTCAACATTAAAAATACACAAATCCTTTAAATAACATACTTGGGGATGCCCTAATGCTGCACATGAAGTTAACAGTACAATTTAGCTCTTTAAAGGTGACTGGTTTGTTTACAGCTGGAAGCACTGCTTAATGACAAATCCCTGGCCAGCTTCTGTTTGTAAATAAACCACCCACAGATCTGTCATTTAGCAATGGCAGCACTACCACCACTAAATGACAGATCTGGCTGGTGTTTGTAAAGGAACTTGATGAGGATTCTGGGAGACATAATTTATCAAATATGGTCATGACATCATTTATCAAATATGGTCATGACAATATTTGGTCAATGAAATCACTCAGGATTCCTATTACAGGATGCTATGTTGTTTACAAACAGCATCTGGAAGGGATCTGTCATTTTGTAAGTATTAGTGGCAGAACACAGGGCAGAGTCGGTAGGTGTCAGGTTATGGTGATGTGGAAACATTATCTGGTGGTGGTTGGTCATGACTGGCAAGGATCTATATCAATGGATAACGTTCAACGTCAATTTCCAGCTTTCAGCGCTGTCACTTTTAAATGACAATTACGCGGTCATGCTACACTGTACCCAAACAAATTTTTTAGCATTTTGTTCCCACAAATAGAGCTCTCTTTTGGTGGTATTTGATCAACTCTGCATTTAAATTTTTTGCTAAACAACTAAAAAAAGACAGAAAATGTTGAAAAAAAAAGTTTTTCTTTGTTTCTGTTATAAAATTTTCTAAATTAGTATGTTTTCTCTTTCACTGATGGGCACTCACGAGGAGGCACTGATAAGGCAGCACTGAAGGGCACTGATGAGGTGGCACTGATATGCAGCACTGATGGGCACTAATGATGGGCACTGATAGGCGGCACTGATGGGCACTGATAGGCGGCACTGATAGGCACTGATAGGTGGCACTGATATGCAGCACTAATGGGCATTGATAGGCGGCACTGATGGGAACTCATAGGTGGCACTGATGGGCATTGATAGGTGACACTGATGGGCACAGAAAGGCTGCACTGACTGGGCTTGTGTGACAGTAGTGAATTAATATTCGCTATTTTATTCCTGCTTCTCCTCCTGGCCAATCATGAAGTGGTAGAAGCGTGATTGGCTGAGAGGAGAATCGGTCGTATTGGCCGGGCAGGGGAGAGGATGTACAGGAAGATCCTGGACTCAGGAGATGGCTGGGCAGAGTGAGCTCTCAGTGCTCTGCATCAGCACCAATTCAGAGCACGACCACGTGAGTACCACACAGTCGGGGGGTTTGTTTGCTGCCCCTACCTGGCTGGAGCACCAGCCACAACTGGTAGTATACTATTCACTATAGAACAACCAGAATTGATGATTGGGCCTACTACCTCACTATTTATCCAAGTCAGCTTAAACAGTAACAGGGTTACTGAAGGTACAACAAAGGCAGCTTAACAGTGGATAACTCTAAACTTCCAGAGCTACTGGTACTCTGCCCACTAGTGTACTGGTGATCATGCTAGGTCCAAGTCTACCTGCAGGGCTTTCTTTGGGCCTAAAAGCCACAAATAGATCACAGATTGTGAAATGTATACAGTTGGGGACCTTTACCGATGGTGCACTAATGGTAAAGGCTAGAAGTCACAGCCTGAGTTCAGTTCCAAGTAAATCTAATTGTAGGCGTGCATTGTAATGCTGAAATGAAGAAGAAGGCAAACGGTAAAGGAAGGTGGAGGAGGATCCAGAGTAAAGTTAGTCCTGAAATGGTGCAGTGATCCTCAGTAGATGGTATGATGTCAGTCTCGAATAGGTCACGTGTAGTGGACATAAACCCAGTAAGCATGAGGGTATGTCAGGCATTTAGAAGGCTCAAAAACTATGAGTTTCAGTCTTGAGTGCTGATGGCAGAGGGGAATAGTCCGATATCCAGTCCGAGGTCATACACAGGGAAATCCAATCGAGCAGGGCAGACAGACAGGGGGCTTGATCAGATATTACACATTTAATCACTCTCTATCACAAGCATTAGACTGAACGTTTGGCTGGCTTAAATCAGGTCTGGTCTCCACCCACAGACTTACCTCATTAATCACCTTGAAGGTGGACAGACAGACAAGGAAAAAGCCATAGCCAAAACTAGGATGCTGGAATGAGGAGCAGGAGCGCTAGATGCTCCTGACAGTTTCTTTCCTCTCTTAAATGGGTAGATTGTTAGCACCTGGCTACAACTGGAAAAAAACTGAGAGAAAATGAATTTGGCAATTGCAATTTCCCACAACTGTGCAAAGTGTTGGTTGCCTCTTTGATACCAATACTTTCAAAGTGAGACCTCCTGGTCCAGGGGTACCTTGAACATCAAAACCACTGAATTTCATGGTAGGTACTTTATAATTTAATGCAGTAAGTTCCAGTTCAATAGTTGGTGGGATTACATTTATACTGCAATATATGTTTACCAGGAAGAATCTATGACATGACTACATGAAGACCGGTATATTGAATGGTACTCGTATAGAAACAATATTATGGTAAATGTATCCAGCGGCGCGCTCGAGTCTCGGTCGGGAGCTCCGTGACCCCGGCCGTGGGACCAGCGGACCCGATCGCCGCTGGTGTCCCGCGATCGGGTTACGGAGCTGAAGAACGGGAAGAGGTTTGTGTAAACAAACCTCTCCCCGCGCTTCCTACTCTGCCTGTCATTGATTGGCTGTTCCCGGTCATCGGGAAAGCCGATCAATGATGTCAGACGTCAGCCCCACCCCCTAATGTAAAAAAAAACACACGTTAGAGCCCATAACCCCCTCCCCTTCCCCTAGTGGTTAACTCTTTCACTACAACTGTCATTTATACAGGAATCAATGCATTTAAATAGCATTGATTGCTGTATAAATGACAATGGTCCCAAAAATTTGTCAAAAATGTCCGATATGTCCGCCATAATGTCGCAGTCACAATAAAAATCACTGATCGCCGCCATTACTAGTAAAAAATAAATATTAATAAAAATGCTATAAAACTATCCCCTATTTTCCCCCCAGCTACAATGCGAGTACTGAAAGAGGCAGTAATATTTATGTCAGAGTATCCAGAGGCATATGTCATATGTATGGGAGATTTCAATATGTGCCTAGACCCAAAACTAGATAGGTTCGGAAGAAGTAAGCATAAAGGAGGGGAAGGGCCGAAGGTGTTGGAGAAATTTATGAATGAAGTAGGATGGGCTGACCTGTGGAGGATAAGAAATCCTGGGACCCGGGCCTACTCATGGCATGCACCAGGGAGAGGACTCATGTCTAGGATAGATATGGCAATGGGGAACGAAAAGATTCTGCCAATGGTTCAGTCAGTGGCATACACGACAAGAGGGGTGTCTGACCATTCTGGATTAACCTTTGAGCTAAAAATAGGCCCAAAAAGAATAAAACCGGGTTATAGGATACAGGCTCAATGGTTAACCCAGATAGGACTAAATGATAGAATTCCAGAGCAAATGGGAATGTTCCTGGAAGCACATGGCAACAGGAAAATAGATGGAGTACTCTGGGATACATTTAAGGCATACTTGAGGGGGATAACAAGATCAACAATATCATATATTAAACGCACTAATAGACAGGAAGAGGAGGAATTGGAACAACTCTGTGCACAGGCAGAAAATAGGTTTATTGGGGACCCCTCAAATGTAAACCAAATAAGATGGGCAGCCTCATCAAGGCAATATAAGAACCAACTAATAATTAACGCAAAGCGTAAGAAACTCCAACACGCACAAAAAAACTTTGAACAAGGACAACAATTTAACAAGATGCTGAATTTTATGATAAAACGACAAACTCCATCACTAGCAATATCAGAGGTAAAAAACGAAAAAGGAGAGACGGTAAACACACTAGATGAGATACTTGAGACATTCCAAAAATATTATATTAATATGTATACATCAACATTGACATGTACACGAGAAGAGATAGAGGAATACCTGAAGGACTTGAACTTCCTTAAATTAACAGAGGAACAAAAAGAGGAGCTAGAGAGGGATATAGAGGAAGAGGAAGTACGAGAAGCTATCTTCTCTCTGGGAAAGGGTAAGTCCCCAGGACCAGATGGCATACCACTGGAGATGTACCAGCGATATGCAGAAATTATGGTACCAGTTATGACTAAAATGTATGGAGAGGCGTTCCAAAGGGGAGAAATGCCTGTTTCCATGTATGATGCTACAGTTATATTGATACCAAAACCAGAAAAAGATAGAACTGAGTGCGGGTCGTATAGGCCAATATCGCTATTAAATATAGATTATAAAGTACTGGCAAAAGTGCTTGCCAACAGGCTTAACCAGGTAATACTGTCTATAATAGCGGAGGACCAAACTGGCTTTATGCCAGGGAAATCCACATCAATTAATATCAGAAGGACGCAATATATGACACAAATGAGAGAGTTTATCCCAGAAACAAGTGCCTTGGCATCGTTGGATACAGCCAAGGCATTTGACTCTATAGAATGGGAATTTCTGCAGACAGTCCTGGAAAGGAATGGATTTGGGGAAAAATTTAGAAAATGGGTGAAGATAATCTACAAACAACCATGCTCCAATTTACTAATAAACGGTATATTATCCCCCACAATAAAACTATATAGAGGAACAAGACAGGGCTGCCCAATGTCACCGCAATTATTCGCTCTGGCAATTGAGGCACTGGCAAACAGATTCAGACAATCAGACAAATACAAAGGGATTAAAGTAGGAGAAAAAACCGAACACATAGGCTTATATGCGGACGATATTATATTGTATATGGGAGATGCGCAAGCATCTCTGATAGAAGCAATGAGAATAATAGAAACATACGGGAGGTTCTCAGGGTTAAAAATAAATTGGCAAAAATCCGCATTAATGCCTCTGGGAACAGGTAATGAAAGGAGAGCTCAGACCCCATTAAAAATAGTGGAAATCTTTAAATATTTAGGAGTAAACATAACGTTGAAACATGAAGATGAGATGGAAGCTAATATACTCCCACTAGTGGAATATGTAAAGAGAAAATTGGAAATATGGATAAACCTACCAATATCAATGGCAGGCAGAATTCACTTGATAAAATCTATTATACTACCCAAGTGTCTATATGTATTTGCACATTCCCCAGTAAAAATACCAAAACAGATATTTAAAAAATTAAACTCGCAGATGACCCGGTTTATTTGGGCATATGGAAGATGTAAATTAAAATTCAATAAATTACAAAGACCAAAGACAGAAGCTGGACTGGCCCTCCCGGATTTATATCTATACTATTTGGCAGGACAACTGAAACATCTAAGATCATGGGTAGGACAGGAACAAATAACAAGGATAGAGGAATATCTCCTTAGTAAAATGCAAATAGATGACTTAATGACGGGATTAGAACTAAAAGACCTGAGGAGAGTGGGAGTAAAAATTCCCCTATTGAAATTGGCAAGGACAGTATGGAGAGAGGCTAAGAAACTGACGGGATTTGTTGGAATCCCAACAGAAACTGCGCTTTGGAACAACCCAAAATTTGAACAACTGGAAGCCTTTGAGGACAGTAAATTTTGGAAGCAGAATAAGATAACAACTTTTGGTCAGCTATATGACAAAAATGTAATACTAACCTATGAAAACCTGTGCAAACAATATAATTTATTGAGTAAACAGTTTTACAGATACCTCCAGCTGAGACAGGTGCTACAGACACAGTTTAGAAGAGAGGAAATAAAAATATCCAAATATCCCCTTATAGGGATCCTGAGATCACAGGGACCTAAGGGATTGATAGCAAAAATTTACACACACCTGTTACAGAAGAAAATAGAAGGTGAACCACTGAAAATAAGGGATAAATGGCAGGAGGCTATCCCAGACATGAGCGATCATGAATGGGATGAAGCCTGTAATTCCCACTGGAAGGTATCCCCTGCAATGAATAATAGGATAATACAGATGAATATAATACATCAGACATACTTGGCTCCAAATAGATTGTATAAAATGGGGAGGATGACTGAACCAAGATGTACTAGATGCGGGCAGGGGGGAGCAGACTTCCTTCATGTAATGTGGTACTGTGGTAAAATAGGAAAATACTGGCAACAAGTAGCTAGGAAAATAGGAAGAGTCCTGAATAAACCTTTTATAGCTACGATGGAATTATGTTTGTTGGGGATATTGAGGGAAGAGAGAGATAATAGAGATAATAACACTTTTTTAAGGGAGGTATTGTTCCTGGCAAGAAAACAAATAATAGAAAAATGGATTCAGCCATATCCCCCGATAGTAACCCAGTGGGTGAGAGCAGTAAATCAGGTCCTACCCTATGAAAAAATAATGTATGAACAAAGGGGACATGGGCGAAGGTATGAAAACATATGGGCAAAATGGAATAGAATATGGCTATCAACGGATAGAGGAATATATGAAAATACTGTATTAAGTGACCACAGAGGGTGAGAGAGGAAGGAATGAAAGGAAGAGTAAATGTAATTATAATTTGTATTATATAAAGAGATGTAAAAGTATATAAAATGTATAATGTAAGTTATTATGTAATGAAAAATTTGGAATAAAGAGTTTTGAAAAAAAAAAAAAAAAAACTATCCCCTATTTTGTAAACGCTATAACTTTTGCGCAAACCAATCAATAATCGCTAATTGCGATTTTTTTTACCAAAAATATGTAGAAGAATACGTATCGGCCTAAACTGAGGAAAAAAAAAAATTTTTATATATTTTTTGGGGATATTTATTATAGCAAAAAGCAAAAAATATTGAATTTTTTTCAAAATTGTTGCTCTATTTTTGTTTATAGCGCAAAAAATAAAAACTGCAGGGGCGATCAAATACCACCAAAAGAAAGCTCTATTTGTGGGAAAAAAAAGGACGCCAATTTTGTTTTGGAGCCACATCGCACGACCGCGCAATTGTCAGTTAAAGCGACGCAGTGCCGAATCGCAAAAAGGGGCCTGGTCCTTTGGCTGCCAATTGGTCCGGGGCTGAAGTGGTTAAACAATATTTGTGCACCTGCTTCAACATCCATTTAGTGGCAGTGTGAGACTTTTACAGATTTTTTTTCACATCGGTATTTATGGAAGTTCGGGTGCTCTATAGGAATATTAGAATAATTTTAAAAAGCAGTAATGAATAATACAAGTGCATTAACCACTTAAGCCCTGGACCAATTTGCAGCCAAAGGACCAGGCCCCTTTTTGCGATTCGGCACTGCGTCGCTTTAACTGACAATTGCGCGGTCGTGCGACGTGGCTCCCAAACAAAATTGGCGTTCTTTTTTTCCCACAAATAGAGCTTTCTTTTGGTGGTATTTGATCACCTATGCGGTTTTTAAATTAGCGATTATTGATTGGTTTGCGCAAAAGTTATAGCGTTTACAAAATAGGGGATAGTTTTATAGCATTTTTATAAAAAAAAAATTTTTTTACTAGTAATGTCAGCGATCAGCGATTTTTATTGTGGATTTATTGTTTATTATGGCGGACACATCGGACATTTTTGACACATTTTTGGGACCATTGTCATTTATACAGAAATCAGTGCTATTTAAATGCACTGATTCCTATGTAAATGACACTGGCAGTGAAGGAGTTAACCACTATGGGGCGGGAGGGGTTTAGTCTGTGACGTGTGTGTTTTTTTTACTGTAGGGGGCGTGGCTTTATGTCTGATGTCACTGATCGGCTTTCCCGATGACAGGGAACAGCCGATCAGTGACAGGCAGTGTAGGAAGCACGGGGAGAGGTTTGTTTACACAGACCTCTCCCCGTTCTTCAGCTCTGTGACCCGATCGCGGGACACCAGCGGCGATCGGGTCCACTGGTCCCGCGGCCGTGGTCACGGAGCTCAGGATCAGGCGACCCACGGCTGGGCACTTAAAGGAGGACGTACCGGTACGTGCTTTTGCCCAGCCGTGCCATTCTATTGACGTAAATCTACAGGAGGAGGTCCTTAATCGGTTAAAGTAGTGGATTATCACAAATGTATAATAATAAAGTAAAAATATACATTTGCATTTTTGACCCATACAAAGACTATATTGTATATTTTATTTCTAATATCTATTAAGAACTGAATTCCAAAAGGGAATATTTGCCATTTTATAGGAAATGTCTAGTAAGGTTAACTGAGCTTAACCACTTCAGCCCCGGACCAATTGTCAGCTTAAGGACCAGAGGTATTTTTTCAATTTCGCACTGCACTGCTTTAACTGGTAATTACGCGGTCATGCAATGTTGTAACCAAACGAAATTTGCATCCTTTTCTTCCCACAAATAGAGCTTTCTTTTGATGATATTTGATCTCCTCTTTATTTCTTGCGATATAAACGATATAAACGACAGCGGCAAGAACAGAAGAGACCCCCCCGGAAGACCCCCGAAGGCGGATCGAGACCCCCAGACGACGGCGGCGGTAGCTGGGCTCCTCTGCTCTGTAAAAGACCTAGGTAAAATAGCGGAGAAGTCCGGCGAGAAGACCTCCCAAGACAGAAGGAGACCCCCGGAGCAGTGCAATAAAATATTTTTAAAAAATTGTGTGTTTTTTTTATTTACACTTTACACCTTAGGTGAATGGAAAGGGGTACATCGTACCCCATACTCATTCACATAGGGTGGGGGGCCGGGATCTGGGGGCCCCCTTATTAAAGGGGGCTCCCAGATTCCGATAAGCCCCCCAGCCCGCAGACCCCGACAACCAACGGCCAGGGTTGTCGGGAAGAGGCCCTTGTCCTCATCAACATGGGGACAAGGTGCTTTGGGGTGGGGGGCCGCACGGCCCTCTTTCCCCAAGGCACCCCCCATGTTGAGGGCACGCGGCCTGGTACGGCTCAGGAGGGGGGCGCTCGTCCCCACCCCTTTCCTGGCCGGCCGGGCTGCGTGCTTGGATAAGGGTTTGAGATGGATTTGGGGGGGACCCCCACGCCGTTTTACGGCGTGGGGATTACCTTTAAATCCATGCCAGGTGACAGGGCTAGCGCGGCGGCATTCACCACCTTTGCTAGCCCCGTCTACCTGCAGTTACATTCTAAATGAATGGACTGCTCCGTGTGTGGGCAAGTCCGTTCATTTTCAAAAGTCCCGCAGACTTTTTCCCGCGGATTGTCCGCCCGGAGAAGTCCGGGCCTGTGTGGGCAAGTTACACGCTCGGAAAGTCCGGCGAAGCCCCGCTGGAAAGTCTGGCGGTTTGTCCGCTGGACTAGGTCCGGCGGACAAAGTCCGATCGTGTGTATGGGGCATAAGGGTGCAAATTTTGGATTTCACTCCTCACTACCTATCACAGTTTCGAAAGGCCATAAAATGCCAAAATAGCACAAAACCCCCCCAAATGACCCCATTTTGGAAAGTAGACACCCCAAGCTATTTGCTGAGAGGCATGTTGAGTCCATTGAATACTACAGCGTTGGAGTCGCGGCTTTATGTATCGTGGGAGCAAACGCTGTTGCTGTCAAGATGAATAAATCCGCGCTGCAACTGAATGGCGCACTTGAAAACAAAAAATGATTAACAATAAAACACAGTAAGCAAAATTACATACCTGAAAAGCAAGCATGATAAAACATAATAAAACATTGCAGAATAGAATGAAGTAATAAAGAGCAACAATAGAGAGAGAATAGAGAGAGAGAGAGAGAACAATAAAACGACAACTATTTATTTATTTTTTTTTATATTTTTTAGGGTTTTTTTTTTTTTGTATTTTTTTTATTTTTTTATTTTTTTACACTTTTTTTTTTAAACTATAACTATAATTTTAACTGTAACGGTCGGGTCTCAAAATGCGATGGCATTCTTGAGACCCTGTGAAAGTGTATCCTAGCCTGTGAAATGCTGTACCCTACGCTAATACCTCACTAGTGAGTGGTAGCGTTCAAAACATTCACCAATGCAGAGACCAGGATTTTCAGGACAGCGTGGACAATAATAATGGGTGTCACGCCTACATCCGCGCTTGCAATAGACACAACATCTTTTTTGGGGGGCTCGATTGGTAGGGGTACTCGGGAGGACATAAGAATAATGCCTCTCATGCAGCCGGCTTACTGCATTTGGTAGGGGATGGTGAGGTGCAGAACCACCTGGATACAGAAGTTCTGTGACAACCTCATCCTGGAATTCAAGGATGGGTAAAGTCCCGCCTGAAGCTCCGTATAGCACATGAGAGTTCAGCAAAGCCAATTGGAATAAATAAATAGACACTTTTTGTACCAGCATCTAGCCTTACGGGCAACTAGATACGGCGCCAACAACTGGTCGTTGAGGTCCACCCCTCCCATATTTTGGTTATATTCGTGGACACAGAGGGGTTTCTCCACAACACCAGCCGCCGTACGAATTTGGACTGTCGTGTCTGCATGAAGGGAGGTAAGAACGAAAACATTCTTATTATCCCTCCACTTCACAGCGAGCAAATTATTACACTGAAAGCAGGCTCTCTCCCCCAGCCTAAGAGGGGAATCTACAAGCCGCTGGGGAAAGCCCCGGCGATTAGGTCGCACGGTGCCACATGCTCCAATCTGATGATCAAACAAGTGACTAAACAGTGGCACGCTCGTGTAATAATTGTCCACGTACAAGTGGTACCCCTTTTCGAATAAGGGTGACACCAAGTTCCACACTATGTTGCCAGCGCTCCCTATGTAATCTGGACAGTTCTCCGGCTCTACGCAACTATCTTTACCCTCATAAACTGAAAAGCTCCACGTATAGCCTGTTGCCCTGTCACAGAGCTTATAGAGCTTGACCCCGTATCTGGCACGCTTGCTGGGAAGGTACTGTTTGAAAGACAAGCTGCCAGAAAACTTAATCAGGGACTCGTTAATGCAGACAACTTGATGGGGAGTAAACAAGGCTGCAAAACATTGGTTGAAGTGGTTTATGAGGGGCCAAATTTTGTAGAGCCGATCAAATTCAGGGTCTCCACGAGGAGGACAAAGTTCATTGTCACTGAAGTGCATGAACCGCAAGATCTGTTCGTATCGTGCCCTGGACATGGAGGCAGAGAACACGGGCATTTGGTGGACTGGTGAGGTGGACCAATAAGTCCTCAGAGTCGGGAATTTATGTATGCCCATGTTGAGGGAAAGGCCCAGAAAGGACTTTAATTCGGAAACCGTAATTGGTTTCCAATCTCTGGCAAGGGAAGGCAACTGGGGATTAGCGGCGATGTATTGACCAGCATATATATTACTTTGGTCCACAATAGATCTATAGAGATCTTCCGTGAAAAACAGCGAATAAAAATCGGATGGCTTAAAATCAGCTGTTTCCACCTGAATACTGGGTTGGCCAGTGAATGGGGGAAGTACGGGTTCTGCAGAAGTGGTGAGCACCCAATCAGGATTGGCGAATTCTGCAGGAAGGACACTATGTGATCGACGGGCCTGCCTTTGTCTTCTTCTTCTTGGTTGCAGCGGGACACTACTTGTTTTTGCCACCTCGCCAGCTTGAACTGCACTTATGGGACTCGCCACATCACCACGTGTTCCTGCAGTGCTGGATGTACGTCCAGGGTGTACTAGGCCGCTAATTGATATCACCCGCCGGGCGATCAGGGGGTTAAACCGTTATTGGGTAATAAATGGCGGGTGCCCTGACAGTATAAAAAACAAACTAACTAACCAGCATCACCCGTAACAGTTATACGGTGATCACTGGTGAAAGGGTTAACTAGGGGCAATCAGGGGGTTACAACCTTTATTAGGTAATATATGGGGGTACCTGACACTATATAAAAACCTGATGGGGAACCTAAATAACTAACTGGCTAACCAGCGTCACCAGTGACACTTATACGGTGATCACTGGTGAAAGAGTTAACTCTAGGGGCAATCAGGGGGTTAAAACCTTTATTTAGGTTGTAATATGGGGGTACCTAACCTATAAACCTATTTATGAACCTATATAAACCTGGCGGTTAACCTAAAAAAAACTGGCTACCTAGCGGCACCAGAAAAACGATTGCTTAGTGACACTGGCAAAAGGGGGTGAAATGGTTACCTGGGGGGCAATCAAGGGGTTAAACCTTTATTAGGGGGGTAGGGGGCTACCTTAGACCTAAAGGGGCCTAAAACTAACTGCCCTGACAGTTATTACAGTCACAACTGACACTAAATGCAGTGATCAGTAAATAAATGATCACTGCAATCAGTGACACTGTGATTGGGGGGGCAGGGGGTGATCTGGGGGATGATCTGGGGGTGACAGGGGGGTGAAATATGTACCTATGTGTCCTGGTGTCAGTGTACTGTTGGTGCACTAACCTTGATGTCTTCACTCCTCTGCGTCCCGGTCAGAAAGACCGACACGAGGAGCGTGACATCACTTCCGCCTGCCTGTGTTTACAATTACACAGGCAGGGGAAGCATCTCATTCGCCAGGAGCGATCGCGAGGGGGTGGCCAGAAACCACTGGCCGTCCCCTCATCTCGGATCGCTCCTGAAGCGATGCCGACCGTCTCCGCCCGCGGGGGGGGGTCCGATCGGACCCCCCGCCTGCCGGAAGAATGTCACGTACAGGTACGGGATTTTGCCTGTACGTGCCATTCTGCTGACGTATATGTACATGAGGCGGTCGGCAAGTGGTTAAGCAGTACCCTGAAAACTTTGATGGAGTTCCTGCTGAAAAAATTGCAGTGTACTTCCTGGTAGACATGTGCTATTCGTTTAGTTCCAAATTCGTTTTTTAATGAATTTTGACAAATTAGTTAATTCATTTGGAAATTCAAAAATTTGAAATTTTGAAAATATGGAAATTTGAAATTTCGGAAATTCGAAAATTCGAAATTTCATAAACTTGAAATTTTGGAAATTTTAAAATTCGGAAATTGGAAATTCGGAACTTCAAAAATTTTGGAAATTCAAAAATTCTAATTTGGAAGTTCGGAAATTCGAAATTTCGGAAATTTGGAAATTTGAAAATTTGAAATTAGGAAATTTGAATATTTGAAATTTCAGAAATTTGAAAATTCAAAAGAATGAAAGTCTGAAAATTAAAAAACCCGAAAATCTGAAATAATAACTAACTAATAATAAATATTAAGTGATAGGTATTGGAATTTCCTTTCAAATTTGGCTGTTAGTGAACGTAATGAGTACGAATTTATCCGAAGTTACAAATTATCTGAAATAACGAATGCCGTATCTAAACGAATGGAACGTAACGATCTAATAATAATAAAGAACAATAATAATAAAGAACAATAATAATAAAACCTTGTTATTATTATTATTATTATTAATTTATTCCATTCCATTTGTTTAGATGCGGCATTTGTTATTTTGGATAATTTGTAACTTCGGATAAATGCTAAATTTGAAAGGAAATTCCAATACCTATGATTTAATAGTTAATTTTTATTAGTTAGTTATTATTTGTAATTTTACTTTTTTTCTTTCTTTCTTTCAGATTTTGTGATTTTCTAATTTTTTAATTTTTTAATTTCCGAATTTTCTAAATCCGAAAATTCTAAATTTGAAAATTAGAAAATCCAAATTTTCGAATTTCCGAAAAAAGCAAAAAAACGAATGAAACGAAAATAAACAATTTTTTGTCAGTGCACATGTCTACTTCCTGGCATTTGGGTGGGCTTAAGCACTCTTGTGCCTCTACAGCAGGGGTCTCAAACTGGTGGCCCTCCAGCTGTTGCGAAACTACATGTCCCATCATGCCTCTGCCTGTGGGAGTCATGCTTGTAACTGTCGGCCTTGCAATGCCTCATGGGACTTGTAGTTTTGCAACAGCTGGAGGGCCGCCAGTTTGAGACCCCTGCTCTACAGCCTCTAAACTGAATATCTGCAGTTTGAGATCCAATGTACTGTTGCCTCTGCCTGCTGTTTTAGCTGACTTGTGATTTTGCTGCTCTGCTGCTCAATGTTTTCCTTTCTGGACAATCTGAGACTCAGTATTGAACAAGTCATAGTAAGTCAGGAATTAAGAAAGATGGGCCCTTTTGTATGCCCTTTAGAGTTTAGTACCTATTAGAAAGGATCTTTGTTATGCAGTTAATAAAACTGATTTGTTTTACAATACATTTTGTAGGTAGTAATTGTCAATTTTGTGCATTATTGATGTAACCCATAAGAGCAACTAGATTTGATTTCAGGATTCTCCTATCTTCTTTAACCACTTCAATACCGCCTTATAATCATATGACGCCCACAAGGTGGATCTCCCATCCTGGGTGGGCGTCATATGACGTCCTCGCATTCCCGGTGCGAGTACCTGGCGGCCGCGATGTCCGCCGGGCACCCCTGCGATTGCCCGTTAAAACAACGGGACCGTGCGGGACCGTGGAGCTGTGTGTGTAAACACACAGCTCCACGTCCTGTCAGCGGAGAGGAGACCGATCATGTGATCCCAGTACGGAGGAACACATGATCGGTCTCCTCCCCTTGAGTCCCCTCCCCCCACAGTTAGAATCACTCCTATAGGGAACAAATTAACCCCTGCAGCGCCCCCTAGTGTTAACCCCTTCCCTGCCAGTCACATTTACACAGTAATCATTGCAATTTTATAGCAACGATCGCTGTGTAAATGTGAATGGTTCCAAAAATGTGTCAAAAGTGTCCGAAGTGTCCGCCGCAATGTCACGAAAAAAAAATCGTAGATCGCTGCCATTACTAGTAAAAAAAAAAAAAAAAAAAATTCAATAAATCTATCCCCTATTTTGTAGACGCTATAACTTTTGCACAAACCGATCAATATACGCTTATTGCGATTTTTTTTACCAAAAATATTTAGAAGAATACGTATCGGCCTAAACTGAGGAAAAAAATCGTTTTTTTTTTTAAAAATGGGATATTTATTATAGCAAAAAGTAAAAAATATTGTGTTGTTTTTCAAAATTGTCGCTCTTCTTTTGTTTATAGCGCAAAAAATAAAAACCGCAGAGGTGATCAAATACCACCAAAAGAAAGCTCTATTTGTGGGAAAAAAAGGAAGTAAATTTTGTTTGGGTGTAACGTCGCACGACCGCGCAATTGTTAGTTAAAGCGACGCACTGCCGAATCGCAAAAAGTGCTCTGGTAAGGAAGGGTGAAAAATGGCCCGGTGCTGAAGCGGTTAAGTGGTGACATCTTGAATGGTACCCAGAACACACCAGTTTAATTAAAATATTTTCTCCTAGCAGAGATCTGGCTGGTGACTAGACAACCCAATGCAGACATGAACAGTTATGCCGCATATACATGGTCAGACTTTCAGAAGGCAAATGTGCGATCGGAGCTTGTTGTCGGAAATTTCAACCGTGGGCAGGCTCCATCTGACAGTTTCCATCGGAATTCGAGATCTGGTTCTTAAATTTTCGGACAACAAAATCCATTTGCGTAAATTCCAATTGTGTGTACACAATTCCAATGCACAAAGTGCCATGCATGCTCGGAATCAAGCAGAAGAGCAGCACTGGCTATTGAACTTAATTTTTCTCGGGCTCATTGTACGTGTTGTACGTCACTGCATTCTTGACGTTCGGAATTTCTGACCAACTTTGTGTGACCATGTGTATGCAAGACAAGTTTGAGCCAACATCCGTCGGAAAAAAATATCGGATTTTGTTGCCGGAATGTCCGATCGTGTGTACGCCGCATAACAGTGGTAAATACATACAAGAGTCACAGACAATGTACCTTATAAATTGAGATAGGGGTGTGAATGTTGGAAAACCTAACAACTAAAATTGTAAAAACAGTCTTTCCTTTGTCACACTGGCCAGTGAAGAATAGATACACAAAAGTTGCATAAGTGTCAATAGCTGGCAAAGCTGAGGCCCATTGGAACATGAACTAAACAAACAAATCACTTTGTAATCCAAAGGTATAACATGCAATGTGTGTTCCTACTAGTATAAGATACCTTACTGGAAGCTATAGGCCAGACACCTAGTTATAATTTTTTTGTAACAGGGGATATTTGAATGCAGTCTCCTTAAAGGAGAAGTCCAGCCTGAGCTTTTAAGGCTGGGCTTCTCCTCTGGGTCACAGGAATGCAATTAGTTTTGCACTTCTGTGACCCATTTTCAGCAGAGAGCAGTCTGAAGTCCACTCTCCGCTCATGTCACTGCCATCAGTCGAGGCACAGCGTCATCCCGACTTCCAAGTCTGGATCCGCCAGCTGCCTTGATAGATAGCAGTCTCAGCGAGCCACTGAGATGGCCTCTCCCCACCCCTCCACAGCCCAGCACTCCAATGAGCATGGAGGATCAGAGAGGAGAGACGCTGACTGACAGTCACCAGCTTTCCTTTTGGGGATCTGTGAGAACTGAGCCATTGGCGATGTTCGTGGCTTGGTTCTCAGTGCAGAGACAGCGGGGGACAGCTGCAGCATCGGTCTGATGCTCCTTCTACCAAGGTAAGTATGAATTAAAAAAAACAGATATCTTCCACACTTCACCATAAGAGGATGTCATACTGGATATTTTTACATATCAAACGTTTCTTGGACGCACAAGATCACCATACAACTTGGTCTCGCCCTACAACCCCTTTCGAAGACTTGTGTCTGCAAAAGGAACCCCAACGCCACCTTATCTCCTCTTCCTATACATTATTGTTTCCACAGCAACCATACACTGATCATTGGAGTATCGCTAAATGGCACAAAGATCTTTCATTACATATTCCTGATAACCACTGGGATTCCATATACACAATCACCCATAAAGGTTCCCTGAATGTTTGTGTACAGGAAAACACCTTTAAAATTCTCTCAAGATGGTATAATACACCTTCTAAGCTACACCAATTCTACCCGTCCCTTTCACCCATGTGCTGGAGATGTGGTACAGATCTAGGGACATTATTGCATATTTGGTGGTCCTGCACCAAAATACAACCCTTCTGGAAAAAGGTGCATAGACTCATCCAAGATATCACATCTTATAAACTGGAATACTCCCCAGCTCAATTTATGTTACACTATCCAGCTCACTCCATGCGCACATATTTCCGTTCCTTGCCCATGCACATGATCATGGTGGCAAATATGTGTATCCCCCGAAACTGGCGCTCTACTCTTCCACCAACGGTCAAAGATTGGTTTATTCGTATTCAAAAAACAGCTGAAATGGAAGAGATTATACATCAAGCCAAAGAAACGCAATTTAAATTCAACCAAACTTGGTCTTGCTGGCTACAATTCACCACTACCCAAGAATTTCAAGCTTTACAGGATGATACTCTTCTATCCCACAGCTCCCCGCCCCCGATACTTAATGTGTAGCTGGTCTACACATTTCCCTCCTGGTCCTTTGGCTCGGCCTTACATGTTACCTGTCCTCCCCTCCCTTATCTTCCCTCACCTTAGGTTCCCCTTTCCTATTATTAACATTTAGGATAGGATATATCTGTTAGGTTAACTTGTCTTATGTATTGGGTCATTCTATGACTTGTCGATAGCTATACAAGCAATTGTTTAAATGCCAAGTGTGTCCACGCCAGTCTCCATTATCTCTTACCTTATCAGCCTTTTCCATTCTCTCTCTTATGTTAGGACTTCATATCAATTCACATAAATACCTTACAGCTCCATCTCTCTGTCATAAGCTTAATCCCATTTTAGGTGTCTAGATATAGAATTCCTTCCCATAATAGCAGTTTTGTACTCTTGAGCTTTAGAGATAATAATATTTGTCTACATTTTATCATTTATAGACACAGATCTATTTTGTTCTTTTTGGTGAGCATCCCATACATCACCAGATGTTACAAGTAGTGTTTTATGTCCATGCTTTATTATTTTACGTTATGATGTGTTTCCTTTCTGTACACTAATATCAGAAATTTATGTACAGCCATGTATATGCCTGAGTTCATTAAGTTCTGTAACACATAAGTTCCATATATTGATTCTGATTGGATGTTACTCCATGTTTGTAATATCTGTATACTTGTTTTATGCTCAATAAAAACTTTTGAAAAGAAAAAAAACAGACAAACCCATACTTCTCTTTTAATAAATCACCTAAACTGGAGTCTGGGGTATAATTCATTCTGCCCTGTTGATGATCTGTAAGTGAAATTAGCCAAACAGCTTACCACTCCATCAAGTGGCAATAGCACCCTGGATAGGGTTGCCACCTGTCCGGGATTCACCTGGACAGTTCGGGTTTCAGTCCACCTGAAACCTGGACACATTATTCAGACAGGAATATGGCTCAGAACAGGGCCTGACAGGAGTGTGAGGGGGCACTATATGTGCTGCATTACTATTCTCTTTGGAGTGCCATAAGGTGTCCCAGGTCTTTTACAACCCTTTAGTGTATATTAAAAAAAAAATTATTTGCTGTGCGCCACTAAAGTGTTTGGGTTTGGCTTCAAGAAAAAGTGGCAACCCTAACTCTTGAACACTGGAAATTAAGATATCCAATTTAGAGTCACAAGTGCAGAACAGGTGGCTGGGGAGAAGTGATCTAGCAATAAAGGATGATTTTCCACAAATATCAGGAAAGCTTGGCAAGCTTTTGCTTTTGACTGTTTATACCTTGTGGCCTTTCCAGGACTTGGCCGGCAATGTGTTGGTCTATTTATACCCTTGGTGCCCAACCTGCAGCCCGAGAGACACATGCAGACACATGCAGCCCTTTGGTATATGGTGTACAGTCCTCGCACGTCAGCAGTCTGTAGTGGGAGCATTGATTAGGGTAACAGCATTGGTCTCCACCAGCCTTATGTAACATGTTCCTAATTTTGTATTGTAGTAGGGATGAGTCGAACACCCCCCCCCCCCCCCCCCCGGTTCGGTTTGCAGCAGAACATGCGAACAGGCAAAAAATTTGTTTGAACACACGAACACCGTTAAAGTCTATGGGACGCGAATGTAAAAAATCAGAAGTGCTAATTTTAAAGGCTTATATGCAAGTTATTGCCATAAAAAGTGTCTGGGGACGCATGTCCTGGCCCAGGGGACATTTATCAATGGGAGCAGTGATTTTAATAATGCTTAAAGTGAAACAATAAAAATGAAATATTCCTTTAAATATTGTGCCTGGGGGGGGGGGGGGGGTGTCCTTAGTAGTCCTTACCTGTGAAGTAGCACATCTTTGCCATGTTTATAACAGTGCCACAGCAGAATGACATTTCTTTTTTTTTTATTGATTATTTATTAAATTTTCATAACATATAGAAATGATTGTACATTTCAAAAGCAATATCCACAAAAGAAGGCATAACAATGAGCACAAATGCAATAGGTGAGAGGTACTATAAGGAAATATAATGATAAAACATTGTGGTACAAGTAATATGACTGTGGGTATAAAATCAAGAGGGAACTGAATGGGATCTATTTTATACAGACCAATGTAATTTGCACGAAGGTTATAGTATTATGGATTTGGAGGTTGCGTCTCAGTGTTATATTCAGAAATGTCCCATTTCCCCCAGATTTTGTCAAATCTTGTCAGGGAGTCATCTATCACAGCAGTCAGGCGCTCCATTCTGCATATATCATCTATGGCTGAGAGAAACTGCATAAAAGTAGGAGGAGAAGTAGTTTGTTTGGCTGCCAATAACATAAATTCCATCAATCTTCTGGTAGCTTTGGGTGTATTCGGGAGTGGGAGACCTAAAAGAAGGTGTGTGGGGTTCAAGGGGATAGATATACCTAGGACTTTTTGAGGTTATGTCCAGAAGGGTATAAGTGCAGAGCATTCCCAGAATATATTATAATGGGTACCCAGGGATAAACCACATCTCCAGCATTAGGCGGGCTGATGCAAGTACGCGGATCTGTTGTTTCTTATGCCCTGTTGTCTGCACATTGTTGTAAGTAGACCATATGCAAAAGGCGGGCTGATGCAAGTACGCAGATCTGTTGTTTCTTATGCCCTGTTGTCTGCACATTGTTGTAAGTAGACCATATGCAAAAGGCGGGCTGATGCAAGTACGCAGATCTGTTGTTTCTTATGCCCTGTTGTCTGCACATTGTTGTAAGTAGACCATATGCAAAAGGCGGGCTGATGCAAGTACGCGGATCTGTTGTTTCTTATGCCCTGTTGTCTGCACATTGTTGTAGGTAGACCATATGCAGGCGGGCTGATGCAAGTACGCGGATCTGTTGTTTCTTATGCCCTGTTGTCTGCACATTGTTGTAAGTAGACCAGATGCAAGGCGGGCTGATGCAAGTACGCGGATCTGTTGTTTCTTATGCCCTGTTGTCTGCACATTGTTGTAAGTAGACCAGATGCAAGGCGGGCTGATGCAAGTACGCGGATCTGTTGTTTCTTATGCCCTGTTGTCTGCACATTGTTGTAGGTAGACCATATGCAGGCGGGCTGATGCAAGTACGCGGATCTGTTGTTTCTTATGCCCTGTTGTCTGCACATTGTTGTAAGTAGACCAGATGCAAGGCGGGCTGATGCAAGTACGCGGATCTGTTGTTT
The DNA here is from genome assembly GCA_028564925.1 of Lithobates sylvaticus. Lineage (NCBI taxonomy): Eukaryota > Metazoa > Chordata > Amphibia > Anura > Ranidae > Lithobates > Lithobates sylvaticus. The sequence continues at coordinate 446,078,938 of CM053026.1, read as the reverse complement.
CTTATGCCCTGTTGTCTGCACATTGTTGTAAGTAGACCAGATGCAAGGCGGGCTGATGCAAGTACGCAGATCTGTTGTTTCTTATGCCCTGTTGTCTGCACATTGTTGTAAGTAGACCATATGCAATACATTTTTTGAATTTATTTACGGGCTTCACTATTGTGGCTGTTTTTTCTTCCTCCATTCCCCTGGGAGAATCTTTTTCCAGCATTGCAGTGTTTTGGCTCTAAGAATCCTGGCACCAACCACCCACTGAAGATTTTTTTTGATCTGGGCTTCCGCCATTATCGTTCATTTCATCTCATTACCAAACCTCTGGCATCATATGATAACACCACTCACTAAATTCATCGTTCTGGTAAGCAGATTTGAGATCACATGAGTTGGAAGTTTTCTTACATTTTTTCCTTTGATGCACTGAACTTTGGTGGAAGATTCACTGTATAAATATACAAGTAGTTGTTCGCTTGATTGATGGACTTCCGATAATCACTTCATATCACATTGTTTATTATAGCGCCACACTTTGGTTTTTCATATTTTTTAGTTTGCATATCAACAAACTGTGTTGGCTGCAATATACACATATACATAATTAGCGCAGATATTTTGTTCACTCTCTGGGGTCCTATACCAGAACATAAGTATTTTGTAAGCAGTCTCTCTCTGTGCCACAGACCGTGAAACTTTAGATGTAGATTTCCATATTTTCCCCTATTCACCTAGGGAAATAGGCCGTTGAAAAATATGGGACCATTTCCTCATGTGTGCATGACTATTTTCAGTCAAGGGGGGAGCCACATTTATAATTTATATAGATAGATGAAATCAGGTGGGGTTAATAGGGGCCTCTTGAGTAGGGATGAGCCGAACACCCCCCGGTTTGGTTCGCACCATAACCTGCGAACGGACCGAAAGTTCGCACGAACGTTAGAACCCTATTAATTACAATGGACGCGAACGTTCGAAATCTAAAGTGCTAATTATAACGGCCAATATGCATGTTATTGTCCTAAAAAAGGTTTTGGGACCCGGGTCCTGCCCCAGGGAACATGTATAGATGCAAAAAGAAGTTTTAAAAACAGACATTTTTTCTGGAGCAGACATTTTAATGATGCATAAAGTGAAAAAAAAAGTGAAATATTCCTATAAATATCGTACCTGGGGGGTGTCTAAATTATGACTGTTAAGTGGCATGTGTTTCCCGTGTTTAGGACTGTCCCTGCACAAAATTCCATTTGTAAAGGAAAAAAAGCCATTTAAAACTGCTTGCGGCTTCAATGTAATGTCTTGTCCTGGCAATATGGATGAAAATCTTTGAGAAAAATGTCATGGCTACCCCATCACCCCCCCCCCACCCCTACCCCAGCCCATTACCAGCCCCTTTGGGTCTTGTATGGATATTAAGGGGAACCCCGCACCAAAAATAAAACCCTATACCTAAAACCCTATATACTCTGAACAGCAGTATACAGGCGGTGCAAACAAGACAGGGACTGTAGGTTTGTTCTTAAGTAGAATTTGTTTGTAATTTTGAACAGGTAAATTTTTAAGTGTAGCTGCAGCCAAAAAATCTATTTTAAGCTTTCTGGAGAACATAGGGAAGGGTTATCACCCCTGTACCATTTGTTTTGCTGTCTGTGCACCTGTTCAGAACATTTCACCTCACTTTCCGTGCCAATGACAAATGTTTTTAGAAAAGTGGGTTTTTAATTGAAACAAGGATTGGTGATAAAGCATCAGTAGAGAGGAGATACTTTTTTCCCATATTAAATCTAACAGGATAGAATTTAAAATCCAAAGTGTGGCGCTTGAAAATGTGAGAAAAATGGAATATTAACCAAACATGTGATGGTCCATCTCAAAAGTGATCAAACAAAGTGACGGCAAAAAAATATAAAGCAAAGTGTTCCGTGTAGAAAACAGGAAAAATAGTGAACAATCCAAAACTGTGATCTTGATCTGCTTACCAGAACCCAGTTGTATATGAGCGATGTTATCATATAATGCCGGAGGTTGGTGCGATTTCCCGCATAAACGAAATCCAGAACCCAGTTGTATATGAGCGATGTTATCATATAATGCCGGAGGTTGATGCGATTTCCCACATAAACGAAATCCTTCAACAGATAGGGCAGGATTCACAGGACCAGATGGATAAGAGTATACTAGAGGAATCTCCCACAGGATGAAGGAAAGGAAACAGCCAATAGTGAAGCCCGTATGATAAACTCAAGTTTATTCAAAATAAATCTACTTACATCAATGAAAAGATAACAGGGCATGTATAAAAATGGATCCGCGTACTTGCATCGGCCAGCCTGGATAGAATTTCCCTTTCTAGGGATTGATTTCCTCTCACTTCCTGTTGCCTCCTTCCGTTTGCAAGTAGGAGTCGTTTGTAAGTTAGATGTTTGAAGGTAGGGGCCTGCCGTATATACTTTTCAGAAATTTGCCCCTTAGATGTTGGTGTTGCCACAACACTGTAAGCCCTCACAGTTACTCTTGGTGGGCGCTGGAACGCCCTGCTGTGAACTATTATATCAGGAATTGTAATTACATTCCATTGTTGAACAGTGGTAGGAAAAATTGGGCCTTTGGTGTTGGTGCTGGTGCTACAACACTGTAAGCCCTCACAGTTACAATTGGTGGGCACAGGAATGGGCCCTGCTGTGAATTATTAGATCAATAATTGTAATTGCATGCCCCTGTTAAACAGGGGCTGAAAAATTGGGCCTTTGGTGGTGGTGCACGGTGTTGCCACAACATTGTAAGCCCTCACAGTTACTCTTGGTGGGCACAGGAATAGGCCCTGCTGTGAATAATTAGATCAATAATTGTAATTGCATGCCCCTGTTAAACAGGGGCTGAAAAATTGGGCCTTAGCCACTGGTGCCGGTGCCACAACACTGCAACCCCTCACAGATACTGTACTTGGAGCACAGCAATGAGACCTGTTGCAAAGCATTGCATAAAAAATTATAATTACACACCCCTGTTAAACAGGGTCTGAAAATGTGGGACTTAGCCACTGGTGCTGGTGCCACAACACTGCAACCCCTCACAGATACTGTACTTGCAGCACAGCAATGAGACCTGTTGCAAAGCATTGCATAAAAAATTGTAATTAAACGCCCCTGTTAAACAGGGGCTGAAAAATTGGGCCTTAGCCTCTGGTGCCAGTGCCACAACACTGCAACCCCTCACAGATACTGTACTTGGAGCACAGCAATGAGACCTGTTGCAAAGCATTGCATAAAAAATTGTAATTACACGCCCCTGTTAAACAGGGGCTGAAAAATTGGGCCTTAGCCACTGTTGCCGGTGCCGTGACACTGCAACCCCTCACAGATACTGTACTTGGAGCACAGAAATGAGACCTGTTGCAAAGCATTGCATAAAAAATTGTAATTACACGCTCCTGTTAAACAGGGGCTGAAAAATTGGGCCTTAGCCACTGGTGGTGGGCTGGTGGCACCCAGAAACAAAAATGTTCTTCCAAGCTATCATCAGGATCATTGAGGAGGAAGAGGATAGTCAGTCAACATAACAGGACAGTCACTCAGCGTCAGCATTGGCAGTCTTGAAGGGATGTGACATTTCAAAATAAATTATTCTGTTATATCAGCTTCAGGTGCCTGGTAGCTGGTGGTGATCCAAGACTGATTCATCTTTATGAAGGTCAGTCGATCAACCGAGTCGGTGGACAGGCGCACCCTGTGATCGGTGACAAAGCCTCCAGCAGCACTGAATGTGCGTTTCGAAAGAACGCTGGATGCAGGACAGGCCAGTAGCTCAATTGCATACTGTGCAAGCTCTGGCCAGTGATCCATCCTCAAGACCCAGTAAGCCAGAGGATTTACGGTGGGAAAGGTGTCCAAGTCTGACCTTGCCCCTAGGTATTCCTGCACCATGTATATCAGACGCTGGCGATGGTTGCTGGAACTGATCATACCTTGGGGCTGCGGACTAAAAAATTGTCTGAACGCATCGATCAGATGGCCACCTTCCCCACCGCTCCTTCTGCTACTGACCGAAGCCTCAGCAACTCGTCGTCCAGGACCAGGGGTTTGTAACCTCCCAGTCTCTGGGAACGCGTTGCACACACCTTTCTGCAAGGCCTCCCGGAGATGTCTCATCCTCTGCTCCCTCTGCGACGGCAAGATAAGGTCCGCAACCTTACCCTTGTACCGTGGATCAGGGAGAGTGGCCAGCCAGTAATGGTCTCTCTCCTTGATCCGAAGAATACGAGGATCCTTCCTCAGGCTTTGCAGGATCAGGGAGGCCATGCAACGTAGGTTAGCTGAGGCATTCGGTCCGGAGTCTTCTGGGTCACTAAGGACGACATGATCTGCAGCCACCTCCTCCCAGCCACGTACAAGTCCACCGGTTTCTTGGGACTGTAAATCATCCCTAAAAGACTGCTGCTGCTGATGCTGAGTGCCAGGCTCCACCTCCATGCTGACACAATCCTCCTCCTCCTCATCCTCTTCCTATGTGATGGGTGGGAGAGAAGGAACACTGTCTAGATAAAGGGGGCCTTGAGAGGCAAGGAAGTCATCCTCTTCCTGCCTCTGTTCTGCCTCAAGTGCCCTGTCCATTATTCCACGCAGCGTATGCTCCAACAGGTGGACAAGAGGTACAGTGTCACTGATGCATGCACTGTCACTGCTCACCATCCTCGTGGCCTCCTCAAATGGTGACAGGACAGTGCAAGTGGTGAAATCTTACCCCCCCTGACCCTGTCCTGGTGCCGTAGTCGCACAGGTACTCATTTATGGCCCTCTGCTGCGTGTGCAGTCGCTGCATCATGGCCAACGTTGAGTTCCACCTGGTGGGCATGTCACATATAAGGCGGTTCTTGGGCAGGTTCAACTCCATTTGCAGCTCAGTCAGCCGAGCACTGGCATTATATGATTGGCGGAAATGCACACAGACTTTCCTGGCCTGCCTCGGGACATCCTGTAAGCCTGGGTACATGCCCAAGAACTGCTGCACCACCAGGTTAAGAACGTGAGCCATACAGGGCACATGGGTCAGTTGTCCCTGTCGCAGGGTGGAGAGGAGGTTGGTGGAGGTTGGTGCACCACCAGGTTAAGGACGTGAGCCATACAGGGCACATGGGTCAGTTGTCCCTGTCGCAGGGTGGAGAGGAGGTTGGTGCCATTGTCACACCACCATTCCTTGCTTAAGCTGGCGTGGCATCAACCACCTCTCGGCCTGCCCCTACAGAGCTGACAGAACCTCTGCCCCAGTGTGGCTCCTGTCCCCCAAACACACCAGCGCAGGCACGGCATGGCATCTTTTTGGCTGCATAATTGCGTAGCCCCTTGAACGCCTACAGAGCACTCGAAGAGGCCACGGAGGAAGAAGAAGAGGAGGGGGTGGAGGAGAGAGATGTGTCACAACCAGTAGTAGCATTTTGGAGGCGTGTTGGCGGAACAACCTCCAAAACTACTGCACCTTGTCCTGCATCCTTCCCAGCTGCCAAAAGAGTGACCCAATGGGCCGTGAAAGATAGGTAACGTCCCTGTCCATGCCTGCTGGACCATGAGTCAGCGGTAATATGCACCTTACTGCTGACTGCCCTGTCCAGCGAGGCCAAGACATTGCCTTCCACATGCTGGTAGAGAGCCGGAATCGCCTTCCGTGAGAAAAAGTGGCATTGAGGAACCGCACATTGCACAAACTCACGGAAGGAGGCAGAGTCTACCAACTGAAAAGGCAGCAGTTGAAGTGCTAGCAATTTAGCCAAGCTAGCATTCAACCGCTGGGCATGTGGATGGCTGGGAGTGAACTTCTTTCGACGGTCCAGCAGCTGGGGCAGGGAAATTTGCATGGTACAATCGGACATCTGTGTACTGCTAGCAGAGTGCCTGCAAGTACTTGGCTGTGACACACCTAATTCTACACCTTCTTTCCTCTCAGTGCAGCTTTCAGAGAGGACTGAAGGTATAGTGGGGTTGGAGATCCCAGCTGATGAGGAGCAAGGAGAGGTCCGCTTTGTTCTTTGGTGTGGGTCTTAAAGGTACGCTTGCCAACGAGCTGCATGGCAGGTCAACATATGTCTGGTCATGCTTGTGGTGCCCAAGCGGCTGATGTTTTGGCCACGCGAGATACGCTTGAGACATATGTTGCAAATAGCAATGGTGCTATCTGATGCACTCATCTCAAAAAAGGCCCACACCAAAGAACTTTTGTAATAACGCGCAGAGGCAGCGCCCTGCACAGGCGAAGCTCTGCGATGTGATTCAGTTGGTGTGCTGCCCTTAAGCTGGCCCCCGGAGGGCATCCTGCCTCGTTGGAGATGTGCCGCCTCCTTCTCCTCCTCCTCTCTCTTATGAGGCACCCACGTGAGTCAGTGACCTCATCATCCCCTCCCTCTTCACCACTGGAGCAAACCTGGCAGTATGCTGCAGCTGGTGGAACATGACTGCCAGATTGCTGTCCTTGAGCATCCCCTCTCTCTGCACTCACGCTACTGCCTTCCTCTAGCTGGGTATCATCATCAGAGCCTTAAAAACGCTGGGCATTCTCCTGGAGCATGTACCCAACACTGTGGTCAAACAGTTCGGGGGACTCCTCAGGAGGACATGGTGGGTCTAGGGAAGGAGTGACTGATGACATTGAGACGAGGGAAGAGGACGCGTTGGCAGCTGCTTTGCCAGTACTCTGAGCCTGGGTGAGAGAGGATGAGGAGAATGAGGAGGGCTTGGTCATCCACTCTACCAAGTCTTCGGCATGATGCTGCTCAACACATCCAGCTGACGAAAATAAGGACGCGTGTGTCCCATGGCCACGTGCTGATGACGATGCGCCGCGTCCACGACCAGCACTGTTGCCTCTAGACACAGAGTCTGCTTGCCCTCTTTTATTGGCTCGTGACTGTCTGCCTCTCCTTGTTGGCCTTCCAGACATACTAATGGCCTGCAGGGAGATGGGAAAACCAGCAATAAGGGGTAGCTTCAGGTGTATACTGTGCAGGAGGCACACTACAACCACTGTAACTGCTGCAGATGCCTGTGTTACACAAACATAACAACACCAGCAATAAGGAGTAGCTTCAGGTGTATACTGTGCAGGAGGCACACTACAACCACTGTAACCGCTGCAGATGCCTGTGTTACACTAACAGAACAACACCAGCAATAAGGGGTAGCTTCAGGTTTATACTGTGCAGGGGGCACACTACAACCACTGTAACTGCTGCAGATGCCTGTGTTACACTAACAGAACAACACCAGCAATAAGGGGTAGCTTCAGGTGTATATTGTGCAGGAGGCACACTACAACCACTGTAACTGTTGCAGATGCCTGTGTTACACAAACAGAACAACACCAGCAATAAGGGGTAGCTTCAGGTTTATACTGTGCAGGAGGCACACTACAACCACTGTAACTGCTGCAGATGCCTGTGTTACACAAACATAACAACACCAGCAATAAGGGGTAGCTTCAGGTGTATACTGTGCAGGAGGCACACTACAACCACTGTAACCGCTGCAGATGCCTGTGTTACACTAACAGAACAACACCAGCAATAAGGGGTAGCTTCAGGTTTATACTGTGCAGGGGGCACACTACAACCACTGTAACTGCTGCAGATGCCTGTGTTACACTAACAGAACAACACCAGCAATAAGGGGTAGCTTCAGGTTTATACTGTGCAGGAGGCACACTACAACCACTGTAACTGCTGCAAATTCCTGTGTTACACTAACAGAACAACACCAGCAATAAGGGGTAGCTTCAGGTGTATATTGTGCAGGGGGCACACTACAACCACTGTAACTGCTGCAGATGCCTGTGTTACACTAACAGAACAACAGCAGCAATAAGGGGTAGCTTCAGGTGTATACTGTGCAAGAGGCACACTACACCCACTGTAACCGCTGCAGATGCCTGTGTTACACAAACAGAACAACACCAGCAATAAGGGGTAGCTTCAGGTTTATACTGTGCAGGGGGCACACTACAACCACTGTAACTGCTGCAGATGCCTGTGTTACACTAACAGAACAACACCAGCAATAAGGGGTAGCTTCAGGTGTATACTGTGCAGGAGGCACACTACAACCACTGTAACTGCTGCAGATGCCTGTGTTACACTAACAGAACAACACCAGCAATAAGGGGTAGCTTCAGGTGTATACTGTGCAAGAGGCACACTACACCCACTGTAACTGCTGCAGATGCCTGTGTTACACTAACAGAACAACACCAGCAATAAGGGGTAGCTTCAGGTGTATACTGTGCAGGAGGCACACTACACCCACTGTAACTGCGCTAGGTTAACAAGCAAAGATGACACTGTCCCTGCCTATCCTGCTCTCTCCCTGCACACCAACATACTACACAAGCCCACCGCCTGTGGCCAATTATGGCTCTCCTCGCTGCCGGCGCTGTGATTGGCCAAGCATGCGGGGTCACAGTGCATGCTTGGCCAATCATCAGCCAGCAATGCACTGCGATGGCGCAGTGCATTGTGGGCCGTGAGCGCCACACGAATTTGGCACGAACGGCCCACAAAGTTCTGGATTCGCCGAACAGCCGGTGTTCAAGTCGAACATGGGTTCGCCTCGAACATGAAGCTCATCCCTATTGGGCACTCCAGGTAGGTTGCAGTTCTGGAATATGACAGCACTGGAGGAGAATGGGTTCCTGGTAGCTTCACGTTTGATTCTTCTCAAATCTTTGGCAGTTAATTTGCGTCTTTGTTTTCTCAACATGTTTCTTGCGACCCTGTTGACAATTTGCAACAAAACATTTGATGGTCCTGTGATCACGCCCCAATATCTTAGCAGTTTCAAGAGTGCTATATCCCTCTGAAAGCCTTTTTACAATTTTTGTCTTTTCAGTCAGTTAAATCTCTTTTTTGGCCCATTTTGCCTGAGGAAAAGAAGCTGCCTAATAATTATGCACACCTTGATATAGGGTGTTGATCTCCTTAGACCACACCCTCCCTCATTACATAAATGCACATCACCTAATATGCTTAAATCCAATAAGAATTTAAGTTTATACAGCTTGGAGTTGGACAATATGCACAAAAATTATGATTTGGTCAAAATACTCACTTACCTAATAATTGTACACCGTGTATTTAAATATTTCAAATGTTTACTTTTTGATTTGTATTCAAACTTCCTTTCCAATGGGTCTATTTTGTGAAGACTGGAAAAAAGGAAATGTTTTGGTGATATTAGCAGCAACATGCCAAGTTGCTAAATGCCTATACTAGAAAAATAGGTGGTTAATTCCTGTTATGCCACGTACACACGACCGGACTTTCTGGCAGACTAGGTCCGACAGTCTTCCCGAAGGACTTTCGGCGGAGTTCCGATGGACTTTCCGAATGAACGGACTTGGTCACACATGAACGGACTAAGTCCGTTCGAAAGTCCGATCGTTTTGAACGTGATGACGTAAAAGGGACTAAAAAAGGAAGTTCAATAGCCAGTAGCCAATAGCTTCCCTTGCGTCATATTTGGTCCGTCGGACCAGCATACAGACGCACGGTTTTCCCCATAGGAATCCCGTCGGACAGATTTGAAACATGTTCTATTTCTAGGTCCGTCTGATTTTTTTAACGAAAAACGATCAGATTAGCCCACACACGATCGGATTGTCCGACGGACTAATTCCGTCGGACCTAGTCTGCCGGAAAGTCCGGTCTTGTGTACGCGGCATAAGTAATACCGTTTCCTTACCAATTTTTTTTAAATAAAAAGTTTCACATTAATACAATTTTCATATTGTGATTATGAGTTGGAAATTGTGTCAGTCTATTAAGATAGTAGGGGAAAAAAAGTAAGCTCTCTTCTTATGCAGGGACCACCATGCACTTTAATCAGCGTGAAGCATCTATATAAAAAGATGCAACTTTTAGGTTTAAAGATATATGTTACAAATAAGACTGTAATATGGATGTAAGCTCATCCCTTTACTTACTGAAACACATGAACTACACAAGTAGCTAGTAGATTGTCCACTAGAGCTTGCCTGTGAAAATCTCACAGTAAAAATTCCTATCTTTAAAATGACAATCTCTAGATCATCTCATTGTGTAAGCAAATGGTTTCTTTCCAAAGTTTTTGAATTATGTTTTTAGAGGGCATGCACCCTGAATTATGTTTTTATAACCTGCACGATTGTAATAGTGGCTTGCATCCAAGGGTCTTTTAATCCTTATATTCTTTATATGTTTGGATATTATGCAAACATTTTTTTTATAATAACATTTAAAAAAAATTAGATTTTACATTTTAAGGTTATAAATATAAATATCGAATAGTGGAATATCTTATTGTACCTGCAGACCAGAACAGACTCGGTGGTGACAGTGGTAAATAGCAGCTTACACGAAACATTTACAGAATCAGTTCTAAACATTTCTGTTTTCAGTGTATTTATTCTTAGTTCAAATTTGACTGGTTGCAATTAAAAGTCAAAAAATAACATTACTAATGTAATTGAAATCAGCCTAATAGAGTAATTGCACATGTCTCATGAACACATGCCTTATTTCAGTATCACACATACCCCACTTCTTTATATTCAAGCTACATCCAAATCCTGTAGCTAATGTCAACCAATTTAAATAAACAGTCACAGCATGCTCAGCGATTAAATCCACTGCACAGCTGCTTTCTACTTGTTCATGTCTAGCATGGATAGACTATAAAAAAAGGTGACTTTAAAAAGGTTTATTTACAAGGCAAATCAAATTTATTTTAACCTGGAAATCCCTCAAGCTGATACCCACATGGAGAACACAGATGTTATTATTTGCAAAGTGGCTTTTATCATAGGAGGAACACATTAAAGAAAGGGATTTCATAGTCTGCAATTAAGGGAAATAAGGCAGCCTAGAGATCAAGTGTTCTATAAACTTCAGTAAATACCCACAGAAGGTGTGAGCTTGTCAAGGGACAAACACATATCACTGCAGGATATAATATTTGCAATTACATTTTGGCACAACACTCCCTATGCTCTGAAAAACAGTGGCCCTGGTATGGTATCAGTAATTACACATGTTCTCTTATGAGGGGATCCGTATGCTGTTAAAAATTGATCAAAAATGAGATCATACTTGTAATAGATAAATATTTAAAGTGAAAGAATGGTACTACTACTTGCTAGACATATTTTTTAGTTAGCTGTCCAGGTGCTCAAGGTTAACATGCAGAAACAAATTCTGGATTGTCCTATAAGAAAATCATTTAAAGTATAATAAAAAGTATGGCTCATATGTCAAAGCCAATACTAAATAACTTTTTTTTATTATATTTATTATTATTCCTTTAAAAATGTGAATTGACTTTTACCCAATTCACTGTACCCAATTTATAAAAGGGAAAAGAACAAAGAGCAGGCATATATTGTTAGGGTACGGAGGCTATGAGGGATCAAATGAGCATACAATGTCTCTAAACCAGTGTTCTCAAACTGGCGGCCCTCCAGCTGTTGTAAAAGTCCCATGAGGCATTGCAAGGCTGACAGTTACTAGCATGACTCCCACAGACAGAGGCATGATGGGACTTGTAGTTTTGCAACAGCTGGAGGGCTGCCAGTTTGAGACCCCTGCTCTAAACCTATCAAGCTCATAGTACACGAATGTTCAATGTTTATAGTGAAGCCCAAATTGCAGTGTGCATTGAGCATCCAAACAATGTTAACCCCATACATGCAGAAGATGCACCTTCAGTGAATATTTGGTGAATGTCACATTTACTGGTTTATAATTATACCTCCTTATGTGGCAAGCACCATTGTTCTCTAATGAATTTATTATGCATGTTACAGGCAAAGTATCAGAACAGGAAGTTCTCTATGACATGCTGTTGCAACCAGAAAAAGACATTGCATTAAAAAAAGCATTACAAAAAAAAAAAAGAAAAGTATTTCTGCTTTTAGTGTTTTTACTACTGGAAATGCACATGTAAATTGCTAACAAGGATTAGATAGATACCAAAACAGTAAAGAAAATACAATTTTTATAACAGGCATTAGCTGACATACATTTGTATACTTGAATACATACTCCATAGTAAAACACACTTGTTCATATATTCGTTCTATATACTGTATGCTGTAGTCTGTGCATGCATATTTGCACTTTATCATTGTCACAGAGTAAATATTACAAGCATACAGTTTAGTTGCACTCACATTAACCTCCTGATTTTGTGCTAGAAGGGCATGATAAGCCCTCCTCAGCTCCAAAACGTTTTAAACCTTTCTTCTTGTGTAAAAGGACCAAGTTACATGGGTTCCCCCTCGCCTTTTGCTTGTGTTTATTGTAATCACTACCCACTGGATAGGGTAGACAAGTGGAAGTTCCACAGATTTGCTTCTTCCAACCATAATCTGAGACTCTGTATCATAAATGGGGGGACCAAAATTGAAAGATGTTCCAACTTCCATTGCTCTAGAAATGCCTCTCTGTAAAGAATTATCAATCCATTGGGACCACCTCACTGTAAATGTGGATGGCACTAATGTTCTTACAATCTTCAAACATTATGCTGCAGATATGGATGTTGCCTTCACAGCTTCCGAGACTCTTCCGATGATGACTGGAATCTCCTCCTGAGAGAATGAGATCATGCAATCGCATTTATCTAGCCTGGCCACTAGCTAAATTAATCTTGTGAGGGTGAAAGATGACTTAGCAAATTAATAAACCATTCAAATTTTTCCATTGTCGATTGGACCAGAACTGCATGGACAAGTAGGAGGCTCAAACCCGGCAAAAGCAGGAGTATATTGCCCAGGTAGTAAAAGATGCAAACTCCTTTATCTCAAAGAAAGGCTATCACAAGTATCTCATAATTAAAGTTTGTCCATGGGATTTTGAACATGAGTTGCACCAAACAAAAGTGAATCGAAAAATTCTAAAAAAAATAAACTTTTATTGAAATACATAATACAATTTTTTTTATCAAGATAGCATAACATACATTAAAAGGTCATGCGTAGTTGTGACACATACACAACAGAGGACAATAGAACAGTCAGTAAGAGTTTTAGAACTCTTTCAGTTCATCAGGAGACTGACATACAGTATTATATAGGATATCTGTAGAAAGACCAAGCTATTAGTACATCATAAAAAAAAAAAACACATGGTGAAATATATATATATATATATATATATATATATATATATATATATATTCAGTATCTCACAAAAGTGAATACACCCCTCACATTTTTGTAAAAAATGTATTATATCTTTTCATGTGACAACACTGAAGAAATTACACTTTTCTACAATGTAAAAGTAGTGAGTGTACAGTTTGTATAACAGTGTAAATTTGCTGTCCCCTCAAAATAACTCAACACATAGCCATTAAGGTCTAAGCCGCTGAAAACAAAAGTGAGTACACCCCTCAGTGAAAATGTCCAAATTGGGCCCAAAGTGTCAATATTTTGTGTGGCCACCATTATTTTCCAGCACTGTCTTAACCCTCTTGGGCATGGAGTTCACCAGAGCTTCACAGGTTGCCACGGGAGTCCTTTTCCATTTTCCATGGTGACATCACGGAGCTGGTGGATGTTAGAGACCTTGCACTCCTCCATCTTCCGTTTGAGGATGCCCCACAGATTCTCAATAAGGTTTAGGTCTGGAGACATGCTTGGCTAATCCATCAGCTTTACCCTAAGCTTCTTTAACAAGGCAGTGGTCGTCTTGGAGGTTTGTTTGGGGTCCTTATCATGTTTGAATACTGCCCTGCGGCCCAGTCTCTGAAGGGAGGGGATCATGCTCTGCTTCAGTATGTCACAGTACATGTTGACATTTCATGGTTCTCTCAATGAACTATAGCACCCCAGTTCTGACAGTACTCGGGCAGCCCCAGACCATGACACTCCCACCACCATGCTTAACTGTAGGCAAGACACACTTGTCTTTGTACTCGTCACCTGGTTGCCACCACACACGCTTGACACCATCTGAACCAAATACGTTTATCTTCTTGTCTTCAGCAAACTGTTTGCAGGCTTTCTTGTGCATCATCTTTAGAAGAGGCTTCCTTTTGGGACGACAGCCATGCAGACCAATTTGATGCAGTGTGCAGTGTATGGTCTGAGCACTGACAGGCTGACCCCCCACCCCTTCAACCTCTGCAGCAATGCTGGCAGCACTCATATGTCTATTTCCTGGAGACAACCTCTGTATATGACGCTGAGCTTGTGCACTCAACTTCTTTGGTCGACCATGGGGAGGCCTGTTCTGAGTGGAACCTGTCCTGTTAAACCGCTGTATGGTCTTGGCCACTGTGCTGCAGCTCAGTTTCAGGGTCTTGGCAATCTTATTATAGCCTAGGCCATCTTTATGTAGAGCAACAATTCTTTTTTTTCAGATCCTCAGCGAGTTCTTTGCCATGAGGTTCCATGTTGAACTTCCAGTGACCAGTATGAGAGAGTGAGAGCGATAAAACCAAATTTAAACACACCTGCTCCCCATTCAAACCTGAGACCCTGTAACACTAACGAGTCACATGACACCGGAAGTGTACTCACTTTTGTTGCCAGCGGTTTAGACATTAATGGCTGTGCATTGAATTATTTTGAGGGGACAGCAAATTTACACTGTTATACAAGCTGTACACTAACTACTTTACATTGTAGCAAAGTGTAATTTCTTCATTGTTGTCCCATGAAAAAATAAAATAAAATATATACAAAAATGTGATGGGTGTACTCAGTTTTGTGAGATAATGTATATATATATATATATATATATATATATATATATATATACACACGAAAAATAAAAACAGTTGTCAAAAAAATCTGTATATACATGGCATAACTTACCCACTGATTAAGCATAAATAAATATTACTGTTTTGTTCTCTGGTAGGGATGGGCCCGGTGCTCGATGCGAACCCATGTTCGCATCGAGCACCGGGCGTTCGCTCGCTCGGCGAGCCCAGAACTATTTTGGCCGCTCGCATCACATTCGTGTGATGCGAGCGGCCCCGCAACGCATTGCGGCCGGCGCGGCCGGCGCAGTGCATTGCTGGCTGATGTTTGGCCAAGCATGCACTGTGACCCCGCATGCTTGGCCAATCACAGCGCCGGAAACTCGGAGAGCCATAATTGGCTACAGGCAGGACGCCTGTAGACAATTACAGCTCAGGGGCTTTAGTACACGCCCCACCATTTAAAAGGCCGCCACGCCGTCGGCGCCGGTCACATGAGTTCCGGCTTTAGGAGAGATTAGGCTGATTCTGTGTCTTTGCTAGATTCATTCATATAGAAAGATTTGCTCTACTTTGCTAAACCATTGGCTATTTATTTGCTAAACCATTGCTACCTGTCATTGATCGTCCATTGCTGCTGGTTAGTGTGTTTTTAGCTGCTGCTGGGGATTAGTCTGGTGCGTGTTTTACTGTTAGTACAGTATTTCAGTAGTACCAACCGCAGTGCTGTTAGCACAGCATTGCACCCCAAAAGCACCCATAGGACTTCTAGTGTGTTAGTGGCAGCAAACAGAGCTCCTATATTTTCTTCCCAGAAGCACCCATAGGACTTGTACTGTGTTAGTGGCATCACACAGAGTTCCTATATTTTCTTCCCAGAAGCACCCATAGGACTTGTACTGTGTTAGTGGCATCACACAGAGTTCCTATATTTTCTTCCCAGAAGCACCCATAGGACTTGTACTGTGTTAGTGGCATCACACAGAGTTCCTATATTTTCTTCCCAGAAGCACCCATAGGACATGTACTGTGTTAGTGGCATCACACAGAGTTCCTATATTTTCTTCCCAGAAGCACCCATAGGACTTGTACTGTGTTAGTGGCATCACACAGAGTTCCTATATTTTCTTCCCAGAAGCACCCATAGGACTTGTACTGTGTTAGTGGCATCACACAGAGTTCCTATATTTTCTTCCCAGAAGCACCCATAGGACTTGTACTGTGTTAGTGGCATCACACAGAGTTCCTATATTTTCTTCCCAGAAGCACCCATAGGACTTGTACTGTGTTAGTGGCATCACACAGAGCTCCCATATTTTCTTCCCAGAAGCACCCATAGGACTTCTAGTGTGTTAGTGGCATCACACAGAGCTCCCATATTTTCTTCCCAGAAGCACCCATAGGACTTGTACTGTGTTAGTGGCATCACACAGAGTTCCTATATTTTCTTCCCAGAAGCACCCATAGGACTTGTACTGTGTTAGTGGCATCACACAGAGTTCCTATATTTTCTTCCCAGAAGCACCCATAGGACTTGTACTGTGTTAGTGGCATCACACGGAGTTCCTATATTTTCTTCCCAGAAGCACCCATAGGACTTGTACTGTGTAAGTGGCATCACACAGAGTTCCTATATTTTCTTCCCAGAAGCACCCATAGGACTTCTAGTGTGTTAGTGGCATCACACAGAGCTCCTATATTTTCTTCTCAGCAGCACCCACAGGACTTCTAGTGTGTTAGTGGCATCACACAGAGCTGCTATATTTTCTTTGCAGAAGCACCCATGGGACTTCTAGTGTGTTAGTGGCATCACACAGAGCTCCTATATTTTCTTTGCAGAAGCACCCATAGGACGTCTAGTGTGTTAGTGGCATCACACAGAGCTCCTATATTTTCTTCTCAGCAGCACCCACAGGACTTCTAGTGTGTTAGTGGCATCACACAGAGCTCCTATATTTTCTTCCCAGAAGCACCCATAGGACTTCTAGTGTGTTAGTGGCATCACACAGAGCTCCTATATTTTCTTCTCAGCAGCACCCACGGGACTTCTAGTGTGTTAGTGGCATCACACAGAGTTCCTATATTTTCTTCCCAGAAGCACCCATAGGACTTGTACTGTGTTAGTGGCATCACACAGAGTTCCTATATTTTCTTCCCAGAAGCACCCATAGGACTTGTACTGTGTTAGTGGCATCACACAGAGCTCCCATATTTTCTTCCCAGAAGCACCCATAGGACTTCTAGTGTGTTAGTGGCATCACACAGAGCTCCCATATTTTCTTCCCAGAAGCACCCATAGGACTTGTACTGTGTTAGTGGCATCACACAGAGTTCCTATATTTTCTTCCCAGAAGCACCCATAGGACTTGTACTGTGTTAGTGGCATCACACAGAGTTCCTATATTTTCTTCCCAGAAGCACCCATAGGACTTCTACTGTGTTAGTGGCATCACAGAGAGCTCCTATATTTTCTTCTCAGAAGCACCCACAGGACTTACTAGTGTGTTAGTGGCATCACACAGAGCTCCTATATTTTCTTATCAGCAGCACCCACAGGACTTCTAGTGTGTTAGTGGCATCACACAGCTCCTATATCTTCTCAGAAGCACCCATAGGACTTCTAGTGTGTTAGTGGCATCACACAGAGCTCCTATATTTTCTTCTCAGAAGCACCCACAGGACTTCTAGTGTGTTAGTGGCATCACACAGAGCTCCTATATTTTCTTTGCAGAAGCACCCATAGGACTTCTAGTGTGTTAGTGGCATCACACAGAGCTCCTATATTTTCTTCTCAGCAGCACCCACAGGACTTCTAGTGTGTTAGTGGCATCACACAGAGCTCCTATATTTTCTTCCCAGAAGCACCCATAGGACTTCTAGTGTGTTAGTGGCATCACACAGAGCTCCTATATTTTCTTCTCAGCAGCACCCACAGGACTTCTAGTGTGTTAGTGGCATCACACAGAGCTCCTATATTTTTCTTCCCAGAAGCACCCATAGGACTTCTAGTGTGTTAGTGGCATCACACAGAGCTCCTATATTTTCTTTCAGCAGCACCCACAGGACTTCTATGTGTTAGTGGCATCACACAAAGCTCCTATATTTTCTTCCCAGAAGCACCCATAGGACTTCTAGTGTTAGTGGCGTCACACAGCTCCTATATTTTCTTCTCAGCAGCACCCACAGGACTTCTAGTGTGTTAGTGGCATCACACAGAGCTCCTATATTTTCTTTGCAGAAGCACCCATAGGACTTCTAGTGTGTTAGTGGCATCACACAGAGCTCCTATATTTTCTTCTCAGAAGCACCCACAGGACTTCTAGTGTGTTAGTGGCATCACACAAGCTCCTATATTTTCTTCTCAGCAGCACCCACAGGACTTCTAGTGTGTTAGTGGCATCACACAGAGCTCCTATATTTTCTTCTCAGCAGCACCCACAGGACTACCGACTACAATGGCTGGAAGACCGCCAAGGGGAGGCAGAGCGTGCAGAGGCAAGAACACAGGGCAGGCAGGCTCTGTTTCTAATGGACGTGGCCGTGGTCGTGCATCGTCATCAGCACGTGTCCATGGGACACGCGCGTCTTTGTTTTCGGCAGCTGGACATGTGGAGCCGCATCATGCTGAAGGCTTGGTAGAATGGATGACCAATCCCTCCTCATCCTCCTCATCCTCTCTCACCCAGGCTCAGGGTACTGGCAGAGCAGCTGCCAACGCGTACTCAATGGCATCATCAGCCACCCCTTCCCTAGACCCACCGTGTCCTCCTGAGGAGTCCCCCGAACTCTTTGAGCACAGTGTTGGGTACATGCTCCAGGAGGATGCCCAACGATTCGAAGACTCGGATGATGATACCCAGCTTGAGGAAGTCAGTAGTGTGCGCGCAGAGAGAGGGGATCAGATCGCACCACTGCTATTTGCAATATGTCTCAAGCGTATCTCAGCAGTGTGTTTAGTGGCATCACACAGATCTAGTGTGTTAGTGGCATCACACAGAGCTCCGCCTGTGCAGGGCGCTGCCTCTGCACGTTATCAGAAAAGTTCTTTGGTGTGGGCCTTTTTTGAGACGAGTGCATCAGATCGCACCACTGCTATTTGCAATATTTGTCTCAAGCGTAGCCAAAACATCAGCCGCTTGGGCACCACAAGCATGAGCAGACATATGTCGACCTGCCATATTTTTCTTCCCAGAAGCACCCATAGGACTTCCAGTGTGTTAGTGGCATCACACAGAGTTCCTATATTTTCTTCCCAGAAGCACCGATAGGACTTCTACTGTGTTAGTGGCATCACACAGAGCTCCCATATTTTCTTCTCAGAAGCACCCATAGGACTTCTAGTGTGTTAGTGGCATCACACAGAGCTCCCATATTTTCTTCCCAGAAGCACCCATAGGACTTCTACTGTGTTAGTGGCATCACACAGAGTTCCTATATTTTCTTCACAGAGTTCCTATATTGTTAGTGGCTTCACACAGAGTTCCTATATTTTCTTCCCAAAAGCACCCATAGGACTTCTAGTGTAGTGTGTTAGTGGCATCACACACAGAGCTCCTATATTTTCTTCTCAGCAGCACCCACAGGACTTCTAGTGTGTTAGTGGCATCACACACAGAGCTCCTATATTTTCTTCTCAGAAGCACATATAGGACTTCTAGTGTGTTAGTGGCATCACACAAAGCACCTATATTTTCTTCTCAGAAGCACCCATAGGACTTCTAGTGTGTTAGTGGCATCACACAGAGCTCCTATATTTTCTTCTCAGCAGCACCCACAGGACTTCTAGTGTGTTAGTGGCATCAGAGCTCCTATATTTTCTGCCCAGAAGCACCCATAGGACTTCAGTGTGTTAGTGGCATCACACAGATCTATATTTTCTTCTCAGCAGCACCCACAAGACTTCACTGTGTTAGTGGCATCACACAGAGTTCCTATATTTTCTTCCCAGAAGCACCGATAGGACTTGTACTGTGTTAGTGGCATCACACAGAGCTCCCATATTTTCTTCCCAGAAGCACCCATAGGACTTCTAGTGTGTTAGTGGCATCACACAGAGCTCCCATATTTTCTTCCCAGAAGCACCCATAGGACTTGTACTGTGTTAGTGGCATCACACAGAGTTCCTATATTTTCTTCCCAGAAGCACCCATAGGACTTGTACTGTGTTAGTGGCATCACACAGAGTTCCTATATTTTCTTCCCAGAAGCACCCATAGGACTTCTAGTGTGTTAGTGGCATCACACAGAGCTCCTATATTTTCTTCTCAGCAGCACCCACAGGACTTCTAGTGTGTTAGTGGCATCACACAGAGCTCCTATATTTTCTTCTCAGCAGCACCCACAGGACTTCTAGTGTGTTAGTGGCATCACACAAAGCTCCTATATTTTCTTTGCAGAAGCACCCATAGGACTTCTAGTGTGTTAGTGGCATCACACAGAGCTCCTATATTTTCTTCTCAGCAGCACCCACAGGACTTCTAGTGTGTTAGTGGCATCACACAGAGCTCCTATATTTTCTGCCCAGAAGCACCCATAGGACTTCTAGTGTGTTAGTGGCATCACACAGAGCTCCTATATTTTCTTCTCAGCAGCACCCACAAGACTTCTAGTGTGTTAGTGGCATCACACAGAGCTCCTATATTTTCTTTGCAGAAGCACCCATAGGACTTCTAGTGTGTTAGTGGCATCACACAGAGCTCCTATATTTTCTTCTCAGCAGCACCCACAGGACTTCTAGTGTGTTAGTGGCATCACACAGAGCTCCTATATTTTCTTCCCAGAAGCACCCATAGGACTTCTAGTGTGTTAGTGGCATCACACAGAGCTCCTATATTTTCTTCTCAGCAGCACCCACAGGACTTCTAGTGTGTTAGTGGCATCACACAGAGCTCCTATATTTTCTTTGCAGAAGCACCCATAGGACTTCTAGTGTGTTAGTGGCATCACACAGAGCTCCTATATTTTCTTCTCAGCAGCACCCACAGGACTTCTAGTGTGTTAGTGGCATCACACAAAGCTCCTATATTTTCTTCCCAGAAGCACCCATAGGACTTCTAGTGTGTTAGTGGCGTCACACAGAGCTCCTATATTTTCTTCTCAGCAGCACCCACAGGACTTCTAGTGTGTTAGTGGCAGCACACAGAGCTCCTATATTTTCTTTGCAGAAGCACCCATAGGACTTCTAGTGTGTTAGTGGCATCACACAGAGCTCCTATATTTTCTTCTCAGCAGCACCCACAGGACTACCGACTACAATGGCTGGAAGACCGCCAAGGGGAGGCAGAGCGTGCAGAGGCAAGAACACAGGGCAGGCAGGCTCTGTTTCTAATGGACGTGGCCGTGGCCGTGGTCGTGCATCGTCATCAGCACGTGTCCATGGGACACGCGCGTCTTTTTTTTTGGCAGCTGGACATGTGGAGCCGCATCATGCTGAAGGCTTGGTAGAATGGATGACCAAGCCCTCCTCATCCTCCTCATCCTCTCTCACCCAGGCTCAGGGTACTGCAGAGCAGCTGCCAACGCGTACTCAATGGCATCATCAGCCACCCCTTCCCTAGACCCACCATGTCCTCCTGAGGAGTCCCCCGAACTCTTTGAGCACAGTGTTGGGTACATGCTCCAGGAGGATGCCCAACGATTCGAAGGCTCGGATGATGATACCCAGCTTGAGGAAGTCAGTAGTGTGCGCGCAGAGAGAGGGGATGCTGAAGGACAGCAATCTGGCAGTACTGTTCCACCAGCTGCAGCTTACTGCCAGGTTTGCTCTAGTGGTGAAGAGGGAGGGGATGATGAGGTCACTGACTCCACGTGGGTGCCTGAAGGGAGAGAGGATGAGGAGGAGGACGAGGAGGAGGAGGATGCGGCGTCACATGTCCAACGAGGCAGGATGCCCCCTGGAGGCCAGCTAGAGGCCAGCACAGCAACTGTACAACACCGCAGAGCTCCGCCTGTGCAGGGCGCTGCCTCTGCGCGTTATCAGAAAAGTTCTTTGGTGTGGGCCTTTTTTGAGACGAGTGCATCAGATCGCACCACTGCTATTTGCAATATTTGTCTCAAGCGTATCTCGCGTGGCCAAAACATCAGCCGCTTGGGCACCACAAGCATGAGCAGACATATGTCGACCTGCCATGCAGCTCGTTGGCAAGCACACATAAAAGACCCACACCAAAGAACTAAGCGGACCTCTCCTTGCTCCTCATCAGCTGGGATCTCCATCCCCACTACATCTTCAGTCCTCTCTGAAAGCTGCTCTGAGAGGACTGAAGGTGTAGAATTAGGTGTGCCACAACCAAGTACTTGCAGTACACCGACATCAGATTGTAGCAGGCAAATTTCCCTGCCCCAGCTGCTGGACCGTCGAAAGAAGTACACTCCCAGCCATCCACATGCCCAGCGGTTGAATGCTAGCTTGGCTAAATTGCTAGCACTTCAACTGCTGCCTTTTGTTCAATGTGCGGTTCCTCAGTGGCAGGTTCCCAAACGCCACTTTTTCTCACGGAAGGCGATTCCGTCTCTCTACCGGCATGTGGAAGGCAATGTCCATGCCTCGCTGGACAGGGCGGTCAGCGATAAGGTGCATATTACCGCTGACTCATGGTCCAGCAGGCATGGACAGGGATGTTACCTTTCTTTCACGGCCCATTGGGTCACTCTATTGGCAGCTGGGAGGGATGCAGGACAAGGTGCAGTAGTGTTGGAGGTTGTTCCGCCACCACGCCTCCAAAATGCTACTACTGCTACTGGTTGTGACACACCTCTCTCCTCCACCCCCTCCTCTTCTTCTTCCTCTAGTGCTCTGTCCTCAGAATCAGCGGTGCTCCGTAGGCGTACAAGGGGCTACGCAAGTACGCAGGCAAAAAGATGCCATGCCGTGCTTGCGCTGGTGTGTTTGGGGGACAGGAGCCACACTGGGCCAGAGGTTCTGGCAGCTCTGCAGGGGCAGGCCGAGAGGTGGTTGACGCCACGCCAGCTTAAGCCAGGAATGGTCGTTTCTGACAATGGCACCAACCTCCTCTCTGCCCTGCGACAGGGGCAGCTCACCCATGTGCCCTGTATGGCTCACGTCCTCAACCTGGTGGTGCAGCGGTTCTTGGGCAGGTTCCCAGGCTTACAGGATGTCCTGAGGCAGGCCAGGAAAGTCTGTGTGCATTTCCGCCGATCTTATAATGCCAGTGCTCGGCTGACTGAGCTGCAAAAGGAGCTGAACCTGCCCAAGAACCGCCTAATATGTGACATGCCCACCAGGTGGAACTCAACGTTGGCCATGCTGCAGCGACTGCACACGCAGCAGAGGGCCATCAATGAGTACCTTTGCGACTACGGCACCAGGACAGGGTCAGGGGAGCTTGTTTTTTTTTCCCCACGTCAGTGGAGCATGATCAGGGATGCATGCACTGTCCTCTCACTATTTGAGGAGGCCACGAGGATGGTGAGCAGTGACAGTGCATGCATCAGTGACACTGTACCTCTTGTCCACCTGTTGGAGCATACGCTGCGTGGGATAATGGACAGGGCACTTGAGGCAGAACAGAGGCAGGAAGAGGAGGACTTCCTTGCCTCTCAAGGCCCCCTTTATCCGGACAGTGTTCCTTCTGTCCCACCCATCACACAGGAAGAGGATGAGGATGAGGAGGAGGAGGAGGAGGAGGAGGATTGTGTGAGCATGGAGGTGGAGCCTGGCACTCAGCATCAGCAGCAGCAGTCTTTTAGGGATGATGTACAGTCCCAACAAACCAGTGGACTTGTACGTGGCTGGGAGGAGGTGGCTGGCGATCATGTCATCCTCAGTGACCCAGAAGACTCCGGACCGAATGCCTCAGCAAACCTACGCTGCATGGCCTCCCTGATCCTGAAAAGCGGAAGGATCCTCGTGTTCTTCGGATCAAGGAGAGGGACCATTACTGGCTGGCCACTCTCCTTGATCCACGGTACAAGGGTAAGTTTGCGGACCTTATCTTGCCGTCGCAGAGGGAGCAGAGGATGAGACATCTCAGGGAGGCCTTGCAGAAAGGTCTGTGCAACGCGTTCCCAGAAACTGGGAGGTTACAAACTCCTGGTCCTGGACGACGAGTTGCTGAGGCTTCGGTCAGTAGCAGAAGGAGCGGTGGGGAAGGTGGACGTCTGACCAATGCGTTCAGACAATTTTTTAGTCGGCAGCCCCAAGGTATGATCGGTTCCAGCAACCATCGCCAGCGTTTGATATACATGGTGCAGGAATACCTTGGGGCAAGGTCAGACTTGGACACCTTTCCCACCGAAAATCCTCTGGCTTTCTGGGTCCTGAGGATATATCACTGGCCAGAGCTTGCACAGTATGCAATTGAGCTACTGGCCTGTCCTGCCTCCAGCGTTCTTTCCGAACGCACATTCAGTGCTGCTGGAGGATTTGTCACCGATCATAGGGTGCGCCTCTCCACCGACTCGGTTGATCGACTGACCTTCATCAAAATGAATCAGTCTTGGATCACCACCAGCTACCAGGCACCTGAAGCGGATATAACGGAATAATTTATAATGTCACATCCCTTCAAGACTGCCTATGCTGATGCTGAGTGACTGTCCTCTTATGTTCACTGACTATCCTCTTCCTCCTCCTCAATGATCCATGCCACCACACCAGTGCCTAAGGCACAATTTTTCAGCCCCTGTATAACAGGGGCGTGTACTTAAAATTTTTTAAACAAATGCTTCGCAACACGTGTGACTGCTGTGCTCCAAGTACAGTATCTGTGAGGGGTTGCAGTGTTGTGGCACCAGCACCAATGCCTAAGGCACAATTTTTCAGCCCTTGTTTAACAGGGGCATGTAATTACAATTTTTTAAAAAAATGCTTCGCAACACGTGTGACTGCTGTGCTCCAAGTACAGTATCTGTGAGGGGTTGCAGTGTTGTGGCACCAGCACCAATGCCTAAGGCACAATTTTTCAGCCCCTGTTCAACAGGGGCATGTAATTACAATTTTTTTTAAAAAAATGCTTCGCAACACGTGTGACTGCTGTGCTCCAAGTACAGTATCTGTGAGGGGTTGCAGTGTTGTGGCACCAGCACCAGTGCCTAAGGCACAATTTTTCAGCCCCTGTTGGGGCGTGTAATTACAATTTTTAGGCAATGCTTTGCAACAGGTCTCATTGCTGTGCTAAGAGTACAGTGTCTGTGAGGGGTTGCAGTGTTGTGGCACCAGCACCAATGCCTAAGGCACAATTTTTCAGCCCCTGTTTAACAGGGGCGTGTAATTACAAATCTTGATCTAATAGTTCACAGCAGGGCCCATTCCTGCGCCCACCAAGAGTAACTATGAGGGCCTACAGTCTTGTGGCAACACCGTCCACCACCACCGCCAAAGGCCCAATTTTTCTGCCCTGTTCAACAGGTGCATGCAATTACAAATCTTGATCTAATAACTCACAGCAGGGCCCATTCCTGCGCCCACCAAGAGTAACTGTGAGGGCTTACAGTCTTGTGGCAACACCGTCCACCACCACCACCACCACCACCACCAAAGGCCCAATTTTTCTGCCCTG
Source organism: Lithobates sylvaticus (assembly GCA_028564925.1). Taxonomy (NCBI): domain Eukaryota; kingdom Metazoa; phylum Chordata; class Amphibia; order Anura; family Ranidae; genus Lithobates; species Lithobates sylvaticus. The sequence goes on along the minus strand of CM053026.1, from coordinate 446,053,704 downwards.
TTCAACAGGTGCATGCAATTACAAATCTTGATCTAATAACTCACAGCAGGGCCCATTCCTGCGCCCACCAAGAGTAACTGTGAGGGCTTACAGTCTTGTGGCAACACCGTCCACCACCACCACCACCACCACCACCACCAAAGGCCCAATTTTTCTGCCCTGTTCAACAGGTGCATGCAATTACAAATCTTGATCTAATAACTCACAGCAGGGCCCATTCCTGCGCCCACCAAGAGTAACTGTGAGGGCTTACAGTCTTGTGGCAACACCGTCCACCACCACCACCACCACACCACCACCACCCAACGCCCAAATTTTCTGCCCGGTTCAACAGGTGCATGCAAGTACAAATCTTGATCTATTAACTCACAGCAGGGCCCATTCCTGTGCCCACCAGTCTTGTGGCTACACCAACATCTAATAGGGCAAATTTCTGCAGAGTATATACGGCAGGCCCCTACTTTCAAACATCCAACTTACAAACGACTCCTACTTGCAAACGGAAAGAGAAAACAGGAAGTGAGAGGAAATCTACCCCTAGGAAGGGAAATTCTATCCTGTTAGATTTAATTTGGGAAAAAGGTATCTCCTCTCTACTGATGCTTTATCACCAATCCTTGTTTCAATTCAAACCCCACTTTTCCAAAAACATTTGTCATTGGGACGGAAAGTGAGGTGACATGTTCTGAACAGATGTGCAAAGACAGCAAATGTTACAGGGGTGATAACCCCTCCCTATGTTCTCCAAAAAGCTTAAAAATAGATTTTTTTGGGATGGAGCTACACTTCGTAATGTACCTGTTCAGATTCTACTTAAGAACAAACCTACAGTCCGTGTCTTGTTTGCACCACCTATATACTGCTGTTCAGAGTATATAGGGTTGTAGGTATAGGGTTTAATTTTGGGTGCGGGGTCCCCCTTAATATCCATACAAGACCCAAAGGGGCTGGGGTGGGGGGGTAGCCATGCCATTTTTCTCAAGGATTTTCAGCCATATGGCGGCCAGGACAAGACATGACATTAAAGCCGCAAGTGGTTTTAAATGGCTTCTTTTTTTCCTTTACAAATGTCATTTTGTGCAAGGACAGTTCTAAACACGGGAAACACATGCCACTTCACAGGCATACTTTAGACACCCCCCAGGTACCATATTTAAAGGAAAATTTCACTTTTTTTTTTCACTTTATGCATCATTAAAATGACTGCTCCCGAAAAAACTTTAGTTTTTAAAAGTTCTTTTTGCATTGATATATGTCCCCTGGGGCAGGCCCCGGGTCCCCAAACCTGTTTTATGACATTAACATGCATATTGGCCGTTGTAATTAGCACTTTTGATTTTGAACGTTCGCGTCCATTATAACGTATAGGGTTCGAAAATTCGCGCAAACTTTCGGTCGGTTCGAAGGTTCTGGTGCGAACAGAACCCGGGGGTGTTCGGCTCATCCCTAATCCTTAGTGATAATTTTTATAGGGATGACAAAATGAAATAGTAGAGAAAATGTATTTTCTTTATGATCAATAGGGAGATAGACTTGGCAATGGAATTTACTTGTTCAGGCGCTATAACATCAGTCACAGTAATAGTCCATGCCACCATTACTTTCAAACATTCCCAGTCTCTCCTTCCATTTTTCTGTAAGCCTCTGATCCATTTGGATACATCATTGGATGAAAGCCTCGAGATCATTATGAGTCTCTATCCTGGTGAACTCATCTTTTATCTGTTCAGAGAGCCCTTGGTAGAACTGGCTCTTTTGCGCTGCTGGGTTCCAAGTGGTATCTGAGATCCAGCATCGGAATTCAGTTCAGAGCATCTACCCTGCCACAAACTATGATTCTTGGCATTGGCAGTAGCGCAGGGTTAAGAACATCAAAAACCTGATTCATTGCGGTCACAAAAGTCTCAAAACTTTTCATACTGACGCTATTTTTCTTCTGAAGAGCCTAGATTTGCTCCTGTTGCCCTTTCACCATACTTTCCAGTTCAGAATTTTTTTCTTGGTAGGTAACACTGAACTCCTGCAGCTCTGCAATTTGCTGCCTGAAAGGAGCCACAGCATTTGCTATATCAGCCTCCATGTTTGGGCCAGATTATTCTGGCACAGAGACCAGTAGGTATAGCAGTAGAGAGGCTCCCACCAACCAGCTGGATAAATGCACAAGCAGGTCACCCTGGCGGATGACACGGTCTCATCCGAGATGCGGGGTCTAAGTACTAACCAGTACTCACCAGAGCTTCTGAAATGGGTTTTGCTGTGTGTTAGTACCAAGTTGTGGTCCTCTGGATTGCCCAAAGAGAAGAAACAATGGCTGCACACCTCCTCGGGATCCGATCCAAGTAAAGTTTATTTCAGCAATGTCTGTCAGACAGCACAAAGATACACAGAAACTTTTTACATGTTTCACACAATCAAGTGCTTACTCATAACAAATCTGTCAAGCGCGCGATTTCCTAAATACACAAATGCAAAGCCTACCACCTGCATTAATCAGTGCTCTTAACCCCCTCTTGACAAACATTCTATCAGGATATTTAAAAACAATAAAAAAATCCCAAACAAGTTCAAAGTAAAGAAAACCCATTGGTGAAATTGTGCAATGAATTGATTTCACATTCAACCCATTGCGAAATCCAGCTTAACAAAATGTTACGATCGTCCCTATTTATGGTATTTAACTAAAGGCTATGGGAAAGACAAGTAAATACTTTTGTTTTTGGCACTGAAGATCACAGTCATACTGACCAAGTTAGAAACTCTGCTACTTAGAGTTGCATGGCTCCCTTTTTTTAGGTTCACCATTTAAGAAATGTAAGTATAATATTGCAAGCAATACTTTGTTGTAACTAAAAATACACCATGTAACATTCTGTGGACAGCAAAAGCTGATTTCCATTGGAATTCCAATATGTCAACTAGAAAGATATAAACAAAATCACTTCAGACAAAGACCATTCATATATCAAACAGCTCCGACCTTCACGTGCAGTACAGAATTGTGTTGTTGGATTTTCACTGTCCTTGTTATATTGATGACATCTGAGCATGATGTCAAATCTAAATATCAAAGTACAACAAGAAGAAGCATATTGTTTCACTTAGATTCCCTGGATGCATACACTGGAATAGTTCAGCTGTCTGAGGTATCTCTCCAACATCTGTTTGACAGGACATGGGCAGGTCAATACGTTTGTAAGGTGGAACTGGTAGTTACCAGGATATAAAATAATGGTTTGAAAACAAGGCTGATTTAATCTAGCATATTTCTAAACCATGTAAACCCTCTTACTTATGTATATGGGTAAAAAAATAAGTAAATATATAGAATAATTATCTCATAGAAAGTATGATACAATACATTATCCGGTGATTCGGAGGGGTGAGAACTGACAGAGCACCAATGTAGTTTCACCATGACATATGTAGGGGTCATGATGAAAGTTGTTGTTCCAGCATTATATACCATTATTACACCAATAAAAAAAGATCGATATTCCTTTATTTAAGCATGATTAAAACACAGATCATATGTGTCCCAGAATAACTCAGCACTAGATAGATAGATAGATAGATAGATAGATAGACTGACTTTCTTAAAGTAATTCTGGAACCTAGAGGATCTTGCACATATAAGCAGCAGCCTGTTCCCCTTCCACATGCTTCATTAGAATGCTCCATGTTGCATCCATAGAATGCATCCATATTGATTGGATGAAGTTCCAGCACTTCTGAGTGTTAAACGTGTGAATCCTATCTTGCCTACTGCACATTCTTTTTGCCCAGTGTAGGATGATCAGTTTTTCCAGTTAATAACAATATTATACTGGCGGAGACAGTGATTGCATACTGGGAGAAGTATTTTTGTGCAGGCCCACCTTACTAACCCTGGTGCCAAAATATATATTTTTTTCATATGTATTTGTGTATGTAAGAATACTCATAAAAGCTGTACTATAGCTTCCAACAATGAAACACACTCTATGAATAGAGGAGGTAGGCCTTTCATGTATCCATCTGTCCTCCATTTAATTGCAGGAAGCTATAGTACAGCTTCTATGAATGGAATAGGGAGGCAGAAAGGGTGGGCACAGTCAGCAGTCTTGACAAATGTCTGTGACAGGTCTACTGGCTTGTATTAACCCTAACACAGCACAAGAAGATGACCACCTCAGGAGTATGGGAAGAATTAAAGTTTTCAACTAAGAGGGCAGCAACCAGCATGAGGGGCACTTCTCATTCACTGTAAGTACCTTCCTTTTGTGCTTAGGCTTTAAAGAAAAGATGTTGGTGATTATATAGTGAATGCATGCCAAATGTGTTCTGATTAAGTTATATATACTGTACATTAAAATAAATGGACGATGTTTTTGCGCTAAAGTGCATCAAATATTAAAGTGCTCTATAAATGCATCAAACATTAAAGTGCTATATAAATGTGTAAAAAACCAAATAGTGGTCACTGCGTCGTGACTCAAAGGCTAATATTACACTAAGTGAGGTGAATCAATCATAAATATATATACAATGAATAAATACTTCATATATATACACAATCAATATTAAAAATCATAAAAGTGGGTAGATGTGGTACAAACACTAGATCTCAAATCGCATATAAAAAACCATAAGAGGAATGCATGAATCAATAATTAAATCAATCAGTGGGTATAAAACGAGTCCGTAAAGTAGTTCATACAAGAGATAATGTGATAGAAGTGACACCCATAAGAAAAGCTCTGAAAATCTCTAAAACACAGATATGTAAAGGTTCTTCCTTTCTCCAAACGTGAGGGGTGCTGGGTAGTGAGGACCTGCTCATCAATGGTGCTCTCTAGCCTCTCACCTCTCTTAAGGTAAAAATGGGCATCTAAAAGACCAGTTGTGGCAGTCTCCAGCTCTCCAATCCCCCGGATGGTTCCCAGTACAATCTGTCTCAAAGCAGGGCGGTCCACAATCTGAATCTCCACTTCCCCACAGCCGTATCACCAGAAATAACCCTCCACTTGAAGGTATACAGGGTGTACCGCAATCCTGCAGTAATGGCTCACCCTCCGTGGGTGGTGAAATAGTTGCCAAATGAGAAAAAGTGGAGAGAGGGACCCGATCGTGAAGTATATCAAACAAGTTTTATTATAAAAAAATAGTAAATGCTTACATTGATAACAGCAGCTAGATGAGTGTGCGCGCGGTCTCCGTGTCAAACACTTCCGGTATCCTGACCAATCCCTATGCGTTACGTCACGTGACCTCGTGACTTCATCAGGGGATTGCTTTGAGACAGATTGTACTGGGAACCATCCGGGGGATTGGAGAGCTGGAGACTGCCACAACTGGTCTTTTAGATGCCCATTTTTACCTTAAGAGAGGTGAGAGGCTAGAGAGCACCATTGATGAGCAGGTCCTCACTACCCAGCACCCCTCACGTTTGGAGAAAGGAAGAACCTTTACATATCTGTGTTTTAGAGATTTTCAGAGCTTTTCTTATGGGTGTCACTTCTATCACATTATCTCTTGTATGAACTACTTTACGGACTCGTTTTATACCCACTGATTGATTTAATTATTGATTCATGCATTCCTCTTATGGTTTTTTATATGCGATTTGAGATCTAGTGTTTGTACCACATCTACCCACTTTTATGATTTTTAATATTGATTGTGTATATATATGAAGTATTTATTCATTGTATATATATTTATGATTGATTCACCTCACTTAGTGTAATATTAGCCTTTGAGTCACGACGCAGTGACCACTATTTGGTTTTTTACACATTTATATAGCACTTTAATGTTTGATGCATTTATAGAGCACTTTAATATTTGATGCACTTTAGCGCAAAAACATCGTCCATTTATTTTATTTCACGGGTTAGCGTTTACTCTTAGTTTTTGCAGCTTGCTTTAGGATTTATTCCACTTTTAGCATCAGAACGCTCACTTTTTAGATCACTTCTATTTAGTATTTATTTTTATTCATCTATTTTAGTATCTAGTTCGCATACCAGCGCAAAGGACACCCATATTTATATACTGTACATTGGTTTCATTACTTTAAAAAAAAAAAATCATGTCAAATGTAAGCTGTATATGAAAGCTAATGCTTTATAATTATAACTGTAAGTATAACTCTTATTTCAGTGCATCGTCTCCAGTACAATGTACAGTAAGTAATATGTATTTACAAAGTAAAGCATAAACATTCCCATTGAAAGGGTTATATACGATCCTAATATGGTTTAGGAAGCATACAGTAAAGATGACATACTATAAACAATTCAGACTATGTTAACCACAAGTTCATAATGTTGGAGACATGGGAGCATAGAACTAATACTGATATGAGTACTGATTTCAGAGAAATATACTTAACAACAACAGATCATATATTACTATTATAGTTATGCTATCGTTAACAAAAAATGGTAATTCGTTCTCCAAAGTGTTGATCAGAATGTCCATACCCAATGTTTAAATCACTGGTATTTTTACGGAGCCAAAAAACGATTCTGGAATAAAATGGCTTTTTGGCTTAATATTCTAACAGGTAGGTGGGTGTCTTCAAGATGCCAACACGTTCTACTGCTGAAAGTGAAGCAGGGTGAGGACAATTATTTGTTAATCTTGACAATTCTTTTAGCTGTTAAGGGGCTGTACTCAGAAGGTGGTTGCATAAAAAAACATTTAGAAAGTACACGTGGTGCAGTCTCAGATAGCATGATCTAAAATGTTAGCGACATATTTATAAATAGTTTCACAGAAGATTATAAAATGTCACACATTTTCTAATATGATTTAATTGGAAAGGCATATGAATCTTGGGTGAAAATTGTGTGAATCAAATGTGAAAACATCAATAGACCCTTTAGAGAAAGATGAAATTAAATTAAAAAATGGCACAGGCTTATGGGGAAGTACCCTATACACCACATTATTCAGTATAAAAGATTGGGTATATTTTTAGAAATAGTTTATTTATTTTTTGTAATAATAGTAAAATAATATACAGTTAATAGAGACATTCGTTATATTGAAGTTGGTAGTCTTGAAGTTGAAGTGTTGGTTATTGATTTATCTGAAGATGTAAGAAGATAAAATAGGTTAAAAAAAATTACATTTCCTCCTCAGGAACCCAAGCATTTCAGTTAGCAAGGCCCTTTGGCACATGCGCGAGCAGCACTGTGATCACGCACAGCGGTACCATGACGAGGGTCCGCTCTGCTTGATATCCCCGGCGGCTTGATTGACATCAACCAATCCTTGCCATCTACGCCCACTTATCCTGGCGCATGCGCATCCAGCCCCTGGTGGCGCATGCGCGGGCACGGGACTGTCGCGTCTGCGGCGTCACCAATGTGAGCCGTGCCGCTGGAGTGATTGATCGCTGTGATTGGTGCGCTTTGTTCGGCCGCCCTCCCTACGTCGCCACGTAGATGGGCTGACCCCTGACGTCAGTACAGGCCGCACCTGTGGCTGGGTCTGGCGTCATTGGTTGGGGTGCTTATATGGCGGTGGTTCATACACCGCCATTGAGCAACATGGAATGACATGGATGTGGAGCTAAACCTGGGATGTCCAGCTGCAAGGTGGGTGCTTAATGTTTATTACTAATAACTCCCTGTACACTACAGGGAATACTACTTATTTAACTGAAACTCATGATCTATCTTCTAGATACCTTAACCAGATCTAAGCACAAAACACCAGGCCTTATCAGGCTCTTGTTTCATCCAATTTTGGTATAATTATATTTCATGAAAAAACCAAGTACCACACCATACAGCCAATCCCCTGAAGCTCCTGCATCTTAATCCGGCTTGACATAATTATCTGTGAGTTAACATACAGTCAAACTTTTTATAATTAGTGGTGTTGAGGTGGGGGGTTAGCCATATTGTTTTTGAGCACTTTTTCTCTCCCTGCTGTATATTTTCCCCTCTCTTTTTCTTATTTGTTCCTATTTCACGTTCCCCCCCTCCCCCCCTTTTCCCTTTCTTCCCCCCTTCCTCCCCTTTTTCCGCTTCCCTTATCTCCCATTCCCACTACCTTTTCCTTTCCCTTTTATCCCTCCCTATGCTTCCCTCCTTGCTTCCCCTTTTTTCCTTTCCCTTTCCCTTTCTCCTCTCTGGTCCCATCCCCTTCCCTCCCTTTCTTCCCCTCCCTTCTTTCCCCCTTTTCTACACTTCTTCCTCTCCCCCCCCCTTTTTTCCCCCCTTTTTCTGCCCCCCCTTTCTTTCCTCCTTTTCTTTCCCCTTCCTTTCCTCCCCCTACGTTTTTCTCCCCCTATATTCCAATCCAACCCTCTCTCTCCCCCCCTCTACCTCCCATCCCATCCCCATCCAGCATATATCTTCCTTCCCTCCCTCCCCTCGTTCCTTCCCTCTCCTTTTTCCCTCCCCCCTCCTTTTCTTTCTTTCCCCTCTTATTTATTATTTCTTTTCACCTTCTTTCTTTCTTCCAATTCCTCACTCTTGAGTTTCCCATTCACCCTCCCTTCTCCTATTTCTACTTCACTCTTCAATCCTTTACCCCCTTTTATACTTGTCTAACTTTTTTCTCCTCACTTTCTAGAAACAATCTTGGGGAATTCTCCCTCACACCATTATTTCAACTCTCTCACACTCGGTGGTGTGAAGTTAATTACCCACTGGTATAATCATTGTAACCGATATCCCCCTTTTTAATGTCAGAACCTATTCCATAAAATACCCCCATATCCGCCGGGGGAGGCATTTATTGGATTCCGCTGGAAGGTGTCTCCACATGCATTGGTGAGCTGGTCCACTTTATCATGTAACGATGTATATTTATATTTAATGAATTTATTCGGCTGTGTGTATGCTATATGTTTAAATATACGATCTATTTCAGACATCACGCCTGACGAAGCGGCTAGACTGCGAAACCGGACGAGGAACCACCCCTTCACGTTTAAACAAATGCAAAGTTTGTGGGCAAGCCCAGCATCCATCTGTTTTGTTCTTTATGTGTTTAGGAGTGGCTACAAGTTGATTTTATAATTGAATTGATTTGTACATTGTACATTTTTTATTCATGTATGTGTTTTCTTATTATTAACCACTTTCAGACCGGACCAATTTGCAGCCAAAGGACCAGGCCCCTTTTTGCGATTCGGCACTGCGTCGCTTTAACTGACAATTGCGCGGTCGTGCGACGTGGCTCCCAAACAAAATTGACGTCCTTTTTTTCCCACAAATAGAGCTTTCTTTTGGTGGTATTTGATCGCCCCTGCGGTTTTTATTTTTTGCGCTATAAACAAAAATAGAGCGACAATTTTGAAAAAAATGCATTATTTTTTATTTTTTGCTATAATAAATATCCCCAAAAAATATATAAAAAAACATTTTTTTTTTCCTCAGTTTAGGCCGATACGTATTCTTCTACATATTTTTGGTAAAAAAAATCGCAATAAGCGATTATTGATCGGTTTGCGCAGAAGTTATAGCGTTTACAAGATAGGGGATAGTTTTATAGCATTTTTATTAATAATTTTTTTTTTATTATTAATGGCGGAGATCTGCGATTTTTTTTGTGACTGCGACATTATGGCGGACACATCGGACATTTTTGACACATTTTTGGGACCATTGTCATTTTTACAGCAATTAATGCATTTAAATGCATTGATTTCTGTATAAATGACACTAGCAGTTTAGGGGTTAACCACAAGGTGGCAGTGTAGGAGTTAAGTAGGCCTAGGGGTGTGTTTTTTACTGTGGGGGGGCGTGGCTGTCAGCTAGTGAATGCTGATCTCTGCTCCAATCACAGGGAGCAGAGATCGGCGTCACTAGTTGCTAGGCAGAACAGGGAGATGCTGTTTATCTCGGCATCTCCCCGTTCAGCCGCTCCGTGAGACGATCGCGGGAGTCCCCGCGGCGATCGAGTCCGCGGGGACCGCGGCCGGACTCACGGGGGTCCCGACCGGCGCGGGAGCGCGCCGCTCCCGGCGTGCTCCCGATGGCACGGACAGGCGAAAGGAGGGACGTATATATACGCCCTCCTGCCTGTACGTGCCATTCTGTCGACGTATATCGTCGTGCGCCGGTCGGCATGTGGTTAAAAATCTTTTTGTTATTATATTTCCTATCCTATATAATTATTTACCCATTATAAGTACCGAGATAGTCTAAACTTTCTTCCCTCTTTTTTTCAAAAGTCCTGTGGGTGATAAGCTGCATGGACGCAGAATCAGCACCTGCGTTTATAGCTCAATAACCCCTTGTTTCTATAACTTACTGGTAAATAATGGGATACAAGGTCTACCCAGACTCATTTAAATGAATAATAAATGAAGAAACGAGTTTGTATAATGTGTTTTTTAACCTAAAAAAATGGTTAAGGATATTTTATTTATTTATTGGCAGTCCACTCTAGCAGACATCTATATGTATACTATAAACCATAAAACACTTAAATATTCACTGGGAAGCTCAGTGTGCTGCTGCTTCTCCTCTTCCCAGGTCTTATGCAGGGAATGTGATCACATATGAAAAAAGAGAAAAGGGTAGTTATAATATTTTTTTCGTTTTTATATCTATTCAAAAATGTTTTGCCTTTTATTTCTATTTTAAATTGAATGAGTTGTTTTACAAGGTGATCATTTACAATCACTTTAATGTTTTTAGTAAAACAGACAGTTGAACTCTGAAGGAAGTATAGATCGTCTACCATTATCAGTGATTTACAGAAACACTTCTTAGATCATACATGTATTGGAGATTATGTTTTGTATTAGGTATGTAACACCACACAGTGTACTTTTATACTGCAATTTGTTTGTGGTTATGTCTTTAATGGTTTAATTCCTTGTTGACTCTCATAATATATTGTATAGAGTAGACTCACATACGGTATATATGGCTAACTAAGGAAATACAATAGTGAATAAAAGCATCAATCTGATGAATTGTGATTTCTTTCTAATGTATAATTATATTGTAGGAGATGTGTTTCTGTGCTTAAAAAAGGCGCAGTGTTGGATGTTTTCAGTGTAGAGCATTTTGAACTGAGAAGAGCTGCAAACCCTTTTATTTCTAACCTATCTCCCACACTAAAGCACCTCTTGACACAACCCTTATCTTCTGGAGCCTCAAAAATGTAACAAAACCCTTAAAAAAAAAAAGCATTAACCTCTAGCCCCTTTGAGCTTTAGCATCTATCCTTTAACACTTAACCCTCATCCTAACCCTAAAACTTTGCCCAATACCTTAATGATATTTTAACATTTACCCCCAACACAAACACTTCTTACTACACTCAACTTGCTATCAAAAAAATCCAACCTCCACCTTAAAACTGAAACTAAGCTAAACCATGCTCACCAAGTCCTGCATCAAGAGCTGCTGTGCCAAAACTTCAAAGATTTTCTGACAGCTCTATTCTGGAAGGTACTGTTGCCTGGAGCTGTCAGCAGTAAAATCTTCTGAACCATTATATACATTTAACTGTCCATTGAATATCTCCAGCAAAAAATGATTTTGCAATGTAAAAAATGTGTGTTTTTTTAATAACTTGGAAAATATTATACTACTGCTTTGTATTTTTTTCAGCTGACACCATAGTAGCCATATAATATTATTTCAGTCTGTTCTTAGAAGCCTAATCCTTTCTGGAAGTTGAAATATGTGCCAATTTCTATAAGTACATAAGTACACCTCACACCAGTCAAGGTTTACAGATGTGCTATAACACCCCTCATCTGCAATTCATCAGTTGCAAAGCCAGCAAGTATTATTGCTCTCTGTGATTGCAGTAGGGGGTTGATCTCAGCTAAGCCTCTCTTCATGTACCTTCATGGATACTCACTGGTCAGGCATTGCTGAATGACAGTTATAGCCAAGTTTCATCTCCTTTATCCACTACCAGTGCCGCACAGCTGTGTCTCACCTGGGCTTCCAACGCTTTGTTGAGTTTCTTTCTCATTTCCATGCTACAGTTTTCATTTTTAACATAATTTTACTGTTTATCACTTTATAGCTTATGTCACATTTTCCTAATAACTTTTAAAAGACAACATTTAAAAGTGCCATTATGAAAACAACACAGTTTTCACAGGTACAAAAAGTGACCACTGCCCCCACCTATAACTGGTCTTTGTAGCAAGGGGCAATGTATGTCAAACAAATATAAAGAGATTTCCAAGCTCAAACTTACCAACCAGCCAGCGACAAACCAAATTGACCTGTCTAACAATAACGCACTGACGCCCTTGCTGCCATAGTGCTATGTGTTGGGTGTTCAGTGTGACCCTGTATCTTTAAGGAGGGGTGGCTCCTTCCAGGCTTACTTGTCTCCTACCTATCCATTATACTGTAAATGCTTCCAAGATGGAGACTTTCAGTAGTTAGGGACTGCAAGAAACAGGGTGCCTTGGTGGGGCCTGCAGCTTACGCATGTATTTGCAAATGTGTGCAACTAAACCCCTGTTCTTAATGCATATTGTTAGACAGGTCGATTTGGTTGGTCGATGGCTGGTTGGTAAGTTTGAGCTTGGAAATCTCTTTTTATTTGTTTGAGATACGTTGCCCTTCCAGTGCTCCTTGCTACAAAGACCAGTTATAGGTGGGGGCAGTGACCACTTTTTGTACATCTAGAGAGTGACATTTATGCCCATTCTTCTTTTCAAAATAGTTTAAGCTCTGACAGATTGAATGGAGAGCTTCTGTGAACAGCAATTTTCAAGTCTTTCCACAGATTCACAATTGGATTTAGGTCTGGACTTTGACTGGGCCATTCTAACACGTGAATATGCTTTGATCTAAACCATTCCCTTGTAGCTCTGGCTGTACGTTTAGGGTCGTGGTCCTGTTGGAAGGTGATCCTCCGCCCCAGTCTCAAGTCCTGTAGACTGTAACAGGTTTTCTTCTAAGATTGTCCTGTATTTGGCTCCATTCATCTTCCCATCAACTCTGACCAGCTTCCCTGTCCCTTCTGAAGAAAAGCATCCCCACAACATGATGCTGCCACCACCATGTTTCACAGTGGGGATGGTGTGTTCAGGGTTATGTGCAGTGTTAGTTTTCTGCCACATATAGTGTTTTGCTTTTAGACCAAAAAGTAAAAATGTGGTCTCATCTGACCAGAGCACCTTCTTCCACATGTTTGCTGTGTCCCCACATGGCTTCTCGTAAAACTGCAAACGGGACTTCTTATGGCTTTCTTTCAACAATAGCTTTCTTCTTGACACTCTTCCATAAAGGCCAGATTTGTGGAGTGCATGACCAATGGTTGTTCTGTGGACGGATTTTCCCACCTGAGCTGTGGTTCTCTGCAGCTCTTTTAGAGGTCCTCTTTGCTGCTTCTCTGATTAATGCTCTCCTTGCCCGGCCTGCCAGTTTAGGTGGACAGCCATGTCTTGGTGAGTTTGAAGTTGTGCCATACTCTTTCCATTTTCGGATGATGGATTGAACAGTGCTCCATGAGATGTTCAAAGCTTGGGATATTTTTTTTATAACCTAGCCCTACTTTAAACGTCGCCACAACTTTATCCCTGGCCTGTCTGGTGTATTTATTGGCTCTCATGATGCTGTTTGTTCACTAAGGTTCTTTAACAAACCTCTGAGGGCTTCAAAGAACAGCTGTATTTATACTGGGATTAAATTACACACAGGTGACTTCTGAAGGCAATTGGTTTCACTAGATTTTAGGTATCAGAGTAAAGGGGCTAAAGGGGATTTTAGGTATCAGAGTAAAGGGGGCTAAATACAAATGCAAGCCACACTTTTCAGATATTTATTTGTAAAAAATGTTGAAAACCATTTTTCATTTCCCTGCCACTTCATGTGCCACTTTGTGTTGGTCTATCAATAAAATCCCAATGAAATACATTTACTTTTTTAATTGAAATATGACAAACTGTGGAACATTTGAAGGGGTATAAGTACATTTTCAAGGCACTGTTTGTGTGCCGTATACAAGTGTCACCTTTTAATGTGACTAGTTGGATCTTTAAGCTTTTAAGAAATAAATATATGGTTTCGCTATGGAGTCTGTTTTCTCTCTTACACTGGGATGTTTTATGAGCAGTTTTAGTGACATAAGAATGAAACTTGGTGATCGTGCAGTGCTGTGAAAGCCTCCTGTGGAGCTATAGAGGGATTTCTTCTATCATGCAGTTTTTGCTGGGCTCTTAACTGATTCCAGCAATATCATGTTTAGATCCTTTACATTGGTGGATGTGAGCATGGATCGGTGGTGGATTGAAGATACAGAAGTTTTTCCTTTGGAATATATATAATTTGGTGGATATATTGGACTTTTTGGTTTGTTTCTTATTTTTTTTCTCTTGTTTGTTTTTTTATAGATGTTTAAAAAAAATATATGGACACAAACACAGTTTTTTTATTATAATTTTATTCCTTTTTATATGCAGAGCAAACTTTACTCCCATATATTGAATTTGAATTCCCTTATAAATGTAAATTTTGTTCGCGTGGAGTTCCGCCCTTCCAAGCCAGAGGGGCGATGAAACATTGCAGTACAGACACTCATGGTTTGGATGTGAAGACACCAGGATTTCTTTGCTGTCTCAAGCCTACTTTGATGAGTTCTGGCATGTCAAGAAAGGAAGAGGAGGCCGTGGTGGTGGGGAAGGGTCGGGGCTTCTGGGCTGTTGTGGGTGGGTACAAAATCATTGAAAGACTACATAAGTTCAAGAATAAACTTCAGGGGGAACTGTGGGGGGGATTTTGAAATTCATATTTATATCAAGAAGTTTCAAGGGAACCATTGTGAGGACTTTCTAGTTAAATTGCCATGCCCCATCGGATGTGTATATATGTATAGTTATATATATATATATGTATATACAATGTATATGTGTGTGTATGTCGGTAGAGGTTTTTTACTGGAAGACGGTGTGTGTATGTGTATGTGTATATATATATATATATATATATATATATATATATATATATATATATATATATGGTTTGGGATATCATGATAAATTACCTTTTTACCCATCGTCTTTGCAGACGTCAGGTCTCCAACTAACCAGGGGTCGTTGATGTGCAAATGATGGAACTGTTTGGGCTAGGGGATCAAAGGAGATTGTTCATTAATTCATAGACTGAATGGCACCAGAATTTTAAGATTTGGAGCATGGACATTTTAGGAGACTTCAGAAGTAGCCAATAACATTTAGACTTCAGAAGTAGCCAATGCTTATGTGAGCAACTCTAGACCAATGACAAGGTCCTGGGAACCTGGATTGCTGAGAATAGGGGCATAAGGGGGTTATAAAAGATAGTACAGAGATCATATCTCAGTCTCTTCCTCTCGGTGTGCCCCCCACCCCCTGCATGGTAACTTAAAGGCAGTCTAGGTAATGTATCTGTATTATCATTATATTTATTTTCTTTTCTGCAACTTGTTCTACTGTAGGATTTTACCTTAATATATTATTAATCTATTGATAGCATGTGTATGATCATTATAGCAATATTTTGCATCATTGGTAACATCTTAGTTTAAGGTTGTATCATTTATGTTATAGTTGCTAACCTCAGATTAATACAAGTTTCTTTTCTGTAAAATAGTATGTTTAAATAAATTAGATTGGCATCCTTTTCACACAGGTATCATTCATTATTAATTTCATGGTTTGATTGATATAGATAAAAGGTTTTTAGACATTTATTTTATGTATAGATAAGCATATAAACGAGGTAGGTATAAAAATAGCCTTAACAAAGCGTTGTTATTTGCACTTTTATATTGGAAGAATTTTTTCCTTTAAAACAGCTGCTGCACTGATTATTGTAAAATATATAAAAACATTTTTTTTCCTCAGTTTAGGCCGATACGTATTCTTCTACATATTTTTGGTAAAAAAAAATGCAATAAGCGTTTATTGATTGGTTTGCGCAAAAGTTATAGCATCTACAAAATAGGGGATAGTTTTATGGCATTTTTATTAATAATTTTTTTTTTTACTAGTAATGGTGGTGATCAGCGATTTTTATCGTGACTGCAACATTATGGCGGACAGATTGGACACTTTTGGTGCTATTTTGGGACCATTTACATTTATACAGCGATCAGTGCAATTAAAAATGCATTGATTACTGTGTAAATGTGACTGGCAGTGAAGGGGTTAATCAGGAGGGGCGCTGCAGGGGTTAAGTGTGTCCTAGGGATGTGTTCTGTGGGGGGATGGGCTACATGTGACACTACACTGATCACCGATCCCAATTACAGGGAGCTGTGATCAGTGACAGTGTCACTAGGCAGAATGGGGGAAATGCTTGTTTACATTAGCATTTCCCCGTTCTTCAGCTCCGTGAGACGATCGCGGGTATCCCCGCAGACATTAAGTCCGCGGGACCCGTGATCACACTCACGAAGCGCGCAGCAGTGTCGTGCGCACCGCCGGTGGTGCGCACACAACCATGCGGTGGCAAATTCGAAGCTGTGCCATTCTGCCAACGTATACATACATGCAGCGGTAACACAGTGCTTGTGCTGTGTAATTTGTCCCTCTGTATCATCTGTTTGATCCTGCCTGGTGCTGCTCTCCCCTCTGTAAACTGACCACATTTATCATGGCTGCTGGGCCCTGACACCATGGCCAGTTTATGTGCCTCCATCATCCCACTGTCTCTGCTCTGTCCTCTCCCCCCCACTCCATGTCTGTCAGCTCGAGTCAGTGCCTGCCCCTCCCCTCCTGCTGCTAAAATTACTTTGTATTTTCAGGCAATCCCCAGTGTTTGATAATGCTATGTGCCCCAGTGTGTGTGTGCTTTATTAAAAAAATGCCATTCTATACCTTATTTCACATGACCACCCACTGCTCTTCTCCTCACCTCCCCTCCTCATGACTGATATCAGCGGGGGAATCTCAGCCCCTCCCGCTGTAGCTGTCAGATCCGGAAAGAGGGGACAGCAGGCAGTCACGTGAGCACAAATCGGCCCTCTGAAATAAGGTATAGAATGGCATATTTTAATAATGCACACACACTGGGCACATTGCATTATCCAACACTGGGGATTACCTGAAAAGTATAAATTGGGTTTACAACCACTTTAACGGCTTCTGAACCAGCCGCCACAGTTATATTGCGGCAGGTTGGCTCCCTTGTGCGAGCCGTCTTAGCTGTACGTTGGCTTTTTAAGACTCCTCCGGTGGCACTCCCGAAGCGTTTGCCCCGGAGCTGTGGGTGCGATGACCTAGTGTTAACCCCTTCCCTGCCAGTGTCATTTATACAGTAATCAGTGCATTTTCATAGCACTGATCGCTGTATAAATGTCACTGGTCCCAAAAATGTGTCAAAAGTGGCCGATTTGTCCCCCGCAATATCGCAGTCCCGATAAAAATCGCAGATCACCACCATTACTAGTAAAAAAAAAAAATAATAATAAAAATGCTATAAATCTATTCCCTATTTTGTAGACACTATAATTTTTGCGCAAACCAATCAATATATGCTCATTGCAATTTTTTACCAAAAATATGTAGAAGAATACATATCGGCCTAAACTGAGGAAATTTTTTTTTTATTTATTTGGTATAATAATTATAACAAAAAGTAAAAGATATTGTGTTTTTTTCAAAAATGTCGCTCTTCTTTTGTTTATAGCGCAAAAAATAAAAATCACAGAGGTGATCAAATACCACCAAAAGAAAGCTTTATTTGTGGGGAAAAAAAGGATGTAAATTTTGTTTGGGTATAGTGTTGCGTATAATTGTCAGTTAAAGCGACACAGTGCAGTATCGCAAAAAATGGCCTGGTCATTGAGCAGCCAAATCTTCTGGGGCTGACGTGGTTAAAACCCACATGCTTTCTTTTAATGTTTATTAGTTTTTCATAATGAAGTATAATGAAGTAAATTATTCATAAGTAACACTTCATAGAAGTATGTATAAAGTACATAGGCCTAGATTTTTTAATCCTAGCTTTTTTTTATATACAGTATACATAAAAGTGTAGTTTCATAAGTTAGAAATCAACTTCATAAGTGTTATTTTGCCCAAGGGAAACTCAGCATCTGACACATTGGCATTATCAGAGCCTTCCAAGACAATGCCGCTCAGCTAAGCTTTGTTCAATTAACCTAATGCTGAGTCCAGCCACCAGCTGAGTGAGAGTCCCTTTATAGGAAGTTATTTAATCTTAAATTCCAAACTCAGGTCCTGAGCATGTCTATGACACTAGCAACCCTTTATAAAGAGAAAGGAAAAATAAACTAAAACTTTAACACATAGGATTTATGGGATAAGCAGGCAGTATGGGCTTTGGGCTGTTGCTAAACTAAGTAAATATTTTGTCAGTCTTAACTATAGTTTTACAACCCCTAAGTACAAGGCTAGCCACATGTGGCACCAGGAAATCTAATAAAAAGAAGGTTTGGAACCACAGAGCTTGTATAATTTCTGCAAGGTGACAAAGTGTTAAAGGCATGTTTAGGAAACAAAGCAGGATGGATAATGAATCCATTAGCTTGTAACACAAAAGAATGTATAAGTGTGTGTAGACTAGTAGTTAGCCCTTAAGCCTGGCAGTGCTGTGTCCCATTTTTTACCAAGAACATACATAATATTTGGTTAATTTGCTGATTATCAACTTGACTGTAATGAGAAATGTGGAAGGGATGCCAAGGTCAAAAACTAGGGCTGATAAGTGTAAATTCACCTTTAGCAGCTCATGTTCCTTTAAGGCAAGCAGACCTTCTGATACTTGGTAGCCCCTGGTCTTGGTACACAATGCTATTGCTTTAAGCCTGTTGGCACAAGGGACTGCAAGTTTACCCAGATAGCAAGCAATTGTGCTGCAAGTTTGACAATGACTTGCTAAGCTATTGCTAGACTTGCCAGGCTTCACAAGTTTGTTACACAATTACATCAAGTCTGCATTGCATGACTCCAGATCAACTTTCTTTGCAAACATTCTGCAAGTTCTGGTTCAATTATGTTGCGCAATAGTCATCCCGTGACAGGGATCACTGTGACTTGCAGAGCACTTGCTGTAAACTCACCACGGCAACTTTGCTCTTTCTAGAGAATTGCCATGCAAATTTGCTAAAAATTGGAACAGTGACAAATAGAACTTGCTCTGCAAGTGTATAACTTGCCAGTAAAAATGTGCAGCAAGTTAACAAGACCTACAATTCAACACTTGCTATCTGGAAAAGCATGGCTTTTGTCTCGCTCCACACTCTAGTGGCACAACACATATTGCCATGTGATTGCACGTTCAGTATGGGACTTGGAAAAAAGGTCATGATGATTATGGCTCATTTACAAGTTTAGAGCAGTAGGAGCTGGCATTAATTATGGCATACGTACAAAGACAGTTGAGAGACTAATTTTAAGAAAATAATTCAGGTGGCCAGGCATGGCACTTGGCATACCTAGTGTCTTAAGTCATGGTGCCAGTATTCAGAAATCGGCATGAGCCTATTCTGTGCATACATATGATTAAGTTGATAAATGGATCTCGTATATGGCTGTATACTACAAGTTATTCAGATTATGTAGGTGTGTATTTTGTCAACTTTTCAATAGTAAACAGAAATGATGTATGTTTTAATTAATAGAATCCAGTCCAATCCAATAATTATTTCTAGGGTAATACAATTATATATTGTATATGTGCAGCAATGTGCCTCTATATAATAATACTACTAAGATAATTTCCTATAGGCAAGCTTTTTTATGGCTATGTATACAATAAATACTAACTTCTGGAGCTGTATGTGTACAAACCATATGGCTGCAAAACGTACTTTCTAAAATGTATTTTTTACCTAATACAATGTAAGGAACTTATTATATAATTTGGATGATGTCATCCTCCCAGTCTCCAGAGTCCACCATAATCAGTTGTGATATTCCTGGTCTATTCAAATATGCCTTCACTTTGATCATCACAAAACCTGGACTGTTTTGCTAAAATCAGTCCAAAAGAAAAATTCGTATTCTGTAACTGAGACATAAAGCTACCAGAACCAAAATACATCACCACATGCAGTAAATATCTATTTCAACAGTTATTTAGATTCTGGGAATAATCATTCTGCAATAACCATTTTTATGTTTTACACATCTGCCTGACATGTTGATATCCAGGAAAAAAATAGAAAAATACCCAAGTAAATTTTTTACATGTATTTTTCATTGGGTATAAATCTTAGATTGATTTTATTGCCACATTCTTACAAAAGAGATAATAGTACTTACTGGAATCCAAATGCTTAAGCTCTCAATACTACTACTACAAGCATATTACAGTATTACCTTGGTTTGCGAGTAACACGGTTTACGAGCATTTCGCAATATGAGTAGGAATGAGTTGGTTCAGTTCGCACCAGAACATGCGAACAGACAAAAAATCTGTGCGAACATGCAAACACAGTTAAAGTCTATGGGACACGAACGTGGAAAACCAAAAGCGTTAATTTTAAAGGCTTATATGCAAGTTATTACCATAAAAAGTGTTTGGGGACCCCGGGTACTGCCCCAGGGGACATGTATCAATGCAAAAAAAAGGTTTTAAAACAGCCGTTTTTTTTTTAAAGGAGCAGTGATTTTAATAATGCTTAAAGTGAAACAATAAAAATTAAATATTCCTTTAACCACTTCACCCCCGGACCATTTGGCTGCCTAAAGACCAGAGCACTTTTCACAATTTGGCACTGCGTCACTTTAACTGGTAATTGCTCGGTCATGCAATGTTATACCCAAACAAAATTTACGAACTTTTTTTCCCCACAAATAGAGCTTTCTTTTTATGGTATTTGATTGCCTCTGCGATTTTTATTTTTTGCGATATAAACGTAAAAAAACTAAAATTAAAAAAAAAATGATTTTCTACTTTTTGTTATAAGAGAAATCCAATAAACTCAATTTTATGCCGCGTACACACGATCGGAATTCTCGTCGGAAAAAGCTCTGATGGTTTTCTCAACGGAATTCAGACAGAATTCCGCTCAAACTGTCTTGCCTACACACGGTCACACCAAATTCCGACTGTCAAGAACACGGTGACGTACAACACTACAACAAGCCGAGTTCAATGCTTCCGAGCATGTGTCTAATTGTTTCCGAGCATGCGTAGGAATTTTGCACGTCAGAATTGCTACAGACGACCTTTTCCGTTGGAAAAATTGAGAACATGCTCTCAATTCTTTGCTGTCGGAAATTCGGCCAGCAAAATTCCGATGGAGCCTACACACGGTTGAATTTTCCAATGAAAAGCTCTCATCTGCCTTTTTCTGGCCGGAATTCCGATCGTGTGCACGCAGCATTAGTCATACATTTAGGCCAAAATGTATTCAGCCACATGTCTTTGGTAAAAAAAATGTCAAAAAGCATATTTTTTATTGGTTTGCGCAAAAGTTATAGCGTCTACCAACTATGGTACATTTTCTGGAATTTACGCAGCTTTAGTTTATGACTGCCTATCTAATTTCTTGAGGTGCTAAAATGGCAGGGCAGTACAACCCCCCCCCCCAAATTACCCCATTTTGGAAAGTAGACACCCCAAGGAAATTGCTGAGAGGTATGTTGAGCCCATTGAATATTAAATTTTTTTGTCCCAAGTGATTGAAAAAGGACAAAAATAAATAAAATTATATATTGCTCACACATGCCATGGTTATATGTGGAATTACACCCCAAAATACATTCTGCTGCTTCTCCTGTGTACGGGGATACCACATGTGTGATACTTTTTGGGAGCCTAGCCGCGTACGGGACCCCAAAAATTAAGCACCTCCTTCAGGATTTCTAAGGGCGTAAATTTTTGATTTCACTCCTCATTACCTATCACTACCTATCACAGTTTTGAAGGCCATAAAATGCCCAGATAGCACAAAACCCCCCATATGACCCCATTTTGGAAAGTAGACACCCCAAGCTATTTGCTGAGAGGCATGTTGAGTCCATTAATTTTTTATATTTTGCCACAAGTTGCGGGAAAAAGACAATTTTTTTTCTTTCTTTTTTTTTGCACAAAGTTGTCACTAAATGATATATTGCTCGAACATGACATGGGCACGTGTGGAATTACAAGTGGTTAGAAGAAAAATTAAAAGTGGTTGAAATAGAGTCATTTGGGGGGGGGTTGGACTGTCCTGACATTTTATGCACAACATTTAGAAGCTTATGTCACACATCACCTACTCTTCTAACCGCTTGAAGCCCTTTCTGACACTTTTTGTTCACATGAAAAAATATTTTAGTTTTTGCAAAAAAATTACTTTGAACCCCCAAACATTATATATTTTTTAAAGCAGAGGCCCTACAGATTAAAATGCATTTTTTTTTTTACAAAGTATTTTCCCCACAATTTTTTTAATGCATTTTTTTGGGAAAAAACACACTTTTTTTTATTTGAATGCACTAAAACACACGCTATTGCCCAAATGTTTGATGAAATAAAAAAGATGATCCTAGGTCGAGGACATGGATACCAAACACGACATGCTTTAAAATTGCACACAAACGTGAAGTGGCGACAAACTATATACATTTTTAAAAGCCTTTAAAAGCCTTTACAGGTTACCACTGTAGATTTACAGAGGTCTACTGCTAAAATTACTGCCCTCGATCTGACCTTCGTGGTGATACCTCACATGCATGGTGCAATTGCTGTTTACATACGGCGCCAGACCGGTGCTTTTTTTTTTTTTTTTAGAAAATAATTGAACAAATTTGAAGAAAAGTGGCAAGGACGTGGAATTCCCTTCCACAGGTGGTGGTCTCAGCGGGGAGCATCGATAGTTTAAAAAAATGAATATAAAATAAGCACCTGAACAACCACAACATATAGGGATATACAATGTAATACTGACATATAATCACACACATAGGTTGGACTTGATGGACCTGTATCTTTTTTCAACCTCACCTACAATGTAACTATGTAACTATGTATATATACAGTATATCAAATACACTGCCTGCACTGACTGAATATAAATTCTACACTGAATACCTAGTCTACGCAGAGTATATATATATATATATATATATATATATATATATATATACACATAATAAACTGTGTATATATATATATATATATATATATATATATATATATATATATATGAATATATGAACAATAGGCGTGTATATTTAATGGCCTATATATACACTACTCAGCGCCGGATGTGTCCCCACAGTACTGCAAACAGACAGACCTTATCAGAATATTGATGGATATATATAAATATAAGTGTAGGATATTTATATATAAATTAGGCTAAGCAGCTGTTTAAAAGATACAAAGTATAAAAAGATGATAGTAAAAAATTACAGTATAATCTGTAAAAAGAGATACTAAAACAGCGCTAAAACGTATAAGATCATAAAATCTTTCCGTGATGGGTCCAGAAACCATGAGAAAAGAGTAAAATATATATATATAAAAATATATATAGATGAGCAGTTCTTAGGTGTATTAGGTGAAAAGTGAGCAGTTCAAAAAAGTGACTTTTCTTGTTTTTGTACTTCAGGTGTCTATCTAAGCACCATTTTATCCCTTAGGTCTTCCCACCACGTGAGGCACACTCCCCTCAGGGGGTTAAACTCACCAGAACGACAGAATAAAACAGCCTTAAGGTATATGTCATCACCAGGGTACACACTGCATACACATCACCATCGGTCCAATGATAAGATAGGGAAAACCAGCCAGGTAACCTTCTCAGCATATAATACCACCAGGGTCACAGCACTGCATCAAGGGTCCAGGGGCACATCATCTCTCAATAAAATCGCCATCAAAAATAGAGAGAGTAGTATAATCCCGTATGTAATCCCGTTTTTTTATTGATAGTTTAAAAACAGATGCTCCCACAGGTAACCCCTAAAGTAATACACGTACAGCAATTACTCTTTAAATCACCGTGATAGAACAGAATTTGACTTGCTTTTCAGTTGATACAGCCATCCACATCAGCCCCTGCACTTCCTTTAGCGCAGCGTGTATGTCTTTGCAGACACCAGCGTCACTTCCGGGCGGTGGTTAGCGGCGGTGGAGCGCAAAGTCGTCACTTCCAGTCGAGCGTCGTGTAGGCCACGCCCCTACGCATTTCGTCACTTCCTGACTTCAACAGAGGGCGTGGCTACACGGCGCTCATATGGGTTTAAATCATCCCACTCCATAACGATGTAGCCAATCAGAGCGCAGAGATCTCTCTCTCTCTCTCTCTCTCTCTCTCTCTATATATATATATATATATATATATATATATCAAATACACTGCCACTAACTAACCTGCCTGCCTAATTTAGCTCAAGCTATCTCTGTCCACACACTATACACGGCCGCCTTATATAATATGGGGCGTGGACTTAGTCCCCCTGAGCCATGATTGTCTCTCTCAGCAGAGCACACTGTGATTGGCTTAAGCATGCAGGTCAGGTGCATGCTTTGGCCAATCATCATACAAAAATGCATTGTGATCTCGCAGTGCATTATGGGGCATTCCGTGACACTCGAATTTCCCACGAACGCCCCATATGTTTGTTTCGTTTTAGAATGATAGAACACCACTCATCCCATTATTTTGTTAAAATCCTGACTCGGTTTGCGAGTGTTGTCTCGCAAGACGAGCCGGTGACACTCGGAGCTGCTCGGATGCACTCAGAGCCACTCGGAGACACTAGTAAACACTCCATTACCGAGAGTCTCCGAGCCTATCCAAGTGTCTCCGGCGCCCTGCCCGCCTCTGGCCACATGCTGTACTGCATACAATAGCAGTTACTGTGGAACAAATTATCTGAGTTTCCATTGACTGCTATGGGGAAACTCGCTTTAATATACGAGTGCTTTGGATTACAAGCATTCTTCTGCAACTAATTATGCTCCTAATCTAAGGTACCACTGTATAAACCTCCAGGAGACTCCTTATCACATAGTAGTAAGAAAACTTTTCTGCTTCCAACACCCAGACACCGAAAACTAAAATGTGGTAGGGTAGATGTGGAAGCTTCTATTATCTACAGACAGTTACCTCTTGCAGCATTCACAGGTCACCCCACCCCACAGTGCTGCTGGCTCCTCCAACTCCAGTCAAAGGGGCTGGTTTATGTGTTATTTACCAGCCCCATTTTTTTTACTAAATGAACAGTGTAAATGATCTGTACTGATCATCACTCACTCTGTTTATTAATAACTGAAGCTTAGTAAACTGTGTTATTTACTATGGTTCAGTTTGTGAATGAACGGGAAGCCGCTTAGCACAGAGCACTTCCCATTTCTTCAGCTGAGGCTGTAGAGAAAGGAACTAAAGAACCTGTGTCCTCTATTCCTTTATCTGTCTTAAAAGGGAGACATCAGGGGTCTGTTTAAATCCCTGATATTTCAGCATACCCCCCCAACGGGCTCCAAAAAAAATAGTAAAAAAACTAAAAAAATAAGATAAAAAATAAAATAAAAATAATATAAATTAAAAACGAATGGCACCATCCACTGCCCTACTGACACCATCCTCTGCCCTACTGATAAATTCCCTTGCTCTACTGACACCATCCACTGCCCTACCACTGCCCGACTGACACCAAACTCTCCCTTACTGACACCATCCACTGCCCTACTGACACCGTCCACTGCCCTACTGACACCAACCTCTTCCCTACCTATATTGTCCACTGATCTACTGACATCATCCACTGATCTACTGACACCCTCCACTGATCTACTGACACTATCCACTGCTATACTGATACCGTGACACCAGCCTCTCCCCTACTTATCCTAATCTCTGCTCTACTGACACTGTCCAGTGCCATCCGCTACCCAACTGCAAATGTCCACACACTGTCCACTGTTCTACTGAGTGACACTGTCCCCTGATCTACTGAGTGACACGGTCCACTGAACTACTGAGTGACACTGTCAACTTATAAGGGAGGCCATGTTAATATTTTTACAGTGACATTTGTTTTAGTAATCCTAGTAAATTTTATGCGCCCAAGAATGCTTTTGTTTTATATAACCATGCCCCTTTAAGCCACTCTAATTTGTAACGCAATTTGGCCACACCCACTGTTTAATGTGGCATGCTACGCATGCCACATTGCTGCTCTCCTTGGGGCACCCAAAGGTGTCCCATGTCTTTTACAATCCTATAGTGTATACTACAAAAAAATAATTGACGTGTGTCACTAAAGTGTTCGGGATTGGCTAAAAGAAAAGGTGTCAACCCTAGCCGCCACGTCAGAACAAAGCAGCAGCACTTTATGTGGAGATTTCAAGCCTCACCCGCACAGCAGATTGGTAGGGACGCTGCCGCGAAGGAAGATTAGCACACATAATCAAGCCTTAATAAAGACCAGTTTTTGGGTTCACTTCTTCTTTTATGGCGGCGCCAAAAACTTTTATTATCATTACCATCCTATGGCTTATCTATGTATTTATTACACTTTCCTCTCTGGGCAGGGGACTGGGAGTGTATATATGGAGAACTTCTCTCTGGGGTGGAAGGGGGGGTCGGCAAACTTGTGCCAGGTGAAAGAAGTCTAGCTTCACCACCGGTGCCACTGGTGCCGAGGGACAGGATGAACACGAGTGTTGGCAGGTGTTGATAGCAGAACTTGCAGCAGGAGATGCAGGCTTGAGAATCCAGGCAGGACATTAGGCTAGGAGCAGATGTGATGCATGCCGGACCGAGGCTAAAGGGGCAACTCTGCATGTACTGCAGGTTCTGGAAGCATTGCTTGTCGAAGCTCTTAGCAGGCTTTAGGCAGGAACACACTGTAATGACTCAAGTGATTATGAAAAACAGCTGAAGCAGACACTCAGAAGTAGTATGAAGAAAAATCGGGAGCAGGAGCGAGGTCACTGAGGTAGCCTAGGTAAGAAGTAGGCGGGCAACAGGGTAAAGAAGCATAGGCAGAAGCGTGATCAGGAACAAGTGGCCAGAGTTACAAGCAGAATCCAGGATCAGGTCAGTAACAGGCTGGGTCATCAACAGAAGTCAGATACCGATTACACTCACGTTACAGGGAAAGCTGAAGACCAGTCAGCACCAGTGAGCAAGAGCAAGCCAGGCTAATGCCAGAAACTGTGGACACACTCCTGCATGTGTGCGTGCATTCCTTCATGCAAAAAAGTTCTGTTGTATGGTCTTATGGCAGCACCATCTTTAATGCATTTTTTAGGGCGTGCCCCCCAAATATCTTGTTCGTCTATTGTATGGATTCTGAACACCTTTTGGGTGAAGAGCACCCCACTCCCTCATTAAGTCCCTCTCGTTAGTGTCCACCTATGTGATGGGTGGAGACCTCATGTTCTCCCATATAGAGGAGTATAGCTCCCATGGTTCAGAGAAGCAGGATCTCCCAATCTATGGATAGTGTAGGACCCACTAATCATGGGGTCCTTTTTATCGCCGTAAGTGGGCTTAAGCACCATATAGCAATGTGGTGTGACTAAATCCCCATATTTTTTGATAATATTTTTTGAAAATGTCTAGGTGTTTTAAAAAGCCTTGCTGGAGGTAAATGTCTGTTTTGCATGTGTGCGCTGTAATATTTTTGTTCCATTCCTTCATGCATGTGCATTTCTATGAGGGATTTGCCTATGCTCATTCCTATGAGCGATGATATGCGCTTGTGCATATCTATGCACTAGTCGTCATACTGGAATTCCCTTACATCTTAAATCAGAGTAAAATCAACACACATACACCTGTTAGGCACACAGTTAAAAACAAAGAGGAGAAGTGCCACTAAGTGTAGTAGGACTGATAGTATTTAATAAACCCCCCCTTAAGGGGCTACTCACAGGATAAGTATAAAAACAAGCTCATCATAGTAGGAGGTCCGGGACACCAGGTGGAGGAAAAGTCAGGGCAGCCACCAGGTGGATCGTGGTGTGCGTCCCCAGGATGAGAAGGAGGAAGCTGGCCAGTGTCTCTCACAGCCTTGGTGGACAGCAGCCCGGAACGCAGTGTGGAGAGTGGCATAGAGGCGGGGTGACGTCAGCAGCACCAGGATGGAATGTGACACGTTTTGGAGCATGCGCCGTGCTGTACTGGAGCATGTGCACTCCTTTCTCAAGCTGGGGAATGTCTATGTGAGCACTGAATATAAAGGAGGGTGCCGGAAATCCAGACCGGCTTATGTGTAAACAGCAACACTTTTAAAAAGCACTATACTGTATACAATAGTTCCAGATATAACAAAAATATCAAATTCATCATAAATCTCAAAAATGTTGAATGAATAAATAGAATAAATGAATAAATAGAATAAAAATAGATATAAAAGTATGTATGCACTATATATAAATATGTACTATGTATAAATTTGTAAATAGAGGATGGGAAAGGTGGCAATTGATGATAAGGAAAGAGGGGGGGGGGGGTTGTGGGAGTGGGGGCAAAAAAGGAGGAAGGGGAGGGAAAGCTATTTTATGTTGATTTAGAAGCATATACATGTAGCTCTGGCTCCTGATGAGCAGACGCTATTATTTTTTTCAAAAATTAAGTTGCCTGAGGTCACAGTTGGGTTTCAGGATAATTTCTCTAAATTATTGGTTTCTGTACCATACTCAGGTTGTAATTTGCCTGCCGGGAACAGACGACGTGATATACTTCATAACGCCTGTGGACGCTAAGGGGAAATCACTAACCTTGCCAGACCCCCGGTTTTATTGGCAAAGGGATCACAGTGACTGTTTTTTTTTCTTCTTGAAAAAGTTTTTTTGCAAAGTACAAGGACTGTGGGGCTAGTTAGATAGTGTCAGGTTTCTCAGAGGAAAGCTCCATGTCAAGGTCATCTACCGGCCACAGCACTTGTATAAAGGACTTGTACTTCATCACTTTTGCCAATAGATGGTGGGAGTTTGCACAAAGAGTTGGACAATTGCACTTAAACACATAACCAAATACACCAGAGAGAAAGTCTCATTTTCTCTTGGAGTTGGGACTTTGCCTCCTTAATTAGTACACTTAATATGTTTTGTCTTTTTCTATTTCTGTGTGTTTTGTTTCAGGAATCACTGAGATCGTCTGTCAAGCTGCCGGAGAGTGGGTGGCGTAGATAGTCAGATGTTGGGAGTTGTGTGTGATGTAACTGGTTTTATGTCAAACTGTTCAAACATATTGTAAGGTAATTTTACCCTTTCTTTCCATTCCTCATCCCAAATTCGAGTTTCAGGACTGAAAGTCTTTATTTTTTTTCTCTTTTTGCTTCCCAGACAACGAGGACATCGTCTAAATGGGAGGGGGGAGTATGTAGCGCTGGCTCCTGACGAGCAGACGCTATTACTTTTTTTCAAAAATGAAGTTGCCTTAGGCCACAGTTGGGTTTCAGGATAATTTCTCTAAATTACTAGTTTCTGTACCAGTTCAGCTGGGTTGCACTGGGTTCTCCTTGACCGCAGGTGTCACTGTCACCGAAGGCAAGAGTAGAAAGCAATCTAGCTGGATGTATTGAATGTCACCTATTGCTCGGAACAAGCCCAGTGGGAGTGTTTTCCTGCTGTGCATTCTGGGGAGTGGTATTTATGGTACCGACGCCATTAGGGTGGGTCGCTTTTTTTGGTTCTCCCCCCAGGGCCCTCCTGGCCTGGGGTGCGGAGCTATGTATTCTGTGTCTCGGGGCTGGCTGGCCTGAGGCAGCACAACTGAGAGGATAGGCTCGAGCGCATCTCGGAGCCTATTGATCCAGACATGGTCCGGTGCCATCTCGATTGAGGAGACGGGCCCAGCAACTGGAGGATCCAGGGGAGGGCTCTTTCAGGAGAAGAACGTGTGCAAGGCTGGTATCTCTGGTGGAGCCTGGAGACTTAGTTGAAGGACACAACCTGGATTGTTATGCATACAGTACCGCTGGTTTGGCTGAAAGAGACTGGTATCGTATGACGCTTAAGCTTAAATTCACAAGTCTGTGGCAGAGACTGTGTCAAATACCCCACCGGCTCCAGTGAGAGGTAGACATGTGCACAACAAAAAAATTCGTTTATTTTCGTTTCGTTTTTTTCGTTTCCGAAAAAAAATTTTTTTTTCGTTTCGTTTTTTTTGTTTCCGTCGATTCGTAACGATTCTTACATTCGTAAGTCGTCGTTGTTCGGATTCGTAGCGATTCGTACATTCGTAAGTCGTCGGTGTTCGTATTCGTAACGATTCGTACATTCGTAAGAGTTATTTTTTCGTTGATTCGTTTTTTCGTTAGTTTAATTTTCGGACGCATTCGTATTTATTCGTACATTCGTAACATTCGTAGATTCGTAATCGGAGCATAATTCATAATTTGATGTAATGTGTATGCTATTATTACATTTTAATAATTTACGAATCGAAAAAAAAAGTTACGAAAAAAAAAAAGTTACGAATCGAAAAAAAAAATGTAAAAATTTTTTTGTTCAATAGAGAAACGGAAAAATAAAAAACAAAAAAAAAAAAAAAAAAGTTATGAATTGAAAAAAAAGTTACGAATCGAAAAAAAAAAGGTTACGAATCGAAAAAAAAGTTACGATTTTTTTGGTTCAATAGAGACACGGAAAATTACAAATCGAAAAAAAAAAAAAAAAAAGTTACGAATTGAAAAAAAAGTTATGAATCGAAAATAAAAAGTTACGAATCTAAAAAAAAGTTACGAATGTACGAATTTTTTGGTTCAGTAGAGACACGGAAAATTAAAATCGAAAAAAAAAACAAAGTTACGAATTGAAAAAAAAGTTACGAATCGAAAAAAAAAATCGAAAAAAAAAGTTACGAATCGAAAAAAAAAGTTACGAATCGAAAAAAAGTTACGAATCGAAAAAAAAAGTTACGAATGTACGAATTTTTTTGTTCAATCCATTCGAAGCACGTTTAGCAGCACCATTGTAAGGGACACGGAAAATTACCAATTCAACAAAAAAAAAAAGTTACGAATGTACAAATTTTTTCGTTCGTTTTCGTTTTTCGGATTTTCTTCATTAGTACATTCGTTTCTAATTTGTTTTTTTCGGATTTTCGTTGTTTTTTCGGATTCGTTCGATTCGAATGATTCGTTAATCGGATTCGTACGATTCGAACGATTCGTTACGATTCGAACGATTCGTTACGATTCGTTATTCGGATTCGTACAATTCTGTATACAATAGTTCCAGATATAACAAAAATATCAAATTCATCATAAATCTCAAAAATGTTGAATGAATAAATAGAATAAATGAATAAATGAATAAATAGAATAAAAATAGATATAAAAGTATGTATGCACTATATATAAATATGTACTATGTATAAATTTGTAAATAGAGGATGGGAAAGGTGGCAATTGATGATAAGGAAAGAGGGGGGGGGGGGTTGTGGGAGTGGGGGCAAAAAAGGAGGAAGGGGAGGGAAAGCTATTTTATGTTGATTTAGGAGCATATACATGTAGCTCTGGCTCCTGACGAGCAGACGCTATTATTTTTTTCAAAAATTAAGTTGCCTGAGGTCACAGTTGGGTTTCAGGATAATTTCTCTAAATTATTGGTTTCTGTACCATACTCAGGTTGTAATTTGCCTGCCGGGAACAGACGACGTGATATACTTCATAACCCCTGTGGACGCTAAGGGGAAATCACTAACCTTGCCAGACCCCCGGTTTTATTGGCAAAGGGATCACAGTGACTGTTTTTTTTTCTTCTTGAAAAAGTTTTTTTGCAAAGTACAAGGACTGTGGGGCTAGTTAGATAGTGTCAGGTTTCTCAGAGGAAAGCTCCATGTCAAGGTCATCTACCGGCCACAGCACTTGTATAAAGGACTTGTACTTCATCACTTTTGCCAATAGATGGTGGGAGTTTGCACAAAGAGTTGGACAATTGCACTTAAACACATAACCAAATACACCAGAGAGAAAGTCTCATTTTCTCTTGGAGTTGGGACTTTGCCTCCTTAATTAGTACACTTAATATGTTTTGTCTTTTTCTATTTCTGTGTGTTTTGTTTCAGGAATCACCGAGATCGTCTGTCAAGCTGCCGGAGAGTGGGTGGCGTAGATAGTCAGATGTTGGGAGTTGTGTGTGATGTAACTGGTTTTATGTCAAACTGTTCAAACATATTGTAAGGTAATTTTACCCTTTCTTTCCATTCCTCATCCCAAATTCGAGTTTCAGGACTGAAAGTCTTTATTTTTTTTCTCTTTTTGCTTCCCAGACAACGAGGACATCGTCTAAATGGGAGGGGGGAGTATGTAGCGCTGGCTCCTGACGAGCAGACGCTATTACTTTTTTTCAAAAATGAAGTTGCCTTAGGCCACAGTTGGGTTTCAGGATAATTTCTCTAAATTACTAGTTTCTGTACCAGTTCAGCTGGGTTGCACTGGGTTCTCCTTGACCGCAGGTGTCACTGTCACCGAAGGCAAGAGTAGAAAGCAATCTAGCTGGATGTATTGAATGTCACCTATTGCTCGGAACAAGCCCAGTGGGAGTGTTTTCCTGCTGTGCATTCTGGGGAGTGGTATTTAAGGTACCGACGCCATTAGGGTGGGTCGCTTTTTTGGTTCTCCCCCCAGGGCCCTCCTGGCCTGGGGTGCGGAGCTATGTATTCTGTGTCTCGGGGCTGGCTGGCCTGAGGCAGCACAACTGAGAGGATAGGCTCGAGCGCATCTCGGAGCCTATTGATCCAGACATGGTCCGGTGCCATCTCGATTGAGGAGACGGGCCCAGCAACTGGAGGATCCAGGGGAGGGCTCTTTCAGGAGAAGAACGTGTGCAAGGCTGGTATCTCTGGTGGACCCTGGAGACTCAGTTGAAGGACACAACCTGGATTGTTATGCATACAGTACCGCTGGTTTGGCTGAAAGAGACTGGTATCGTATGACGCTTAAGCTTAAATTCACAAGTCTGTGGCAGAGACTGTGTCAAATACCCCACCGGCTCCAGTGAGAGGTAGACATGTGCACAACAAAAAAAATCGTTTATTTTCGTTTCGTTTTTTTCGTTTCCGAAAAAAATTGTTTTTTTTTTCGTTTCGTTTTTTTCGTTTCCGTCGATTCGTAAAGATTCTTACATTCGTAAGTCGTCGTTGTTCGGATTCGTAGCGATTCGTACATTCGTAAGTCGTCGGTGTTCGTATTCGTAACGATTCGTACATTCGTAAGAGTTATTTTTTCGTTGATTCGTTTTTTCGTTAGTTTAATTTTCGGACGCATTCGTATTTATTCGTACATTCGTAACATTCGTAGATTCGTAATCGGAGCATAATTCATAATTTGATGTAATGTGTATGCTATTATTACATTTTAATAATTTACGAATCGAAAAAAAAAAGTTACGAATCGAAAAAAAAAGTTACGAATCGAAAAAAAAGTTACGAATGTACGAATTTTTTTGTTCAATAGAGACACGGAAAATGACAAATCGAAAAAAAAAAAAAAAAATTTATTAATTTAAAAAAAATTTACGAATTGAAAAAAAAGTTACGAATCGAAAAAAAAAAGGTTACGAATCGAAAAAAAAGTTACGATTTTTTTGGTTCAATAGAGACACGGAAAATTACAAATCGAAAAAAATAAATAAAAAAAAGTTACGAATTGAAAAAAAAGTTATGAATCGAAAATAAAAAGTTACGAATCTAAAAAAAAGTTACGAATGTACGAATTTTTTGGTTCAGTAGAGACACGGAAAATTACAAATCGAAAAAAAAAAAAAAAAAAAAAGTTACGAATTGAAAAAAAAAGTTACGAATCGAAAAAAAAAATTACGAATCGAAAAAAAAAGTTACGAATCGAAAAAAAAAAAAGTTACGAATCGAAAAAAAAAGTTACGAATGTACGAATTTTTTTGTTCAATCCATTCGAAGCACGTTTAGCAGCACCATTGTAAGGGACACGGAAAATTACCAATTCAACAAAAAAAAAAAAGTTACGAATGTACAAATTTTTTTCGTTCGTTTTCGTTTTTCGGATTTTCTTCATTAGTACATTCGTTTCTAATTAGTTTTTTTCGGATTTTCGTTGTTTTTTTCGGATTCGTTCGATTCGAATGATTCGTTAATCGGATTCGTACGATTCGAACGATTCGTTACGATTCGAACGATTCGTTACGATTCGTTATTCGGATTCGTACAATTCTGTATACAATAGTTCCAGATATAACAAAAATATCAAATTCATCATAAATCTCAAAAATGTTGAATGAATAAATAGAATAAATGAATAAATAGAATAAAAATAGATATAAAAGTATGTATGCACTATATATAAATATGTACTATGTATAAATTTGTAAATAGAGGATGGGAAAGGTGGCAATTGATGATAAGGAAAGAGGGGGGGGGGGGTTGTGGGAGTGGGGGCAAAAAAGGAGGAAGGGGAGGGAAAGCTATTTTATGTTGATTTAGGAGCATATACATGTAGCTCTGGCTCCTGACGAGCAGACGCTATTATTTTTTTCAAAAATTAAGTTGCCTGAGGTCACAGTTGGGTTTCAGGATAATTTCTCTAAATTATTGGTTTCTGTACCATACTCAGGTTGTAATTTGCCTGCCGGGAACAGACGACGTGATATACTTCATAACCCCTGTGGACGCTAAGGGGAAATCACTAACCTTGCCAGACCCCCGGTTTTATTGGCAAAGGGATCACAGTGACTGTTTTTTTTTCTTCTTGAAAAAGTTTTTTTGCAAAGTACAAGGACTGTGGGGCTAGTTAGATAGTGTCAGGTTTCTCAGAGGAAAGCTCCATGTCAAGGTCATCTACCGGCCACAGCACTTGTATAAAGGA
This sequence comes from Lithobates sylvaticus, assembly GCA_028564925.1. Classification (NCBI taxonomy): domain Eukaryota; kingdom Metazoa; phylum Chordata; class Amphibia; order Anura; family Ranidae; genus Lithobates; species Lithobates sylvaticus. The sequence goes on along the minus strand of CM053026.1, from coordinate 446,019,029 downwards.
CTTGTACTTCATCACTTTTGCCAATAGATGGTGGGAGTTTGCACAAAGAGTTGGACAATTGCACTTAAACACATAACCAAATACACCAGAGAGAAAGTCTCATTTTCTCTTGGAGTTGGGACTTTGCCTCCTTAATTAGTACACTTAATATGTTTTGTCTTTTTCTATTTCTGTGTGTTTTGTTTCAGGAATCACCGAGATCGTCTGTCAAGCTGCCGGAGAGTGGATGGCGTAGATAGTCAGATGTTGGGAGTTGTGTGTGATGTAACTGGTTTTATGTCAAACTGTTCAGACATATTGTAAGGTAATTTTACCCTTTCTTTCCATTCCTCATCCCAAATTCGAGTTTCAGGACTGAAAGTCTTTATTTTTTTTCTCTTTTTGCTTCCCAGACAACGAGGACATCGTCTAAATGGGAGGGGGAGTATGTAGCGCTGGCTCCTGACGAGCAGACGCTATTACTTTTTTTCAAAAATGAAGTTGCCTTAGGCCACAGTTGGGTTTCAGGATAATTTCTCTAAATTACTAGTTTCTGTACCAGTTCAGCTGGGTTGCACTGGGTTCTCCTTGACCGCAGGTGTCACTGTCACCGAAGGCAAGAGTAGAAAGCAATCTAGCTGGATGTATTGAATGTCACCTATTGCTCGGAACAAGCCCAGTGGGAGTGTTTTCCTGCTGTGCATTCTGGGGAGTGGTATTTAAGGTACCAACGCCATTAGGGTGGGTCGCTTTTTTTGGTTCTCCCCCCAGGGCCCTCCTGGCCTGGGGTGCGGAGCTATGTATTCTGTGTCTCGGGGCTGGCTGGCCTGAGGCAGCACAACTGAGAGGATAGGCTCGAGCGCATCTCGGAGCCTATTGATCCAGACATGGTCCGGTGCCATCTCGATTGAGGAGACGGGCCCAGCAACTGGAGGATCCAGGGGAGGGCTCTTTCAGGAGAAGAACGTGTGCAAGGCTGGTATCTCTGGTGGAGCCTGGAGACTCAGTTGAAGGACACAACCTGGATTGTTATGCATACAGTACCGCTGGTTTGGCTGAAAGAGACTGGTATCGTATGACGCTTAAGCTTAAATTCACAAGTCTGTGGCAGAGACTGTGTCAAATACCCCACCGGCTCCAGTGAGAGGTAGACATGTGCACAACACAAAAAAATCGTTTATTTTCGTTTCGTTTTTTTCGTTTCCGAAAAAAATTAGTTTTTTTTTCGTTTCGTTTTTTTTTTGTTTCCGTCGATTCGTAACGATTCTTACATTCGTAAGTCGTCGTTGTTCGGATTCGTAACGATTCGTACATTCGTAAGTCGTCGGTGTTCGTATTCGTAACGATTCGTACATTCATAAGAGTAATTTTTTCGTTGATTCGTTTTTTCGTTAGTTTAATTTTCGGACGCATTCGTATTTATTCGTACATTCGTAACATTCGTAGATTCGTAATCGGAGCATAATTCATAATTTGATGTAATGTGTATGCTATTATTACATTTTAATAATTTACGAATCGAAAAAAAAAGTTACGAATCGAAAAAAAAGTTACGAATGTACGAATTTTTTTGTTCAATAGAGACACGAAAATTACAAATCGAAAAAAAAAAAAAAAAAAAGTTACGAATTGAAAAAAAAGTTACGAATCGAAAAAAAAAAGGTTACGAATCGAAAAAAAAGTTACAAATTTTTTGGTTCAATAGAGACACGGAAAATTCCAAATCGAAAAAAAAAAATAAAAAAAAGTTACGAATTGAAAAAAAAGTTACGAATCGAAAATAAAAAGTTACGAATCTAAAAAAAAGTTACGAATGTACGAATTTTTTGGTTCAGTAGAGACACGGAAAATTACAAATCGAAAAAAAAAAAAAAAAATTGAAAAAAAAGTTACGAATCGAAAAAAAAATTACGAATCGAAAAAAAAAAGTTACGAATCGAAAAAAAATTACGAATCGAAAAAAAAAGTTACGAATCGAAAAAAAAGTTACGAATCGAAAAAAAAAGTTACGAATGTACGAATTTTTTTTGTTCAATCCATTCGAAGCACGTTTAGCAGCACCATTGTAAGGGACACGGAAAATTACCAATTCAACAAAAAAAAAAGTTACGAATGTACGAATTTTTTCGTTCGTTTTCGTTTTTCGGATTTTCTTCATTAGTACATTCGTTTCTAATTAGTTTTTTTCGGATTTTCGTTGTTTTTCGGATTCGTTCGATTCGAATGATTCGTTAATCAGATTCGTACGATTCGAACGATTCGTTACGATTCGTTATTCGGATTCGTACAATTCGAATGATTCGTTCAGTCGTACGAAAACAAACGAACGAAAATAAAGAAAAAAAACGAAAAAAAATGAAACGAATTGCACATGTCTAGTGAGAGGGACTTATCTGTTGGTGGCTGGATCTAGTGAGTGGTCAGGACACTATAAGATGGTGCTGACATCTAATTCTTCATTCATTCCACCAGGAAAGAGAGTATCAAGGACAAAGATCCAATAGGTCACAATAATTGAATACCTCCAATATTGGGATTTTAAAGGCAATATAAAACAAAAAAGAATTATATATAAAAAAATATATTATTTATTGATACAAAAAATTCCAGAAAATAGTAATCTTATGGTAGATACCAGGGTAATGAAAATTGAATACATAAATTCACATAGATGTGACATTAGAAAGTAGCTAATTTAAACTACAGTTCAGCAAAGAGACCTAAAATACAACATAGCTCTAAGTGGTAAGTAGTTGAAGAGTCCGACGCGTTTCTAAAAAGTGCATATAAATTCTTCATCAGGGACAAAAAGCCACTTTCTGAAAATACAGAGTATAATATCAATACAAAAAATACAGACATATTCAAAACAATATATTATTTGGCGCATCCATAACGCCCATTAAAAAAAAAAACACTTACATGTCAACCTATTAATCCTGGAAAGGAACACTCCTCCATTTTAGGCACTCCACCAAGATCGGTTTAAATCCTCCACCGCATTAAGGGGCCCAAGAGTAAAGAACTCAACAAGGACATCCAACCAAAGAGAGCTCCACCATTTACACCTTAAACCCCCAACAACATCTGGGGGAAAGGGAAATAGAACCAAAATGCCAAAAAATATATGAAAATAAAATAAAAATTTAATATATCAAAATTGACTTGAAAATAAACAGATCTGTCTAACTAGCAGAAAAAGGGGGAGGGGGGGGGCTAGAAAGACTGATGTATTAATGCAGCATAAGAAGGATTTACATGGAGCACAAAAATCTAAGTCCTCGAATCTGGAAAATCCACACCACCAACGGTTCTGGTACAGCAAAAAAGTGAGTCCTCCTGGGAGCATGAACCACTATCTTCTTTTTACACGACCCACACACAGAATGGAAGGAGCTGACATCCCCCGGGCTCCTGGCGTTTTCCTTAAATAGCCTTAAAAGTGGCCCAAAAGGTGACAAATGTGACGTCACGCAGACAACGCCGCAGCGTCACTCATTACAGCGGTCAGCAGGACCAGTTGGAAAAGCCGGCGTAACCACGCGTGGCTGCTTGAGGCCCAGAAGTTACCTTAAGCAATGTAAAGCCACCCCGCCGGAGACGAGACAGCGGCGTTGTCACCAAGGTGACAACGACGCCGCTCGTCAGACGTAAACACAGTGGTGACGCGGCTACCCGGGGCCTGGAAATGACCTAACGATTAGTGGAGCCACACCGCCGGAAATGAGAAAGCTGTGCGTCACCAAGGAGACAAGGCCGCCACTCGTCCAAGGTAACCAAAGCGACGACGCCAACCATCGCCCAAAGTGCAATGGTCACGTGGTCGGAAAGTCGAACACTGCTGCGGAGGGAGAGACAGATAAAAAATATAATAAAAGAAGTAATACAAAATAAATAAATAAAATATAAATAAATACATTTTTTTCTAAAAGTCAGGATAGCAAAAATTATTATAACTCAGACACACCCTCTAATGCTTCTTCCTCAGCTTCCTCTCATACAGATGGCTCTCTGAGAAAGAGTAAAGGTCCCTAAGAAACGGACCACTGAAGCACAGCAATGGCATACTACACGTGGAGGTAAAAATGGGGGTATATCTAGAAACCCCCGCAGTAATAGTGATAGTGTCAAAGGTAGTAATATTGGATATCTTTACATTGAGGACAGGCTAATTATTCGATTGAGACTGTTTTTTGAATAGGGCTGTATGCACATATTGCAGCATTTTTCGCTGCAGAGATTATGAATATCAGTATTTTATGTGTTAATTAATATCCTATTAAACATGTTTGTTATTCTTTTGATAATCACACACCTGATATATTATGTTAGGTGTGTGATCAACTAGCTGGGTACTTGCATCAGCTCCCCATACCTGTCGGTATAAGGATATACACATTTAATTCTCCTTAAGCCTTAGAATATCCGGTTTCGATCGTTCATTTGGCCTATTCCTATATTTATTTTTTATCTTTCCTATCTATGCATTGTATCATAGGAGAAGGCCTAAATAGACACATCCAATAATGAGATATTTGCAATCTTACTATTATGCAGCTTTTTTGGGGATGTGTCATTTTTAGGGAATATTTGTGCTTTTCTCTGGCAGTTCTGATATTCAATGAGCCCCATGCATCGGCATGCACACACATTGAAAGTTTGTTTCTTTCTTTTTTCTGTGTGTCTGCCGATGCGTGCGATTTTTTACATACAAAATGAAAAATGTTTTTACATATGTCATTTTTTATTAATTTTTTAGGTTGCACCTGTACCTCTTCACCTAAAGATAAGATTCATCATGTTATTTATCTATTACCATTATGTATGCTTTCAACATGTCAGCTTGATTTAAGTGTTTTAGGTGAAAAAGGTATTTTCCTTCCATCCATTTAAATGTTACCTTCAAATTTTGGATGCTCACAGGTGCTTCCCTAATTGCTATCTCGTTATACACATATTTTATTCATTTGTTTAATTGCTTGTGTGTGTGTATATATAGTTCTGTATGTATATTCTGCTCATTAGCTATGACTAAGCACCGTGTTCGGTGTGAAACATGTCAGCAGCTGTGCAGTTAGTCTGTACACAAGCCTAGATGCTATGATTTTATTATATCTTTTGAAATAAAGTTGAATAATTTGGAGTGCGGCTATCCAGCTACATCTTTTCTACTGTAGTAATATTGGTAAAGGCAAAATCACCAAGACCACTAATAATTTAGGAGCAATCCCCAAAACACAAAGACAACTAGATGATTTTTTAGACAAAATAAGTCCCACACAGTCCCTCACACCACCCACAACACAGGATTTGATGGCAACACCAATGTTGGTGAAGGAAAATTAAATATTATCAATTTATCATCACATCTACTTACCCCTGTTGAGAGCGAAGTGCTCTCCCTAGGGCTATCTTTTTGCCCAAATAAAACTTTTGATAATTTTGAAACGGTAAAGGACATTTACTTATTTGCAAAGAAATTGCTCTTCAAAAGCATGTATAAAAAACAGTCTACACAACTGGAAGCCATTGCTCCCAATCTTACAGCTGCTGATTTTAGGGCACTTCTTGACCTGAATCAGCTGCTGCAAGAGAATGAGTCATGTATGGATGTCTGGGAAGATGATTTTGACTGTTATGAGAGTGTCGATGAGGCAGTACAAGACTGTCCACAACCTAGAAAAAAATTCAGGAGGAAATCCAACAAATTTCCTCCGCTAAATCAGAATCCTGCTCTACCTTTGTTTGTTAAATTAACAACTAAGGAAATCGAAACCATCAATAAAGAAAAGGTAGTAAACAAGCTCAGTTCTGAGCAACAAAATGCATTGAAATCCCTTAAAGATAATGTTGAAATATCCATCAAGGGATCCGACAAAGGTGGGAATATCGTTCTAATGGATAACTCTATGTATGAGGCCATGTGTCTAAAGATTTTGAACAATCAAGAGTGTTACCGTAAAATTTCAGCCTCCATAGTAGATAAGTTCAACCAGGAATTTTATGACCTGGTTGACAATGCCCATATGTTGGGGGCTATTACCATTGAGCTGTTGGAATTTATACATACTAGACACCCTCGGACTCTGACAATGTATGCACTTCCTAAGGTGCACAAAGATATCAAAAATCCCCCGAGGAGACCCATCATCAATGGGAGTATTTCCGATGGGATTTAGTCAGATTATAGACCATCATGTTTTGGGATTGGAATCCTGCGCAAAGGATACAATTCATCTACTACAAATATTGGAAAACATGGAAATCCCAGACTCTGCGATATTGGTCACAATAGACGTCGAGTCAATGTATAATAGCAGCCCAGCCATCGGGTGGAAGTTCAACAAATTTGTACTTCAGATGCTTGATTTTATATTAAAGCGGAGCTCCACCTGATTTCAACATAATAGCTAAAATGGATTGAATACATTTCATCTATCCCAAACGGACGTTTTTTTTTTTTTTTTTTTACAGTACCTTTTATTTTCTTGTGAACTGGTGTATTTCCTGTCTATGGGATCGTGGATATGGGTGGGGATATTGCGGCTATTTCGCAATACCCTCTATCCGCACTGTCTCCTGGGAGCTTATGTCATAGTTCCCAGGAGTCAGTGCGGTGGCCTGGCGCAAGTTATCACTTGATTTCATTTTCCGTTGCCATCACAATGGGGTGGGACTTCCGACGACGCCGCCCGTTGTGATGGCAACCTAAGCTGTTGACGGCGATTTAACGTTACTGCGCATTCGCAAGATCGGGATACAACACGCAATGCATCCTGGTACATCAGTGACACTGTATCCAGGAAGAGGATGACAAGAAGACAACCGCCAAGAAGGCGAAATCTAATTTTTTTTTACAGAGAAAACTCACATCTGAATGACTTAAAAACTGCAGCAAGTGAGTAATAACTTTTAAGAACTTAATGCTCTTCATTGTACCAAATAAAAAAATATTTAGGCAGTGGAATCCCGCTTTAAGACATAATGTCTTTTTTTTAAAGGTTCCCACTACCTCCAGGTACAAGGTGTGGCTATGGGAATGTTCTGCGCACCCTCATATGCCAACTTTTACCTGGGGGAGTGGGACATTTTTTTTTCCAATGACCAGTTGGTGATGTATACACAGTACATCGTGCTATGGCAACGCTACATAGACGATGTGTTTCTTGTGTGGAATGGCCCTGAGGAGACCCTCAAACAATGTTTAAAAGAAATGAATCACAATGAATTTAATCTATTTTTCACCATGTCATACGATTATCATAAGATTAATTTCTTGGACATTTGTATTATTAAAGACCAGTCGGGAAAATTGACAAGTAGGCTATATAGGAAGGAGACTGCCGGCAACACCCTTCTGCATGCCGAAAGTTTCCACCCTGAGCCTTTGAAAAAATCTATACCCTATAGTCAATTTCTCTGAATCAAACGCAATTGTACGACTGCAGAAGCCTTCCAATTAGAGGCGGATAAGTTAAGTAAGAGATTATTAACTAGGGGCTACACTAAGTCATGCCTTTAATCGTGTAAGGGACAAAGATAGGCATGATTTGATATTCACGAAAAAGACAAAGAAAAATGATGATTCAACGAGAATTTTATTACGTTATTCCAACGAACATGAGAAAGTGAGAAAAATTCTCACTAAACATTGGTTGATACTTACTGGTGATCTCACCCTTTCAGGTTTGGTCACTGCTAATCCACAGATCACTTCTCAAAGGGAAGGCTCCATTGGGGGTCCACAGTGAATATAGAGGAAGTCAGTGGCAGGATTCTTGCAAAACTTGGGGCACTTACCTGTGTGGGTCATGCTCCTTTTGCGAGGTGATTGGCCAAAGAACCACTTTTATGCTACCCAATGGGGAGCGGTTTCAAATGAAACATTTTGCCAACTGTAAAACCAAAGGAGTTATTTATCTTCTTCAATGTGAGTGTTTTACGTTGGGAAGACCAAGCAAGAACTAGGACAACATGTTAGTAAACATCTATTCAGTATGAGGATCTGTAATTTATATCTCCCACTTGGGAGACATGTGGCTAAAAGAGTAAAAAATGGTGCAAACACCGCGCTAATGTGTACCGAAAATAGTGAAATGACCTTATACAGGAAGTTATAAAACCAAATAAATGACATAGAATGATAATGAGTAGCAGCAGCAAAAAAATGTGGATACACACATTAACAAGATAAAACAATATAAAAAGCCGCGCTGATTGCACAAATGAAATGGTGAGTGACCTATACCAAAATATTAAATAAAGTCCAAAAGCAACAATAAATAGGTAAAGGAAAAAAGTTCATGTGAGGAATATTGAAGTGACTTTATCTGATGAGAGTGCCAAAATAATTTCAAAATAAATTGGTGACTTGTGATGTGATCAACCAAAGAAAAACGTGCTCCACCACCGCTCAAAGAATGCGCTTACCGAAAGGCAAGCTCAAGTAAGCCTGCACCTCAACGATGTCCTGGTGTGACCAAACCCTCAGGCCTCCAAAACGAATCCAGTCATCATTAATGGATCCAAATAAACTCAGTGATTCCCTTGGACAGCCTCAGTAGGATTACGTCAATATGGAAAGATTTTATTCTCCCGAATCCAAAGCCCGGAATCATCAATCGACATTTTGTAGCATGGAATCATAAAAACACAGGGATGCTTAATCCCTCTCCAAAGTGCACATGAAGAACGGTTCTTCATGTGCACCTTGGAGAGGGATTAAGCATCCCTGTGTTTTTATGATTCCATGCTACAAAATGTCGATTGATGATTCCGGGCTTTGGATTCGGGAGAATAAAATCTTTCCATATTGACGTAATCCTACTGAGGCTGTCCAAGGGAATCACTGAGTTTATTTGGATCCATTAATGATGACTGGATTCGTTTTGGAGGCCTGAGGGTTTGGTCACACCAGGACATCGTTGAGGTGCAGGCTTACTTGAGCTTGCCTTTCGGTAAGCGCATTCTTTGAGCGGTGGTGGAGCATGTTTTTCTTTGGTTGATCACATCACAAGTCACCAATTTATTTTGAAATTATTTTGGCACTCTCATCAGATAAAGTCACTTCAATATTCCTCACATGAACTTTTTTCCTTTACCTATTTATTGTTGCTTTTGGACTTTATTTAATATTTTGGTATAGGTCACTCACCATTTCATTTGTGCAATCAGCGCGGCTTTTTATATTGTTTTATGTGGCTAAAAGACATGGTTACAAAATGCCGGAGGTTAACTTTAAGGTCTTGGACCGAGTACATATACCAATGAAAGGGGGGATTGGAATAAAATACTACTACAGCACGAAATGCGCTGGATTAGGCATTTAGATGCCACCACTCCTCCAGGCTTAAATGAGGCATAACGTTTTAGGCCCCTTTTACACGGACGGTCCGTTCAGGTCCGCCTGTCAGTTTTTTAGACGGACCTGAACAGACACTCCATAGACCTCTATGGAGGGACGAATGTCAGTGGTGACATGTCCACTGATATCCGACCCGCTCTGATCCAAAAAAGTGTGATGGAGGAAAACCCTATTTTTCTATCCGTCTGCGGATCGGATTGGGTGACGACGGACTCTACGGTCCGTCGTCATCCGATCCCCCATAGGGGAGAGCGGCACTCTGACAGGTCCGTCCATGCACAGAGTGCAGATGCAGACCTGTCATCTGCCTGCTCAGCGGGGATCGATGGAGCGATCCCCCGCTGAGCAGAGTGGGCTCCGTACACGGACACATCCGTGTGAAAGAGCCCTTAGGCCTTTCCTTGAAGGTTTTAGTTCGGGTAAAACTGATTAAGTGAGGATGTCAACAAGACAGCTATGTCCTTTCACTTGCCTTTGGGTTATATAGGGCTAGTCCATTCTGTCCTGCTGGTTTTGCTCTGGGCACTTTCTTCTTCTTTTTGTCTGAGATCATGCTGGGTGGGGACCATCTTGAATAAATGTATGGGGGTTTTCTTAATTATTTTTTCTTTACATATAGTTTAATGTTCCCTGGCTGTTTTAGACAGCAGGGGTGTTCTGCAATACTATATGTGATTTGGAATGTTATCTGTTTTGTACATATTTATTTAACGTTGTCTGCTATGTTGTATCTTACAGGATTGGGATCCTCCTTCATTTAGGCATCCACTTTCGGTTGTCAGTACTGCATTCCCGCCACACATAGGCCCTCATGTGGTTTATATGGGGGCCTCCTCTGGGTGACCGATAGTGGTGGCACTTTTTGCCACTCCTTGGGGGTCTGGGAGTTTCATGAGTGTGTCAGGGTTTTTAGTTTTCCCTGGGGTTCAGGCACCTTACCAGATGTGCATTGTTCTGGCATCTTTGCTTCTCTGTCCCTTGACCCAAATGTGTTGGGTCTTCTCCCTTTTTTGTGTCCTAAAGATTGCCAGATGGTCAGGCCTTTGATCTGACTTATATGCCTCTGCCGGCTACAGCATTGATTTCACCTTCCTATATTAGGGGGGTGGCTCCGTGCTGATGTTGTCAGCCCAGCACAGGCATATGTTTGAGGCAGGGGAGGGTCTACTTTGGGATCACAGTGTGGTCGCGCGGTGGCCCCTCCCCTTTCTCTCTCCTTTCGCAGCAGTGTTCGGCCTTCCGACCACGTGACCAATGCACTTTGGTCGATGGTTACCTTAGACGAGTGGCGGCGTCGTCTCCTTGGTGACGGTGCCACTGTCTCGTTTCCGGCGGTATGGCTCCACTAATCGTGAGGTCATTTCCGGGCCCGTGTAGCCGCGTCACCACCGTGGTTACGTCTGACGAGCGGTGGCGTCATCGCCTTGGTGATGACGCTGCTGTCTCTTCTCACTTCTGGGCCTTGAGCAGACGCACGTGGTTATGCCGGCTTTTCCAACTGGTCCTGCTGACCGCTGTAGTGAGTGATGCAGTGCCGTTGTCCGCGTGACACTTTACATTTGGTGCCTTTTGGGCCACTTTGGGGCTATTTAAGGAAAATGCCAGGAGCCCGGGGGATATCAGCTCCACCCATTCTGTGTGTGGGTCGTTCTCAGGAGGACTCACTTTTTTGCTGGACCAGGGCCGTTGGTGGCGTGGATTTTCCAGATTCCAGCACTTTGATTTTTGTGCTCCATGTAAGTCCTTCTTATGCTGCATTAATATATCGGTCTTTCTAGCCCCCCCCCTTTTTTATGCTAGTTAGACAGATCTGTTTAGATTCAAGACAATTTTGATATATTTAATTTTTTTTTTATTTTCGTATATGTTTTTTGCATTTTTGTTATAGGCCCCTTTTCTATTCCCCTTTCCCCCAGATGTTGTTGGGTTTTAAGGTGTAAATAGTGGATCTCTCTTCGGTTGGATGTCCTTGTTGAGTTCTTTACTCTTGGGCCTCTTAATGCGGTGGAGGATTTAAACCGATCTTTGTGGAGTGCCTAAGATGGAGGAGTGTTCCTTTCCAGGATTAATAGGTTGACATGTAAGTGTTTTTTCAATGGGCATTATGGATACACCAAACAATATATTGTTTTGAATATGTCTGTATTTTTGTATTGATATTATACTCTGTATTTTCAGAAAGTGGCTTTTTGTCCCGGATGAAGAATTTATATGCACTTTTTTGAAACACGTCGGGCTCTTCAACTACTTACCACTTAGAGCTATGTTGTATTTTAGGTCTCTTTGTTGAACTGTAGTGAATTTATGTATTCAATTTTCATTACCCTGGTATCTACCATAAGATTACTATTTTCAGGAATTTTTTGTATCAATAAATAATATATTTTTTTATATATAATTCTTTTTTGTTTTATATTGACTATAAAATCCCAATATTGGAGGTATTCAATTATTGTGTATGTTAAGGGATGATGGCAATTACATGCCGTTCCACATGAGACTAATTAATTCCAAGATCCAATAGGTCTCCCTTTGGGAAAGTTTAAAGGAAACGCTCTGCCTCTGGAGATTCCTGGGCATAGCTTCAATGACCCAGACTTGTAGGTTTTCTGTTGATTTGTCATGAAACTCTGCAAAGTGGCCGGGAACACTGTGTATATCCTTCCCTTCTTCTATAAAGCGGCAGTGTTCACCAAATCTTTTTCGCAGAGGTATGATGGTACAACCTACATAGAAAAGGCCACATGGGCAGGTGAGACAGTATACTACATGGTCAGATGAAAAGCAGTGGAAATCATTGATAGGATACGTTTTTTGCCTTTTACCGTAAAGTTTTTTTGTCCATGTTGGCCAAGTTTGCAAGTTTTGCACAGTGGTTTTCGGCATTAAAACATGCCCTTTAAGGGGATTAGATAGCGTTGAGTCATGGATTGGTGAGAACAGCTCGATACTATCTTGTTCTTGAGGTTAGGGGCCCTTCTGTACGTGTTTTTTTTTTTAACGTTGGTATCTTGTAGATAGGGGTCTTGGAGGAGGATGGACCAATGTTTCTGGGTAAAAGATTCAATTTTATGGTGTTTATTGTGGAACCGTGTGATAAATTTGACCGATTTTTTTGTTTTTTTCCTCTAAGTAGGCCCGATATGCCACGTCCACTAGGTCTTCGGGATATCCTTTGTCTGTAAATTTCTTTTTTTAGGAAAATGCTTTGTGTGATGTAGTCTGAATTGTTAGTACATTTCTGTCTGAGGCGGCAGAACTGTCCCTTCAAAATGTTTTTGATCTATCTCGAATGATGACAGCTGCTTTAATGTAAAAAATAATGACCAGCTATGGGTTTGGTATAATTTTTGGCGTGAATGATTTGTTCTGTGTGGTACAATTCCAAATCTAAGAAGGCTATGGAGTTGCTGTCTTTGACTGAGGTGAAAGAGAGGCCCAGGTTATTGTGACCGACCCAAACCCAAGATGAGTATGTCTGCCGTATAAGATTCCCTTGCCCGGTACAAGAATGATTCAAGATCCCTTAGCTCACCCAGTCACTTGTCGAGACATCAGTGTAGGAGTGTAAGAAACATAGGACTGTTTATTCAAACACAGGCACAAAGAGATATATATGCTTTTTTGCATAATGACACAGGGTGGGGTAAACTACATTCAGTAACAAGAGACACATTTTTTAGCAGTAGACAGTCTTTAGGAAGGGTTGTTGAAGAAATCCCCCCCCCCCCCCAGCAACTAATTGTTGACAATGATGTCATTAACCCATAAGCTAATCCACATAAGCATATACATCCCATAACTCTTTGCTCCCAAGGCAGACTGAAACAAAAGAACAATGGGATACAGCCACTTAACAATAGAAACTCACAAACCCACACCCCACCTCAAACGACCTGGTTAAAAGTCTACAACTATCAGGAACTAAGTACTCACCGAGGCCAAGATGCCGAGAGCGGTTGCCCTTGCGACTCAGCGCCCACTGCCCCTGAAGGTGGTACAGGGGGCAGTTGGCACCAAGTGGCACAAGCCACCTGCTGGATGGTGACTTGACGTGGGCCCAGGTGCTGCAGCTAGGAGATGGTCAGGAGCTGGAGAACTGGCTGAGGTTCCAACACAGGTAGACAAGCAGGAAGCAGGCTGAGGGTCAAACACAGGTGGTTAGTCAGGCACAAGCTAGAGGGTCAAACACAGGCAGGCAAGTCCAAGGCAAGGTAGTAAGGCGTAGAGACAAGAGAAAGTCCAGAGGCAGGCAGAGGGTCAGGTACTGGCAGCAAGAAGCAGATATCCAAGATGCAGGCAGAGGGTCAAACACAGGAGACGGTGGGAAATCCAGGAGAGCAAGCCAAAGTTCAAGGTTTGGAGAGAGAGCAGGGAGGTCAGAACAATCCGGGTCGGCAACAGGTGATCAATCAGAAGATAGCAGGTACAGGCACAAGGACAAGGGACAGCTGACAGACGAACCAGCGTTTGTTTAGATGCAGCGGCCTCTCTTTTATAGGCCAGCTGGAGGTCACATGGGGTGTGCGCTAGTGCGCATGCGCGCGCGCCGCTCGGTGGAGCCGCGAGTGTGCGTGCGCTGCCGCAACAATCTCCTCATCTCTTCCTATGCCCCGGAGAGCCGGACCAGTGCGCATTATCCCCATGGATCTTGAGGGATATGGTTCAGAAATATTATTGTCCCAAGTAAAAGAGCCGATTCATTCTTTCAGCACAAACTCAACATTTAGTACACAGAATAACAGGGGTAAAATGAAATGCAGAGTTTGTGTGGTTGTACTGGGAATCTGGTTAGGACAGACCCGACTGGGCTTCTCGATCACCCTGTGCTCCTAATAGACACAGGGTAACTTACACATAAGAGGGCCTGGGGAGCTGGAAAATGGGTTTACAGAGCTCTCTAAGGTAAGCTGGGTTCCTCAAGCAAAAAGAAGTAGCTTCCACAATGAAAGCGGCTTGTTCAGGATTGAGTAATGGATCTGGAAACAGGAAATGTTGTATAGCGGCTAGACCCACATGGTGGGGAATGAATGTATATAGAGAGTTGCAATCAAGTGAAACCAACAGGTAGTTGCTATCCCACATGTAGGGGGTGAGGTGTTCTAATAAGTGGGTACCAATTCTAATGTATGACTGTTGGTTTTGTGCAAGAGGCTGAAGAAATACTTTAATGTACTGGGAAAAGCCGCTGGCGATGCTATCCATCACCTCAACTATGGGTCTGCTTTTGATTTTGCTGTTTTTTGTGTACTTTAGGTAGATGTTAAAAATACAGGGTTTTTGTAATTTTTTGCATAAAAAGGAGGCTTCGGATTTATCTATGATCCCTTCAGTAAGTGCTTTAGAAATCAACAGTTCAGCGTGAGTTTTAAAATCTGATAGATGGTCCTTGGTAGGGATGGGCATTAGAGAGTAGTCGAATTGCTTCAGTGAGATAGTCGGACCTATTTTGGAGTACTATACCGCCTCCCTTGTTGGCAGGTTTTATGACAAAATTAGTGCTGTCCGTAAGGGCTTTTAATACAGTTAACCCTTTAATTGCCCTCCTGATCACCCCTGTCACCCAGCCAATGTCATTAGTGCAATGACAGTGTACATTATTATCCCTGATCACTGTATTAGTGTCACTAGTGATGTCAAATAGGCTCAGTTAGAGTCAGTTAGTCTCCCTCCCAGCCAGGGTCAGTGAGCACCAGCCCCTGATTGCCCACTACACTATCCCTGTCACACTATAAGTAGCTGATTATCACCATTACAAGTATAATGTCTGTCCAGGTCCATATCCTGGTCATGGTCAGAACTCTACTAGTGTTTCCAACAGCATAGTGTCCCCAAAAATGCTGTTTTAGCAGGATGAGCTCCAATTACTGCCAGCACACTTGCATTTAGCCCACCCACAACAAGTGCAGTGTCAGTATAATTTTTCTGATCACTGCCACCTCTGATACATTGTCTGCAAAACCCCAGTTTTAGCAAGAACAAACCTGATCTCTGCTAGCACTAACGGTTAATTTTATTTCTAGCATGCAAGCAGTCCCCGATTGCTAGCTGGGAGTTATTTTTCCCATAGTTGCCACTAATTACCTGTAAAATAAGTGCTCAAAATGTCCAAAAAAAGGTACACTAGTGAGGAGACATACAGGATTCTGAGTGACAGATGAAAGCGAAGACGAAGCCTCACTGTCAGAATCAGGCTCAGAATATGAGCTTGTAGAAAGCAGTTACACCCTGACAGCTAGCTCAGATTATGGTGAAGAGATTCATGCTAAAAACTGGCGTACCTGACCCTTTGTGCCTAAGTGCTGGAAAAAAACATTATTATGCTCAGATGCAGCAGGGCACAAGTACTAGTGCTGCACTACTTTTTGGTGATCTGCTAGGCACCAGCAACATAGTACAACCTGGCTTTTTAGACACCAGCACTGCAGTATTTTATGGTGAAGTAGGGAGCACCCGCAGTGGTGAGGTGGTTAGCACTAGTAGCGTAATGCACCCACAGCCACCAATAACTCAAGCACAAGCCTGTAGAGTCCATAGTACCCTTCCAGAGGTGCTTGCAAACCCTAATTGGCAGCCTCGGATTCAGCAGCCCCCGTTATTCCCCCAAAGTTCAGGTGGAAACAGCCAACTTAACAATGCCCCTTGGCTTTTTTGAGCTGTTTTTCATCGAAGACCTCTATAATTTGATTGTGGACCAAAACAAAGTTTATGCTCTACAGTACATCACTGCCAATCCAAATTTATACCCTGTCAAGCCATTCGAGTAGAAGCCTGTCATGGTTTCTGAATTTAATACTTTTTGGGCCTAACCCTTAACATGGACATTATAAAAAAGATGCGGTCATATTGGTCCACAGACCCAATTCATCATATGCTCATGTTCCTGCTGTAATGACCAGGAAAAGATATAAGATAATAATGCGTTTTTATGCATTTCAGTGACAATAACCTCTGTCATCCCCAGAACTTTACAGATGTGTATACGTCCCAGCAAAGAATCTGCATAGACGAATCCATTGTACATTTTACTGGCAGGCTTGCAAACAAGCAATATTTCCCCAGCAAGCATGTTAGATATGTATAAATTCTGTGAGAGGGCCACAGGCTATACATAACGCTTTAGAATCTATGAGGGAAAAGACAAGTCAAGTGGACCTCCCCGAATGCCCAGACTACATGGGGAGAAGTAGTAAGCTAGTGTGGGACTTGTTGTCACCCTTGTTCCATATGGGGTACCATTTGTACATAGACAATTTTTATGCAGTGTGCCAATTTTTAGACATTTTTTTCCAAATACCACCAAAAGAAAGCTCTATTTGTGGGAAAAAAGGACATCAATTTTGTTTGGGTAAAACGTTGCACGACTGTACAATTATCAGTTAAAATGACGCAGTGCCGTATCGCAAAAAATGACATGGTCATTAAGGGGGTAAATCCTTCCAGGGCTAAAGTGGTTAAAAAATTGGCTGCTGTGGCACTATTTGAATTAATTGCAGTGGCCTCCCCCAATGACTCGTTAACACCCCTAAAACTCCACTGAGAAAGGGGGAGAAAGCTTGTTTGCAGAATGAAGAAATACTAGCAGTAAAATGGAAGGACAAACGTGATGTGTTCATCCTGTGTTCCATTCACCTAGACACGACAGCCCAAACCCACACGGCATCTGGTGTAGCTGAAAAGCCTTTCTGCCTCCACGACTTAAATCTAAATATGGGAGGTGTAGACTTTAACAACCAAATGGTGACGCTGTATATAGCCACCCACAGAGCTAGACACTGGTACAAAAACGTGTCTATATATTTATTTCATTTGGCTCTATACAATTAATTTGTTATTTACAAAGACTGTATCCTTCCTAAAATTTCAGAAAGCAATTGTCTCAGCCCTCTTGTATCCAGAAGGAGCTGTGGCCCAAAGCCCATATCCAGATGCAGTTGGCCGGCTGCATAAGAAGCATTTTTAAGATGTCCTCTAACCTACCCCAACACAGGTTTTTTTGGTCCTACCTACTCCCGTCACTACCACACCGTAGTGAACTATTAGTCTAGGTCAAGTGTCTTCAAACTATGGCCCTCTAGTTGTTTAGGAACTAAAATTCCCATCATGCCTAGTCAAGTCTGTGAATGTCAGAGTTTTACAATGCCTCATGGGACGTGTAGTTCTACAACAGGTGGAGGCTGTAGTTTGAAGATCCGTCCACACAATTCTGCACAAAAAGGGTCTCAAAAAATGTTAGGTAGTCAGGAAACCATCTACCACATTTTGAGAGACCCTAAAATCAAAGGCTGCAAAGGTTACTGTGCTGAAAGTTGTTACAAAAATGTTGTTTTGTTGAGTTAATGTTATAATGTTAATGTGTGTTATGGTTAACTGTTATTGTTTGCTTTATAGGAATGTCAATCAGCTGAAACACTGATCTGTGCATTCTGTCAGCAGCAGGGTGCTGCTCTCAGAATATCATCAGAATATCATCAGAATATCATCTGCAGTTAAGAAAGTAGCTCCTATGCTCGGCATATACTTTTTAAACTTTTTTTCTAGCAGAAATTTCTTGATCCACATTGATCGATGTGAATAGAGGAATCGGTTACATGTATGCCCAACATTAGGAGTGTGGCCGAAAATCCTAATGTTGGCCAAACACGTAATGTTTTTAGAGGCCCTAAAATGCCAGGACAGTTAAAACTCCCCCCAAATGATTCCTTTTTGGAAAACAGTTACCCCAAGGTATTTGCAGAGAGGCATGTTGATTTTATTTTTTATCACAAATTTTTGGAAATGCCAAAATAAAAATAAAAATGTAATGAGATATGGGTATACATGGAACTACACCCCAAAACACATTCTGCTACTTCTCCTGAGTATGGAGATACCACATGTGTGAGACTTTTTGGCAGCCTATCCACGTACAGGGGCCCAAAGTCCAATGAGCACCTTCACACTTTCAAGGGGCATTAACAACTTAAGGACTGGGCCTATTTTTCAAATTTGTTGTTTACAGATTAAAATCTTTTTTTTTTTGCTAGAAAATTACTTAGAACCCTTCAAACATTATATATATTTTTTTCTAACACCCTAGAGAATAAAATGGTGGTCGTTGCAATGCTTTTTGTCACACCATAGCGGTCTTACAAGCACACTTTTTTTGTTGATACCCAACATGTCAAGCCTCGAAATTGTGCCTGCTCGTGGAATGGCGACAAAATTTTACCCTTAAAAATCTCCATAGGTGACTTTAAAAAAATTCTACAGGTTGCATCTTTTGAGTTTCAGAGAAGGTCTAGGGCTAGAATTATTGCTCTCACTCTAATGATCGCGGTGGTACCTCACATGTGTGGTTTGAACACCGTTTTCATATGTGGGCGCTACTCACGTATGCGTTTGCTTCTGCGCGCAAGCTCGGCGGGACGGGGTGCATTAAAAAAATGTTTTTCTTATTTATTTTACCTTTTCTCTTTTCTTTTTACACTGTTCTTGAAAAAAAAAAATCGTGTCACTTTTATTCCTATTACAAGAAATGTAAACATCCCTTGTAATAGAAAAAAAAAGCATGACAGGACCTCTTAAATATGAAATCTGGGGTTAAAAAGGGACAGGACTCGATCACCTCCGACACTGCCGGCGGCTCCGGCTTCCTGACTACCTATCACATTTTCAGAGGCCCTAAAATGCCAGGACAGTATAAACACCCCCACATCGCGGCTAGGCTCCGAAAAAGTCTCACAAATGTATCCCCATACTTAGGAGAAGTAGCAGAATGTGTTTTGGCGTGTCTTTGACTACAAAAGAAAAAAAAAGTTAAATTTTCCAAAAACTTGTAGCAAAAAATAAGATCTTCCAAAGACTCAACAGGCCTCTCAGCAAATACCTTAGGGTGTCTACCTTCCAAAAAGGGGTAATTTGGGGGTTTTAGTATTGTCCTGGTATTTTAGGGCCTGAAGCAATGTGGTAGGCAGCAGAGATCTCAAGTCTCCCGCAACTCGCGGGAGCCTCCTGCATTTGATGGCAGGCTCACGGACACCCGCGAGTGCTACACGATCTCCCGGCTGTCAGCTGCAGCAGCCCAAGCAGCCCCCTCCTCCCAGCCCGGGAAGGCAGTGGCAGGGCCGATCCTAGGCAGATGCGGCAGGGTGCTTTTCACCTGGGCGCCTGCATAGGTGGTGGCAACTAAATGCCAGAGTTCTCTCCTCCCTCCTCTTCTGTGTCCGTCCAAACACATCCTGGCAGTGCTGGGGGGAGGGGCGCTCCTCTTCCTGAAGAGGGTTCTAGTCAGTGGCTGCTGAGCGCTGATGTGTGGGAATAAATTCCTCACACTGGGACCCCGCACTGTCTCCACCAACTTCAATGGCTCCCCCTCCCATCTCTATCTCGGGCTGCAGGGAGAGAGAACAAGGTGAGTCACACTCAGTGGGCTGTGTGCATCCCCAGCATCCCTTTACATGTACTCTGGGCTGCCCCTGCTCTAGGTGTTTTTTGTGTTCTAGATACACAGCCCCTGTCCCTTTCTGTGCCTCAGTAGTCCACCTACAGATGTATAATGTATGTAATGTACAGATGTATGATGTATAATGAGATGTACTAAGAGCCCTTTCACACTGACAGCGCCCCTGCCCATTGATTTCAATGGGCAGGGGCGCTTGAGGAGCGGTGTATACACCCCTTCTTAAGGCGCCTCAAAGAAGCTACTTGCAGGATTTTTTTCGACGTCCTGCCAGCGCACCGCTCCAGTCCAAAGCATTCAGGCTCTCACACTGGGATTGCAGATGAGGATCAGCCTAACTCCATCCAGGCCACGGCCCCAACATGTTTCGCCCCACCCATGGGGCTTAGTCATGGGGCCTTATAGAACTGGCAGAACTAAAGGAAACACTCATAGAGATTAAGTACCAGTAATGTTTCCTACACCCCTCCAGTACTTTTTGTCTTTGATTTCTGTTCTCTATAATGGAGGATGAGGTACATGTCTGACATTACTGTCTCTCTACCCTCTTTCCCAGTCCAGAGAAGCACACAGAAAATGTACATGGTAAGAAAAGATTTTATTTTGTTTACATTGTTTAGATTCCCCTAAATTACTAGCTGTGATGAGGCCTCTTCTTAGGTACATAACTGCCTGACATGACAGCTAGCAAGGAGATGGTTGTTTTGATAGTGTGCTCTTGTCTCTAACTCTCAGCACTTGACTAAGGCAAACACTGGTGAGGGGAATATAGAAGGAGGTGATGTGTGTCATCCTCACCTCCCTCTGCTTTCCTTATGCCATGGCTAAATCTGGGCAAGTACTGAAAGCCCAAGACAGATTTTTGCTATCAAAGCAGGAGTCTCTTTGCTAGCTGAGGTGTCCTTGCACCTGTCTGATAACACAGCTAGTGTTTTATGGCATCTAGAAATATGGGACAAATAACTATGTGTTCTTTGTTCCATTGGGAACTAAATAATTAAAAAAATATTGTGATAGCAGTATTTAGTGATCACCTCTAAAAGAGAACTAACTCCACTTTGAAGGGAGAACAAATCTAAATCCAGTATGTGACCTAAAAGAGCCTACTTTATCCTCAACTGTATCTTTTGTCATGCTTTTCTTATCCATGCCTTTTCTGTTTATTAATTTTGTTTTCTCTATATCTTTTGTTACCTCAGCACTTATACTTAGATTTTTTCACATGTACCAAATTCAACATGAGGATGTTATGGAACCAAGCCCCTTCTCTTTGCTGCCATGAAAACTAATATTGAGGTGATGTGTAAACCTGGGATCTTTGGAGCACATAGCCTATCTTTCCAAAGTGACATACATCTTGTTAGAAAGACTTAAACCTATAATAAGGACCTCCATCCCGCACAAAGGAGACCAAGGTGAGCCTCAAAAACTCACCCGGCTGCTGCTAGACCCCTATACCACCAGCCCCAGGGGGAATTTAGAGGCCCGACCGGCCGATTAGGCCTTTTTTCTGGAACGCGGCCTGCCCCACACAGCAGACCGTCATCTTGCGGCCTGTAAGGCCTCCGGCGTCCCCGGGCTTGAGTTCCGCAATCGGCGGGACGGGAGCCAACCAATTCACCCATAGCAAGGCAGATTGGCCCGGGAGGAGTCCGGGCGGTGTAGATACCGCACACGCAGCTGCATAGAGGACAGGCCGCGGCTCCATCTTGCTACACCCGGCCGCAGGGTACAGCTGTAATCCGGGCCCCCCTGGCTAATCCAGAAAATCTGCAGCCTCTGGAGCCTATTCCCCCTACCGCTAACCACCCCTATCACCCACAGATCCTTCCCCTCAAAAGCCTGCAAGAGAAATACCAGCTCAGGCCTAGCATACAGCGGCCATCTTGCTCCACCCTCAATTGAATTTGAACATTGCTCTACCCCTATATACCCTTCTCTGTTACCAGCTGCCTGTATCCTCCACCCACCCTGCAGGAAGAGTACTAACACAGAGTACAGCAGCCACGAATACCCCCCCTCCCCGTAATGGACACATAATTTTCCTGCATTGGATGCATGGGTGGCTTCTGGGGATGACAGACAAGTGAACTTATTGCTCTGTCCCCCGCTGCCTCCCCGGAACTCCCGCTGATTGATCGGAAGCCCTGCTAGCTCCGGAAGTTACCACCTCAAACGCCTGAAACGGGTGCGCACCCCATGGGCAAGATTGGAGACCAAAGACAGACCTACGCCGCAGCACTTCAACATCGGGCCCCCTCCACCATGGACCGCTACGTAAATAGGCCCTCTTCCGCAACCCCAAGCAGCCAACATGTAGCGCCGGATCCTCCAATATGCTCCGAACCTGTGACAGGTACTTTCTTTGACACCGTTCCTACACATGTACAGGGGTCACATTCCCCATTGACGGCCGACATACTTGATACCAAACTACAATCGTTACTCCAGGCCATAACTCATAACATTGCTCAAGAGGTGGGTAAACTTGCCAAAGAACTGAGGGGAGAAATAGGCCAACTGGGAGAACGCACGGACACTTTAGAATCCAAATTCGATGAGCTTGTACAGTATGTCCAAGTCCTTGAAGAGGACAATTCCACCATGAAACACTCAATTACACAGCTTCAAACGCAACAGGAAGACCTCGAAAATAGGGAACGCAGACAGAACGTGCGAATCAGAGGTATTCCTGAAGTAGTAGAAGACAGAGACCTTCGCTCCTATCTTTTAAGCTTGTTTAATGTGGTGGCCCCCAACATCCCCAACATTGATTGGCGCCTAGATAGAGCTCACAGATCCTTAGCCCCTAAATCCCCCAATGGAGCCAACCCGAGGGATGTGATTGTCAGATTTCATTATTACGACAGTAAAGAGGCACTCACTGTTGCTACCCGCAACCAACCTAGGCTGGACTTTAAAGGTTCCAAGATACAGATTTTTAGTGATCTCTCGCCTATCACCCTAGCCAAACGAAGAAATCTACGTCCGTTGACACTCCATCTTCAGACCCACAAGGTCGTGTATCGTTGGGGGTTCCCATTTCGCCCTCTCTGCATCTCGTGAAGGCATACAATACTCTTTACGTGATCTCCATGAAAGTGACAACTTCCTACGTAAACTTAGGCCTACCGCCTCTCCCCGATGAAGATCCTGTGCCGCTTCCAGCTACACCTAAACCACTGACAGCTCCAAGCCGCATCTGGACCCCGACGCGGCAGAAGCCATCTAAATCCAACTTCACACCACAGAGGCGCTCTTCCAGATTCCCGACCTGTAAATACATACACAAGGCTACAGCCTTGGTTACCAATTTTTTGTTTCTTTTGTGATGTTCCTGTCTGACCCATCTCTTTTCGAGTGGGTTTGGTCGCCCCTTGCCCGTGGGGTGTATTGCCTGTTGTTTTAATGGAACCCTGGTCCAAGAATCTGTTTGTTGCCACAGTTTTTAGTTTGGGATCCAGGCCTTGATGCATTGGGAGGTGACGGGGGACCGTCCTCTCCATGCCTGGCAGCCCCCATGAACCCTTTTCCAGTCCCAGGCTTAGATCTGGGTTTCCTGGAGGTACTCGGCCTCCCAGGCTTCTTTTTGAAAATAGTACAGTTCTATTCATTTTTGTTTCTGATTTTTGTTTTCCTCAGGTCTTTTTTTCAAGACCTGTTGCTGCTAAATTTGCTAGACTGGTTACTTCTCAGTTACACTGCTACTGTTATACTGAATGTTATGCTCTCCTTTACATACTATGTGACCCTCGCACCATGGAATCTCTCATATAATGTGTGTTTTGAAACGTATCTCAAGCTTATCCACCAGGTTGATAGACTATGGCATTGAAATTCTTAACTTGTAACGTGAAAGGTTTAAACTCTATTCAAAAGAGATGGATGGCTTTGAAAGAGTTTAAAGCTTCCAGGGCTGATGTGATTTTGATCCAAGAGACTCACTTCCGTCAAGGGGGATCCCTTAAATTTGCTAGTAAACAATTCCCAATATCCTTTATGGCCTCTGACCCATCTGGAAGAGCAGGCGTAGCAATTTTAATTAAACGTTCCTGCCCCTTAAGAGTTAGATCCTCTCACCTGGACCCCCAGGGCAGATTTATTATACTAGACTGCTCATTTCTCACTCAACGCCTCACTAATTAATGTCTATGCCCCTAATTCTGGTCAGGTTCAGTTCCTCACCAACATGTTTGACACGCTAGACTCATTTTCACAACCTTTTATGGTAATAGGCGGAGACTTCAATATGACCATGTCACCCAGTAAAGACAGACACGTATTATTTCCACCCACAATTTCATCTATGTCTGACCGCCTCTCCAAATCTTTCCGCAAACTCATTAGAGCCAAAAACCTCCTGGACATTTGGAGGGTTAAACACCCCACGCACAGACAATACACCTTCTATTCATGCCCTCATAAACTTTACTCTAGACTAGACCACTTCTTTATCTCTTCACCCCTTTTGACGTCCGTGGTCTCCTCTGAAATTAACCCTATAACCTGGTCAGATCACTCCTCTGTACACCTAGATATTTCCCTTTCCTCCTCCTCTCCCAGAACTTGTCATTGGCGCCTCAATGAGACCTTCCTCCGTATCCCTGAAACTAGAGATCTTCTGTCCAGCGGCCTGGTTGAATACTTCCAGCTTAATAAGAATACGGTCTCGGGGCCCTCCACTCTATGGGAGGCCCATAAGGCCGTCTTTCGTGGAAATTGCATTGCTACTGGTTCTCGTCTGAAAAAAGATGCAGCGTTTCAACGCTCCTCTATCCTATCCAAACTTCGTAAAGCTGAGAGCCTCTTGCTGTCTTCCCCTACGGTGGATAGGCTCCGGACCGTTACTTTTCTCCGGAACCAACTCAGGTCGCTGGATATGAAAAAGATTGATATATCCCTTTTGTGGGCCAAACAAAAATTTTATGAATATTCTAATAAACCCCACAGAATGTTAGTGAATAAGCTGAAACCCCGCCCCTCTCTCTCATCCCCAGACTTCCTCAGACAAACTGACGGTACTCCTACCTACTGCCCTATCACCATGTCCAAAGTTTTTGGAGAATTTTACCACAAATTATATAACTGTCTACAAACGGACCCTAACTACAATTTTACACAGGAGAAATTCGACTCCTTCTTTAACTCACTACATTTGCCCACACTCTCCCCTGACCACCTGTCTTCTCTGAACTCTGCAATCACCCCTGAAGAATTAGCTGAAGTAGTTAAAAACCTCCCTACTCAAAAGTCCCCTGGCCCGGATGGCCTGCCTTACTCGTACTATAAAGCCTTTCTGCCAATTTTGAGCCCACATTTACTTTCTCTTTTTACTTCCCTACTTCACGGTACTGTCCCCCATCCTCAATTTCTTCATGCATATATCTCCGTAATTCCAAAACCTGGCAAAGACCCCTCCCTTCCTGACAACTATAGGCCCATTGCTTTACTCAACTCTGATTATAAAATATTTACAAAAATCTTGGCGAATCGCCTCTCACAACTCATACCTAGACTAGTGCACAAAGACCAAGTAGGCTTTGTTACTGCCAGACACGCCGGCGACAACACGAGACGCACCATAGACCTTATAGATTTATTGAACAGAACGAATCGTTCAGCACTAATATTAAGCCTTGATGCGCAGAAAGCCTTTGATAGGCTCAGCTGGCCCTTTATGTTTGCCACACTTTCCAATTACGGCTTCAGCGGCCCCTTCATGGCAGCACTACGTGCTCCATATTCCCAACCTTCCTCCCAAGTCCAACTGTCTTCCTATTTATCTCCTTCCTTTTCCCTGAGTAACGGTACTAGACAGGGATGCCCGTTATCCCCTTTACTTTTTATCCTTTGTCTCGAACCCTTAGCTGCAGCCATTCGCATTCACCCTGACATTCGGGGGGTTACCCTGCGCCATAATGAATACAAACTATCATTGTTTGCAGACGATATTCTATTGACTCTGACCAGACCCCACACCTCTCTCCCAAACTTACATGTCTTGCTTAAAGAATTTAGCCTCCTTTCAGGGTATAAAATCAACACAAGCAAAACGGAGGCCCTACCAATACTCATCCCGCCTTCAGATCTTATCACCCTACAGCAAAACTACTCCTACCACTGGTGCTCAAACTCTCTTAAATACCTAGGGATACATCTCACCCCTTCATACTCGACACTCTATCGGGCCAACTTCCCTCCACTCTTCCGTGACATTGACCGACTCCTGCGACAATGGGACATCTATCCCATCTCTCTCTTGGGTCGCATCAATGTCCTGAAGATGTCCATTCTACCAAGACTCCTTTATCTATTTGAGACTTTGCCAATTCCTGTCCCTATGTCACAGCTCAAAGCCTCTCAGAGATCTTTCCTCAACTTTATCTGGCACTATAAGGCCCACCGAATAGCCAGCTCAGTGGTATTGGCCCCTAGATCTAGAGGCGGGTTGGGTGCCCCAGACCTTATTAAATACTTCTTTGCCTCCCACCTCAAGCCGATTATCACTTGGTCCCATCGAATGACATCCAGCATATGGTCGGAGATCGAAATGAGTATCACTAGACCAGTCCACCTCTGTTCTATGATTTGGACAAACTTAGAGACCTCTATGACTGAACTCCGAACCCTATGTTTACACCCAATGCTATTCACTCTTTCCATATGGAAGAAGTGCTTACGCCAATTCTCCCTCTCTTCTGCATGTCCGCCTCTATTAAATGTCTTATTCAATCCCGATATCCCAGATAGCCTTTCTTACACACGAATGCTCCCATGGACACAAGCAGGAATTTTTCAGCTCAGAAACCTTGTACACCCACTCACCCACACACTTTTACCTTTTAACGAACTACAGCGTAAATATCAGATCTCTAAGCATTTATTTTACTCCTATCTCCAATGCAAACATTATTTTTCCTCTAAATCCTCTACCTTGACTTTAGCTAAACCTACCTCATTTGAACTATTATGCTCCCAGGGCCCATACCAGACTCGTCTTATTTCAGACATCTATAGATACTTGCATGAAACCTCTTCACTCACTGATACATTTCACCCATACATGCAGAAGTGGTCCCAGATTATTAAGCGACCTATCCAACTCCCTCAGTGGCAGAAGATTTGGGAGACCACTTCCAGATCTTCAAGGTGTGTAGAGCAGAGGGAGACGACCTATAAAATACAATTTTTTTGGTATAGGACCCCGGAGATCTTGCATAAATATGGTTCTAAAACTTCTCAAGTGTGCTGGAGGTGCCGGAGTGATATTGGCTCCCATTTCCACATCTTCTGGGAATGTCCCATGATTCAACCTTTTTGGTCCTCCATCCAAACCCATCTACAAGAACTTTTTGAAAATACTCTCCCTCTAGACCCGATCCATTATCTTTTGGGCTTGCCGTTCCCTAATATCTCCAGACATGCCCAGAGGTTAGCCACCTTTTTTCTCCTGGCAGCAAAGAGGGCAATACCTTTGAGATGGTTGTCCCCCTCCCCCCCCACCCTCACACAGGTTCTACAGATATTGGAACAAATTCGCAGGATGGAACACATGACTGCGACAGTCCATGATACACTTCCTCAATTTTCCAAGACTTGGGACATGTGGGATCAGTCGAAACTTAATCCTAGTGTGGTTTCACTGTTCCCTCAGTAATTGTAATACAATACAGTACACTTTTAAACATAAGCTGTACATTATATGTTGTCTGTGATTCCATGGTGCCCCCTTCCTTTCTCCCCATCCCCCCCCTCTAGGTGGGTTTCTCCTGAGGCGTCCTGGTTCTTCAGTATGGATGCCCTGGAGACCCCACTGACACTGGATCCGGGAGCAACATTCCGCTTTATGTGAAATATTGTTTTTGTTTATGCCGCAGGCCCCTAGGTCCCTCTCCCCCTTCCCCCCCACCCTTCCTGGTCTATACAGCTGAATTACTTTACCCTTGCAAATTTTGTAACATTGTGACGATATATCTATGGTTTTTACATCTGTTGCATACCTTTTTCAATCAGTATGTTTATAAGATATACTACATGTTTGGTATCTACTCTGTTTTCTGTTTGTACCCTTTTCTTTGAAAAACTTTAATAAAAATACAATTTAAAAAAAAAACCTATAATAAGTAGGGTTGAGCGAACCCGAACTGTAAAGTTCGGGTCCGTACTGGACTTTTGCGTGTCCGTGTCCCGGACCCGAACCCGAACAATTGACTGTATGTTCGGGTTCGGGTCCGGTGTTCAGCAATGTATTGGCACCTTTTTAAAAGCTGCAGGGCAGCCAATCCACGTTAGTTTCACTAGTGTGCCCTTAGAAACCATCACAGCCATGCCTACTAATGGCATGGCTGTGATTGGCCAGTGCAGCATGTGACCCAGCCTCTATATAAGGTACAGGCACACAGCACAGCGTGCCACTCTGCTTTAGACAGGTTCCTGGCTGCTGTTGAGAGAGAATTTCATGATAGGAGTCAGTCTGATAGGAGTCAGTCCACATTCCTGAAATATCTTCTAATTAGTAATTGTCAGCGAGCGATCTACATAGCTAGAGAGTGTCTTTTTTGAGGGAGAGAGAATTATTCAGATTCCTAAATCAATGCTACCCTGGCTGGGTTGCAGTGCGCAGTCTTTTTACAGTGCCATGAGGCCAGTGCCAGACAAAATATAACTTTTATATGCAAGCTCAGTGCACCAGCACTGCATATGTTACTGAGAGATACACCCTGTACATACTGTGGGTGTTTTCTGCTATTGCAAAAACATTGCAAAAAAATACAATTTTGCAGTGTTTTCTCCATGTGTGCAGGCGTGTGACATATACAATTGATCTATATTTCTTCTATTGTGCTGTCCCCCCAAAAAAATTGGAGTGACATTTTTTTTTTCCATAGCATTTTCTGCAGTTTTGCAGTTTTTGAGATACACGCTTTACATACTGTGGGTGTATTCTGCTATTGCAAAAACACCCATTTAGGGCAAGATCATAAATTTTGAAAATATGAGGAGATGTCAAAAAAGGGACATGGCCGTGGTCGTGGGGCTGCTGGTGGAGCTCCTGTTGCAGGGAGAGGACGTGGTCGATCTGTGCCAGCTACACGCACAAGTGAAACACCTTCCTCAGGTGCGAGTAGGCGACAGAGCCTGCAGCGGTATTTTGGCGTGCCCAATGAGGCTGTACGAATGTTGAGGCCAGGACAAGTACAGGCGATAGTAGATTGGGTTGCTGACAGTGCCTCCGGTTCCTTCACATTGTCTCCCACACAGTCTCCTGATGAAAGTTAAGAGTTGGCACCTGCAGCCGATGTCCATCAGTCTTTCACCTCACCCCCTTGCAAATCAGCCAATCAGTCTGAGCCCCAAATCATGCAGCAGTCTTTTCTGCTTTTTGATGCCTCTGTTAGCAGGGTTTCCCAGGACCATCCACCTAGCCCTGTCCCAGAAGTGGAAGAGATTGTGTGCACCGATGCCCAACCACCTATGTTTCATGATGAGTACATGGGAGGACCATCGCAGCACGTCTCGGATGATGACGAAACACAGGTGCCAACTGCTGCTGCTTTCGCCACTGTGCAGACCGACAAGGAGGGCAGGGGTGAAGACTGGGTGGAAGATGATGTGGAGGATGATGAGGTCCTTGACCCCACATGGAATCAACGTCATGCAGGTGACCAGTGTTGTTCGGAGGAAGAGGCGGTGGTCGCACAGAGCCACCGGCACAGCAGAAGAGGGAGCAGGGTGCAAAAGCGGAGCGTCCATCCCCTAGACAGTACGTCTGCTACTGCCCAACGCAGCAAGGGACCGAGCACACCAAAGCCAGGTCCAAGGAGTTCCCTAGTGTGGCAGTTCTTCAGACAATGTGCTGATGACAAGACACGAGTGGTTTGCACGCTGTGCAATCAGAGCCTGAAGCGAGGCATAGACGTTCTCAACCTGAGCACAACCTGCATGACCAGGCATCTAAGTGCAAAGCACGAGATGCAGTGGAGTAGACCTCCACCAAAAAAGGTCTCTGGCTCCTCCTGCATCCTCTTCTGCTGCAGTCTCAGCCTCTTCATCCACCTCTGTAGTGACAGTGGCACCTGCCAACCCGCAAACAGAGGATCTGCCAGCAACACTACCACCTGGGTCACCAACCATCTCCACAATGTCCCATGGAAGCGTTCAGCTCTCTATCTCCCAAACACTGGAGCGGAAGAGGAAGTACCCCCCTAGCCACCCGCGATCCCTGGCCCTGAATGCCAGCATTTCAAAATTCCTCGCCTTTGAAATGCTGTCATTCCGTCTGGTGGAGACGCAGAGTTTTAAAAGGCTGATGTCATTGGCTGTCCTACAGTATGTCGTGCCCAGCCGCCACTACTTTTCCAGGCGAGCTATCCCTTCCCTGCACAACCAAGTCGGGGACAAAATCAGGTGTGCACTGCGCAACGCCATCTGTGGCAAGGTCCACCTAACTACAGATGCGTGGACCAGAAAGCACGGTCAGGGACGTTATATCTCCCTAACAGCACACTGGGTAAATGTAGTGGCGGCTGGGCCTGAGGCGGATAGCAGTTTGGCGCATGTCCTTCCACCACCGAGGATTGCAGGGCCTTCAGTTTGCCTCCTGTTGCTAACTCCTCCTACTCCGCCTCCTCATCCTCTACTGCCTCCTCATCCGGTCAGCATAACACAGTGTAACACCTTCACCACCAACTTCAGTGAGCCTCAAGCCCGGCCTGGTGGTGTGCGATAATGGGCGAAATCTCGTAGCAGCTCTGGGCCTAGCCGGTTTGACACACATCCCTTGCCTGGCGCATGTACTTGGTGATCCAGAGGTTCCTTAAAAATTACCCTGATATGCCAGAGCTACTGCAGAAAGTGCGGGCCGTCTGTGCGCACTTTTGGCGTTCTCACCCTGCTGCTGCTCGCCTGTCAGCGCTGCAGCGTAACTTCGGCCTTCCCGCTCACCGTCTCATATGTGACGTGCCCACAAGGTGGAACTCTACCTTGCACATGCTGGCCAGACTGTGCGAGCAGCAGCAGGCGATAGTGGAGCTTCAGCTGCAGCATGCACGCGTGAGTCGCTCTGCGGAACAGCATCACTACACCACCAATAACTGGGCCTCCATGCGAGACCTGTGTGCCTTGTTGCGCTGTTTCGAGTACTCCACCAACATGGCCAGTGCCGATAGCGCCGTTCTCAGCGTTACTATACCAGTTCTATACCTCCTTGAAAAAACGCTTCAGGCGATGATGAAAGAGGATGTGGCACAGGAGGAAGAGGAGGAAGAGAAAGAGGGATCATTTCCAAGGTTTTCAGGGCAGTCATTCACAAGTGGCTATGAGGGTGGGTTCCTGCACCAACAAGCGCCAGGTACACAATTGTCCGGCAGCAAGAGCACAGTTCTGGAGGATGACGAGGTGGAGGATGAGGAGGAGATGGAGGAGGAGGAACCATGTTCACAGCAGGGTGGCACCCAGACCAGCTCATGTCCATCACTGGTGCGTGGCAGG
Source organism: Lithobates sylvaticus (assembly GCA_028564925.1). Taxonomy (NCBI): domain Eukaryota; kingdom Metazoa; phylum Chordata; class Amphibia; order Anura; family Ranidae; genus Lithobates; species Lithobates sylvaticus. Next base: position 445,987,755 of record CM053026.1, on the reverse strand, counting down.
GGGCATACAGAGGACACAGATGATACACCTCCCACAGAGGACAGCTTTTCGTTGCCTCTGGGCAGCCTAGCACACATGAGCGATTACATGCTGCAGTGTCTCTGCAACGATCTCTGAGTTTCCCACATTTTAACTGGTGCTGATTACTGGGTGGCCACCCTGCTGGATCCCCGTTACAAGGACAAAGTGCCGTCCTTAATTACCTCACTGGAGCGTGATCGTAAGATGCGCGAGTACAAGTGCACGCTGGTAGATGCGCTGCTGGTGGCATTCCCACTTGACAGCGGGGGTACGGTGGAAGCACAAGGCGAAGGCAGAGGAGGAGAAAGAGGTCACTAACGCAGCCGGGGCACCGCCAGCACCTCGGAAGGCAGGGTTAGCATGGCCGAAATGTGGAAAAGCTTTGTCAGCACGCCACAACAACCAGCACCACCAGCTGAGATGGAACGTCTTAGCAGGAGGCAGCATTTCACCAACATGGTGGAGCAGTATGTGTGCACACGCCTACACGTACTGAATGATGGGTCTGCCCCCTTCAACTTCTGGGTCTCCAAATTGGGCACATGGCCTGAGCTTTGCCCTTTACGCCTTGGAGGTGCTGGCCTGCCCTGCAGCCAGTGTATTATCTGAACATGTATTTAGTACGACAGGGGGCGTTATCACAGACAAGCGCAGCGGCCTGTCCAGAGTCAATGTGGACAAGCTCACGTTCATTAAAATTAACCAGGCATGGATCCCACAGAACTTGTCCGTACCTTGTGCAGAATAGACACGTACACGTGTGTTCTGACAAAAACTGTCTGGCCATCGGATAGTGTCCGGCCACTTACTGCGCTGGCGCAGTGCTTGCGCAGTACGGAGGACAAGGAGATTCACAAAATCTCAGAAGATGAACGGCGCCTGCGCAGTGAGTGCAGGTTCAAGCCCCACCATCCAAGGGGATATACGGTAGCACATAGTAACAGGGCCCCTCATGGGCTCGCTTGGCTGGGCTTCAACCTCGGATGATGTGGCTTGAACCTGGACTCACCGCGCATCATCTTCAGAGAGTTTTGAAATCCCCTTGTCCTACGTACTGAGCAAGCGCAGTACAGGGCAGACACTATGCGACGGGGGACAGAACTCGACACATCACCACTAGCCTAACCCAGCCATTGTTGTATTTTTGAACCAGTGTTGGCTACCTTGTCCTCCTCCACCACCGCTTCAACCTACACCGCCACATCCACTGCCACCTCAACCTCCTACTCCATATGGACCTCGTCCTCCTAGGTCAAGATTATAATTTTTTTTATTTTTTTTATTTCCAAGTATTTTATTTTCCCACTATCTTATCCATTAAATTGAATAATTTTTTCCAGAAAGGGCGTATTCTGGGGCATTCCCACTATATGTGCGGCATCGTGCCATTGAGTTTCTGAGGTTCTTAATGACTTCCTGTACCTCTTCTGCTGAGAAGGGGGCCTCCAGCATATTATTTTTATTTTTTATTTTTTTTATGTTAGTTTAAGTTATTTCCCTATCCACATTTGCCTTGCTCTTAGCAACATTTTGTTGCCATTTGCAGCCCTCTAGCCCTTTCCATGACTTTTTTACAGCCATTTTAGTCTTCAAAAGTTCGGTTTGGAGTTCGGGGTCAAGTTCGGTCCCGAACCCGGACTTTTTTCCGAAGTTTGGCCGAACTCACCAAACCCGAACATCCAGGTGTCCGCTCAACTCTAATAATAAGACAATTTACATATAAGACAGTAGACTTCGGGAGGTGTTTTAAAATTATTTTCAACTGTAAAGTGTTCCTTGTTGGTGTAATGTTGATTATAATCTTATGTAAATGTAGGTTAATTAAAGGATAAGTTCACCTTTGTTCACTAGGTACCAATATAGCATTCATGTACTTTTTTTGCAAAAATATCAAAGCTTTCCATTAATTCTACATACATTTTACTTGTCCTCGTCCATGTTTTCCGACGTATCCATTTGTAATGTCTTACTTCCTGATCAGACTATAGTTGACCAGCTGACCATATTAGCAAACACCCTGCATCATCCGCACCCACTCCCAGCTGCACATTTTTTTTAATGAAATACAATCAATCAGTGATCACTCTTCTCACTAAATACACAATATACAATCAGATTGCATAGTGTATGGCCATTTTTATACAAGAAGGGAGTGGACAGAAACACTCAGCTGTCAAGCCCCGTTCACATCTCTGCATAGTGGGAACTCGCATTCCCACATGCATTTTTTATTTTTTTTAGCGAGGAGGGGAAGTGTTTTGGAGCATTTTCACTCATCACACATAGGGCAGGATGTGTTTGGAAACATGGATGAGGACAAGTAAATTAAGTGTATCGTACAAAAAATATAAAGTAGGCACTAATTAAACTACATGCATCCTAAAATTGACATGTGCTATAATCACTATTGTGCAATACCAAAAACAATAAAAAATGCACAAAAAAGTCGCACATAAAGTTGCACAAAAAATTCAACAAAGATGCTGTGAAAAAAACCTTTAGTTAATACCAGTGTTCTATTCGTGATAACTTAGTGCATATACATTTAAAAATTGAAATAATGTGATAATCAATATTGTGCAATGCCAAAAACAAAAACGCACAAAAAATGCACAAAAAATCGCAAACTTCCACAAAGATGCTGTGAAAAAATCCCAAATATTAATACTAGTGTTCTATCAGTGATAACTTAGTGCATATACATATCAAAGATGAAAAGTGCTGTACAAAATATGTAGGTTGAAGTCCTTATTCAACTGTGACCAGCTGTCACCAGAGCCCAAAGGCCCGCTGGACCACAAAGTGTGTGTATTGATATTATTACAATCTCCCCGCATGGGGTTCCAAGTGTTCTCCTTTCCAGCTCACAGAGGGAAGGAGTGTCTGAGCTGGAAAGGAGAAAACTTGGAACCCCATGCTGGGAGATTGTAATAATATCATTACACACGCTCTGTGGTCCAGCGGGCCTTTGGGCTCTGGTAAGTGAGCATTTTCATTATTGGTGGTGGAGTACGTTTTCTCTTGGAATCACATAAAGATGCACGGTGGATTGGAATCATTCAATTAAAATGCAAGGATTTGGAAACATTCACAGTTGAATAAGGACTTCAACCTGCAAATGTTTACAGCACTGTATGTATATGTATAGGCAACTAAGTTATCACTAATAGAACACTGGTATTAATATTTGTGATTTTTTTCACAGCATCTTTGTGGAAGTTTTTGTGCGATTTTTTTTGTGCATTTTTTTGTTTGTTTTTTTGTTTTTGGCATTGTACAATAGTGATTATCACAGTATTTCAATCTTTGAATAATGTATATGCACTAAGTTATCACTGATAGAATGCTGGTATTACCGAAAGGCTTTTTCACTGCATCTTTGTGGAATTTTTTGTGTATTTATTGTTGTTTTTTGTATTGCACAATAGTGATTATTACAGTGGGTGTAATCTTTATTACTTGGCACATGTCAATTTTAGGATGCATGTAGTTTAATTAGTGCCTACTTTATATATTTTTTTACAATTTATTAGTGTGTGATTCACACTTAAAAGGGCAGCTGTCACACGCATTTATGTAGGGTTGGCACCTTTTACATTTTGGAATGAAAGTAAGTGTATGTAAATTTTATGCAAAGCTTTGATATTTTTGCAAAAAAAGTACATTAATGTTATATTGGTACATAGGGGGCTGGGATTTAGAAGGAAAAAAAGTGAACAAAGATGAACTTATTCTTTAAGAAAAGGGATGAGCAAATGTGTCTGGGTTCACTTTGTAAGGTGTATCCGTTTTTGTTTTAATGCAGTAAATACCGCATAAAGCAATAGTGAATTGACATTTTCAGGATCACATGCGCTATTTGGGAAAACACCTAAATACCGCAGTTGATCTGGTTCTGTGAATGGAACCCAGTATCTGAATATAAACACCAGACTGGTTAGGAGTAAAGAAATAAATGCTACTGTAGTGAATTGTAGGAAGCGGCAATATGCACTTACAGAGACAGGTAGAAGGTATGTCTAATACATCTCTCTAGACCAGGGGTGCCCAACCAGTGGCTCGCAGAGCCCTCTGATGTGGCCTGCGGAGCCCTCTAATGTGACCCGCAACCTCCTGCTCTGGGAAGGCTGGTTGGCAAGCCCAGATCGCGGGGTTCCCGACCCAGTAGAAATCTGCATGCAGTGTCCGATGTGTCCGCCATAATGTCACAAAAAAAATCGCTGCCATTAATAATAAAAAAAAAATTATTGTTGGTTAACGGAACAATTGGTATCTATAACTAATAAAGTTCATATATTCCATATAATATTTCCACTCCTAATAAGGAGACACAAGCAAAAGACTAGTAGTCATGCTGTCTAGACTAGAGGAATTTTAACCTTGTTGTTCAATAAACATGCTTTTACTTTCATACTACAAAATTTAAGTGTTCGTGTTAATTTTTTTGCTGCATCAAAGTTCCATGGGAGATGCGTATGTTCTAAGAGCTGTTGGTTAAGTGTCTAATCCCTAGAAGCTTAATCTCTGCTAGCAGTCAACAGATTATGGCCCTCTCACCAATCCAGTGATACAGCCCTGAAAGTCCTGCTGTGCAGGTGCCCTCTGATTTGACCCAGTGTGACTCCGGTCCATCAAGCCTCTAGCTTGTGTGTAGAGGGTGCAAGCCCCAACAGAGGGAAACAACTATTTCCCCTCCCTTGCCATTGCCTCCACCTGGGAATTGTAGTCCAATGGTCAATTCCTGAACTTCAATTCCCACATTCCAATGCAGCTAGTAAAAAAGTCTATGGAGCTCCTTGGCTTTCCGGCTCCCCCTGCTAGCGACAGGCAGACAGTGAGATGAATCCAGCATATCAGTTGAGCGATATTGTAAAGATCTCCTTCAAACCCTCAGAAGTTGTTTGTTATAGCCAAGTACCTGGCTACACATAATCTGTAGGCAAACAGTTCATATTTTTTTACATATATTGATATTATAGACAGAATGTCAATACAGGAGGCCATAGCAAGGATTACAAAACGTGAAACTGAAGTGTAACAAAAATAAATAAATACAACAGGAAGCGTCTGTACCCATTAACATATAAAAAAAATTGTACCTGTAATGTTTTTGAAGTGGGCAGGGTAAGGATTCAGTTAGGGGCATATGTAAAGGGGTCACAGCCTTTCAGTGGCTGCAGGAAGAAAGTGGAGGGGATTGGTTATTCTACATGTCGCCCCACCGCCCCTCCTATCCACCTCCCGCTGTGATCGGGCTCATGTGTACTCCCCATGCCCCCCCTTCTGCCAGTTTCTTTAGGATTGAGATAGAGGGAAAGAGGCCCCTGCCTTGTCTTAATGAATAGAGTCAGTGTTCTTTACCATTCACTGGCTCTACTGAGGCATAGTAAAATGTATTTACTATGCTTCAGTTTGTGAATGAATGGAAAGCTCTGTACAGAGCTATCCCTGTCCATTAATTATGTGCAGCTGAGGCTGCAGAGAAAGAGATTGAGGACACATCTCCTTTCTCTGTCTTAAAGGTGAAACATCAGAGGTCTGTTTAGACCCCTGATATTTCACCAAAGCCCCCCAAATAAAATAAAATGGTAAAAAATTGTAAAAAAATAAAATTAAAATAAAAAATACAAAAAAAACTACAGACACCAGTGGTGGAACTTCCAGGCTCACAAAGGTTGCACTTGTGACCGGGCCCTGGCGCTCCGCCACGCGGCCCGGGGGGCCCTTTAAGGTTTCTTGCACCAGGGCCCTCAAGGTTCTAGCTATGCCTCTGGATTCAGTATTGGGTGGATTTGCATTTATTTTGCTAGCTATGTTGTCCTATACCCATTAAAGCAGCATGCTGTCTGAGAAAGGCTTGGTTTTCTGCTATACAATTGAAAGAAGTACTGTACATGATTTTCTTTGCGATCCATTCATTTGCTGTAAGGTTTCCAGTTCACGTTCTGTTCTGCAAAAATAGAAAGACTTAGTGAGCTTTTATCTATAGCAGCCACCCTTAAAGTAGGCCTACTGGTACTTGAATGCCCCAGGACGTAAATCACATAGCTATTTTTGCAGAACTGGGACACTCACCAGTAATTCTCAGATTGAGCAAGTACATATTCTAGGTGTTGATGATGTTCAAGGCAGGCACTGAGTGCATTTCTGACCAGGCCAAAAGACTGCCTGGACACCAAGCTAGCAGAGGTTCGAGGTAGCAACAAACTGTTGTATAATCAGGGCGGATGGCTGTCAATAGAGTAATCTGTATCAAGGAAAAAGCCTGGACAAGTGTCAATCGGTAATGAATCTTGTATCCATTCAGGCTGCGTTCACACTAGCTGCAGCCACCCTGTTCTCCGTTTCAGGTGTGAATCAGGTCAGAATTTTTGCATGAGTTTGGACCTGAAACAGAGCCAAAGACATGACCCTTTTCCAGTGCGGACCGTGGCCACCCCAGAGCTGTGTGAACTGGCTCTATTGAGAGTCGGTCACAGTCTCCTGTCATGCAAATTGGATGCGGGGAAACACATATCCAATTCACATAAGTCTAAACTTGGCCTCACTGGTCAGGGCAGGAAGCAATCAATAGAATAATGCATATCCAAGCAAGGGGTCAGCTCAGGCAGCAATCAGTAGAATAATCTGTATCCAGAAAAGGGTCAGGCAAGTGTTAAAACAACAGCAGCAGCAGCACAAGAGAGGGAAGGCACATGCACAGGTGCAAGGAAACTGAGCGCTATCACAAGCTCAGAGCACTGGGCTTGTGATGTTTAAATAAAATGTCACAGCACCACCAGCCAATCAGGGAATAGAGGTTAGGAACACAGAACTGACTTGCTGCCTAGCAACAAGGTTGCCACTTGAGGGGAGTGCCTTCTTCAGCCACCAAGACCAAAAGCATGGCTGCAGGAACAGGCGAGAGAGCGACAAACACTCAAAGTGTTTAAATATCTCATTAGCAAATGATTGAAAATGCCATTTGTAGCTGTTGTCTAAAAGTGAATTCTATTAACCACTTCAGCCCTGGAAGATTTGGCTGCTCAATAACCAGAGCATTTATTGCGAAACGGCACTGTGTCGCTTTAACTGACAATTGCGCGGTCGTGCGACGTTGTACCCAAACAAAATTGATGTTCCTTTTCACCCACAAATAGAGCTTTCTTTTGGTGGAATTTTATCATTTCTGCGGTTTTTATTTTTTGCGCTATAAACAAAAAAAGAGTGACAATTTTGAAAAAAAACACAATATTTTGTACTTTTTACTATAATAAATATCCCCATTTTTTTTTAAAAAAAACCTAACTTTTTACTCAGTTTAGGCCAATATGTATTCTTCTACATATTTTTGGTAATAAAAATCGCAATAAGCGTATATTGATTGGTTTGCGCAAAAGTTATAGCGTCTACAAAATAGGGGATAGATTTATGGCATTTTTATAATTTTTTTTTTTTTACTAGTAATGGCGGCGATCTGCAATTTTTATTGTGACTGCGACATTATGGCGGACACATCGGACACTTTTGACACATTGTTGGGACGATTGACAATTATACAGCGATCAGTGCTACAAAAATGCACTGATTACTGAATAAATGTCACTGGCAGGGAAGGGGTTAACACTAGGGGGACGATCAAGGGGTTAACTGTGTTCCCTGACTGTGTGTTCTAACTGTAGGGGGAGGGGACTGACTAGAATAGATCACAGATCATGGTTCCTAGCTATTAGGAACTCACGATCTGTCCCTCCTTACAGAACAATACAGGGATTTGTGTGTTTACACACACACGTCCCTGTCCTGCATCTCATGCCCACGATCGCTCGTGGCTGGCTGTTATCGCGACTATTGGCCACACGTATTGGCACCCCCGCAGTGCAGCAGGCATGTGCGCACGCCTGCTATCCCACTTAAAGGTGCCGACCTGCCGTAGTATAATGATGCCGGCTGGTTGGCAAAGGGTTAAGGTCCCTTCTACAGTAGATAAACAAAAAACTCAATTGCTCCTTTCAGGGCTTTTTTTCTTAAAGAATAGGTGCAGGAAACACCCCCCCCCCTCTGACACACCCTTCGTCTCTCCCCACTACCCACCTCTGAGCACCATCCCTTGGTTCCACCACCTACCCACCTCCCAGCACTGCCCCTTTTAGAGAATACAGAACCAATTATCATGTTGTGCTACTAATGTATTTTTATGGAATTTGATATACCCCACCCCAGCAACAGTAGACCCTACCTGCAACAATAGATCCATCACACAACAATAGACCTCCTGCCAGCAACAATAGATATCCTACACAACAATAGACCTCCCCAAAGCAAAAAAATACCAAGCCAGCAACAATAGACCCCCAGCAGCAACAACGGATCTTCCAGCAGCCAGCATCAATAGACCCTCCAGCAACCAGCAACAATAAACCTTTCCATCAACAGTAGAACCCTCTCAGCAACAATTGACCCCCCCCAGCAACAATAGACCTACTCAGCAACAATAGAACCCCACACAAAAATAGATCCCCACCAGCGACATTAGATCCCCCAGCAGACAGCATCAATAGACCCTCCAGCATTCCTTGCAATAAAATACATTCAGTGCTGGAGGTGCCGGAACTGTGTTCCCCGTCCCCCCTCCCCCCGCGTTCCCGCAAAAAACAAAAGCCCTGGTTTCTTTAAAGATTTGAAAAATATCCCACATCAAATACTACATTCTTTCTTATGTATTTTTTATATTTGGGCAAATTGTTTAGACTAGAAATTCATCACAGCATGTAAGTTTAAATCATCCAATATTCTTCTCTGACTAAATACTTGGCAAAACAGGACTGAATTAATTAACCTTTCACCGTCAGATAACTGCCTGGAGAGCATTCATTTTGATTCCAATTCTAAACTCCAGTAGAGCATTCCTTGTGATGTGGATAATTGTGTCCAAATTAATGTCATGTCTTCTTCTTGAGCACATATGCCTACGATTTAGAAAGATTCAAAGTACTGTTGTGCAGATGTTCAGATTTATGGCACACCTTGATCCTTTTCTCTCTCAAATTATGTCAGTAAATGACCATGAAGAGCTTTTTTATTTGTCATTTTAAGAATATAACACAAGGTAACTATTTTCTTAATCTTGCTGAGGATTGGACTTAACACATGACTGTTTCACAACAGACAAATAAAGCAGTGTTTTAGATTTTGTTTAATTTCTTTGACAGTCAGTAAATGTTTGGAGGGTTGAAATTTTCTCATTAGCAATGTTTCATATTTAATGCTCACATTGTTTTTAGGCCCCATGCACACGAGACGCTGTTAAACGCACGTTCAGAGGCAGTTGGACACTTTTTTCAATTGCCCCTGAACTCATGCAATGTTATCCTATGTGTCCATGTACACAGTCCAGTTTTTTCCCGTTTTTATGCAGTTGCGTTTAACCTTCCTTTTTCCAGAAGCAAAAAAATGGGTTCAGACACTTTGCTTCTCCACGTTTCAGACGCGTGGCACCCACGTTTAGCCGCGTTTGCGTTTATAAGCGTTTTTAAAAGGAACCCAATTTTTTGGACCAGAAAACTCAGAAATATGATGGTAAACCATAAAAAATACAAAAAAAATTGGTTTAAAATGTCGTAATTACTTTAGATAGTTCATAGAGCATATATACTCACTGATGCAATGCCATAAAAACTCTATTTTTTTAGGTGGCTTAGACAATGAGGAATGCCTCCACTTCTTTGCCCCAATCCTTCATCCAATTTCTAATCTAATCAGTGACTCCACCTAGTCTGACCAAAGCATAGCAATGTCAGGACTCAAATCTAATGCCGCGTACACACGGTTCGATATGAGCTTGTTGTCAGGAAAATTAGACAGTGCGTATGCTCAATCGAATATTTGCTGTCGGACTTTCTGACAACAAATGTTTCTTAGCAGGTTCTCAAATTTTTCCGCCAACAAAACTTGTTGTCGGAAAGTCCAATCATGTGTACACAAGTCTGTTGCACAAAAGTTCACGCATGCTCTGAATCAAGCAGAAGGAGCCGCACTGGCTATTGAACTTCCCTTTTCTCAGCTCGTCGTACGTCTTGTACGTCACTGCGTTCTCACGTTCGGAATTTTTGGCCAACATTTGTGTGTATGCAAGACAGGTTTGAGCCAACCACCTTCGAACAAAAATCCACGGTTTTGTTGTCGGAAAATCCGATCGTGTGTACACGCCATTACTCTTGCAGGAGACCCACTTTAGGGGCGCGGCCATCCTAACCCTTACTAACCGTTACTATCAACATAGTTACATAGTTAGCTAGGCCGAAAAAAGACACAAGTCCATCCAGTTCAGCCACAAAAAAAAAGAAATAATAAATAAAAATAAAAAATATCGTACAATCCAATATACCCAATTCTATATCCACAGTTGATCCAGAGGAAGGCAAAAAAAAAAAAAACCCAGAAGAGCATTCTCCAATCTGCTATAGCAGGGGGAAAAATCCCTTCCTGATCCCCCTGGATCAACTTTACCTATAAATGTTAGTACCCAGTTATATTATGTACATTTAGGAAAGTATCCAGGCCTTTCTTAAAGCAATCTACTGAGTTAGCCAGAACCACCTCTGGAGGGAGTCTATTTCACATTTTCACAGCTCTTACTGCGAAGAAACCTTTCCGTATTTGGAGATGAAATCTCTTTTCCTCTAGACGTAAAGAGTGCCCCCTTGTCCTCTGTGTTGACCGCAAAGTGAATAACTCAACACCAACTTTACTATATGGACCCCTTATATATTTGTACAGGTTGATCATATCCCCCCTTATTCTCCTCTTCTCAAGAGTGAATACATTCAGTTCCTCTAATCTTTCCTCATAGCTGAGCTCCTCCATGCCTCTTATCAGTTTGGTTGCCCTTCTCTGCACTTTCTCCAGTTCCCCGATATCCTTTTTGAGAACTGGTGCCCAAAACTGAACTGCATATTCCAGATGAGGTCTTACTAATGATTTGAACAGGGGCAAAATGATATCTCTCTCTGGAGTCGATACCTCTCTTAATACAAGAAAGGACTTTGCTTGCTTTGGAAACCGCATCTTGACATTGCATGCTATTATTGAGCTTATGATCTACCTAAACCCCCAGATCCTTCTCCACTACGGATTCCCCCAGTTGTACTCCCCCTGGCATGTATGATGCGTGCATATTCTTAGCCTTAGCCCCCAAGTGCATAACTTTACATGTATCAACATTAAACCTCATCTGCCACATAGTCGCCCAATTAGACAAAGCATTGAGGTTGGCTTGTAAATTGGAGACCTCCTGTAAGGACGTTATTCCACTGCATAGCTTGGTGTCATCTGCAAAGACAGAAATGTTACTTCTGATCCAAAACCCAATATCATTTATAAAGATATTAAAAAGTAAGGGTCCCACCACTGATAACCTTAGACCAGAGGTGCCCAACCTTTTGAAGAGCAAGGGCCACTTAAGCGACTTAGTAACCAGTCGCGGGCCACAATGAGCAGAGTGGGCGGATGACAGGTTCGTGTCCACTCTGCATATGCAGAGTGGACACAGACACCAGCCCACTCTACTCTATGGGCCCTCTGATCCGATCAGATGGCAGGGGATGGATCCACTTCTGTTTTTTTAGCAGATCAGATCTGAGGTAGGCGGGTGTAAGCGGATACAAGTCTGTTTTCATCTGCCGCTCCATAGAGGTGAATAGAGGGTCCAATTGGGTTGGACCGATCATGTAAAAGGGGCCTAAGGCAGCTTTTACACTGATGGTTTGTGGTCTACCCACGCCGCAGGTGCAGCACAGTTCACCTGTGTTTTTTCTGTGGGTTAGCTGCACTTTGTCATACAATTCTATTATATCCTGCAGGTTTGGTGCACTTTCTGAAAGCGCCTCCAACCCGCAGGTAAAACCAGAAGTCTATGGCTCAGTGCAGGTAACCCGCAGGTGCACCTGCGGATCAGTTTTAAAGCAGCCCAGTAACCACTGCAGAACAGATATAACCCATATATACACTGGGATTTTAGTGAGTTACATTCAGTTATCGCCAGCGGCTGCTATCCCAGGCAGAGTGCATTTGGTATCACTCTGCCTATGACAGGAGCCGGCGCTATACAGGAAGCGTTGGCTTATGCGGCTCTGCTCTGCAGGCGCTTGCTTCCTCTACCATCGGCTTCATTCACAACACTGATGCTCTGGGATGGCGGGTCGGCAACCTGCAATCTGGGCTTGCCAACCTGCCATCCCAGGGCAAGAGGTCGCGGGCCACATCAGAGGGCTCCGCGGGCCACATAAGAGGGCTCCGCGGGCCACATGTGGCCGCCGGGCCACTGGTTGGGCACCCCTGCCTTAGACCATTCAGAGTAAGAATCATTAACCACTACTCTCTGAGTTCTGTCATTTAGCCAGTATTCTATCCATTTACAAACTGATATTTCCAAGCCTGTAGACCTTACCTTACACATGAGCCGTGTGTGGGGAACTGTATCAAACGCTTTTGCAAAATCCAAGTATACCATGTCCACAGCCACGCCTCTGTCCAAGGTTTTACTTACCTCTTCATAAAAAGAAATCAGGTTTGTCTGACAACTTCTGTCTTTCATGAACCCATGCTGTCTGTTGCTTAAATTTTTTTTTTTTCCAGCAAGAACTCGTCTATGTGGTCTTTTATTAAACGCTCCAGTATCTTCCCGACTATAGAAGTTAAACTAACAGGTCTATAGTTACTTGGTAAAGACTTTGTTCCCTTTTTAAATAGAGGCCCCACGTTCGCCCTGTGCCAATCCAGTGGTACTATTCCCGTCATTAATGAGTCCCTAAAAATGAAATACAATGGCTTTGAAATTACAGAGCTCAATTCTTTTAGGATCCGTGGGTGGATGCCATCTGGTCCAGGTGCTTTATCCACCTTCATTCTGTCTAAATATTTCTGGACCATATCACTTTTGAGCCATTGTGGATCATTCGGGCTGTGTCAATACCACCCCCATTATGGACATGAGCTCCCCCATGCTCCTTTGTATACACAGAGCTGAAGAAAGTATTTAATAAATTAGCCTTCTCTTTGTCCCCAGTCACCCACTCTAGATTATTTTGTAAAGGGCCTACATGCTCAGACCTGACCTTTTCACTATTAATATATTTGAAGATTTTTTTGGGGTTTGTCCTACTATCTTTTGCAATCTGTCATTCGTTTTGAATTTTTGCATCCTTGATTTCCTTTTTACATATTCTGTTAAATTCTTTGTAACATTTAAACAACACTAGTGTTCCTTCATTTTTATATTTTTATATTTATATAACAGTGGTATCATAGTACAAACACACATGCCAAATCAAAAAGGGTCTCCATAGCCTTTCATAAATCTTTCCACCCGGAGGTTCTAGACTCCCTTGTTGATCCTTTCCTTTTTCTCAAATTAAAATCGAAATCTTCTATCTTTACAGTGGCTATTGTATATGGTCCTAACCCAGACCAGGGGAGCTTCCTGTCCATGGTGTCAAGGCTGGGCTCAGCCCTTCCTTCTCGGAGCTGGCCACTCAGCTGTCGGCTAATTGCCAGCTCCTATCTCTCCACAATTACTCAGCTGTTGATGATATCCTGCTCGTCAGTCTTGCCTACTTAAGTCGTCCAGCCCAGAGGATCTCTGCCTTCGCTTTAGTCAACATCTCAGACACTATCTCCTGCATTCCTGTTAAAAGACTTGCTTGGCTGACATCCCTTCTGGCTCCAGATCCTGCTTGCTGTTTTACTACACTCATCTCCGGCTCCCTGACGTTTGGCTTGTCTGATTATCCATTCTGGTTCCTGAACTCTGGCTATGTTTTGACTACGTTTGTTCTATTTACTTTTATTATTAAACAAGTGTGATTTAACTGTACTTTTGTCTCGGTCTGATTTCATGGTTTCTCACAGTAGGCGAAGGCCATTAATTCAGAAGATATAGTCAAAACACTTGTTGGTAATATATTACCAGATTGGATGAGCAAGATCACCGCATGGATCAGGTTGCCATGGCATTACAAACGCTCCTAGTCGCACGGCTCACCTGGAATCTCCCACTGTGGCTGCTCCGGTACAACCTGTGTTGCAGGCCGTCCCTGCTGATGTGCACCCGTCTTGAGTATTACCTCTATAAGAGGTATGTCTGGTTCCGTTCCGCTTCCCCAGTGATTTGGGGGCGATCCAGTCCAATGCAGAGGGTTTTTCAACCAGCTTGAGATATACTTTGAGATGCTGCCCCAGGCGTTTCCCACAGACAGCAGCAAAGTAGGTTTAGTGACATCTTTGCTTTCTGAGAGAGCCTTGGCCTGGGCAAACCCTCTATGGGAGAAGCAAAAACCTGTTGTCTTGAGTTACCCTGAGTTTGTGGCCTCCTTTAAAAAGGTATTTGACGATCCTGCACGCTCCGCTTCTGCCGCCAAGTGCCTCATGTCCATCAAACAGAGTATGAGAACTGTTGCTGACTACGCCATTGAATTCCGTACTCTGGCAGCAGAGGTTGCTTGGAACAATGAGGCCCTCATGGCTGCTTTTTCTCATGGTCTCTCGGATTACATCAAGGATGAGATAGCAGCCCGAGATATACCCACTGAGCTGGAGAAGTTGATGTTTGCCATCCTCATTGACTCCAGACTCAGAGAAAGACTCTCTTTTAAGGAGCGCTTGCGGAAGCCTTCTGTACGCTTGCCTCTGAGCTTTGCAGTCCCACCCGTGCCTCCCTTACCTCCCATGACTCCTGGTACCAAGTCGGTCAGTGAAGATGAACCCATGCACTTGGGCTTCACGCGTCTCTGTGCAAATGAGAGAGCCTTCAGGAGGAGGGAGAGATTGTGCCTTTATGTCACGTACCTGGTGGTGCGAGCCTGAGATTGCAGGGAGAGGCCTCCCTTGCGTCTCCCACTCCTGGTCCCCTGGTGTGGGAACAGGAGAGCCAGGAGTGAGGAGGAGCACGGGTGCCTGGCAGGATCAACAGACCGGTGGGAAGGAAACAGGTTAGCTGAGCAGGCAGGATCTCTGGGAAGCAGGCTCACAGGTAAACCGGATAGCAGAGCTGGCAGGATCTCAGGAAGCAGGCTCACAGGTAAACCGGATAGCAGAGCTGGCAGGATCACTGGGAAGCAGGCTCACAGGTAAACTGGATAGCAGAGCTGGCAGGATCACAGGAAGCAGGCTCACAGGTAAACCGGATAGCAGAGCTGGCAGGATCACAGGAATCAGGCTCACAGGTAAACTGGATGGCAGAGCTGGCAGGATCACAGGAAGCAGGCTCACAGGTAAACTGGATAGCAGGGCTGGCAGGATCACAGGAAACAGGCTCACAGGTAAACTGGATAGCAGAGCTGGCAGGATCACAGGAAGCAGGCTCACAGGTAAACCGGATAGCAGAGCTGGCAGGATCACAGGAAACAGGCTCACAGGTAAACCGGATAGCAGAGCTGGCAGGATCACAGGAATCAGGCTCACAGGTAAACTGGATAGCAGAGCTGGCAGGATCACAGGAAGCAGGCTCACAGGTAAACCGGATAGCAGAGCTGGCAGGATCACAGGAATCAGGCTCACAGGTAAACTGGATAGCGGAGCTGACAGGAACTGGACAACGGCTTGGCAAGCAGGTTCACAGGTAAGCTTGGATAGCAGAGCTGACAGGAACTGAACAACGGCTTGGCAAGTAAGTTCACAGGTACACTTGGATAGCAGAGCTGACAGGAACTGAACAACGGCTTGGCAAGTAAGTTCACAGGTACACTTGGATAGCAGAGCTGACAGGAACTGGACAACGGCTTGGCAAGCAGGTTCACAGGTAAGCTGGGATAGCAGAGCTGACAGGAACTGAACACAGGAAACGGAACCACAGACTGGACTGGAACCAGCAGGTGAACAGGCTCGTTACAGAGGGTCAGACTGCAGACTGGACAAAGGCTAAACAAGGAACCAAAGTTCATCAAGAAGTCAGGTAATGAATCTGAACTAGAGCAAGGTACAATGGATCAGGCAGGAGGATGGTCACTGGAAGCCGGGGTCGGGTACAGGCAGAAAGCAGGATAGTCTTTATGGCAAGCCGGGTCAAAGGAACAGGTATAACAGGATCAGGTTTCTTTTACTACACCACAACGCTGTAGAGCAGACAGCAAAGACCGTCTGCTCAAGTCAGGCTTAAATAGGCCGGCTGGTGCTAACTAGGGCGCGCGCCCGTCTCCCTGTGCGCGGTTGTGCACGTGCCCGCGCCCGGGCGCGCATGCGCATGCGCAATGGAATCTGAGGGCCAGGACGGCCCGGGTTTAGATTTCTGGCAGGATCTTCATGACATTGCCCCCCTCCTAGGGGCAACCTCCGGGTGCCCCTCTGGGCAAATCTCTCAGGGTGAGCTCTTTTGAAGGCTTGAACTAGACTCTTAGCATGGATATTACACTCGGGCTCCCAGGAATTTTCTTCAGGACCATATCCCTTCCATTTGATCAAAAACTGGTTCTGATTTCTCCTTCTTCTAACATTTAGTATGGCCTCTACCTCATATTCTTCCTCGCCATCTACCAAAACTGGGTCCGGGGGTACCGTCCTTCTGTTGGAAAAGGGGTTGGAAGTGGAGGGCTTTAACAGGGAAACATAAAAGACTGGATGGACCTTGAGGGAATCAGGAAGTTCCAACTCATAGGCTACTTCATTAATCTTTCGTTTGACTGGAAAGGGACCTAAGAACTTAGGGCCCAGTTTCTTTGAGGGACAAGCCAATTTCAGATTCAAGGTGGAGAGCCACACTGTGTCACCCGGTGCCAGTACCAATTCTCCACGCCTCTTTCGGTCAAAGACTGTTTTGTTATGTTCCTGGGTCCGGGCCATGGTGTCCTGCAGGAGTTGGTTATTGGAAGCAAAGAAGTCAATCTTCTCCTGGACTGCGGGCACAGTACATTCAGGAAGAGAATTGGGCAGAAATGAAGGATGAAAGCCATAGTTGGCGAAAAAGGGTGTCTGTTGGGTGGCCGAGTGGATAGCATTGTTATATGCAAACTCGGCAACTGGTAACAGGGAGATCCAATCGTCTTGGGAGAAGGAAGAAAAGCATCGAAGATATTGTTCCAGGGTCTGATTGGTTCTTTCGGTCTGTCCATTGGTTTGAGGGTGATAAGCGGAAGAAAACGATAGCTCAATATTGAGGGCCTTGCAGAGTGATTTCCAAAACCGAGAGGTGAATTGTACCCCTCGGTCGGACACTATGTTGGCTGGTACCCCATGGAGTCTGATGACTTCTCGGATGAACACTTGTGCGGTTTCTGAGGCAGAAGGGGTACCCTTCATGGGAACAAAGTGTGCCATCTTTGACAGACGATCAACTATCACGAAGATCGTAGTGTGGTCCTCTGCTGGGGGCAGTTCCACAATGAAATCTATGGACAGCATTTTCCAGGGGCGATCTGGGACTGGTAATGGCTTGAGTAAGCCCCAGGCTTTGGTTCTGTGACTCTTGCTCCGAATACACACAGTGCATGTTTCCACAAATTTCCTGCAGTCTTCCCTTAGCTGAGGCCACCAGAAGGTACGTTGTACCAATTCAGTGGTTTTGGTGACACCAAAGTGTCCGGCAAGCTTGTGATCATGGCACAATTCCAGGACGGTTACCCGCAGACCCTCGGGAATGAAAATCTTATCCCCATGCCACAATAGCCCATCCTTGGCCTGCAACCCAGGACCGGGAGTGGGTATGAGGCCACTGGAGGCCCGCCTGAGCTGGGACAGTAGGTCTTTCTGTAACAGGAGAAAGTTTCCAGGGGCAAGGATAGTGTCTGGAGGGGAACCATCCTGGGATTTGTGATACATACGAGACAGAGCGTCCGGCTTCGCGTTTTTGGAACCCGGACGATATGTCACGTGAAAAGTAAAACGAGAGAAAAATAAGGCCCAACGGGCCTGTCTAGGTTTTAACCTCTTGGCAGTCTTCAGGTACTCTAGATTCTTGTGATCTGTGAAGATCAGGATTGGGTGAGTAGCCCCTTCTAGCAGGTAACGCCATTCCTCGAGGGCGGTCTTTATGGCCAGTAATTCCCGATCCCCCACATCGTAGTTCTTCTCGGCTGGGGACAGTTTCCGTGAGAAGAATGCCACGGGGTGTAGCAGGGCTTTGATGCCCTGTCTCTGG
Organism: Lithobates sylvaticus; assembly: GCA_028564925.1. Lineage (NCBI taxonomy): Eukaryota > Metazoa > Chordata > Amphibia > Anura > Ranidae > Lithobates > Lithobates sylvaticus. The sequence continues at coordinate 445,969,628 of CM053026.1, read as the reverse complement.
GACAGGATGGCCCCTACAGCTATCTCTGAGGCATCCACTTCGAGGACAAAGGGCAGAGAAGGATCTGGATGCTTCAGGATAGGGGCTGAGGTAAAGAGCCCCTTGAGGGCCTCGAAGGCCCCTTGGGCCTCAGGGGACCAATGAAAACGGGTACCTTGTTTGGTGAGTTGAGTAATGGGTGCCACGATGGCCGAGAATCCCTTGATGAATTTGCGATAAAAATTGGCAAAGCCAATGAATCGCTGGATCCCCTTTTTATCTGCGGGAACTGGCCAGTCCAGGATGGCTGAGATTTTCTGGGGGTCCATCCGGATGCCTCTACTGGAGATGATCAAACCTAGGAAGGGTATGCTTTCTACCTCAAAGAGACATTTTTCTGCCTTGGCATAGAGGCCATGTTGCCGGAGACGACCCAACACACTTTTAACATGTCCACGATGCAGCTCTAGGGAGGAAGAGAAAATTAGTATGTCATCAAGATAAACAACAGCAAAAACATCAAGGAAGTCCCGAAGTACATCATTTATAAAGGCCTGGAAGGTAGCGGGGGCGTTACAGAGTCCAAACGGCATCACCAGGTACTCGAAGTGCCCAAATCGAGACCGAAATGCCGTCTTCCATTCGTCCCCATCCTTTATACGTATCAAATTGTATGCCCCCCTGAGGTCCAGTTTAGAAAAGATGGAGGCCGTGCCAAGCCTCTGAAACAGTTCAGGTACCAGGGGAAGCGGGTAGCGATTTTTGACTGTGACCTCGTTTAGGGCACGGTAGTCCACACAGGGTCTGAGAGAATGGTCCTTCTTTTCTACAAAAAATATTCCAGCACCTGCAGGAGACGTAGATGGGCGGATAAACCCTTTTTTCAGGTTATCATCAATATAGTCCTTTAATTTTCCCTGCTCCACCTCTGTTAACGGGAAAACCCTACCGAAGGGAATCTTGGCCCCGGGAAGGAGTTCAATGGGACAGTCATAGGGCCTATGTGGTGGCAGCACATCTGCCCTTTGTTTACTAAACACATCCAGGTATGCATGGTAGACTTCAGGGATGGACTGACGTAGACCTGCCTCGTTTTCGAGGCAGAGCAGAGCAGAGGGTCCTGCGGGGGCCAAGGAGCCGCAAGACCTTTGGCAGTAGGGAGAAGAAAAGGCCACCTCTCCTGTGGACCAGTTGATGACCGGGTTGTGTGCTTGCAGCCAGGGGATCCCTAGAATGACTGGAAACAAGGGAGAAGAAATTATGTCCAAGCATAACAGTTCTTGATGTGACTCTGAGATTACTGTGTGCAATGGGGCAGTCTCCTGAGTCACTGGGCCAGATTTGATGGTAGACCCATCCGCCAGGTGGACAGACAGGCCTTGTTTTCTCAGACGGAGAGGAATTCGATGCCGGGCAGCAAAAGCAGAGTCCATAAAGCAACTGCAGGCACCAGAGTCAATGATAGCTGCGGTTTGTAGGGTCCTTCCTGAGAACTGGAAGGAAACAGAAAGGGCAAGATGAGATGAAACCCCGGTCACAGGATCCACATAACTGGAGAGAATAGTGGGGAACTTACGGAGTTTAGCCGGGCAATTCCGAACATAATGACCAAGCTCTCCACAATACAGGCACAGATTGTTGCTGCGGCGTCTCTGACGTTCTGCTGGGGTGAGAGAAGGCCGCAGGAGTCCAAGTTGCATGGGTTCGGATGCTGAAGAGACATGAGTAGGTTTAACGGGGGGAGCAGTGCGGAAGTGACTAGGACCCCTGGGGAGCATCCAGGTAGGTCTTGGGGACCCCAAGGTTCGTTCGGCCCTACGCTCCCGTAGGCGCCGGTCAATTTGGATGCTTAGGTCTATGAGGGAATTCAGGGTCTGGGGTACCCCCACTCTGGCGAGCTCGTCCTTGAGTGCGTCTGAGAGGCCCATGCGGAATTGATGACGGAGGGCAGCATCGTTCCAGTCGGTGTCGGCACCCCAACGCCTGAACTCAGCCACATAGTCCTCTGCTGGTCTTCGACCCTGTTGGAGAGAACGTAAGGCAGCCTCCGTAGTGGTTGAGAGTTGGGGGTCCTCATAAAGCTGCGCCATGGCATCAAAAAAGGTGGAGAGACTGGTCAATGCTGCATCCTTTTGTTCCACGAGACGGTGGGCCCAGATTTGGGGATCCCCAGTCAGTAGGGCTACCACAAAACCCACCTTGGTGGTCTCTAAAGAGAAGGTCCTAGGTTGCAGGGCAAAATGGAGTTCACAGGAGTTACGGAAAGTTCTGAAGCTACCACGGGCACCCGTAAATTTCTCTGGAGTAGGTACCTTGGGCTCAGGTGGTAGCATCACTATAGTCTGGGTAGGTGCAGGCCCCGTTGGGGGTATTGCTGGGTGAGGAGTTCCTTGGGTACTGGATGGACCAGACAGGGCCAGTACCCGTTCCTCCAGCCGGGTATAACCCTGCTGGAGGTTCTTCACCGCTTCGGTCAGACCTGCCAGGTGTTGGCATAGCCCCTCCATGGCGGGGGCTCCCTGCTCGGGCTCAGACATGGCTGTCTGCTACTGTCACGTACCTGGTGGTGCGAGCCCGAGATTGCAGGGAGAGGCCTCCCTTGCGTCTCCCACTCCTGGTCCCCTGGTGTGGGAACAGGAGAGCCAGGAGTGAGGAGGAGCACGGGTGCCTGGCAGGATCAACAGACCGGTGGGAAGGAAACAGGTTAGCTGAGCAGGCAGGATCTCTGGAAGCAGGCTCACAGGTAAACCGGATAGCAGAGCTGGCAGGATCTCAGGAAGCAGGCTCACAGGTAAACCGGATAGCAGAGCTGGCAGGATCACTGGGAAGCAGGCTCACAGGTAAACTGGATAGCAGAGCTGGCAGGATCACAGGAAGCAGGCTCACAGGTAAACCGGATAGCAGAGCTGGCAGGATCACAGGAATCAGGCTCACAGGTAAACTGGATGGCAGAGCTGGCAGGATCACAGGAAGCAGGCTCACAGGTAAACTGGATAGCAGGGCTGGCAGGATCACAGGAAACAGGCTCACAGGTAAACTGGATAGCAGAGCTGGCAGGATCACAGGAAGCAGGCTCACAGGTAAACCGGATAGCAGAGCTGGCAGGATCACAGGAATCAGGCTCACAGGTAAACTGGATAGCAGAGCTGGCAGGATCACAGGAAGCAGGCTCACAGGTAAACCGGATAGCAGAGCTGGCAGGATCACAGGAATCAGGCTCACAGGTAAACTGGATAGCGGAGCTGACAGGAACTGGACAACGGCTTGGCAAGCAGGTTCACAGGTAAGCTTGGATAGCAGAGCTGACAGGAACTGAACAACGGCTTGGCAAGTAAGTTCACAGGTACACTTGGATAGCAGAGCTGACAGGAACTGAACAACGGCTTGGCAAGTAAGTTCACAGGTACACTTGGATAGCAGAGCTGACAGGAACTGGACAACGGCTTGGCAAGCAGGTTCACAGGTAAGCTGGGATAGCAGAGCTGACAGGAACTGAACACAGGAAACGGAACCACAGACTGGACTGGAACCAGCAGGTGAACAGGCTCGTTACAGAGGGTCAGACTGCAGACTGGACAAAGGCTAAACAAGGAACCAAAGTTCATCAAGAAGTCAGGTAATGAATCTGAACTAGAGCAAGGTACAATGGATCAGGCAGGAGGATGGTCACTGGAAGCCGGGGTCGGGTACAGGCAGAAAGCAGGATAGTCTTTATGGCAAGCCGGGTCAAAGGAACAGGTATAACAGGATCAGGTTTCTTTTACTACACCACAACGCTGTAGAGCAGACAGCAAAGACCGTCTGCTCAAGTCAGGCTTAAATAGGCCGGCTGGTGCTAACTAGGGCGCGCGCCCGTCTCCCTGTGCGCGGTTGTGCACGTGCCCGCGCCCGGGCGCGCATGCGCATGCGCAATGGAATCTGAGGGCCAGGACGGCCCGGGTTTAGATTTCTGGCAGGATCTTCATGACACTTTATTTTGGCCTTTTGTGGACTTTTTGAAGTCTTGTCCTACCGGTCCAGGGAATGCCCGAACCTTGAGGTCCTGTCATGGACAGACCTTAGGTGGGGTTGTTTCGACCCCAGTTTTCCAGAAGGATAAGCCCCTAGTTTTGGTCACCCTTTCTTGGGCTGAGTCGTCCATCGAGTTACAGGCTCTAATCGACTCTGGGGCTGCAGGCCTGTTCATTGATGCTGCCTTTGTATAATAGCACTCAATTCCGCTGCAGTTGCATGACACTCCACTTGCCATTGAGACTCTGCCCATGTGATTCATGACACGGTTCCGATTTCCATGGTCGTAAGGGCTCTTCACCATGAGATAATTCAATTTCAAGTTATTTCCTCACCTACGTTTTCACTGGTTATTGTTATCCTTGGTTACAGAGGCACAACCCCTCTTTTGATTGGCTCCATGCGGAGGTTCTCTTCTGGTCACCACAATGCAGTAAGACATGCTTCCAAAAGATAACCAAGGTCCTTCACTCTCCTCCTTGCCGGAGGAGTACCGCGATTTTAGCGATGTCTTTGACAAAGGTCAAGGCAGTAATTTGCCTCCACACCGGTCGTATGATTGCGCAATTGACCTTTAACCTTTGTCGGTCTTGGAGGATAAGGCTATAGAGGAGTATGTTGCACACCACTTTCTCAAGGTTTCATCTGCAAATCCTCGTCTCCTGCTGGAGTTGGTTTCTTCTTTGTGAGGAAGAAGACTGGTGAACTGAGACCTTGTATTGATTATAGGGGTCTCATCTATTTCACGATTAGGAATGCCTATCCGATTCTGTTGATTACAGAGTTATTTGACGGCCACAAGGGAGCAACGATTTTCACTAAGCTTTTTTTGAGAGGGGCATACAATCTCATGAGGATTAAGGAGGGCGACGAGTGGAAAACTGTGTTTAATACCAGAACAGGCCATTATGAGTACCTTGTAATGCCTTTTGACCGTTGTAATGCCCTGGCAGTTTTCCAGTAATTTATTAACGATGTCCTCCGAGATTTGTTGCAGTTATGTGTGGTGATTTATCTCGATGATATCCTCATATTTTAAAAGTCCCAGGAGAGCCACCACACAGATGTCTGTTGTGTGATTCAGAAACTAAGAGAGAACAATCTCTATTGTAAATTGGAGAATTGCGAGTTCCATCGAACAGGTTAAATTCCTGGGTTATGTCATTTCCACTTCTGGTTTTTCGATGGACCTAGAGAAACTTTCAGAAGTCCTACAGTGGCCCTCACCCATGGGTTTATGTCCTCTGCAGCATTTCCTGGGCTTTGTCAAATATTATCAGAAGTTTATCTCATCTCTGGTCAAGCCTCTGACTGATATGACCAGAAAGGACAGTAATCCACAGACTTGGTCTCCAGAGTCCGTTAAGGCCTTTGAGAGTCTCAAGGCTGCCTTTGTTTCTGCTCCTGTGTTTGCACATACTGATCCTACGTTACCTTTTATCCTTAAGGTTGATGCTTCTGAGACTGGTGTTGGCGTCTTTATGTCCCAACATCCTACCTCTGAGAGCACTTTGCATCTTTGTGGCTACTTTTCCAAGAAATTGTCACCTGCAGAGTGCAATTATGAGATTGGTGACAGAGAGCTGTTGACGATCATTTTAGCCCTGAAAGAATGGAGACATCTTCTCAAAGGTACCACTGTGCTGGTTCTCATTCTTACTGACCATAAGAATCTCACATTCTTGTCTGAGGCTAAACGCCTCTCTCCCAGAAGGGCGCGATATGCTCTTTTCTTGTAAAGTTTTTATTACATTGTCTCATTCTTACCTGGTACTAAGAATGTAAGGGCTGATGCCTTGTCATGACAATTTTCCTCCACTTCCAAGTTGGAGTCAGTTCTGGTTCCTGTGATTCCTCCTGATCGTATTCTGGGTATGGTTTGCACCAGTCTCACTTCTCCTTTGGGTGACAAAATTCTTGCTGTTCAGGTCCATGCTCCTACTGAGAAACCTTGTGACTGCTGCTTTGTCCCAGAGAGTCTCCGTACTGCGGTGCTTCAGACTTACCATTCTCCCAAGGCTGCTGGCCACCAAGAATGTACTCCTTTGGGCCATTTCCCAACAATTCTGGTGGCCTAGTCTACGTGCGGATGTAACCGCCTTCGTAGCTGCCTGTTCCGTGTGTGCTTAGAGTAAGACTCCACGACACCTTCCAGTGGGCCTCCTACAACCCATACCCAATGGAGAGAGGCCCCGGACCAACCCATCTATGGATTTCATTGTGAAGCTACCCAACTCCCAGGGCAACACAGTTATCCTTATGGTGGTTGACCGGTTCTCAAAGATGTGTCTTTGTATTTGACTAAAGAAGTTGCCCACTTCTAAGGAACTGGCTTCCATTTTTGCTCGGGAGATGTTTCGCTTACATAGGCTACCCAAGGTGATTGTCTCGGACATGGGTAGTCAGTTTGTGTCCCGGTTCTGGCAAGCCTTTTGTGCACAGTTCAGTTTACTTTGTCCTATGCGTATCAAGTCTAATGGGGCTGCAGAACGAGCCAATCAGTCCTTGGAGCAATTCCTACGTTGCTATATTTCTGACCATCATAACAACTGGTCAGACCTATTACCGTGGACAGAGTTTGCTTACAACAGTGCCTTGAATTCTGCTTCCCGATTGTCCCCGAATTATGGTTTCCAACCCTCCATGTTGCCTGACTCATTTGTTCCACAGAGTATTCCTGCGTTAGAGGAGCATCTCCCTGGCCTTCGTTCCACTTGGGCACAAGTCCAGAAGGCTTTGCGACATGCTAATGATAGGTACAGACTCCATGCTGACCGCAGACGCCTGCCTGCTCCTTCCTACCAGGTTGGGGACAGGGTCTGGCTGTCATCTCGCAGCCCTCCGCCGCTACCGACGACTCCGGTAAGCGGCGGAGGGCACCGGAGAGTGGCGGAGGGGCCCTCTCCCGCCGCCGATAAAAGAGATCTTGAGGGCATGTCACAGCAGCGTCGGGCATCATCACAGCCCAAAAGAACCCACCAACAAGGCCAGGAGTTGCTGAAATCGTTCCTCTCCAGCACCCCCTGTCAGCAGAGGGGAAAATCCAAGATGGCGCCGGAGCGAACGGCCCTGCAGCAACACAAGGCTCAGCCTGCACCGCCAGCGCTGTCTCCTATCCCTTCTCCCAGGGTGGTAAGTGAATCCATCCCCCCGCCTCCCCCCGCTCCATCTCATCACAAGACCAAAGTGCAGAGATAGCAGACCCGGCAGGGATATCAGGCAACACCTGTGGTCTCTCCCCACTAAAGAGGACCTGGAGCGTTTCACCAGCAGGATTGAAAGGGCTTTTAAGCAGGACATTGAGCAGTTGAAAACAGACACCACTGAGCTAGGACATAGGGTAGAGACTCTGGAGCAAAAATTTGATGATACAGTGCCCGCCATCTCTCAAATCAGAGAGCAGTCCTTTGCCCATGGTTACCAAATTGAGGCCCTCCTATGCCAATTAGACAACATGGAAAACCGCAGCAGGCAATCGAACATTCGCATACGCAGCCTACCGGAAGCCACCGCGCCTGAAGACATTATACCTAGGCTGCAGGGAGTGTTCCGTGAAATCCTGAGACTACCACCCTCGAGCCTGATTGAGATAGGCAGGGCCCACAGATCACTCAGGCCCCCATCCTAGGACCCGGAGAACCCCAGAGATATTATTTGCAAACTCCACAAATATACACTAAAAGAACGCATCATGCAAAAGATGCGCAACAGACCAGTCTTCGAATTTGATGGAGCCCAACTGTCCTTCTACCAGGACCTCTCCAGATGCACCCTAATGCAGCAACGGGCTCTGCGCCCACTCCTGGCGGAAATCCAAGCAGCAGGCCTCACATACCACTGGGGATTCCCATTCACCCTCCAGGCGTCCAAAAATGGCAGATGGGCCATGCTGCGCACTAAAGATGACCTCCCCCGCTTCCTGCAAACCCTGGAACTTGAGCCTGTACACTTCCCAGATTGGCACAACATCCCTGACATCCCGATTCCCCAGCTACCCCAACCGTGAATCCCATCGGCCGCGGGCGTCACTCCTGCAGTCGCAAAAGGCAGACAGAGGGACCTTCCCCGGGCACCTCTGTCACTAGAGATTGATCATGCCGCTGACAAACTTATAAATAGCCCCTTGAAAGGACCAAGATCACCTCCTTTCGTCTATTGTTTTCCAGGACTGGGCAAAGGGGCCAATGGACGTAGTGCTGTAAGCACAGGCCCACTCCGTGAGGGACATTGATTCTTGGTGCTCCTTGTGATATTACCCAGCATTAAGTGGAGCCTTCTACTACATGCTGGACTGGAGGGTTTGTTACTCAGCCCAATGTTTGGATGTCGGGGTTTTGCACTCTTTGGGGGTACATGTTTGAGTACTCTGCATCTTCACCCTGTTTATTTGTTTTCATGGACTGGACGAGGGCGCTGGGTCCCACGTCCCCTTAGTGGTTGCAGACTTACCCCACTTAGCCCTCACCTAATTAGGTGACTGTCCCCAGATGGACCCTAAGCTAATGCCCAGAGGTTTTTGGGTTTGATACCCCCCTGGGCTGGCTTTGTAGTTTACTACTGTGCAGGGTGCCAGACCTGCTAACCAAGGTTTGGCCCTTATTTTACTTTTGTGCCTTATCCCCTCCTCTTCCTCTTCCCTCCCTCCTCCTCCTTCCCCCGCTTCCTTCCTTCCCATACCCATCTTCCCCCTCCCCCTCCTTTCTTTCTCTCTTTCTCCTATTCTCCTCAGTGTCCCCTATATTGCTTCTGATAGCTATCTGTTTGTGTACGTTCGTAGGTGAAAGAAAGACTATCTAAAGGCCAAAGCAACAAAGGACTCAGAGGGGAATAGACGGACCGATCGTCATCGGCTTCAGGTTTGCCATCACCAAAGGTACTGTCCTAAAATGTTAGGGGGCTCTGCTCTCCACACAAGCGCAACAAACCTTGGCTCCACCTGAAACGCCTAGGGGCTCAAGTGGTATTCCTACAGGAAACTCACTTTAGACAGCAATCCCTCCCCAAGATACCCACGCATCTCTATAACCAATGGTTCTTTATCAACTCCCCAATAACTAAATCACGCGGCACAGCCATCGCCTTTCACAAATCTTGCCCATTCCAACCTTCGGAAAGCCACAAGGGCGTTATTTCTTCGTGAAGGGGGTCCTGGCCAACACAAAATTCACGCTTGCAACTCTCTACACGCCCAACACCCAACAACTTTCCTTTAAAGACTCAGTGTAAGAAAAGCTGACAAATTTTAGAGAGGGCCTCCTAATCCTTGGAGGTGACTTCAATGTTAGTCCTGCTCCACTTCTAGACACATCTCGTGGCCGCCCCACGCACTCCCAGGCCTTCCTCAAGCATTTTCGCAAATCGCTGCAGAATAATTTTCTCATAGACACATGGAGAGCATTGCACGCGATTATAGAGATTATAGCTACTACTTAGGGGTGCATGATGTCTATACACTGTGAACTTTGGGGACAACAGCTCCACGGGATTAAGTGCATAAACCGTTAGATTTATAATAAAAGACATTTATTTGTAAGGAAAAAAATCAAAAATAAGGCTTCCTTTAGCGCACAGGCAAAAATACAAAACAAAGTAACTTCAGCATAAAAGAAAATCAGCTTGTCTTCAGCACAAAAACAAAATTAAGGAAAACACATACAGCTTTGTAGCTGGGTCTTTAGCAGCCTCCAAACATCCACACAGCTCAACCGACAGGTGTAATCACCTACTCCTCCTCACACCAACAAATCTTTCCTACTTCCTGTCTTATGAGCTGTCTTTCTGGAGGCCCTTAACCCCCTGTGCGCTGAATCCCTGTGGTCAGGGAGGGAGGCTCTTTCCCACCCGAATATCTCTTCAGAGCCTCCCAAATTCCGGGTCCCAAATAACTTATTAACATAAAGAGGACTGCGAGTCAGTCCTCTCCTGCTCGGCTACTCCCGGAACCCCTCACCCATTTTGGGTGACCCCCTGAGCAACGCTGCTACTCCCTTAAAGGGACCACAAACCAAATACTGGTGCTACATAGCACCCATCCAGGACCCAACTTTGGCGTCCTGTACAACACGCAATGATCTTATGTGTGTTAGACATGTGCAATTCGTTTAGTTACAAATTTGTTTTCCGTTCAAATTCGTTATATTCGTTCATTCGTTATCGTACGAATGAACGAATGGTTTACTAAAAATTCTAACGAATAACGAACTATCAAAAAGAACGAATATGAAAAAAAACGAAAATACAAAATAATTAAATTAGAAACAACGAAACTACGAAAGAATGAAAATCTGAAAAACGAAAACAGAAACAACGAAAATACCGAACAAAGATTCACAAATAAAGAAAATCAAAATGAACGAAAAAAATTGAAATTACGAATATTCGGAAAAAGGAAATCAAAACAACGAAAATACGAAATAACAAAAATTCTGCTGATCGAGAATTTGAAAGAACGAATATTAGTTCTGATTCTGAAATATTCCATCCAGAGTCCAGATAGGGTGTGGTTGGGTCGGAGGCACTGTTTTGGTGGATTTTTGAGTTAAGTTCTGACTTGTGAGAGAGAAATTCTTTGTTTCTTAAACATGTAAATAGCATACACACATTACATAAAATTATGAATTATGCTCCGATTACAAATCTACGAAAACAATGTTACGAAAGTACAAATAAATCAATCTTACGAAAGTACGAATGTAACTAAATCTACGAAAATACGAATTTCGAATCAACGAAAATTAGATTAATGGAAATACGAATCTTTTTAAATCAACGAAAATATAGCTCTTCCGAAAATACTAATGCGTCCGAATACGAAATATAACGAAAATACGAAAATACGAATTTCGAATAAACGAAAATTAGACTAACGGAGAAACGAATCAACGAAAAAATAACTCTTACGAAAATACGAACGAGTCCGAATACGAACACCGATGACTTACGAAATTATGAATCGTTACGAATCAACGGAAACCAACAGAAACGAAACTAAACTAAACTAATTTTTCTATTGTGCACATGTCTAATGTGTGTAGACCATGATACCTTAGATCTATTGCAGTCAGCTGAAATAGGGAATATCACCATATCTGACCATGCCCCCATTCTTGCCGTGATCAAGGTCCCCGATGGGTCGCCGAAGGCATGGTCTTGGAGACTCAATGAAAATCTCCTGGACAATGCCTCTGTGGTAGCTAAGGTTTCCGAAAGGTTTACGCACTATTTAAAAGAAAATGTTACAAAAAGCGGTACTCAGGAAAGAATTGATCTCACTGGGTTCTAGACTTAAAAAGGAAAGACAGATAGACTTCCAGAGGGTGCTGTCAGCTCTACAACAGGAAGAACTTAGACACAACTGCCAGAAGGATGCCGAGGCCCGTAAACGACTGACTGAGCTGAGGGAGTGGTTCTCACGCATCCTAGACCATTGCGCCCGCAGGCAACTACGCTACCTATCCCACAAATATTACTAACACGGTAATAAGTGTGACAGAATTCTGGCCAGAGCACTCCGAAAGCGACAAATAACTTCTCATATACACATGCTTCGATCCCCCGGCAGTACAGCGACCCTGCACTCTTCTGGGATTGCTTCAATATTTAGAGAATATTATGCAGACCTCTATCACTTACACAAAGACATTTCCCAGATGGAACAGACAGCTAACCTACGAGCCATTGGCGACTACCTCGCTTTGGCCAGGCTCCCCTCCGTGACACCAGAGCAACAGCTAGACCTCGAATCACCCATTTCCCCTCAGGAGGTTATTGGGACAGTGAATGCTCTACCCAACAGAAAGAGCCCTGGCCCGGATGGATTTACCAAAGCATACTACGCAAAATTTCTCCCACTGCTACAAAATTATATGTGCAGGTACATCAATTCACTCGCCACAAGCCACCCGATCCCACCTGAAGCCTTGCTGGCTCACATTACGGTGCTTACTAAGGAAAGCAAGGACCCTACCCTCCCACAAAGCTATCAACCAATATCGCTACTTAATGTCGATATAAAAAATTTTGCAAAAATTATGGCAAACCGACTAAAACATAGCATACCATCCATTATTCACCCTGATCAGACGGGTTTTATACCAGGCAGAGAGGCCAGAGATAATTCCATCTGGGCCATGCAGCTCATTCAGTGGGCCCGCTCCCACAGTGACTCTACCCCCTACCTCATTCTGTCCACGGACGCCGAAAAGGCTTTTGACAGAATAGACTGGTCATATCTCAATGCGGTTCTGATAACCCTGGGGTTAGGCCTCCACATGCTCCAATGGATTATGGCCCTCTACACAACCCCCAGTGTGAAGGCCAAGGTTAATGGCCATCTGTCCTCGGGATTCCCCATACGGAATGGCATGAGGCAAGGGTGCCCCCCCTCCTGTTCACCTTAGTTATGGTGCCTCTCCTTAGAACAGTACGGGCAAGCAGTGACATCAGAGGGGTGACAATGGGGTCCACAGAACACAAACTGTGCTATGCTGAGGATGTGCTTTTCCACCTGACCAACCCCCTTGTCTCGCTGCCAAACCTTATAAGAGAACTCAACATTTTTGGATAAATATCAAATTTCAAGATCAATTACACTAAATCTGAGGTCCTACCCATTACTATACCCGAGACGATGGCCATTAATCTACAACAAGCTTTCCCATTCACTTGGGACAAAGCCAGTATTAAATACTTGAAGATCCAACTTACAAACCAGTTTGAAACAATATATTCTGCTAATTTCCCTACCCTTCTGGGCACGGTGCGTAGAGATCTGCAAAACTGGGCCAAGACCTCCTTCACATGGCTAGGCAAAATTAACATACTTAAAATGAATGTCCTGCCTAGGGTACTTTTCTTTATGCAGATGCTACCTATCCCCCTCCCCAAAAGCTTCTTCACCCAGCTTCAAAGCCTAATGATTAGTTTCATATGGCATAATAAAAAACCTAGGCTGGCCGTGTCCTTACTGCACAAACCTAAAGAGATGGGAGGTCTATGCCTTCCAGACATACGTCGTTATTACAGAGCCATTGCGATCCAACACATCCTAAACTGGCGCCACCATATTAGCACCAAAATGTGGGTCTCCTTAGAGAAAAGCCTAGCTGGCCGCAACCTATCGTATGCCCCTTGTCTGCTCCCAGAGTACAAAGGGCTTTCACAGACAACTTCCCCACTGACCACTCACGCCCTCCGGGTCTGGGACCGCATTAATGCTTTGTATGAACTAGCACCCCCTGGCTCTCTGCTAGCACCGCTAGGGGGATTCAGGTGGTTCCCTCCTGGGGAACAGGTAGCCTTCTTTGGGTCCTGGGTCACCGATGGTAACTATAGCTGTGGCAAATTCTTGGATAAGGGCAAGCTGATACCCCTAGACACCTTGAGGGACAGACATGGAAGATTCCCAATGGACTGGTGGAGACACAAACAGCTCCACCACTTCATTGCGATCCATGGCACCTCTATAAGATGATTGGACACTCTTACCTCACTTGAACGATTGTTCATACAAGAAGAACCCACTCCCCATCTGATCTCTGAACTATATTGACTTCTAGGATCAACCTCCGCTGTCAGCAAACCGGATTTCATACGGGAGTAGGAGCACGATCTGGAGGTTGAGTTTTCAGCAGACCAACGATTGCACATGTATAGACTCGCACACTCCAGCTCCATTGATTCCAGGACACAAGAAACAAACTACAAGCTTCTGACCCGCCGGTACCCTGTACCTGGGGCTCTATCACGCATCTACCCCTCGATCACAGACCGTTGTTGGCATGGCTGCGGTCAGAAAGGCACTCTCCTCCATATTTGGTGGGACTGCCCAGTAGTTAGCCTATTCTGGGTAGAAATTCACGCCTTTATAAAAAGTGCCCTGCAGATCGAGATCCCTTTTTCCCCAACTAATTTTCTCCTGCACCTCCCTGCCCTTCCTTTGAGCCACTACAAGAAAAGCACACTCCCTCACCTCTTAAATGCTGCTAAATGGCTTGTACCTCTCTACTGGAAGCGCCTACAGATTCCTACCTTATCTGAGTGCCTCAAGAAGGTGGATGAAATTAGAGAGGCGGAGGAATGGGTGGCGAGGTGCAAGGACAGGAGTGAACGTTTCAATGGTATCTGGGCTCAGTGGCGTAATTATACTGCCGACACAGACCCAGTGCCATCCAGCCTGGATGTTGCACTGTTGGAGTTAGTGGAGCCCTCACTGAAGCTGAAGAAGCCTGTGAATAGTGATGTGCATACCTGATCATGACGTCCCACAAGCTTTAATCACAGTGCAATGACCTGTACCCCTCTTTTCCTCTCTACGGCTCATAAGGCCTACAATGGAGAACAACTCCAAGGCACAGCACGCCCTTTGTAACCTGTTGTTATGTTTTCCTTTCTAGCCACTACTTTTCCGGCACTCCGATGATTACATTGGACAGTAAACCCACCTGGTAACCCTGGTGCCCCAGTAGGACCCGCATCCGAGAAGGCTGAAGAGGGGTCCTGGGAGATGCTCCCCCCCTAGACAGAGGTATGATGGAGGCTTTTTAACCCCTCTCCCGGGGGGGTTCCTGTCGGGTCCCTGGCAGCCACAGGGATATACCCCAGCACAAGAGAGCTTTGAAGGGGTGCGGGCCCCTGCCGGGGTCGCCAGGGTGGAACTGTCTCTACGCCTTGAAATTATATTGCTTTACTTAAACTTCATATTCTTTGGCTAAAACAGCCACTTTACACCCTAAATAATGACACGTTGTCGACTCTAATGTACTTTACATGTTTTGTATGTTTCATAAAATAAAGATTACATAAAAATATATATATAAAAATATATATATATATATATAAAATGGTTTTGTAGTTTTTTTAAATAAATTTGGTCCTTTTGATTTTTTTTAGCAAAAAAATAAAAAACCCAGAGGTGATCAAATACCAACAATAATAAAAATGTAATTTGGGTACAGTGTTGTATGACCGCGCAATTGTCATTCAAAGTAAGAGTGAGTCAGAGTAAGCAAGTGGTTAAATTACTTTTTTCCTTTAGAAATTTTATTTTCCTGCGACACTGTAAAACACATCAGACGCAGCACTTTACAGGCAGACTAAGGACGATATTTTAAGGAAAATTTCATTTTTATTGTTGCACTTTAACCACTTCAGCCCCGGACCAATTGTCAGCTTAAGGACCAGAGGTCTTTTTTCAATTTCGCACTGCACTGCTTTAACTGGTAATTGCGCGATCATGCAATGTTGTAAACAAACGAAATTTGCGTCCTTTTCTTCCCACAAATAGAGCTTTCGTTTGATGGTATTTGATTGCCTCTGTGATTTTTATTTTTTGCGCTATAAATGGAAAAAGACTCAATTTTAGTCAAACATTTGGGCCAAAATGTATTCAGCCACATGTCTTTAGTAAAAAAAATGCCAATAAGCGTATATTTATTGTTTTGCGCAAAAGTTATAGCGTCTACAAACTAGAGTACATTTTCTGGAATTTACACCGCTTTTAATTTATGACTGCCTATCTCATTTCTTGAGGTGCTAAATTGGCAGGGAAGTACAAACCCCCCCCCAAATGACCCCATTTTGGAAAGTAGACACCCCAAGCTATTTGCTGAGAGGAATGTTGAGCCCATTGAATATTTTTTTTTTTTAGTCCCAAGTGATTGAAAAAAGACAAAAAAAAAAAAAAAAAAGTTGTCACTAAATTATATATTGCTCACACATGCCATGGTTATATGTGGAATTACACCCCAAATTACATTTTGCTGCTTCTTCTGAGTATGGGGATACCACGTGTGGGACTTTTTGGGAGCCTAGCCGCGCACGGGACCCCGAAAACCAATCACCACCTTCAGGATTTCTAAGGGTGCAAATTTTTGATTTCACTCCTCACTACCTATCACAGTTTCGAAGGCCATAAAATGCCAAAATAGCACAAACCCCCCCCAAATGACCCCATTTTGGAAAGTAGACACCCCAAGCTATTTGCTGAGAGGCATGTTGAGTACATGGAATATTTTATATTTTGCCACAAGTTGCGGGAATATTACAAACTTTTTTTTTTTTTGCCCAAAGTTGTCACTAAATGATATATTGCCCACACATGCCATGGGCATATGTGGAATTACACCCCAAAATACATTCTGCTGCTTCTCCTGAGTACGGGGATACCACATGTGTGGGACTTTTTGGGAGCCTATCCGCATACGGGACCCCGAAAACCAAGCATCGCCTTCAGGATTTCTAAGGGCATACATTTTTGATTTCACTCCTCACTACCTATCACTACCTATCACAGTTTTGAAGCCCATAAAAGGCCAAGATGGCACAAAACCCCCCCAAATGACCATATTTTGGAAAGTAGACACCCCAAGCTATTTGCTGAGAGGCATGTTGAGCCCATTGAATTTTTTTTTTTTAGTCCCAAGTGATTGAATAAAGACAAAATTTTTTTTTTTCAAAAAGTTGTCACTAAATGATATATTGCTCACACATGCCATGGTTATATGTGGAATTGCACCCCAAAATACATTTTGCTGCTTCTCCTGAGTATGGGGATACCACATGTGTGGGACTTTTTGGGAGCCTAGCCGCGTACGGGGCCCCGAAACCCAAGCACCGCCTTCAGGATTTCTAAGGGTGCAAATTTTTGATTTCACTCCTCACTACCTATCACAGTTTTGAAGGCCATAAAATGCCAAAATAGCACAAACCCCCCCCCCCCCCAAATGACCCCATTTTGGAAAGTAGACACCCCAAGCTATTTGCTGAGAGGCATGTTGAGTCCATGTAATATCTTAGGGTTTTGCCACAAGTTGCGGGAATATTACAAACATTTTTTTTTTTTTGCCCAAAGTTGTCACTAAATTATATATTGCCCACACATGCCATGGGCATATGTGGAATTACACCCCAAAATACATTCTGCTGCTTCTCCTGAGTACGGGGATACCACATGTGTGGGACTTTTTTGGAGCCTAATCGCATACGGGACCCCGAAAACCAAGCACCGCCTTCAAGATTTCTAAGGGCATACATTTTTGATTTCACTCCTCACTACCTATCACTACCTATCACAGTTTTGAAGGCCATAAAATGCCAAGATGGCACAAAACCCCCCACAAATGACCCCATTTTGGAAAGTAGACACCCCAAGCTATTTGCTGAGAGGCATGTTGAGCCCATTGAATATTTTTTTGTTTTTGTCCCAAGTGATTGAATAAAGTAAAAAAAAAAAATGTTTTACAAAAAGTTGTCGCTAAATGATATATTGCTCACACATGCCATGGTTATATGTGGAATTGCACCCCAAAATACATTTTCCTGCTTCTCCTGAGTATGGGGATACCACATGTGTGGGACTTTTTGGCAGCCTAGCCGTGTACGGCACCCCGAAAACCAATCACCGCCTTCAGGATTTCTAAGGGTGCAAATTTTTGATTTCACTCCTCACTACCTATCACAGTTTTGAAGGCCATAAAATGCCAAAATAGCACAAACCCCCCCCCCCCCCCCCAAATGACCCCATTTTGGAAAGTAGACACCCCAAGCTATTTGCTGAGAGGCATGTTAAGTCCATGGAATATTTTTATATTTTGCCACAAGTTGCGGGAATATTACAAACATTTATTTTTTTGCCCAAAGTTGTCACTAAATTATATATTGCCCACACATGCCATGGGCATATGTGGAATTACACCTCAAAATACATTCTGCTGCTTCTCCTGAGTACGGGGATACCACATGTGTGGGACTTTTTGGGAGTCTATCCGCATATGGGACCCCGAAAACCAAGCATCGCCTTCAGGATTTCTAAGGGCATAAATTTTTGATTTCACTCCTCACTACCTATCACTACCTATCACAGTTTTGAAGCCCATAAAAGGCCAAGATGGCACAAAACCCCCCCAAATGACCCCATTTTGGAAAGTAGACACCCCAAGATATTTGCTGAGAGGCATGTTGAGCCCATTGAATTTTTTTTTTTTAGTCCCAAGTGATTGAATAAAGACAAAAAATTTTTTTTTTTCAAAAAGTTGTCACTAAATGATATATTGCTCACACATGCCATGGTTATATGTGGAATTGCACCCCAAAATACATTTTGCTGCTTCTCCTGAGTATGGGGATACCACATGTGTGGGACTTTTTGGGAGCCTAGCCGCGTACGGGGCCCCGAAACCCAAGCACCGCCTTCAGGATTTCTAAGGGTGCAAATTTTTGATTTCACTCCTCACTACCTATCAAAGTTTGAAGGCCATAAAATGCCAAAATAGCACAACCCCCCCCCCCAAATGACCCCATTTTGGAAAGTAGACACCCCAAGCTATTTGCTGAGAGGCATGTTGAGTCCATGGAATATTTTATATTTTGCCACAAGTTGCGGGAATATTACAAACATTTTTTTTTTTGCCGAAAGTTGTCACTAAATTATATATTGCCCACACATGCCATGGGCATATGTGGAATTACACCCCAAAATACATTCTGCTGCTTCTCCTGAGTACGGGGATACCACATGTGTGGGACTTTTTGGGAGCCTATCCGCATACGGGACCCCGAAAACCAAGCACCGCCTTCAGGATTTCTAAGGGCATAAATTTTTGATTTCACTCCTCACTACCTATCACTACCTATCACAGTTTTGAAGGCCATAAAAGGCCAAGATGGCACAAAACCCCCCCAAATGACCCCATTTTGGAAAGTAGACACCCCAAGCTATTTGCTGAGAGGCATGTTGAGTCCATGGAATATTTTATATTTTGCCACAAGTTGCAGGAATATTACAAACATTTTTTTTTTGCCTAAAGTTGTCACTAAATTATATATTGCCCACACATGCCATGGGCATATGTGGAATTACACCACAAAATACATTCTGCTGCTTCTCCTGAGTACGGGGATACCACATGTGTGGGACTTTTTGGGAGCCTATCCGCATACGGGACCCCGAAAACCAAGCACCGCCTTCAAGATTTCTAAGGGCATAAATTTTTGATTTCACTCCTCACTACCTATCACTACCTATCACAGTTTTGAAGGCCATAAAATGCCAAGATGGCACAAAACCCCCCACAAATGACCCCCATTTTGGAAAGTAGACACCCCAAGCTATTTGCTGAGAGGCATGTTGAGCCCATTGAATATTTTTTTTTTTGTCCCAAGTGATTGAATAAAGTAAAAAAAAAAATGTTTTACAAAAAGTTGTCGCTAAATGATATATTGCTCACACATGCCATGGTTATATGTGGAATTGCACCCCAAAATACATTTCCTGCTTCTCCTGAGTACGGGGATACCACATGTGTGGGACTTTTTGGCAGCCTAGCCGTGTACGGCACCCCGAAAACCAATCACCGCCTTCAGGATTTCTAAGGGTGCAAATTTTTGATTTCACTCCTCACTACCTATCACAGTTTCGAAGGCCATAAAATGCCAAAATAGCACAAACCCCCCCCCCCAAATGACCCCATTTTGGAAAGTAGACACCCCAAGCTATTTGTTGAGAGGCATGGTGAGTATTTTACAGCTCTCATTTGTTTTTGAAAATGAAGAAAATAAAGAAAAACATTTTTTTTTTTCTTTTTTCAATTTTCAAAACTTTGTGACAAATGAGATCTGCAAAATACTCACCATACCTCTCAGCAAATAGCTTGGGGTGTCTACTTTCCAAAATGGGGTCATTTGGGGGGGTTTGTGCCATCTGGGCATTCCATGGCCTCCGAAACTGTGATTGTGAAATAAAAAAAATTACACCCTTAGAAAGCCTGAAGGCGGTGCTTGGCAATATATCATTTAGTGACAACTTTTTTTTTTTTTTCATTATTCAATCTCTTGGGACAAAAAAAAATACTTAATGGGCTCAACATTGCTCTCAGCAAATAGCTTGGGGTGTCTACTTTCCAAAATGGGGTCATTTGGGTGGGGGTTTGAACTGTCCTGGCATTTTATGCACAACATTTAGAAGCTTATGTCACACATCACCCACTCTTCTAACCACTTGAAGACAAAGCCTTTCTGACACTTTTTGTTTACATGAAAACATATTTTTTTTTTTGCAAGAAAATTACGTTGAACCCACAAACACTATATATATTGTTAAAAAGCTATTTTTTTCCACACAGTATTTGCGAAGCGATTTTTCCAAACGCATTTTTTGTGGAAAAAATACACTTTTTTTTATTTTAATGGTGCAAATTTTTGATGAAATAAAAAATATGATCATAGGCCGAGGGTCCTGTACGCAGCTACGCTCCCAAAAAGTTACCACATTAGATTCACGGAGGACTACTGCTAAAATTACTGCCCTCGATCTGACCTCGCGGTGATACTCAGGAGAAGCAACAGAATGCTTTTTTTTTTTTTTTTCTTTTTGCTTTTTTATTTTATTTTTAAACTGTTAGACCCTAGATCTTTCCTCTGCCCTCAAGCATCTGACCACACCAAGATCGGTGTGATACAACGCTTTCCCAATTTCCCAATTTTGAGCAATATATCATTTAGTGACATGAAAGCCGATCACTGGCTGAAAAGAATGATACCAAGATCATACCTAAACCTGCAGGCATTTTTTTTTTTCATATATTATCTTTTTTTTTCATGCAGCCTCTTGGCTGAACGAAAAAAAAAATGAGATACATGCCGAAGCATGGGGGCATCCTCCCGCAAAAAAGTTATGCCACATACACATGGTCGGACTTTTCCACGGGCAAGCCTCCGTCGGAATTTCGACCGTATGTACATGGCATTAGGAGCAAATCGCTCCTCCGCCCCTGCTGCCCCCATGCTTCGTCATATATGCTTTTTTTTAACTGTGGTGGTGAAATCACCTCCTACAGCGTTGGAGTCGCGGCTTTATGTATCGTGGGAGCAAACGCTGTTGCTGTCAAGATAAATAAATCCGCGCTGCAACTGAATGGCGTACCTGCTAAGCAAATGGTTAACATTAAAACAAAGTAACATTACAGTATAACAGTAAGACCTTACCACACCATACCTGCAAAGCAAATACCAAAAAAAACATAGTAAAAAATAAAACAGTTTTTTAACGCAACCGATGCCTAAAATACATATATGCCGAAGCATGGGGGCATCCTCCCGCAAAAAAGTTATGCCACGTACACATGGTCGGACTTTTCCACGGGCATGCCTGCGTCGGAATTTCGACCGTATGTACGCGGCATTAGGAGCAAATCGCTCCACCGCCCCTGCTGCCCCCATGCTTCGGCATATATGCTCTTTTTTTTTAACTGTGGTGGTGAAATCACCTCCTACAGCGTTTGAGTCGCGGCTTTATGTATCGTGGGAGCAAACGCTGTTGCTGTCAAGATAAATATCCGCGCTGCAACTGAATGGCGTACCTGCTAAGCAAATGGTTAACATTAAAACAAAGTAACATTACAGTATAACAGTAAGACCTTACCACACCATACCTGCAAAGCAAATACCAAAAAAAACATAGTAAAAAATAAAACATTTTTTTAACGCAACCGATGCCTAAAATACATTTATGCCGAAGCATGAGCGCAACTGAATGGCGCACCTGAAAAACAAAAAAATGGTTAACAATAAAACACAGTAAACAAAATTACATACCTGAAAAAGCAAGCATGATAAAACATAATAAAACATTGCAGAATAGAATCGAGTAAAAAAGAGCAACAATAGAGAGAGAGAGAACAATAAAACGACAACTATTTTTGTTTTTTTTATTTTATATTTTTTTGGGGGTTTTTTTTTTTTGTACTTTTATTTTTATTTTTATTTTTTACACTTTTTTTTTAAACTATTACTATAATTTTAACTGTAACGGTCGGGTCTCAAAATGCGATGGCATTCTTGAGACCCTGTAACTATAATTTTAACTGTAACGGTCGGGTCTCAAAATGCGATGGCATTCTTGAGACCCTGTGAAAGTGTATCCTAGCCTGTGAAATGCTGTACCCTACGCTAATACCTCCCTAGTGAGTGGTAGCGTTCAAAACATTCACCAACGCAGAGTCCAGGATTGTCAGGACAGCGTGGACAATAATAACGGGTGTCATGCCTAAATCCGCGCTTGCTACAGACACAACATCTTTTTTGGGGGGCTCGATTGGTAGGGGTACTCGGGAGGACATAAGAATAATGCCTCTCATGCAGCCGGCTTACTGCATTTGGTAGGGAATGGTGAGGTGCAGAACCGTCTGGATACAGAAGGTCTATGAGAACCTCTTCCTGGAATTCAAGGAAGGGTAAAGTCCCGCCTGAAGCTCCGTATAGCACATGAGCATTCAGAAAAGCCAATTGGAACAAATAAATAGACACTTTTTTGTACCAGCGTCTAGCCTTACGGGCAACTAGATACGGCGCCAACAACTGGTCGTTGAGGTCCACCCCTCCCATATTTTGGTTATACTCGTGGACACAGAGGGGTTTCATCACAACACCAGCCGCCGTACGAATTTGGACTGTCGTGTCTGCATGAAGGGAGGTAAGAACGAAAACATTCTTATTATCCCTCCACTTCACAGCGAGCAAGTTATTACACTTCAAGCAGGCTCTCTCCCCCAGGCTAAGACGGGAATCTACAAGCCCCTGGGGAAAGCCCCGGCGATTATGTCGCACGGTGCCACATGCTCCAATCTGATGATCAAACAAGTGACTAAACAGTGGCACGCTCGTGTAATAATTGTCCACGTACAAGTGGTACCCCTTTCCGAATAAGGGTGACACCAAGTTCCACACTATCTTGCCAGCGCTCCCTATGTAATCTGGACAGTTATCCGGCTCTACGTAACTATCTTTTCCCTCATAAACCGAAAAGCTCCACGTATAGCTTGTTGCCCTGTCACAGAGCTTGCAGAGCTTGACCCCGTATCTGGCACGCTTGCTGGGAAGGTACTGTTTGAAAGACAAGTGGCCAGAAAACTTAATCAGGGACTCCTCAACGCAGACAACTTGATTGGGACCATGAGGACGACAGAGTTCATTGTCACTGAAGTGCATGAACCGCAAGATCTGTTCGTATCGTGCCCTGGACATGGAGCGAGAGAAAACGGGCATATGGTGGACTGGTGAGGTGGACCAATAAGTCCTCAGAGTCGGAAATTTATGCATGCCCATGTTGAGGGAAAGGCCCAGAAAGGACTTAAATTCGGAAACCGTAATTGGTTTCCAATCTCTGGCAAGGGAAGGCAACTGGGGATTAGCGGCGATGTATTGACCAGCGTATATATTACTTTGGTCCACAATAGATCTATAGAGATCTTCAGTGAAAAACAGCGATAAAAAATCGGATGGCTTAAAATCAGCTGTTTCCACCTGAATACCGGGTTGGCCAGTGAATGGGGGAAGTACGGTTCTGCAGAAGTGGTGGGCACCCAATCAGGATTGGCGAATTCTGCAGGAAGGACACTATGTGATCGACGGGCCTGCCTTTGTCTTCTTCTTGGTGGCAGCGGGACACTACTTGTGCTTGCCACTTCGCCAGCTTGAACTGCACTTATGGGACTCGCCACGTCACCAAGTGTTACTGCAGTGCTGGATGTACGTCCAGGGTGTACTAGGCCGCTGGTGCTTGCCAGTTCACCAGAAGGAATAGCGGCGCTAGTACTGCTCTGCTCCATACGAGAGACCTGCGGTTCCTGCACCTCAACAACAGCAGAAGATCGGGATTGGGTATGCCTGACCTTAGCAGGGACCACACCTCTGTCGCCAGAGCTATCTGTCATGGAGCCGCTGTCGTCTACTGGATCTTATTCTGAGCCTGATTCTGACAGATGAGTGACCTCCTCTTCACTATCTGACATACTCAGAAACAAGTAGGCCTGTTCACTAGTGTACTTGCGATTTGCCATTTTGGGCTCTAAATTTAGTAGTACACTAGTGAGATTCACAGGTAAAAAAGCTCCTAGGCTGCTAGCGACTGAATCAAAACGCTACCAAAAAAACTGTTAGCGATCGCAGGGATCAGGCCTGACTCTGCGAACGCTGCAGTTATGTGTGCTTAGTGTTTTGTAAGTGACAGTGATCGATCGATACTGCACTTGGGCTGGGCTGGGCTGGGCTGGGCGGAGGGGGAAAACGCAGGTGCTAGCAGGTATCTGGGCTGATCCCGCTAACAATGCGTTTTTTGGAACCCTAAACTGCTGGGACGCTAGTATAGATCTGATCAGATCAGATATTGATCTGTTCAGATACTATACCACTAAGGGAGGTGTATGCTTTGTGCGTGGGTTTTTGCGGTACTGGCACTAACCTGGGGCGACGCAGACCTTATTTGACCCTAAAACCGAATTAATATCACCCGCCGGGCGATCAGGGGGTTAAACCGTTATTGGGTAATAAATGGCGGGTGCCCTGACAGTATAAAAAACACACTAACTAACCAGCGTCACCCGTAACAGTTATACGGTGATCACTGGTGAAAGGGTTAACTAGGGGCAATCAGGGGGTTAAAACCTTTATTAGGTAATATATGGGGGTACCTGACGCTATATAAAAACCTGACGGAGAACCTAAATAACTAAATAACTAACTGGCTAACCAGCGTCACCAGTGACACTTATACGGTGATCACTGGTGAAAGAGTTAACACTAGGGGCAATCAAGGGGTTAAAACCTTTATTTAGGTTGTAATATGGGGGTACCTGACCTATAAACCTATTTATAAACCTATATAAACCTGGCGGTTAACCTAAAAAAAAACTGGCTACCTAGCGGCACCAGTGACACTAATGCAGCGATCAGAAAAACGATCGCTTAGTGACACTGGCAAAAGGGGGTGAAAGGGTTACCTGGGGGGCAATCAAGGGGTTAAACCTTTATTAGGGGGGGTAGAGGGCTACCTTGGACCTAAAGGGGCCTAAAACTAACTGCCCTGACAGTTATTTCAGTCACAACTGACACTAAATGCAGTGATCAGTAAATAAATGATCACTGCAATCAGTGACACTGTGACTGGGGGGGCAGGGGGTGATCTGGGGGTGACAGGGGGGTGGAATGTGTGCCTAAGTGTCCTGGTGTCAGTGTACTGTTGTGCACTTACTTGGTGTGTCTTCTCAGCTCGGCGTCCCGGTCAGAAAGACCGGCACGAGGAGCGCGACATCACTTCCTCTGCCTGTGTTTACTATTACACAGACAGGGGAAGGATGTGATTCGCCAGGAGCGATCGCGAGGGGGTGGCCAGAAACCAGGTTTCTGGCCGTCCCCTCATCCCGGATCGCTCCTGAAGCGATGCCGACCGTCTCCGCCGGGGGGGGGGGTCCGATCGGACCCCCCGCCAGCCGGAAGAATGTCACATACAGGTACGGGATTTTGCCTGTACGTGCCATTCTGCTCATGTATATATACATGAGGCGGTCGGCAAGTGGTTAAGCATTATTAAAATCACTGCTCCTGAAAAAAAAACGTTGTTTTAAAAACGTTTTTTTTTGCATTGATACATGTCCCCTAGGGCCGTACCCGGGTCCCCATACACTTTTTATGGCAATAACTTGCATATAAGCCTTTAAAATTTGCACTTTTGATTTTTCATTAAAAAAATATATTTTTACACCTAGAAATAACATCACAGTAGAATTCACAGTGAAATCATATAATGTAACAATAAGCCACATTGTTACATAGTTAATAAATTCCTGTAAAACTGCCGGGGCGTTACAAAGGCCAAAAGGCATTACGAGGTACCCATAATGGCCTGTTCTGGTATTAAACGCAGTTTTCCACTCGCCGCCCTCCTTAATCCGCAGCGGAATCGAGTGCTTCGATACAAAGGCAGCAACAATGAACAGGCCTGCAGCCCCAGAGTCGATTAGAGCCTGCATCTCGACGGATGACTCAGCCCAAGAAAAGGAAAATGAAGCCAGGGGCTTATCCTTCCTGATAACTGGGGATGAAACAACGCCACCTAAGGTCTGTCCGTTACAGGACCTCAAGGTTCAGGCGTTCCCTGGATGGGTAGGGCAAGACTTCAAAAAGTGACCTGAGAGATGCTTGAAGCCCAAGTGCATGGGTTCATCTTCACAGACCGACTCGGTACCAGGAGGTATGGGAGGTGAGGGAGGCAAGGGTGGGACTGCAAAGTTCGGAGACAAATGTTCAGGAGGCTTCCGCAAGAGCTCCTTAAAAGGGAGTCTTTCTCTGAGTTTGGAGTCAACTAAGATGGCAAAACGTGATCAACCTCTCCAGCTCAGTGGGTATATCTCGGGCAACTATCTCCTCCTTGATGGTATCCGAGAGACCATGAGAAAAAGCAGCCACGAGAGCCTTATTGTTCCAAGCAACCTCTGCTGCCAGAGTATGGAATTCAATGGCGTAATCAGGCTTTGCTGATCGTCAGTGTCGTCCTGACTGCTGAATCTACATGTTGCTCTTCAGTTGACTCTGCTTTGTACCTTTGTTAATCTTGACTTCTCAACTACTTTGCTAGCTGCTGTCTGCCCTCTAACATGATTAGCTGTTTTTACACTTTGATTGTTTTTTTGTGGTTGACTCCTCTGCAACTCTTAGCTTCTGTGTAAGTTTTGTCAAGATTCATCATTACTATCTTGCCATTTGTCTTTTGCAGCTCATTTAACATATTTATGCTTTATATGTGTCCTTACATCTCCTGTGTAACTTATTGAGGCTGTTGACTGGTTGGTTGAGCTCTACCTTGCTACCCCCAGTGGCATTGTCCTTCACGGTGTGTTGGGGAATGCTTCACTAGTCCTATGCCATTCCTGGGGTGAACACAGGCGGCATACCATCTCATGCTTTTTATACTCCCTTTTGGGCTTAAATGTGGTCACTTGTCCATACTGCCTATAATAGTCCAGAATTTTTGGAGGGTTTTTCTTTCCCCATTCCTCCCTGAGGATGGATAAATATGTAACTGTATTTCTCAGCATTGATGACACTATTGATCCTGACCAAATCTCCAACTCCATTTCCAGAAATGCAGCCCAAAACTTGTGAGGAACCTCAACTATGCTTTACTGTTGTCTGCAGACACTCATTATTGTACTACTTCCCTGTCTCAAATTTTGACTCATTAGTCCAGACCACCTGCTGTAATTTTTCTGCACCCCAGTTCCTGTTTTTGTGCATATTTGATTTGCTTAGCCTTGTTTTCACTTTGGAGGTATGGCTTTATGGCTACGATTCTTCTATGAAGACCACTACTGGCCAAAATTCTCCCAACAGTATGTGGCTGTACCTGGGTCCCACTGGTATATCAGTGAGCCATGGTGTATGACCTGTGACATTAAACTGTCTTCTACAACCTCACATTAATAGCAAAGTTTGGCTATTTGGCCAGTTTTAAGCCTCCTACACAGTTTTTTCTGTTTCAGTTAATGACTGTGTTTCAACTTACGTATGACATTGATGATCATTAGCCCCTGCTTGGTATAACTGCTTAATCATACACCTGACTCTAATCCTGCAAGTGTAAGAATGTGTACTGGTTTGAACCTAAAGAGTAGTTACACCATATATTGATTTGATTTAGAATTTTCGTCTGATTTGAAAGCATTCTTACCCTACAGCATTTCTTCAGACCTTCCTAAAACATTTGCACCATACTGTATATATTTATATTTTTTATTATATATTTTCATGACAACATTGTTTGAAGATAATGTTCTCATATATTTTATTTAATTCTGAGGGAAATGGACAATTTGGGTCATTAATCAGTTGCCGACCGGCTCACTCCGATATATGTTGTCAAAGTGGCACGTTCCCGCAAATCGCTATATGAGTACATCTTCCCCTTTAAGAGCCCCTGGAGGTGCACTTACGGCACGACGGGGGACCAGATGCGCGTGGCCGGTGGATGCGATTGCCGCCAGCCACCCGCGATTGCGGGTACGAGAGATAGAATGGAGATTTGTGTGAGTAAACACATAAATCCCTGTTCCGTCAGGGGAGAGGAGACATATCGTTTGTTCGATAAGTAGGAACAACGATATGTCTCCTCCCCAGTCAGTCCTATCCCCATACAGTTAGAAACAATAACTAGGGAACACATTTAACCCCTTAATTGGCCCTAGTGTTAACCCCTTCCCTGCCAGTGACATTTACACAGTAATCAGTTAATTTATATAACTCTGTCAATGGTCCCAAAAATGTGTCAAAAGTGTCTGATCTGTCCGCTGCAATGTTGCAGTACTGCTAAAAATCGCAGATCACCGACATTACTAGTAAAAAAAAAAAAATGCCATAAAAATGCCATAAAAATGCCATAAATCTTTCCCATCGTTTTTAGACACTCGAACATTTGGAAAAACCAATTACTATATGCTTATTGCGATTTTTTTCTACCAAAAATATGTAGAAGAATATATATCGGCCTAAACTGATGAAGAAATTTATTTTTTTAAAACATTTTTGG
Organism: Lithobates sylvaticus; assembly: GCA_028564925.1. Classification (NCBI taxonomy): domain Eukaryota; kingdom Metazoa; phylum Chordata; class Amphibia; order Anura; family Ranidae; genus Lithobates; species Lithobates sylvaticus. The sequence continues at coordinate 445,941,286 of CM053026.1, read as the reverse complement.
GGATATTTATTATAGCAAAAAGTAAAAAATATTTTTCTTTTTCAAAATTGTCGCTCTTTTTTTGTTTATATCGCAACAAAAAAAAAAAAACGCAGAGGTGATCAAATACCACCAAAATTATGTATTTTATTTAAAATTTATTATTTTGGAAAAAAAAAGCATGTCAATTTTGTTTGGGTACAGCACTGCACGACCGCGCAATTGACAGTTAAATTTACGCAGTGCCGTATCGCAAAAAATGGCATTTATTGTTTTTTTTAAGATGTTTTAATTATTTTCTTAATAAAAAGTTTTCTATATTTATATATTGAATTTTTTTTATGAATAATACACTTGTCGTCTTCTATAATCTGGCATGGTTATGATTTTTATTTTTGTCTTTATGTAGTTAATTTGCTGGATAAATTCTCCTTAGTAAACAACAGTGTTTTGTGTTTGAAATGCATTGGATTAAGCTCTATACACATTATACAATTTTTTTTGTCCAATTTCCTTCAGATATACCTTCAGCGATGTAGTACAAGGGCCTGCATTTGGTAAATCTGAAGGAAAGTTTTAGAAGAAAATTGTATAAGCCCATGTTCACAATGGCCCGATTTGAAATGCGATTTGACATGTCAAATTGCGTTCCAAATTGAAGCCTATTGCCGGCAATGGCACCATCTGAATCGGTGCGATGCCAACTTTGCAGTGCCGCACCGATTCCAAAAAGTAATTTCTGCACTACTTTTGGCAACTTCGGGGGCGATTTCAATAGACATCTGTGCATGAAGCCACACAGATGTCTGTCAAATCTCTCCTGAAGTCGGACTGAAATGCCGGTTTGAAATCGTGCAAGTTCAGCTGAACTCGCACGATTTCAAACCTGCCTTCAGTATGAACCTAGGTTTAGAGTTGTATAGTTTGTAACCAGCTTTAGAGTTCACAGGTGATTTAACCTGGGTAGGGTAGTTCTTCTTCTAGTGTCCCCTTATCAGCAGTGCTTTCAGCTGGATCCAGGATCCAGTTGACATGGCTTGCTCTCATCCCCAGGCTTATTTGTTTTCACTTGCAGCTGTGTCTCACAATGCAGTACATCTCTGTAGTTGGACTGTGAGTATTGTGCTGTATGGTCACTTGAGCTCCATCCAGAGGATATTTATGGGTACCACTCCTTCAAATTGTCAATTGCAGGGAGCGCTGTGATTGATCTTATAGTGAGCATTTGGGAATTTGGCCTGCTGTTCCCTGTTAACATCTATATTGCTGTTATATGCATATTTGGAATTAGCCTTTAATATTACATTTAGATGTACATTTTTTATAGACATTTAAAGGGGAAATATGATCCTTTTATTGCATTGTACAAGGATTCGTTTTAATGCTGGTATATCCCAGGTCAATGCGAGCATGCCCTAATATTACTTGTTTTGTATTTATTTTAAGAGTCATGTGAGGAGGGATTTTTAGGGACGCAGCTGCAAATTTAATTTTGTCTGGCATCCTTGATGTTACAAAAGCTGTTCTATCTCATTTTTCTATGGTGCATAAAGAAAGGATGAATACTAATTGAACAGAACAGGGGTGAATTTCAGAGCCACTTTGGGTTGGGGGCAGATCTTACAGTTTCATAGTCTGGCAAAACTCCAACATTATAGCAGAGAATTTGTGCTTAAACTTATAATGCACTACATAACCCTTGTCCATGGTTTGATGGGTTTCTGAAAGCCAACAATGTGAAAGATTGTACAAGCCAGCCACCTTACTATAAAAGGGTAGTCTCCCAGCAGTGAGTATGTTATCGCTTATTAGTGAAAGCTGAAAAATGTCTGTAGGGAAAGATATTCCACTATACTGTAATGCCCTGTACACACGGTCGGACATTCCGACCACTAAATCTGTCAGATTTTTTCCGACGGATTTTGTCCGAAACTTGTGTTGCATACACATGGTCGGACAAAGTTGTCGGAAAATCCGATCGTTCCGAACGAGGTGACGTAGAAAACGTACGACGGGACTACGTAGATGCCAGTAGCCAATAGCTTTCGTCTGCAAATTTCTTCTGAGCATGCGTGGAACTTTGTGCGTCGGAATTCTCTACACACGATCGGAAAAAGTCTGACCAGATTTTGTTGTCGGAAAATTTTAGATCCAGCTCTTACATTTTTTGTAGGATTTTCGGACAACATAATCCGATCTGACTCTTTCCATTGGAATATCCAACCGTGTGTACGGGGCATAAATTGCAATGTGATGAAATACATGATCTTGTGTACCCCCTGTGTTCACAGTTTCATTGAACTAATCGTCTTCCCTATGACTCTTTTTCTTTATCTTTGCTTGCTAGTCTCTGTGCCACCCCTTTCTCAGCTTTTTTTTCTTTTTAGATTTATTAGGGTCTTAGATTTTTAGGGGCTATATGGTATATATCTGATTTAAAAATGTTTCATTCCACCTGAAAAGTGATGAAATTACAAGCATTTTCTTCAAAGATATTCTAAAGTTGCCTGTACAGATTTGTTGATACCCCTAGAAAAGATTATATATCATATTTCAAACTAACTGTTGTTTGTAATTAGTATCACACAAGTCTTCAATCTTCAACATTCAGTCAGTCAGCATATGGAGGAAGTAAGCAGTCTGTCTGTTACCATGGCTATTTTAGTGATGTATATACTGTATATACAGTCATGCTCAAAAATTTGCATACACTGGCAGAAATTGTGAAATTTTGGCATTAATATTGAAAATATGCAAACAATATTCCTTACAAAAAATGTGGATCAAGTGGCGCTAAAATCAATGTATATGTGCACCGCTGACTACACAGTGCAAAATATAAAAATATTGTAAATATGAGTAAAGTAAATATGTATACAATGAACTAACAAAAATATACAATGAATCAACAAAAATATCTATATATATATATATATAGACACCCTGTGATAACAAGTGAAAAAGTGTCAATAACTCAAAAAAGTGAATCAAATATATCCAATAAATTAAGTGAAATTTATTGAAAATATGACTGATCATGCCAAAAATCTTTTTTTTAGGATAGCAATCACATGAAGCCATTTATTATAACATAGTTTGTTGGATCCTTTTTAAAATGATAACATAATGATAACATAAATCACCCAAATGGACCTGATAAACAGTGTACATACCCTGGAATGTTTTGCCTTGGTACAGACACAAAAGGTGGCACCCGCAGGTTAAAATGGCAATTAAAGGTTCATTTCCCACATTTGTGGCTTTTTAAATCACAATTAGTGTCTGTATATAAATAGTCAATCAGTTTGTTAGCTCTCACATGGATGCACTAAGCAGGCTAGACACTGAGCCAAGAGGAGGTAAGGTAGAAAAGAACAGTCAAAAGACTGTATAACAAGGTAATTAATCAACAAAGATGGAAAAGATATCCAAAGGCTTGAATTAGCCAGTCAGTACTGTTTAATCACTTATTAAGAAGTGGAAAATTAGGGGCTCTTTTGATACCAAGCCAAGGTTAGGTAGACCAAGAAAGATTAAAAGTTTTTTGGCATGATCAGTCATATTTGCAATATTAATGCCAAAAATTTCACAAACTTTTGAGCACAACTGTATGTATGTGTATGTGTATATATATATATACTCTGTACTGTGTGTATGTATATATATATATATATATATATATATATATATATATATATATATATATATATATATATATATATATATGTATATACAGTGCTTTGTAAAAGTGTTCGCCCCCCTTGGCATTTTGTCATGTTGTTGCCTCACAACCTGGAATAAACCAAAGTTATAAATAATAAGATAAGATAGCTAAATGATATGCTGCACCATCTGAAGTGTAACCTACACTTTAAAATTATATAAAAAGCTTACAATCAAAGTAAAAATAGTGAGCAAATCAACCTTGATCTATAAAGATCTTGAGTGAAATAAATAAATATGTTCCAGTCTGTGATAAATAAATAAATACTGTGCTCCAATAAAAAAATAAATGTGCAAATGGTAAAAACAATTCACTGACTTAGCCACAGGTACCAATCCGATTTTGATTAAATACCATTACTGTGATGTTTGTATGGCAATAAATAAATAAATTAATTAAATAAATCAATTAATTAAATGCGTGCTCAATTAAATAAATAAAAATAAAATAATTCCCGCAATTGCTGTGAAAAACTGCTGTTCCTTTGAATTACAGCTGTATTCGGTGCCAATGAATATATCAATCCAAATTATAAATATAGTGCAAATTAAAAATAATGCTCCAATAAAATTCAAATGCAATATATAAAGTGGTGGTGTAGGTTTTAATCCGGTGTTGTAGCCCCCCATACATTTACCAATTAGCAGAAATGATATGAGAACTGACAAACGGCTAATAGATAATGCATTAATCTACTGGCGAAAATCTGCATATCAATATAATTTCAAAAGTTCTGGTTCTAATAAGCAAGGGTCGGTATAGTTGCAAAGAGTTAATCAGCACTAACATATAGGCATGGGCATCCGCAGAACTTTTTTCAGGGGGGGGCATCATTTTAGGGTCACCCATGCACCGCCCCTTTTCGACAGTGTCATTATCACATGTTTATCATGGACAGAGACTGCAGATTTAGTACAGTCCCAAGGATAAGTAATGGATAATGGCCAACTAACCCAACAAAACTACAGAAGTGATCCCTCCGGCTAGATGATCGCTCATTCTGGGTCCCCTGGGGGCGACTCTGGTCAGTAGTGTAGCATGTCTGTACCCTGGTAGTGGCACAGTCTTTTGCTCTCTGGTGGTGCTTGGCAGCGTGGCTCTCTCTCTGGCTTCCGCCCAGCACACTACTCATTCTTTGTCCTGTAGCACTCAGCTTTTTTTCCAGGCTGCAGTCTCTCAATCTCTCTCTTGATTGAGCTGTAGCCTCCTCCCTGTGGAAAATGGGGCCGCCAATCTTTGGGACTCCATGTCCCATGATGCTCTCCTCTCCTAGTCTCCTTTGATTGGCCCTCAGTTATGGTCAATAGGGAAGGAATGGAGCGGGCAGGAAGCTGGGTGGGGAACCTGGTGAGAGCTGCCGCCTCTTCTCCCTGACAGGAGAAAGGGGGGGCGAGCGGGGGAAACCTCTGACAGCCCGCAGCTCACCTTTCTCCTGTCACAGTGCCGCTGAGTTCTCTGCTGGACTGAGCAGGGAAAAGAGCCGAAGTCACACCCCACTGATGGGGGGCTTGACAGCACCTTGATGGTGTCACCCCACTGGCGGGTGGTAACCAGGTGTGGGCTGCCCGCACCCCGATAGCGACGCAACTGTGCAAAATTTAAGATCCGATCCCTGATTCCAGGGGGGGGCACTTGACCCCCCTTGCCCCTACCTGCGGACGCCCATGCATATAGGCACCCGGTTTGGCGGCTAAATAAGTAGAATGGAATGGTGACTCAATCAATGCTTTGTCAATGCTTTGTCACTATGGCAACCCGACTCAACAAACCCGTTGCTATAAATCCTCCGCGCTATTCACAGGGCTACTATCCCTTGAGAAAGTCACGTGACCTGTGACGATACGCGTCGGGAAGGAGGAGCCTGAGTGACGCCGTGTGGAAACACGGGCAGAGCGAGGAGGAAAAGGGCTAACAGCCCTGTAAAGGAGCCTGACTTTCTATCTGTATGCGCCTTAACCCTTCGAGTATATGTGAGTGCAAAAAACACCTAGGCATTTTATAATTTTTACAAATAGAAATGCTGCGCAATGTTTTTTTGTATCATTTCTTTTTCTTTCATGCAAACACCGGAGCAAGATTATAACAAGAATTAGTAAAGACAGCAAAGTAAAAAGGGAAGTTTATTCATTTCTTTATTTATTTGCTTTGCAATTCATTAATTTACTCATTTATGAAGTACGCTTAGAACCAGAACTTTTGAAATTATATTGATATGCAGATTTTCGCCAGTGGATTAATGCATTATCTATTAGCCGTTTGTCAGTTCTCATATCATTTCTGCTAATTGGTAAATGTATGGGGCGGCTACAGCACCGGATTAAAACCTACACCAGCACTTTATATATTGCATTTGCATTTTATTGGAGCACTATTTATAATTTGCTCTATATTTATAATTTGGATTGATATATTCATTGGCACCGAATACAGCTGTAATTCAAAGGAACAGTTTTTCACAGCAATTGCGGGAATTATTTTATTTTATTTATTTAATTGAGCACGCATTTAATTTATTGATTTTTTAAATTAATTTATTTATTTATTGCCATACAAACATCTCAGTAATGGTATTTAATCAAAATCGGATTGGTACCTGTGGCTAAGTCAGTGAATTGTTTTGACCATTTGCACATTTATTTATTTATTGGAGCACAGTATTTATTTATTTATTTATCACAGACTGGAACATATTTTTTATTTTTTTTTATATTGTGAAGCAAACAACAAATAGGACAAAATAACAGAAAAAGTCAATGTGCATAACTATTCACCCCCCTAAATTAAATACTTTGTAGAGCCACCTTTTGCGGCTATCACAGCTCCAATTCACTTTGGATAAGTCTCTATGAGCTTGCCACATCTTACCACTGGGATTTTTGCTCATTCCTCCTGGCAAAACGGCTCCAGCTCCTTCAAGTTGGATGGTTTGTGCTTGTGAACAGCAATCTGACAACAGATTTTCCATTGGATTAAGGTCTGGGCTTTGACTAGGCCATTCCAACATGTTTCCCCTTAAACCACTCAGATGTTGCTTTAGCAGTGTGTTTGGGGCCATTGTCCTGCTGGAAGGTGAACCTCCATGCTAGCCTCAAATAACACACAGAGTTTTACAGGTTTGCTCAAGAATATCCCTGTATTTAGCACCATCCATCCTTCCCTCAACTCTGACCAGTTTCCCAGTCCCGACTGCTGAAAAACATCCCACAGCATGATGCTGCCACCACCATGTTTCACTGTGGGTATGGTGTTCTTTGGGTGATGTGATGTGCATTTTCGCAAACTCAAAACGTGCCATTTTGTTTTTTCTAAAAGTAATGGCTTTCTTCTGGCCACTCTGCCATAAAGCCCAACTCTATGGAGTGTACGGCTTATTGTCATCCTATGTACAGATACTCCAGTCTCTGCTGTGGAACTCTGCAGTTACTCCAGGGTTACCTTAGGTCTCTGTGCTGCCTCTCTGATTAATGTCCTCCTTGCCCGGTCCATGAGTTTTGGTTTGCGGCCATCTCTTGGCAGGTTTCCTGTTGTGCCATGTTCTTTCCATTTGGTTATGATAGATTTGATGGTGCTCCTAGGGATCATCAAAGATTTGGATATTTTTTTATAACCTAACCCTGACTTGTACTTCTCAACAACATTGTCCCTTACTTGTTTGGAGAGTTCCTTGGTCTTCATGACAGTGTTTGTTTAGTGGTGCCTCTTGCTTAGGTGTTTCAGCCTCTGGGGCCTTTCAAAAAGGTGTGTATATAACACGCACAGGCGTATAACATGCACCTTCATATTATTAGGGAAGTTTCAGAAAAAAAACTTAAATTTGAAATAGAACTTTGAAGCAAAATGAGGGTCAGTGCCCATCAATGCATCCTCACCATTGCCTATCTGCAGCCAGATCAATGCCATCTGCAGCCTCACAATTGCCCATCAATGCAGCTTGATCAATGTCCATCTGCAGCCTCACAATTGTCCATCAATACAGCTTGATCAATGCCCATCTGCAGCCTCACAATTGCCCATCAATGTAGCCTGATCAATGCCCATCTACAGCCTCACAATTGCCCATCAATGCAGCTTGATCAATGCCCATCTGCAACCTCACAATTGGCCATCATTGCAGCTTGATCAATGCCCATATGCAGCCTCACTATTGCCATGAATGCAGCCTGATCAGTGCCCATCTGCAGCCTCACCTCAGATTACTGCTGACTGAGGGGACAGGGATGGGGGCGGGACAAGCGCCGTCAAATTACATACAGTGAGAATCTCCTGTTTACCCAGCGGCCTCTGATATAGGGATTCCCTTCTCCTTGGGCGGCATTGAACCAGTGTCCTGTCTATCATAGAACTTTGTATTGTACAGAACACTGGTCCAATGCCGGCCCAGGACAAGGGACTTCCTATATCAGAGGCAGCTGTGTAAACAGGAGATTCTCACTGTATGTAATCTGATGGCTCTCGTCCCGCCCCCCTCCCTGTTCTTTCCTAGGCAGCCCAAATTGCAGCATCAGCGTATAACACGCACACACTATTTTCACCTGTGTTATATGCCAATAAATACAGTATGGGACTTCTGAAGGTAATTGGTTGCACCAGAGCTTTTTATGGGCTTCAAATCAAAGGGGGTAAATACATACGCACATGCCAATTATCATTTTTTTATTTCTGAAAAAATCTTTTTATCTATATATTTTTCTAATTTTACTTCACCAACTTAGACTATTGTGTTCTGATCCATCACATATAATTCAGATTAAAAAAACATTGAACTAAAGGCTAAATGTAACAAAATAGGTAAAAGCCAAGAGGGTGAATACTTTTGCAAGGCACTGTATATTTAGCTACCATTAGCATTTAAAAAGCTTCCTCTTTTTAAATGCTAATTAACTTGTTTAACTGGATGGAGGCAGGAGATAAGATAACACAGCAATGAGCTGAACCTGGACCTGGAGTCTGGAAGGAAGGCACACACAGAGTTGGAGCCTGGAATAACTGGACCAGCTATGGCCATGTTCATTGAGATACTAAGATTTTAATCATCCAGATGCATACATCAATCATCAGAATTGACTGAAGTCCCTAATTTGAAGCTAAGTAATAGGTACTTGTGCATAATATTGTTATATGCCTAAACTGGGGTCAATAGATAGATCGATTGCTTTTGTATGCATGTATATACAGTAGATAGATTTACTGGTATTCTTTGTGCTTTTGAACCTAATTAACTTAGTAAATATCTTTAATTCTGTAAAGACAACATTTTACACCATATTTTGTATAAATGCCTTTTCTTCCTTGAGAATCCTGAACAACTCGACACATATACTTAACTGAAGTAAAACAGTCTGCTGTTTGGTATGATTGTGTGCACTGCACTGAGCATTGACCTGAGAAAGCAAAAGTGAGAGATGTCTGAGGAAATTAGAAAGAAATTTGTGGATCATTCATCAAAAATGCCTATTCATCAAATCCCTAACTCCCTAAAAGTCCCTAATTTTAAGCTAAGTAATAAGTACTGGCGTAGGCTTTTTAAGACCAACTTGATGCAGTGACTACATTTTCAAATATTATTAGAATGTTTATGTGCCTTGAATCTGTGCAGGATCTGGAGCAAAACATACTGCCCTGTGTCAAATGGCTCCGTCTTGGTCATAGGTCATGGGTCCTACATTAGTATAATGACCCAAACACACACAGCTCAAAGCACAAAAATTGCTAAAAACAAAACATTAGAATATTCTGAATGGGCCTTCTGTGAGTCCTGATCTAAACACAACTTCAACATCTATAGAGAGCTGAAACAAGCAGTCTAGAGAAGGCCTCCTTAAAACCTAAGACAGCTGGAGCAGTTTGCTCAAGAGGAGCAGGCCAAACTACCTGTTGACAAGTGTAGAAATCTCACTGAGCGCTTTAGAGTAATTGCCCTTAAATTTGTACAACAAATATTAGGTTGAGAGTCCCATTATTATTGTCCATGACATTTACAGTGCTATAAAAAAAAAAAGTATTTGCCCCTTCCTGATTTTTTTTTTGCATATTTCTCACACTTAAATGATTTAGATCATCAAACTAATTTTAACATTACACAAACACCAAGATAACCCAAGTAAATCCAAGATTATTTAATTTATTATGGGTAAAAAAGATGTTCAAACCTGCCTGGCCCTATGTGAAACTTTGATTCATGCTGAATCATGAATGAACTGTGATTAACCACAATTTTTTTGGAAAGCTGAGTTAAATTTCACTTGCTACACCCAGGCCTGATTACTGCTAGACCTGTTGAATCAAGAAATCACATAAATAGAAGCTGCCTGACAAAGTGAAGCACGCTAACCAATCACAAAAAGCCACACATAATGCCACAATCTATAAAAATTCAATAACAGATTGGAAACAAAGTAATGTACATGTATCGGTCTAGGAAGGGTTTCAAAGCCATTTCTAAGGCTTTGGAAATCCAGTGAATCATGGGGAGAGCCATTATCCAGGCAAATATTCTGTGGACTGATGAGACAAAAATTTTACTTTTTGGAAGGTGTGCATCCCGTTACATCTGGCATAAAACGAATACAGCATTTCATAACAAGAACATCATACCAACAGTCAGACATGGTGGTGGTAGCGTGATGATCTGGGGCTGCTTTGCAGCTTCAGGACCTGGACGACTTACCATAATTGATGGAACAATGAATTCTGAGCTCTACAAGAAAATCCTAAAAGAGAATGTCCGCCATCAGTTCGTGACCTCAAGCTCAAGTGCACTTGGGTTATGTAGCAGGACAATAATCTGAAACACAACAGCAAGTCCACCTCCAAATGGTTCAAACAAAGCAAAATTTAGGTTTTGGAGTGGCCTAGTCAAAGCCCGGACTTAATCCAATTGAGATGCTGTATCATGACCTTACACAGGCCGTTCATGCTGGAAAACCCTCCAATGTGGCTGAATTAAAACAATTCTGCAAAGAAGAGTGGGCCAAAATTGCTCCACAGCAATGGGAAAGACTCATTGCCAGTTATCACAAACGCATTATTGCAGTTGTTGCCGCCAAGGGTGGCACAGCCAGTTATTAGGTTTAGGGGACAATTACTTTTTCACATAAAGCCAGGCAGGTTTGGACAGCTTTTTTACCTTAATAAATGAAACCATCATTTAAAAAACTGCATTTTGTATTTACTTGGGTTATCTTTATGTAATAATAAAATGTAATTGATGATCTGAGTCAGTTAAGTGTGACAAATATGCAAAAAAAAATCAGAGCGGCAAATACTTTCAGGGGCAAATACTTTTTCACAGCATTGTTATTTTTTAAAATATTCTGATGAATTAAATACTAAAAGGGGAGTCAGATTTTTACAATAAACAGTTATGTAGGTCAATTTCAAGCTTCAGAGAATTTCAGAGAAAATTGTGGGTTTTTGGTGGAAAGGTACCAACAAATTTGTCCACGGCTGTATTTGATTTTGTCTTACTAGAGCCTTTTTAGGTTTGGGGTGTGCAGTAGAGATGAACTCAGATGTCCTTTCAACTCATCACTTGCCAAATTCTGAACCTGCGCTGTGGGCTGGGTCATTCCCACACCAAAGCACACTGGTTAGTTTATGTGAGCTGCAGGTGGGAATGGCCTGACCTGCAGCTCTTTGGAGTAAAAAAGAGCTTGAGTTAAGAGGTTGCCCAAGTTCATCTCTAGTTTTCAGCATACATTAGTTACTGAACAGTTGTTAGAGCTGCCCTTTGTATGCAGAACACTGTTGCATTACACTGCAGCAACTAATGTGCATTAAAAGCACCACACATCCTCCTCCTATAACTATAACTATACAAACCTATAGTTTGTTTGTCCATCCAGTAGATAGTAAAGCATTGTTAAGGCACCCTCTTCACCCTCCTCCTCTGTGAGCCTGTCTGTGAACATTACTGTATGCTGTTCTATGGCACCATGTACAACTCTAATGCCCTATACACACAGTCAGAATTTCTGACGGAAAATGTGCGATCGGATTGTGTTGTCGGAAAATCCGATTGTATGTGGGCTCCATCCGACTTTTTCTGTCGGAATTTTCGACACACAAAGTTTAAGAGCAGGATCTAAAATTTTCCAACAACAAAATCCGATCGTTTAAATTCCGATCGTGTGTAGACAATTCCGACGGACAAAGTGACGCGCATGCTCAGAATAAATTAAGAGACGAAAGCTATTGGCTACTGGCCCGTTTATAGTCCCGACGTACGCGTTTAACGTCACCTCGTTCAGAACGATCAGATTTTCCGACAACTTTGTGTGACCGTTTGTATGCAAGACAAGTTTGGCCCAAAATCCGTCGGGAAAAAATCTGACGGATTTTGTTGTCGGAATGGCCGTTCGTGTGTACAGGGCATTACACATACACCAAACCTGTAATTCAAAGGATTTGTGTTTCTTCAACGTAGCTGTACATTGTTTATTTTTAACATTTTACCATTGGTAAATGTGCCCAATCATAGGCGTGCGCACAGGGTGTGCTGGGTGTGCCTGGGCACACCCTAATCACTCTGTGCAGTGCCTATTCCACCTTCTTCCTGGCGTTCTCTGTCTCTCCCTCTCTTCCCTCCTCTCCTGCTGGCTGCTGCAGGGGATGTTTCAGAATGGATGAATGAATGAACACAGTAAGCGATCTGTACCAATCCCTTATGTGGTCATTCTTAAATGAAGCATAGTACACTATGTTTACTATGCCTCAGTTTGTGAATGAACAGGAAGCCACTCAGCAAAGAGCAATTCCCATTCATTCACTGTCCAGTGCAGCTGAGGCTGCAAAGAAAGTGACTCTCTCTCTTTAGACCCTTGATATTTTACCAAAGCCCCCCAACGGTGCTCCTAAAATCAAATCATAATAATATTGTAAAAAATAATAAAACATTTTTTTTTTAAATAATAAAAATAGAAACTACTGATGCCCTACTGTCTTGGGTGCACACCCTAATGCAATAGGCCACGCACAGCAATGTACCCAATGGTTGTGCCTGGCTTCCTATGCCTCTTTTTGACAAAGGTTTTTAATTAGCCCCAAAAAAGGAACAAATTAAATATCAAGAGGCACTCATCGTAGACTTAAATTGGGTTTATTTTTTTTTTATTTTTTTTTTTTACTATTAGCAAAAAAATCTTTGATATACATAAGTTAGGCATACTTATAGTAATGAACCAATGCTATCTCCCCTAGCCTCACATATGGCCATGTACTAATGTAGCACTGACCCCCGAAGGAACGGCTGAATTTTTCTGGGCTTACCGATTACCTCCACCAGCTCGTAACTTGTTGTCCTTGTCTAGGGGTTCCCAGGGTTGATGACCCAGTAACTGTAGAGAACGACACCTGAATCCCTTTTTAGGGTTTTTATTTTGCTTAAAACAGTTGAACAAACTCAGTCTCTAAGTTGGGAATAGAGGGTATAAGGATAAAGTTTAGCTCAGGTGCTTGGAACTGCTGACTTCAATAAAAGTCTCTCTCTGTCCAGGGAATAGCCACTCGCAACTGGATTCTTTAACTTCTGGATAAATCCTTGAGCTTGGATCTAGCAGCCAACAAGTAATTCTAGCTTTGCAAAGTCTCTCACACAGACTTGGTTGAAAAACTTAGTTGTAACCAGAAGGTAAAGGTAGGAACTTTTCTTACTGTACCAGAATCTTTCAGACGGTCCGGTGATACCTTAAGAAATTGTGGATTCAATAAATGTCCATGGCAGCTCAGCTTCCAGGCTCTTACTGAGCAGCCAGCCTAGTGCGTGGCTCTCTTACTGAAGAGTCCTCCCCTGGTTGCATGTAGAGTTGCTAAACCCGAGACGGCACCGGAACACCTTAGAATCCTCCTTCCGATTACTGCACCTCGAACTAGCCAGTTCCGAGGCTCGGAAACGGATTGGATCCGCACCCCAGGCCATGAGGGCCGGGACCACGGAGTCAGCAACAACTTCTGGACCGGAACCCCGAATCACGTGACTTCAGCACCTTAAGTACCCTCTCCCGCAATACACAGCGAGACAAACGTGCCCACTGATTGGCTCCGAGAAGAGATTGGTACCCAATGCGTCCAACCAGACTGTGTTCTAAGGCCTCTCACAGGTGCACACTCCACCTATGACCAGGCAGAACCTCAATACAGCCCAGCCAAACTGATGCCAAAGAATAATTTAGAACAATTAACCCCAAACTCAACTACAGTTTTGGGCAAAAACGAAATTTGAAGACATAGCGCATACTCATCAGGAGTACCGGCGCTACACTAATAACTGAAAGATGGCATGGAGCATAGGGATCATGAGCGCCTCAAATTAAAATGTGTGTCCAGGCCTTACAAAAGTTTACCCCAAATCCTCCTTTTTCCCCTCTAGAGCATGTCCCAGCATTCTTTTTACCTTGGGCCTGTAGTGAGACACTAGTTTTATTGCTTCCTGTGATACACTGGGGTTGTAAATTTCTTGCAATAGCAGTTGCTGGGAACTCAGTTCTTAATAATGTAGTCATGTCCCAAAACTACACCTTCTATTAGCCCTTTCTTTACACGTGTGGGCAGCCTCTTGGGAGTTAAGACAACAGCTTTGTTTTGCTGGGAAAGGAAACAAATGTATGCAGTGGGACAGAGGGGAGTGTAACTAGACAAAAAAGAAGCACACTGGATGACTGACAGATAAACAGACATTTTTCTATACTTTCAGCATTTGTATAGGGATAAAAGATTGGGAAATGTACAAATATTGTAGAGATATTTTGCCTTGGCAAACTGATAGAAAGCATGAAGTGTAGAGATCAGCAATCTGATTTATGCAAGCCTGATTGTGCATGTGTATATTGACCTCTTCCTATGTAAAACTAAAGTTAAAAAAAAAGAAGGTGATGTTGCTTGTAGCTTGTCACATATTCAGACAGCTTAGTAACAGAAACTAAGAGGAGGCTGTTCTTAACTGTCTCATACTTCACTACTGACAGGAAAAAAAATATGATATGTATATATATATATATATATATATATATATATATATATATATATATATATATATATATATAAATGGTATGTGTGTGTATATATATATATATATATATATATATATATATATATATATATATATATATAATGTTTACTGTGAAAATGTTGAGGTGGATCGAAAGCATAGCCAAGCTACAGGTTAAACTTTGCTAAGGCTACCACTAGCAAGAAATGAGAGACAAGCTCCAGCATTATATTTTGCAGTTTCTTTTTAATTATTGTCTGCAGGGAGAACAACTAACATTATCTACATTACCACAGTCAACCATGTCTTCATGGTTCAATCACTGGCCTACCAATGGGAAAATACATTTTTATCTGATTGTTCACAACTAGTGAACGTAGTGATCCGCACTAGGAGCTTAGCATTACTATAGTCAAGTATCTATGCTGTCTACATTAGTGCTTGCCTTTCCTAATCTTGAACGGGAGCATTGTTTGATGATAAAATATACAGATTGCAGTCATCACTGCTTACAGTCTCTGTATAATCATCATTATTATAATCATTAACAGTTACCCTTCTTGTTACATGAACGCTTCAATCATTATTATGCTATGGTAACCCAAGAAAAAATTATGAATTATTGAATTTTTCTCTTTAGAAGCAAACATGAGTGGATTAATTCAGGCAGCAAAAATTCTGGCCTTTGAATGATTAACATTGGTAAGCATTGATGGTAAATCAGTTACTATTTAAAGCCCATCCTTTTTTATTTTTTTTTAAATAGTGCCCTAGCAGGGATTTAAAACACAAAAAATATTTTTGGCTGCAATACTCTCCCTCTCTCTGGCACTATCTCCGACAGAAATTCCTTTTGGCCACCCGATATCCTGTGTCTTGCAGGTTAAATCTAGATTGGACAAGGATGTAAACAACACAGGAGGTAAGTTAGCACCTTTGTGGGAGAGTTTCAGTTTGGAATAGTTTAGGGAGCGTGTGGTGTTCATACCTCTGTCCTGTAGATGTCACTATTTACAAATGTTAAATTATAGCTGTATGATACCTTCTATACTCTGTACAAGTTAGTTCCAGTTACTGTTCCTGTTATGATATATTCAGAAGATTGCATGTGCCCCCCCCCCCTTTTTATGGAATAAAGTACTTTAAAGGACTCTGCCTCCCAGATTACAGGACACACACAACAAGATTGGCAGTGAGGATATCTCATATCTCTGCTGCAGCCTTTACCTTGTCTTCCACACCATGGTGAGCCTGCAGTGTCTTTAACTGCTTGGATTCCTATGTTTAAAAAATCATATACTTACTGCTAACTAGGGGGACTTGCGTAATTCTAAAAAGTAAGTGCGACAGAGGCTTTTGGAGGGGACTAGCCTTCAACCTAGTGATTATGGCCCATGGAGGCGACGTGGGACTTTGTCTGTTTCTCCCGGTCTGAGCGTGGTAAAGAGCTCAGTTCAGCCTCTGATCCCTTGGAGAGAGCAGATCATTCTCTGACGATGGACAACAATGTGAGGAATGCTGAGAACAAGGCTTGGATTAACTCTCTGAATAAAGACAATAAAGCTTCCATTCTAGAATGGATGGAAAGGTGTAATAATAATCTTGTACAGATTAATAGTCAGAAGAAATAGGGTGGCCCTCCTGCAGACTGGGTTGGAGAAGATCCTCCACTTGGGACAGAAATATTTATCAACAATCTTCCCCAAGAAATCTATGAACGTAAATTAATTCCACTTTTTCTTATGAGTCGATGAGAGTGATGCCCCGTAACACACGGTCGGACATTCCGACCACAAAATTTTGTCCGAAACTGGTGTTGCCCACACACGGTCGGACAAAGTTGTCGGAAAATCCGATCATTCCGAACGAGGTGACGTACAACACGTATGATGGGACTACGTAGAGGCCAGTAGCCAATAGCTTTTGTCTCCAAATTTATTCTGAGCATGCGTGGCACTTTGTCCATCGGAATTGACGCGATCGGACCATGTTGTCGGAAAATTTTAGATCCAGCTCTTGTGTTGTACATCACCTCGATCGGAATGATCGGATTTTCCGAAAACGTTGTCCGACCGCGTGTAGGCAACACCAGTTTCGGACAAAATTTTGTGGTCGGAATGTCCGACCGTGTGTACGGGGAATTAGAGTCGCTCAAACACCGTTGTTTTTACATTTATGCACTTTTTAATTCATATTGATGTAAGCATCCATTTATATAGTTACATAGTAGGTGAGGTTGAAAAAAGACAAGTTCATCAAGTTCAACCTATGTGTGTGATTTTATGTCAATAATACATGTTATATCCCTGTATGTTGTGGTCGTTTAGGTGCTTGTCTAATAGTTTTTTGAACTATTGATGCCCCCCCGCTGAAACCACCGCCTGTGGAAGGGAATTCCACATCCTTGCCGCTCTTACAGTAAAGAACCCTCTACGCAGTTTTTTTTTTTTTTTTTAAGTCTTTATTTGTAAATTTTTTAAATGCATACATAAACATTACATCGTGTAAAGAAATAAAGCAAATACATTTAACATTTTCTCCCCTCCCCGCCCACCCCCCCCCCCCCCAGTCCCTGCCCTGCAAAACGCTTTGTGGGTATTAACTGTTGGTTTCCTGTGTATCACGTGTATACATATTAAAGTAGCATATGTCATATTGAGTACTCCAATGGGTCCCATCTCTCCACCTCTATCCCATTATTTCTTCCGCAAATCTCCATGAGTCTTTAAAGATTTCCCAGCCCTCCCATTTCCCCCGCCCCTCGTCAGCTTTCTCTCCTGCTACCCTTTGGCCCTCTGAACTTGTAATTTTTTGCTGTAGATTTACTCTGGTTATCCATTCCCCTGTACGCGGGCTCTCTGGGTCTCGCCAGTGCTTAGCGATGAGGTTTTTAGCCTCATTTAAAAATATCGGAATTACTGAAGATTTGTACTGGCCCATGGGTGTATCCACCCCATGGAACAGTACTGTCCAGGGGTCCTCTGGAATATTTTTCCCAGTGATTATTTTGATTAGGTCCAGAATTTGTTGCCAATATTTTTTGATCTTAGGGCATACCCACCAAATATGGGCCATCGTGCCTATACTCCCACATCCTCGCCAGCATTCTGAAGATTTATCTTTTTGAAATCTGCTAAGCTTCAAGGGGGTCAGATACCAACCTGAGATGCATTTATAGTTCACTTCAACTGTTTTCGTATTAAACCCAGAACAGTGCATTAAGTGAAAAATTCTATTAATTCTATCGTTGCTGCAAGGGGTTCCCAATTCCCCTTCCCATCTTTTGACGCCTGGAGGGACCCAGTCGTTTTGCTCCAGAATCAACATCCTATATATACGGGATGTATTGTTTCTCGTTGTGGTTCGTAGAAAATTTTTCTCCAGAGCTGTATAATCCTCTCCAAATCGGATTGGCTGTGGGAGACTATCTACAAAATGCTTGAGCTGTGAGTACCTCCAGGCGTCAATCGACATAAGCTCTCTATTATTTCTTAATTCGTGATAAGTGACTATTCTTCCTTGCTTAATAATATCTCGCAACTGTGCCTCCCCGTTTTTAATCCAATTTCCCCATATTTGACTCCTACCCGGTGTAAAAAAAATATTATCTTTTAAGTATAATAAAGGTGAATTATAAACCCATTTAGTTTTCCTAAACAGCCTATCCCACTCTCTTAGTGTAACCAATGTGATTTCATGTGTCCCTTCCCCCACTGCTCTGTATTTTGGGGGATTCCATATAATGTGACCCAATTGTGTGTTGCTTTGTGCAATCTCTATATTTACCCATCTCTTGTTGCTTCCCCCCTTTGTCCATTCCATTGCCCTAGAGAGTACTATAGCGCTAAAATATTTCTCAAAGTCGGGGCATGCTAGCCCACCCTGCTTTTTCTCCTTGGATAGCATCTTTATGGATATACAAGGCTTCTTATTAGACCATATAAATTTCGAAATAATTCTATTTAATATTCTAAAAAAGGCTTGAGGCACTGAGAGCGGGAGCATCTGTAGTTTGTAGTTTACTTTTGGGACAATAACCATTTTAACCGCATTGATTTTCCCCATCCAAGACAGGGGGCAGGATGACAATCTTTTAGTTTCTGCTTTGATCTCGTCCAGCAAGGGTGGGTAGTTTAATGTGTAAATTTTCCTTAAAGTAGACGAAAGCTTGACTCCCAAGTATTTTATTTTGTCCCTCCATGGAAAATGGAACTCTTTTGAGAGTCGATCAACTTCGGCTTGCTCAATGTTTATGTTTAAAATCTCCGACTTGGCGAAATTAATTTTGAAATTAGACACTGAACCATATAATTTCAGAATCCTGAGGAGATTTGGCAGAGTGGTCCGGGGGCTAGTAATAAAGAATAGCACATCGTCGGCGTACGCCGCCATCTTATGCTCCTCCCCCCCGCCCCTATCCCCCTTATATCTGTTGAATTCCTAATGGTAGACAAAAGGGGTTCTAAAGATAGAACAAAGAGGAGGGGGGACAGGGGGCATCCCTGACGTGTGCCATTTCTCATGACCAACGGTGGTGAGAGCACTCCGTTGACCCTTACCCTTGCCTGGGGGTGGTCGTACAAGACCTTCACCCAGCTAATCATTCTCTGTCCTACGCCCATGGCCTCCAGTGTATTAAACATGTGCCCCCAGTCTATCCTATCAAAGGCCTTCTCGGTGTCCATTGACAGGAATAGACTGGGGGCCTCTCCCTGTTTTGCCGCTTGGAGTAACAACAGGGCCCTAATCCCGTTGTCCCTCCCCTCCCTTCCCGGAGTGAACCCGACCTGGTCTGGATGGACCAATTGTGTCATGTGTACCTTAAATCTGTTTGCCAACACCTTGGCAAACAGCTTTGTGTCGGCATTAAGCAAGGCAATAGGTCGGTAGCTAGAGCATAGCGTTCTGTCTTTCCCCTCCTTTAAGATCACTGTAATGGACGCCATTAGAGCTTCAGTTCTCATTGTACCGTCCACTCCAAGTCTGTTCCAATAGCGACACATTCTAGGAACGAGAATATCTTTAAAGCGTTTATAGTATGTAAGGGTGTACCCATCCAATCCTGGACTCTTGCCTGTTGGGGAAGTATTTATAGCTTCATATATCTCTTTCTCTGATATGGGTCTGTCCATGTTCAAGCTATCCGGCCCCAATAGGGAGCTGGAGGAGCTATTCTTTACAAAGTCCTGACAATGGTTATTAGATCTATCGTGGTGCTGCTCCTTTGATTTGACATCGTATAGTGCCTCGTAATATGTTCGAAACTCGTTGGTTATGTCTTTGGAAGAGTTGAGAATTAATCCAGTTTCATTTTGGATTTTCTCTATATAATTAATTTCTCGTTTCTTTTTTAATATTCTTGCCAAATGCTTGCCTGACTTATTTCCCCAATGATGTCTATCTTCTGCTACTTTATGACACCATTTCCTTGAGTCTTGTTCAAGGATGGTTTTTAATTCCTCCCTTTTATTTATCAGTCTATGGAAAATATCCTGACTTTGGGCGCTTACCCCTCTGTGCTTTTGTTCCAAAATATGGATCTCTTCCCTTAGATGCTCCCTGTATTCTCTTTTCTCTCGCTTCTTAGCTGCACCAATCGAGATAAGTATCCCCCTGATATAGGCTTTGTGTGCCTCCCATAGTGTACCGTCTGATATCTCTCCTGTGTCGTTGGTCATAAAGAAAGATTCAATCTCCCCTCTTATGGCCTCTTCAACTGAGCCCTCAGATAGGAGACTATCGTTCAAACACCATGTATATGGAAGCCTTTGCAAGCCCGGGAGCTTCATGACCATCGACACAGGAGCATGGTCAGAGAGGGTCGTTATCTCGATCTGCGTTGTCACTATTAGTTCTAAGGCTTTGTGCTCCACCAAGAAGTAGTCTAATCGTGAGTGTGTACCGTGAACAGGTGAGAAGAAAGTATAGTCTTTGACGCCTGGATGCTGCACTCTCCAGGCGTCAATCAACTGGTTCTGATAAATCTTTAGTTTTATTTTTTTAAGCTTCACATGACTCGTACTCTGTATTCCTGTTGAGCTATCCAGTTTAGGGTCCAGTCCGAAGTTCAGGTTCCCAGCCAGGATAGACTCACCCTCGCGGAATTTCGCCAAACGGCTCAAGATCCTTGATAGATAACCAGTTGGATCTTTATTTGGGGCATACAGATTCACAAGGGTCAATGTTTGCTCCCCTATTTTACATTTCAAAAACAAGAATCTACCGTCGAAATCGGTCAATCTGTCCAGCGGTTTAAATTTTAAGTTTTTAGCGACCCCAATAGCAACCCCCTTAGCACCTCTTGTTGGGGAATCACTACAATACCAAATTGGGTATTCGTGGGAAGCGATCTTGATGTTATTTTCATGTTGAAGGTGGGTTTCCTGTAGGAAAATAATATCTACGTGATACTCGCTCATTTCGTTAAGAATCTTAAATCTTTTCTCTTGTAAGTTAATACCCTTTACGTTATAAGTTATAAGCTTCAATACACCATCAGTCATGTTTAAAACGTGAGCCAATGGCCCAACTGGACCATTTGGTCTTACTCTTCATTTTACGTTTTTGCAGGGCAGGGACAGCCTCTTCCCCCCTCCCCCCTATTACCTCCCGTTTCCCCCCTCCCTCCCTCTCCTCCCCCCCTAGTCCTTCAAAACCCCTCCCCCCTCCCTCTCCCTCCGGTCTTTTTCCGACCCTATGTGCACCGCGGGGCATCCCGTTGGGGTCCCCCCTGTACACTGGCCCCTCTAGGGGTGGAGCTCCGTGTCTGGCGGAGAACCGCCTGATCTCCGCCCCTCTCCCTCTATCTCTGAGGGGGAAGGGCGGAGTCGGCCCCCGCCCATCCCCTCCGAGTTACCCACCGCACCGCTCCCTCTCTTCCCATCCCTCGCTCTTTATTAGTTGCCAGCACCCTGAGTGGAGAAAGGGAAAAAAAAATAAAAAATAATATACATACACTCCCCCCCTCCCCCTCCTGTCCCCCCCCCCCCCCCATTGTCAAAACTGCTTCAATTAATCTAAATTAGTCCGGAGGACCGGGTATAATGGGGGGGATAATCCCCAATTCCTGGCAGAAGTTTGACATCTCATCCATGAATTTCATTCGGAGTGTTCGACCTTCTCTGGAAACAATCAAGGCTGCAGGGAAACCCCAGCTGTATTTAATGTTTGATGTCCGTAATATTTCCAGTAAGGGTCTCATCTGTCTTCTTCTTGCAAGGGTCCCAGCAGAAAGATCGGGGAAAATCTGGAGTTCTGATGTTTCATATTTCAAAGGGGGAGTACCCCGGAGTTTACTCCATACTTGGGACTTCTCTTCGTAGGAATGGAATCGAACGAGCACGTCTCTCGGGGCCTCTTCTCTTACCCCTAATGGTTTTCTGACCCGGTGAACCCGATCAAATTTAAAATCTGGGTCTTCGGGTTTTCCCAATAACGGTTTAAAGATGCTGTTAATTTTTGTCACCAGGTCTTCCCCCCTCTGTTCTGGAAGGGACCTAATCCTGAGATTTTGTCGTCTGTTCTGGTCCTCCAGACTCTCCATCTTATAGGTCATGTCTCTTTGCTTTATTTGCATTGTTTCCATTTGTTTTCTGAGTTGCTGCAGATCTTTGGTTTGTTCAGTGGAAACAGTTTCAATAGTCTCCACCCTTTTCAGTATTTGACCCATATCCAGACGGACATTTTTAATTTCAGTTTTAATAGAATTTTCGAGACTGGAGAACATTTCTGCCATATCGGTTTTAGTGGGTATTTGTGTAAGGTCCCTATGTGTCATTTGTGCCCCGGTGTCCCCGGGCCTTTCTTGTTCGGCCTCTATTCTAGATGCTTCGGCCAGCTCTTGTTTCTGTCTCTCTGTCTCTTTTTTCTTCTCCTTTGTCCCCTGTTGTTTCTTTTCCATCTCTGGGCTTTTTAGACTTATGTCTTTAAGGTATTTCTGGATTGTGCTGTTATTAAGAGTGTCTTTAGGGGTTTTTGGTTCTGTAACCCTTTGTGACCTCCCCTTCATTTTATCTGGGCCCAAACAGAGTTTAAATTATTCCCCCTCTCAACAAGACGAGAGTGCTCCTACTAACCTAAGTTAGTAGTCGTTATTTCGGTGGGGGGGTATACACTCCTACGGTCGATATCCAGGGGTTAATTATGTTAGCTTTGGAAGGTTACCACGTTATTTTAAGGAGAGAAAAAAAAAAAGAAGAAAAGAAAAACGTCTGATACACCTGCAACGTCCACTTGCTGTTTAAATGCCGAAAGTATACCTGTATCTTTCTGTTCTGGTGCAGTCAGAATCTTACAGGACCCTTGGGGGTCTAGTGGGTGAGGGAGCCTGTACCCCCAAGTCCGGAAGCCTCTAACTTTTGAAGTTTTTATTCCATTTAGTCTTAGGCCTTTACAGGTTTGTAATTGCATAAACCCGCCCGATTCAGACGTCTTACCGGATTCTGCTTTGTCCTGTTTTCCTTGTATATACCGTATATACTCGAGTATAGGCCGTCCCGAGTATAAGCCGAGGCCCCTGATTTACCACAAAAAAATGGGAAAAGTTAATGACCCGTGTATAAGCCGAGGGGGGGAAATGGAGCAGCTACTGTAAGTGGAAAAGTGTGTCACCAAATGCCCATCTACATGTCCCCTGTGTCCTATACAACCCCCCCGTGTCCCCAGTGCAGCCTACCTGTGACAGATCGATCCGGTGTCCCGCGTCCCTCGGGGGCCGCTGTCCTTCGGTGTCCAGTGTGCGGTGTCCGGTGTGCGGTGTCCAGTGTGCGGCGTCCAGTGTGCGGTGTCCGGTGTCCCTCGTACGCGCTGAGGCTCCAGGCGCCATTGCAGGTTTGAAAGCCGTGCCTCCTCCTCCTCCTCGTCCGTGATAGGAGGAACACTCGGTTTTCCAAGCAGTCATGTGCAGTGTTCCGCCTATCACGGATATTCTCTCATCCTCGTCCATGAGATGAGAATGAGAGAACATCCGTGATAGGCGGAACACTGCGCTGCTGGGAAAATTAGTGTCCGCCTATCACGGACGGGCGGGAGGAGGCGGCGCGGCTTTTGAACAGTGCCGTCTGTCTACATGACAAGCTGTTCATGTAGGCAGACCGCACTGACTCGAGTATAAGCCGAGAAGGGGACTTTCAGCCCTAAAAAAAGGGCTGAAAATCTCGGCTTATAATCGAGTATATACGGTAGTTTAGGGTTGTTTGAACTATAGTATCCCTTTTCCAAACCCTTTTTATATACTATGTTTTCGTGATACGTTGGTTGGAAGGGCTTGGAGCGGGACACTCCGTATAGCCTGTAAGACCCCCAGAACCTCTATCTGTGTGGGCCCAGGTGTATTGTTATCCGCAGACAAATATGGTGGGGGGGGGGATGGGGGGGTGTACCCACTCAGTTTCTTTTAAGTGTTCGTTCCTGGGTATTTGTATATTTAAGCAAAGGCTTTGGAGCCTATTTCCAGTGTACAAGTTTTTCAAAAGGTGCTAATCAAGTAGCATATTTTACCATGCTGCGGTTCGTGCCTGTAGAGAGAGTGCTCCACCACTAGATAAAGCCTTCTCCTTCCCCTTATGAATGTCTCTGACGCACCTGTAGCTCTCTCCACAGGAAAAGTGGAGCCCCCTAGATACTCTGGAATACAATTTATTTATACGTTTATTTCCCGTTGGATGCCCTCCTTGCAAAAGGACTATAGAAGTGGGATACTCTTGTCTTGCTGGGCTCTGTAGTCCCCTGGGGCTTTATGTGAGCAGAACCCGTTGAAATATATCCCAAGTAATCCCAGGTAGTACTTGTTTACAAAAAGCAGCCGTGAATCTTTTTGCAGTATTTTCTTCACTCACTGTTTACGGTAAATTACAACTTTAAAGTCATTCATAGCTCAAATAGTTTCTTCAGGGATTTATTCAACTGATTTAAACATTTTAGAAAAAAAAGTTCATACCTGGATGGAGGGTACCCACCGAGAGTATCCCCCCCCCCCCCCCCCCCGTCTCCTGTCTTTGTCGGTATCAGGCAGGCGGCTCTGCAGTGAGAAGGAACCAGGAGATTTATCAGGTGAAACAAAGGGATCCTGGGAGCTTGGGATCAGCGGGATGCAGTGGATGAGGAACGCTGCATGGTTCGCTTGTTTAGGAAGTCATATGCTCCGGGAGTTTTTGTATACAGGGTCTCGTCCTCGCTGTAGGAGCGTATATCCTTCTTCCTGCTTCCCTTCCTTTTTCTCCTTCCTTCACAAAGTGCCGGCAGGTGAATCTCGCCCCCCTCCAAACGAGGGGGGTTTCTGTCCTGCGAGTGGTGGGCGGGCAGTTTAGTGGGGCTCGGAGGTATCACAGAGGGTGATCCTGCTGGACTTGGATGGGGCTGGGCGGGCTCTCACCACCGCTTCGCTCCCTGGGTCTCCTAGCTCGCATGACCCGGCACCTCTCCGCGTGGCTTGTGACTCCGCCATCTCCGGGCGCCTCCCCCTACGTCAGCGTCTCACGTCTGCATGACGCGTGTTAGCCTCTGCCCCCTCTACGCAGTTTAAGGTTAAACCTCTTTTCTTCTAATTTTAGTGAGTGGCCACGTGTCTTATTAAACTCCCTTCGGCAAAAATGTTTTATCCCTATTGTGGGGTCACCAGTATGGTATTTGTAAATTTAAATCACATCCCCTCTCAAGCGTCTCTTCTCCAGAGAGAATAAGTTCAGTGCTCGCAACCTTTCTTCATAACTAATATCCTCCATACCTTTTTTTAGCTTTGTTGCCCTTCTTTGTACTCGGTCCATTTCCAGTACATCCTTCCTGAGGACTGGTGCCCAGAACTGGACAGCATACCCCAGGTGAGGCCAGACCCAAGTCTTGTTGCCTTTGTTTTTTTTATAAATTGTTCCATTATAAGCGAAAACACACTATGGGAGGCATTCTATCTATTTCATTCCTGCATGTGGTTCGAAGCCATTAGCGATACTTTAAGAGCCTGGAGCCTGGATTCCATATAGAGGCGATAAGGAAAGAAATACACCAAGGAAGGACCATCAGCTTATATATTTGTCCAGAAGGCTTTCTATTCAAATTATTGAGGTGAGAGTTCTGAGAGCACTGAGCTCTTTGGTGAAAGCACTGTGATTGGTAGAAGTTCAACCTAGAAAGACTTTATTGTTATGTATTATTCATTTATCCAACTTATTTTGTTATTTGGACTTTTCTGTTTTATTGGTTTATGAACCATTCATGATATTAATTAGACTGGACACATAGTTTTGGATCATGATGTTCACTAGAGCTGAAGAGTAGCACTAGAGGAATGGCGCAAGATCACTTTGATTTATTTATGGTTATAGAGTTGTTTGATTTCGATTGATGACTCATTGGATGTTTTTTTCTTTCTTTTGTTTTGTACATTTTTTAGATCAATAAAGATATACTGTTGAATTGATTAACAAAATCATTACCAAACCCATAAATCTAGACCCATGGGAAGCCTTACTACATAAACCACATCTGAGCTTAAGAAAGTAGCAGTGCTGTTTAGCACTAGGAAGAAACCTGACGCCCTGTGCTCTTTCTCATTAGAGACTGCAGCTTCTATGAAATTGTTACAATCTGTCCACTACTCAACTGGATTGCCACATACCTTATATACTGTTCAATTAACACTCTCTTTGATATTTCCTCATAAGAGAAGTGTCTGGCGTCACTGTATCTCTTTGGTTTCTTTACAAAAACGTGGTGCTTGTGTTTGCTTACCAGCAATCCGGCAATATCTACCCCTGCTACATACAATTATACGAGTTAAATTCTCCTGAAGAAGCATCTTCCTCGACGCGGAACATGTCGAGCTAATATTCCAATTATTTCTGGACCTACACTTCTGATTCATCATCGCTACAAGACTCAATCTTTCTTTTTGAGACTACATTCTCAATTAATCCATCTTGATTACTATCCAAAAATTGTTTTTGTATCCTATACGCTGTTATGAGTTCTATTGTATGATGTCAGATATGTTTTGCTAAGGTCCAAAAAAACATCAAATTTATTTTCTGTACATGTAACTGTATTTTTGATTCTATTTGTTTAAATAAATCTTACTATTTTTAGACTAACTACCTATGTGCCTTATAAAGTCCAAATTATTAGAGCTTTTTCCTATACAAACACATCTGAGCTTAAATTGATCTCTTTTATTTTTTTTGGCCACACGACAAACTATTGCTAAAATCTGGAGAACCCCATCCCTGAATATTAGAGATGAGAAGCAAAGTATTATGGGCATCATGGTTCATGAAAAATTGACATCTATCCTACTTGATAACCATTCTAACTGTTTAAAAAGCCAGTCTCCATGGCTCGGCAATACCAACAAATTTACTATTGATAATTCTTTGCTTTCTCTCTAAATTTATATGGCTACATCCACCTTTCACCTGAACCCATCATATTCTTTTTTTTTTTTTTTCAAAAAATTTTATTGTAGAAAGGAACATTACAAAGTTATAAGAAGTGAACAAAATAACCAAGATACCCCCTAAGGGGTACGTACAGAAGGCAGTTTACAGATAGAGTTAATTAGTAATTCCCTGGTAGGGGTATGAGCTACAGATGAGTCACGGAAGGGGTGACAAAGGGGGCGCTACCCAGTCTAGTATTTTAGGCTTCCGTCCACTGGGCCGAGGATAGAAGCACCTAGGGAAGTATCAAAGGGCTTAGGGTCGGGGTCTGTTCCCCTACTCCCCGCGCACCCCTATCGGGATCCTGCTGTGCACGGGAGGGTCGAGGGCCAGCTTCTCTGGAGATGCCAGAGAATGTAAATGGGGATACTGCTCCCTAGGGTGGGGTGCTCACTTTAGGCTTGGGATATCATACCGCAGCGGTCTTGAACCCGAACCCCCAATTAACAGGGGGGTGGATAGAGACTGCTTAGAGTGCTATGACATGCATTTACTACCAGGTGGGCTGCCCTTCCGTACTTTCGAGTTTCCAAACATATTAACCATAAATAACTAAATGGGTCCTTAAACGAACCGGGACCCTTCAAGTAATAGTTGAAGGAGTGAAAGAAGAGAAAGAGGAAGATTGAGAGAAGTGGGAAAGAAGAGGAGGTGTAGGCAGAAGGGGGGGGGGTTGGGGGGGGGATAGTTTCAGAAGGGAACCCTCGCGGAGAGGGGGTGGGGAATGTGTGCTACCATAGTCGAGAAAATGTCAGAGCCGTCTCATAATAGGATTAGCGATATCCCTGTGTAATGAGCCCAAGGTTCCCAAATGAGGTGGAACTTGTCAGTGGAATCCAGTATGGAGTGGGCGATTTTTTCTTGCGACATTATCCAAGAGATTTTTTGTTTCGCGCGGCAAAATGAGACCGAGGGCATTTTCCATGCATGGGCTATAGTAATTTTGGCACCCAGGAGGATGAAGTGGATGAGCGAGCGGGTTAATTTAGGGACCAGTGGGATAGCTTCGTTGAGGAGCGCTATGGTTGGGTCCTGGGGCACTTTGTAGCCTGTTACCTTACGGATGAGATTAAAGATTTTGTTCCAAAAGCCCCTGATTTTAGGGCATTCCCAAAGTGTGTGTAGAAGAGAACCTAAGATGCCGCAACCCCTGAAGCAGAGGGGAGAGGACTGCGGGTAAAATTTTGCAAGGCGGGTAGGTACCAGATACCATCTAGATAGTACCTTGATGTCCGCTTCCATAAGGGAAGTGTTTAGGATACCTTTAAATGAGCGAAAGAAATTTGTGTGCCAAGTGTCCAGGTCCCATTCAAACTGGAGGTCTTGCTCCCACTTCAACATATAATTCGCTTTGCCCTGAGGTTCAGCAAGCGCTGAGTAGATCAGGGAGATGCCCCCCCTGACGCCCATGGCTGAAGAGCACCAAAACTCATACTGGGTGACCGAGAGCGGGCTGTCTGAGCTGCCCCAGATCTTGTGTAATAAATGTCGTAGCTGGTAGTACCGGTACGTTTCCGAGGGGGGCAATTCTAACTTGGATATGCAATATTTGAGTGATATGGGGCCGTCGTTATTAAAATATTGCCCAATCCTGTACAGGCCCTTATCGAGCCACCATGCAAAAGCCTTGATGTTCAGCCCCGGTTGGAAATGGGGGTTGTTGAAGATGTGAGCGAGGGGGTGCCAGGGGGATATCAAAGAGGTGTGTTTTTGTAGGGAGTCACTTAGGGACATTGAGTGCGATAGGGTGGGAGAGAGGATCGCCGGGCGATCCTTACGGGGTCTCCAGGCTAGGTAGTCCAGAGTGTGATTGGGAGTAGCTTGCCGTTCAATTTCCACCCAGTCAGGTTTCGGGGTCTTGGAGTAGATAGCAGAGAATTGGCAGAGTTGTGCAGCTTGGTAATACTTCCAGAGGTTTGGAAGGCCTAGCCCCCCTTTTTTCTTTGCTCTGAACAGCACTTTATTGGGAAGACGATGGCCCTTGCCTCCCCAGATAAACTTAATGAGAGTGGTCTGGAATCTGTCCAGATCCCGTTTTCTAACGGGGATTGGCAATGACCTGAAAAGGTATAGTAGTCTGGGGAGGAGGGTAATTTTTACAGAATTGACTCTGCCCAGCCAGGACAGCTTGTAGAGGGACCATTGTGCTAGGTCGTCTGAGAGTTTTTTTAACATGGGGGTATAGTTGAGTTGGTATAGGAGGTCTATTTTGGGGGTAAGGAAGACCCCTAAATAGGGTAGGGAGGAGGAGCTCCAGGAAAAGGGGAATTCGTCTTTGAGTCTGTCTACAATGTGTTGGGGGGTTGTAATATTGAGGGCCAGAGACTTTGACATATTAACCTTAAGACCTGATACCGATCCAAAGGAGTTAAGCAGGTGGAGAACCTTAGGGGTCGAAGTAAGGGGGGAAGTGAGGAAAAGGAGGACATCGTCCGCAAAGAGGGCACATTTGTGGGACTGATTGCCGCATACTACTCCGCTAATATCGGGGTCTTGTCTTATTGCTGAAGCTAGAGTCTCAATCGCTATAGCGAAGAGTAAAGGAGAAAGAGGGCAGCCTGTCTGGTACCTTTAAGGATTGGAATTTGTTTGGATAGGTGACCCTGCAATTTAATCTGGGCTTTCGGGGAAGAGTATAGGGAGGAAAGTGTTTGTATGAAATTAGGGCCGAAGCCCCAACGGTCAAGCATGGTAAAGAGGTAAGGCCAGGTGACTGTGTCGAAGGCCTTCTGTAGATCAATCGACAGGATGTAGCCTGATTGGGAAGGGTTGCCATCCCAAGCAGATTGTAGGAGGGATATTAAGTCTATTGCTCTCCTAATCTGGTCCGGCCCCTGTCTCCCAGGTATGAAGCCCACCTGATCCTTATGTACGTAAGACGCAATAAAGGAGGCCATTCTGTTGGCCAGGATTTTTGTCATGATTTTAAGGTCATTGTTAATTAGTGATATTGGCCTGTAGTTGCTCACCTCACTAGTGTCTTTTCCTTGTTTAGGAATCACAGAAATAAAAGCTAAATTAGCTGCAGGTTCTAGGGGGGAGCCATCACGCAGTGAGTTGAAGAGCCGGACCAGACGAGGAGAGAGGATCTCGGAGAAGGTTTTGTAGTATTTGGCTGAGAACCCGTCAGGGCTTGGGGCAGAATCTGTCTTGAGGTTTTTGATAACCTCTTGAACCTCTTCTGTTGTAAAAGGGGCTTCCAACATGGATCTGTGGGAATCTGAAAGCTTCGGGAGAATAATGTTTTCCAGGAAGGAGTCTAGGGGGCCTGGGTCATCGGAGGCAGGGGAGGAATAGAGATTTGAGTAGAACGCATGAAAGGTATCGAGAATCTTTTGGGGATTCTGGGAGAGGGCTCCCGAGATTGTTTTGATCTTGGGAAGTGTGAAATTTTTCATCTTGGGGGTGAGTTTCGTCGCTAGCCTAGGGCCAATTTTATCGGCTTGTAAGTAGTATCTGCCACCTAGCCAGAGTAGGTGTTTGTCAGCACTAGTGGTGAGGGCTAAATTTAGGGCAAGCCGGGAGGTTTCCAGCTGGGCAAGGCTAGCTGGGGAGGGTTTGGCTTTATGGGCTTTGCTAAGAAGCTCAAAGTCTTTTTCCAACTTCTCCACAGTAACCTTGTGTTCTCTCTTCAACTTAGAAGATAATTGGATTATTTTCCCTCTCATTACTGCCTTGTGAGCGCCCCATAGAGTGCTGGGGGACGTGTCCCCTGTGTCGTTAAGGCGGAAGAAATCTTTGATTTCCTGTGCGAGTAGATTACAGTGGACGGGATTGGAGAGGAGGGTTTTACTAAGGCGCCACTGAGGGGGGCCAGTGGGTGAAAGCGAGCTGCGGATCTTGAGAGTGACAATGGAATGATCAGACCAGGGGGTTTCGTGTATGGAAGCCTGAGTCGCTGAGTGGATGTCAGAGTTGGGGATAAAGATATGGTCTATCCTGCTGAAAGTCTTGTGAGGGGCGGAGTAATGTGTATAGTCCTTGGTAAGGGGGTTTAATTCCCTCCAAGTGTCAATCAGACCCAAATCGTGGAAGAGGCGGGCTATTCTGAGGCTCTGCTTGGGGGGTTTTGTGAGACGGGGTTTGTCTGGGGAGGACTTGTCTAAGGCGTGGTCAAATGTGGTGTTGGAGTCTCCTCCCATTATGATTCTCCCCTCTAGGTGGGGAGAGAGAGTGGAAAGCATGGCGGTGAAGAATCGCGCTTGACCTTGGTTGGGGGCATAGTAGGAGACTAGTGAGAATAGTTCCCCTGCAATAAGTCCCTTGACCAGGAGGAATCTACCATTTTCGTCTTGTATCGTGTGCGTGTGTACAAAGGGAATTCGTTTGGATAATAGTACAGCTACTCCCCTCTGCTTGGTTTGTGCATTGGCCAGGTAGAAGGTGGGGAAGTTGCGATGGAGAAAGGAAGGGGTATAATTTGCTGGGAAGTGAGTTTCTTGGAGAAGGACAACATCAAGGCTTCTGGCATGGTAACTCTGAAAGGCTTTTCGGCGCTTAGAAGGGGAGTTCAGCCCCTGAGTGTTGTGAGAAGCCACTCTTAGTGACAGTTTGTGATTTACCGTGTCAGCCATGGGCGTCTGAGTGTGGGTGCGAAAATGATCGGTGGGAGCTTACCTTTAAGTGCAGAAGTCTGCTGGTTGTGGCCTGGGAATTGGGCTTTTGCAGATGTCCTAGGTAGACTGAGGCGGTGCCTCTCCGCGAAGGGTCCTGAGTGTAAGGGAGAAAGGGAGTAGGGGAGGGGAGCAGGAAGGGGGGGGGGGGGAGAGAGGAGAAAGAGAGGAAAAGAGAGCAGCGAGAAAAACATGATGATTAATAAACCAATATATACAACAAAGTATACACATTCGTAATGTATCTGTCAAAGTGCAAAAAGGACCGGCGAACCGGGTCCAGGTCCAAAGGCTCCCCGAAGGGAGCATTTGGAAAGGGTGCAACCTCAAAAGGGTTGTCTGTCTGGTGTCACCGGAGGGAGTGGGTACCCTCCGCGTCACAGCAGGTGGAGTGGCAAGCAGCGCCGCTCCGGCCGAGGTGGCCCCCAGATTGGGGTAACAGTGTGACCGGTCGTCCAAAAAGGCACATGAAAAAAAAAAAAAAAATGAAAAAATAAAGAAACCACTGGCAACATAAACATAGGTTAGTCCTAGATTGAGTCCTGCAATGTCCCAAAGGATAGTACAAGGCTAGCTTAGTTAGGAGTACCTGTAGGGGTGATGTTGGGGGGGGAAAAAATGTCCAGAAATGTTTTAGGAGGGCAAATTTAGGACGCAATATTTCATTTGCATATATTTGTCTCCAATTGACCTTTCGCATCACATAGCATAATATCACATTGTACTGTGAAATATTTACCTAGTGTGTAAATTTCTATAGATTACTCCTTATATGTGACGGGGTTCCCTCTAGGTCGGTGTGCTCCAGGTCCTAGACAACGTCCCGCTATAGCGCCCCCCAGTGGGCGTGCGGCAGATGAGGCGATCCAACAACGGGACCTACGAGGGGTCACATCCAATGAATAGGCTACCCACGGATCCGTGCATGGGCCAAACGGGCAGGGGAAGGGAGGTGGAAGGGGAGGGAAGGGAAAGGGGAGGAAGGGTTGAAAATGGGGTTCCTTGAGGTCCCCTGTTCTGCACATCTGTCATGGGATCCAAGATCATATATTTAGATGTATATCATAAGAGATTGCCATAACAATTAGACAATGTCTGGTACACTTGAAACAGTAGTAGAGAGGAATAGGATTTTTGAAGTAAAAGTGATTGTGCCATTGATGTGTTTATGGGTGGTGCAGGTTTGTGTGTTATTGTCTCTAAACTCGTGATTGGAGGTGGGAAGGAGAAAAGGAGAGGGGGAGAAAAGGAGGAAACAGATGGGGTGAGGAAGGGGGGGAGTGGGGGAGTGAAGGGAGGGAAAAGCGAAGGAAAGAGTGGGAACTGGAAAGGGGGTGAAGGGGGGGGGGGAGGAGAGGAAGAAAAGGGGGGGGGGGGGAAAGGGGGGGAGGGGGGGGGGAAGAGGAGGGGAAGGGAGGGGGGGAGAAGGGAAAACCAATACATGGCATGCACATGTATAGGTGGACATAGGGATGCTGCAGCATCCACATGGGTAGGACAGGGAAAGTGGGGTGGGACAAGGGTGGGACGAAGAGAGGTGTTGTGTGCAAGTGGGAGGGGGAAAGAAAGGGGGGGGGAAGGAAAAAGTGAAAAAAGGGGGGGGGGGGGAAAGCAGGAAAGAAGGAAAAAACAGGGGAAGAAGGAGGGGGAAGTGAGAGGGGGAGGGGGGAAGGAATGGGGGGGGGGGAGGAAAAAAGGGGGGAAAAAAGAGGGGTGGGGGGAAAGGAGGAAAGAAGGAGGGGGAATGGTGGAGAAGGGGGAGGGGGGAGGGAATGGGGGAAAGACTGTGAAGGGAGGAAAAAAGGGGGGAAAGAAAGAGTGAAAAAGTAAGTGGGATGAAGTGCCAAGGGAATGGAGGGGGTTTCTTATGATGTCAGTCAAGCCGCTGATGCTTAGGTGGGCACTGTGCTAGTGATGCTGTGGGTCGCGGGAATGAAGGGGTCCTAGAGTGGGGGTGTGTGTGGGTGAAAGTGTTAAGTGGTGCCATTGAGTGTGGTGTGGGGAGCTGGGAATTGGGACCATGGGGGGATTGTGAGTATGGGAGTGTGGGACAGGGGAAAGCATAAACAGGAAAAAGGTATACCAGTATGTCAGATACCAACAAGCAATATAGAGTTACCTAATAGAGTTGGTGTATCTTGCTCAGGTTGCGAGGTGCATGTAGAGGCCCATATGTTGCAAACCAGAGTGTGCTGCATTGATTGCGAGTTCCAAGGGTGGGACGCCGCCAGCAAGGGGCTGTAGGGACTGATGTTGTGGGAGATCTGAGAGCAGGATTTAATCCCTTCTAGACACGTGTCAAATAAAACAAATACCCACCATACCCCCAGCTGGAGTTGCGAATGAGGGAGGGAAGCCCCTGTCGTCACGGGTAGGACTAAGGGGGCCCTGCCCAGGTCAAAATGTACCCAGGCCTGACTAAAATTGGTCAGGGCTTAGAGGGTGCGTCTTCCCCTGAACCTGGAGAAGAGCTGAGGCGATCATTTAAATGGCCATAGGAGGAATGTCATAAATACCAAAATGAGATGGCCAGAGCAGCAAGATGAGTAACACACGAAGGGGAGGGGGGAACAAGGTTCAGGGGAAGATGGATTCCTTAAAAAGAATAAGGACAAAGCCTCTCAGTGAGGAGAGGCAAATAAAGGTCTTCATCTCGGGGGTAAGATTCGCGGTGTCTCTTCGTTTGTTGCTTGTTCCACAGCGGGGTCAGGGGGCTGCCTGGTGGTGGACGCTTGGAGGAGACCGACTTGCTTGGAGCCTGATGGGGGACTAGGTCTTGGGAGATGAGTCCAAGCTGGAGCAGAAGGCGCTCGCCATCGTGGAATGAGGAGAATCCATATGATTTGTCTTTGAATTGGAATTGAAGCCGGAACGGGAAGGACCAGCGGTATTTGATGGAGTTTTGCATGAGGACCTCTAGGAGGGGCTTAAGGGACCTGCGTTTCTGAACAGTGGCGGGTGAGATGTCCGCAAAAATTTGGACCTTGTTGCCCTGGAAGGTTAGGGTATCTCGATTGCGTGTGTGTCTCATGATGTCTTCTTTGACACTGTAGTAGTGCGGTTTGACCACGATGTCCCTTGGGAGACCATCTTGTCTGGGGGGTTAGAGGGCTCTGTGCGCCCTGTCTAGTTCCAATCTGTGCTCTTGGATATCAGGCAAAAGTTCTTTGATGAACGATTTGATCGTGCTAGGGACGTCCGTGGTGGACTCGGGGATTCCTCTTATGCGGAAGTTGTACCTTCTGCTTCTGTTCTCCAAATCGTCAATTTTGGAGAGAGCTGTTTCTAGTTGGTCTTGCAAAGTTTGGATGCAAGCGGTATTTTGATTGGTGCGTGCAGCTGTGTTGTCTACAGCTTGCTCGATGACATCCATGCGAGCCCCTAGGCCCTGTAAATCTGCCTTGATGGCGGCGGTGATTTGCATGGCGTTTTGGGCCAGCATCTCTGAGAAGTGTTGCAGCATGAGCTGCATATCAGCGGAGTGGGTCTGTTGCAGGGGGTGAAAGTGGTGGGGGCTCTCTAGGCCCAAGGGAGATCCCTGGAGTGGAGTGGGGGGGGAAGCTTCCGAATGTTCTGCTCAGCAGGGATGCTGTGGAGGCCGGGGAGATCCCCTGGGGGATGCAGGTACTCACGGGGGTCGTCAGGAGGCTGTTGTGTTGCTGCAAGTGCTGCTGGTGGGCTGGTGGATCTGCAATGGAGTCCGGATCATCCATGCTGCCTCGTGTTGCGGCCGCCATCTTGGCTGGGGCTGAGGTCACCTGGCTGTAAGTGAGTTGGCGGCTTACGTCGCTTTTATGTGTCCCCTTGGGCATATCGGTGGGTGCCTGGCACCCTCGGGAGGCTGTGGGCTGAAGACCGGACGGGTCTTGCTCGATCTGAGCGCTTAGGGGGCTGAATGAGGCCGGAGCGGTGCGGAGCTCCCGTTCAGTGCGTCTTCCCGGAAGTCCCGCGCATGCGCACTCCGAACCCATCATATTCTACTCCACATCTTTTTCAATTCTTCTTTATTTCTTCTCTTTTTTTCCCCTTTTCCTTCATTCCATCTCTTATTTTTTTGTTATTAACAATTCCTAATATATGTTAGCTGTTTACATATTATACACCTTTAATTCTGGTTGATAACTATGTAATATTTTTTTCTTTCCATTGTTGTTATTTTATATAACATATCTGTATAACCCTGTTTATGTATTCTGTCTTAATCTTCTCAATAAAAAAATTATAATACAAAAAAATAAAAATAAATAAAGACATACTATATATATTAAGGTGTTAATGAAGGGGTGGGAAAGAGAGCGTTTTTAGGAGTAGCTCTGCTCAGATCTAGTTTTTCCTTTAGGAATGCAGAAGTTGTAGCGATACAGCAGTGTGCCATTGGCTAGTGCACTTTTGATTCTAGGCACTGATTGTTTTTCTTTGCCATTTGCTTCTACCAAGAGCAGAGGGTCTAAAAACAGACTGGAAGACTATAAGGTGCAGCCAGCCAGTCCTTAGCAGCTTCTCTCTAGCCTGGAGTATCTGGATAACTGCCATTTCACAGCATACATACTTGTGACTGATACAGTTGTTGTTAATGTGCTGATGAAGGTTTTATAATTAGTAGAGGATAGAAAGACTTTTACTTCAAGTCACAGTGAAAAGCCCAGTCCGAAGTTAATATTTTTGTCAGTCACTAAATGGAAAACAGGTGTATAGGCACTACAACCGTCCCACATAACAGCTCCGCCCGGTGCTCAGACCTCGAGGCTGCTGATACCTCCAACATACCAGAGGAAGGTAAGGGATGGTCGGCACCTAGGATAACATCCAAAAAAATGTATTTCTTTGTTAAGTAAACATGTACAATGCTGTAAAAACATCATACGCGTTTTGGACATTAGTCCTTAGTCATGGCTGTTAGTCAGTAAATGCCTGGTGATCCTGCCAGTACATCAGAGTTCTTTATTCAAAGTGACAATGCTATGCCAGCTGATCCATTGTATTCTGTATTGCCTCTCCATGTGTGCAATTTCTCTAATTCACCAATTTTCCCTGTGCATGAAGTGATTATCGGTGAGAGCAAAAAGACCGCGCTACCCTGACATACACAGAGGATCATACAGTAGGATAGAAATAAACAAATGAATAGGGCAAACAATGATACCTAAACCGGCTGCAGAATGGTGGGATAAACACGCATATGATATGGAAAAAAGGAAAACTGCGCCAGGTCAAAACTAAAATAATAATGAAAAAAGGTTCACATGTATGACCTGTGTACCAATTGGTAGTGTTGAGAATACCAGTAACCTGAGGAATAAAATCTGCACACAGATTGAAAAGAGCATAGGCAGAAGGTGACAGTATACTCTCAGGTTATTGAAGCATAAATGACAAGTAATCGACTACAATCGTTGTAAACAATGGTATATGATGTCTGTCCAAGTCTCTATGTGGGATGGATAACCAATAATGATGGATCAGAGTCCTCTTATGCAGGAGGTTCCACTACACCACTGTGCTCCACTTCTAGTTAAAGTGCCACCACCAGTAAGTAGGCTCCTTACCAGATAAAAGTAAAACACACGCACTCAGATGTGAGCTTGGATACGAAATTCCGAACGCCAGGATATGGTTGCCCCTCAAACAGTGTCCTCCAAGATGGATCGGAATTCCAAAACCGGAAGGGGGAAGAGGCACACTTCCAAACGCCAAAATGGACAAGTAAGGCACTCGGAGGTGCGTTCACAGATCCCCATGTAAATAATAAAAGCAGACCATAGTGTAATATGTAAAGGACTAAAAGATTATTTATTAAAAACGGATGTTTACTCACATTCTATTGAGCAGAATAAGCAGTTTAAAATCCAAATGTTGTTTTTTTAAAAGAGCGCCGGCCGGCATACAAAAAGCACCCTTCCTCTTTGTGATACGAACGTGGTGACGTCACTGCGCGTCCTCCCATACGCGTTTCGTCATCAACAGACGTTTTCAATGGGGATAGGGTGCGCAGTGAGCCACCACATTATATACTACCAAGCCTCGTTGCGAGAGGCAAGGAAGCGGCCATTCAGCCATCTTAGTTATGGGAAAGGTTGCCCTTACACTATAGAGACGAAAAAGGAAATAGAAAAGAGGGGTATATGCCCAATTTTCAGTAAAGACATTTAGTTTGGGTATGTTAGCGGAATCATACCCCTATGTTAAACCCATTATAGGTACATAAGGCGCCTCTATTGGGAAATGTGATATACACAAATAGAGTAAAAAGACTGCTATAAAATGAAGGATAATGAAAAGGAAAATCGAAATACATGACCTGTTAAGGTCGAGTGTTCATGTGTGAGACTAGGAATAAAAGGAAACCCAGGCCCCCCGAAAACGGGGAATTGGGTTCTATTATTGTGAATGGAGTGAAAGAAACATAAATGAATATGGAAAATTACTTAGAGTAAACACATATTGGATAAGGTGGCAGGTTGCCGTGTAAGTCGTGAAGACTATATACCATAATAATGAAAGTGATGAGCAATTGTACATAGTGAAGGAAGGGAAAGAAAGAAAAAATGCCTAACGTGTTTTGAAAAAAAAGAAAAACGAGGAAGAGGATCTATGTGCTAGTGTGATGTGAAGGTGTGCAAAAAGGGGAAAAAATTGAAAAGTGCCCAGAGGAAGGTCTAAGTGAAAAAATGTATACACAGGGAGGTGAAGTGAAAAATAAGTGGGAAGTGAAGAAACAGAACGCTAGAAAGTGCGAAGATGATGTGTAAACTAACTAGAAAACAGAAAAAAAAGAAATGAAAACAAAAAAATAATAATATAGAAAAAATAAAAAAAAAATAAATAAAAAATAAAAATAATAAATAAAAAAATAATGAATAATAAATAATAAAAATAAAAATAAAAAAATAAAAATAAAAATAAAAAAAATAAAAATACAAATAAAAATACAAATAAAAATAAAAATAAAAATAAAAATAAAAATAAAAATAAAAATATAAATAAATAGGAATAAAAAATATAAAAATAAAAAAATAAAAATAAAAATAAAAGTAAATGTGAAAGTAGACATAAAATTGAAAAAAATAATAAGTTGAAATCAAAAAATAATAAATGAAATAAAAATCCGAAAAATGTGAAAAAAAGAAAAAAAGATGAAAAATAAATAAGAAAATATAAATGAAAATCAATAACAATTGATATAAATAAACATGCGAAACAAAATACAAAAATAAAAATACAAAGGAATAAAAATAAAAAGAGAAAAATTGCGAGTGAGGAAAACAAAGACAATAAAAGGGAATTAAAGCATGTGGGAAATGAATAGTAAGTGGAAGAGTAGAAAAAACCTAGTGATGGAAAAAATTAAATAAGTGGATAGGAGATAAAAAATTATTAGTGATGTGATAGGAAAAGATAAATGAAATAGTGTGTCATAGAGACACCTATATGATACATAATGTAGCATAAGGAAAAAGGGGTTAAATTTGTATATTATTAAAAAGGGGGTATGGGTAAAGCCCTGGGAGTAGATACTAGATTAGGGCCCTTCCCTGCGTGTCGCAACCCAGACATTGATAGGAGGAGAGGGAAGTCCATACATTTCATTGCAAAGTTGTAAGGACAGGCATATCACAGTATAGGATACAAATGGATAGGAACATTCACCTAGGTAGATATCAAATTTATAGATAAAATCATAAAAATATGTATATCCAAAACCTGAGATAAAATCACGCATTATTGATAAAAGCATTTACATCTGTATCCACGTTCATTCCGTAGGGGACATAAGTCTTGAGTTTGTGTATCCAAGACATCTCAAGTTTGGAGATCTCTCTCACTAAGTGTCCCCCTCTCCAATTTGGTTTGTACTTATCCAGGCCCAAAAATAGGGTGTTAGCTGGATCCCTCTTGTGAAATTGGAGATAATGTTTGGAAACGGAATGATTTTTAAACCCAGAAATGATATTTGTGATATGTTCATTTAAACGTATCTGTAAAGGCCGTTTGGTGCGGCCCACATATTGTAGGCCGCACGGACATTGTAAAAGGTACACCACGCCTGTAGACGCACACGTAATGCAAGGTTTGATTTTGAATATTTCTTGTGTGGCAGTGGACTGGACCGAAGTGGTTCGTCTCGTTGTGCACGAGTTTAGACGGCACACTCTGCAACGCTTACATTTATAATAACCACTTAACTGATCAAAGAAACCCCCACTCCTAACTGGAGGGTTAAGAACATTCGGGGCGATTTGTCCTTGTAGGGATTGAGCCCCCCTGAAGATTATTCGGGGTTTCGGGGGTAAGATCTCCGCGAGGGCTGAGTCATTGGTCACAATGTGCCAATGTTTGTTGATCAGAGCTTTTATGCTACTATGTTGTACTGAATACGTGGTCACGAATGGTACCCCAGTTGGAAAATTCTTTTCTCCCCTAGAGCTCTTTTCCGTCAATAGATCTTCTCTCTTGGTGTTGCTCACCATCTGCAAGGTATTTCTAAGGGTATTTTCTGGGTAACCTTTTTCTATGAAACGGTTAACCAGGACTTCAGCCTGTGTCAAGAATTGTTTATTGTCGGAGCAGTTCCTCCGCAGTCTCAAGAACTGGCTCTTCGGGACTGCTCTCAACCACGGATGATAATGACAACTCTCAACAGGAATGAAGGAGTTCCTGTCCGTTTCCTTGAAGAAAGTGGAGGTGGTGAACGAATGGTCATTGATACATATATTCAAGTCTAAGTAGTGAACCTCAGACTGGCTCGCTTCAAACTTGAGGATAATGCCTCTCTGGTTAAGGTTGAGGTTATACATAAAGCTCTCCAACTCACTCAGCTGGCCGTCCCATAGGAGGAGGATGTCATCAATGTACCTTGCCCAAAGAATGACTTGGGGTACATGTTGAGAATAGATGACATCCTCCTCCCATTTGGCCATAAACAAATTGGCAAGACTGGGGGCATATTTAGCCCCCATTGCCACTCCTGTGTCCTGCTTATAGAAGTTGCCATCAAACCAAAAATAGTTCGATGCCGCTGCAAACTTCAAGAGGGCCATCAGGAAATCGACCTGTTTTTGGGGTAGGTCTGAGTCTCTCTCGAGATAGAATAACACGGCTTCAAATCCCAAAGTGTGGGGGATGATGGTGTACAAAGACGTGACATCGATGGTCACCATCCACATCCCAGCGCTAGGTACCATGTTAGATAGTATGTTGATGATGTGCCTAGAATCCTTCACATATGAAGGCATAGAGCGTACCAGAGGTTGTAGATAAAAATCAATATATCTGCCCACCCGGGACGTGATGGAATCAATCCCACTTACTATGGGACGTCCCGGGGGGCAGATTGGGTCTTTGTGTAATTTGGGGAGGTAATAGATGGTCGGGGTACGAGGGGCTATGGGGATAAGATATAACTTTTCCTTCATAGTGAGAATACCCTCATAATGGCCCTCTGCCACCAGCCTTTCGAGATCCCTAGTGTATTTAAGCTTGGGATCTCCCGCTAAGAGGGTGTAAGTGGTGGTGTCACCAATTATTCTGGACATTTCGGCCATATAGTCCGCCTTGTCCAGGATAACTATCCCACCCCCCTTATCTGCAGGCCTCACGACCAGCTCTTTATTAAGGCATAGTGATTCTAACCCTTCCTGTAGGGATTTATTCAGCCTCGCTCTCTTAACCTCCATGGCATCCAAATCTCTAAGCAGCACATCTCTGAACACACGAAGAGAAGGCGCTAATGGGCCAGGAGGGTTGAAGAGTGAAGCATTCCTCAATCCCGAGTGAACAAATTCGCTTGCTCTTACTTGATTATTTACAGGAATTCCGGACATATATTTTTTAATGTTAAGCTTTCTTATGAACAAATGAATGTCCATAAAGGTCTTAAATTTGTCTAAACGTTTAGGAGGCACAAATTTGAGACCTTTGTCCAGTAATGCTTTTTCTGAAGGAGACAGGGTCTTGGAACTCAAGTTAAAGATCCCCTGTCCCACTATATTCGCTGTCGTTTGTGCTGCTCTGATCCTCCTCCCCCCTCTGGTTCCTCTCCTCTTTCTCCTAACCTTTTTTGGCCTTGTGTTGGTTTGTGAAAACCCCAGCTCCCTTGCTGGTTAGGTGTGGCAGGACCTTGTGGCCCCAGAGTTCTATTGGGGACCCTATTCGGGGCACCATAATTGGTAGCCACCCCTTGTTCTGGTGGGTAGAAGCCATTGGGAAAGGAGGAGTCTTCCCCTATGGTATCAAATTCCCTGAGTGGATAAAAGGAATTGTGAGTGGGAATATTGTAGTCCCACCCAGATTCTCCTTGGTACCAATTGGGTGGTTGTGAATCCCAATGTTCTTGGACGCTGGGTCTCCAGCTATCAAATTGATCAGTATAAGGACCTCTACCTCTCTGGTCAGAAGAATTATTCCTTCCTCTCTGGTTCCCAGGGTTCCACCCTCTCCCCCTTGGAGTGAAACCCCTCTGTTTAGGTGGGGGACCAGGGGGGTAGGTTTTGGTTTCACTTAGTGTATAATTGGATTTAGAGGTTTTAAGGGGATATGTTTGATTCCCATAAGGGTGTCCTCCCCGAGGATTCTGATTCCTAGGGGATAGATGGCCCAAATTACCCCCCGGTCTAGGTTTGGACTGGACCCGTTTGGGAATGGAAGGTTGGACCTGATCCGACCCCCCTCCAGCCATTTGGGATACTGGCACAGAAGTGTCCATTTCTATGGCTGATGCTTTGGCTGCATCCTCCAAAATTTTCTTCTGCCAATTAAAGACTATGTTGTTTTGATAGTCAACGAGATCCCTATTATACTTTTTCTTCTTTTTGGACCTCTGGTCTCTGTCCTCCTTCTCAAGTGCTTTGAGAAGACTACTGGATTTTTCCTTATACTCCTCCCCCTCTTTCACTGGGTGGAGTTTGGTTTTAATGAGTTTTATCTCATCATCCAATTTCGCTAATTTAGCAGTCTTTCTCTCCACTAAGAAACGGAGGAAAGAGACACCTGATTGGTTAAAATATTTGAACCATTCTTCCAAATCGGTGTCTCCCTTCTGGGGTGCTACGTCCCATCGGAGACTCCTAGGTACCATAAGGTTTTTTATATAGGTTTCTAGGTAGGCAATATCCCACTTAGTGTGGTTTTCAGAAACCATCAGATTTTTAAGTCGGGTAAAAATGCCACTTAGGTCGCCCTCATCATCTTTGTATGCTTCAAAGACTCCCTCTATATTAACCACCTTAGTGGCCCTGAATTCGAAAATATCCATCACAGAGTGTAAAACCCTGAGAGGGAAGGATGGGGGGAAAAAAGGGGGGGGGAATGGAAAAGAAAAAAGGAAGGGGGGAAGGGAGAGGGGTGGGGGAGGGTGTCAGCAGCAGTAATGATATCAGAACAAAACAGATGAGAGCAAAAAGACCGCGCTACCCTGACATACACAAAGGATCATACAGTAGGATAGAAATAAACAAATGAATAGGGCAAACAATGATACCTAAACCGGCTGCAGAATGGTGGGATAAACACGCATATGATATGGAAAAAAGGAAAACTGCGCCAGGTCAAAACTAAAATAATAATGAAAAAAGGTTCACATGTATGACCTGTGTACCAATTGGTAGTGTTGAGAATACCAGTAACCTGAGGAATAAAATCTGCACACAGATTGAAAAGAGCATAGGCAGAAGGTGACAGTATACTCTCAGGTTATTGAAGCATAAATGACAAGTAATCGACTACAATCGTTGTAAACAATGGTATATGATGTCTGTCCAAGTCTCTATGTGGGATGGATAACCAATAATGATGGATCAGAGTCCTCTTATGCAGGAGGTTCCACTACACCACTGTGCTCCACTTCTAGTTAAAGTGCCACCACCAGTAAGTAGGCTCCTTACCAGATAAAAGTAAAACACACGCACTCAGATATGAGCTTAGATACGAAATTCCAAACGCCAGGATGCGGTTGCCCCTCAAACAGTGTCCTCCAAGATGGATCGGAACTCCAAAACCAGAAGGGGGAAGAGGCACACTTCCAAACGCCAAAATGGACAGATAAGGCACTCGGAGGTGCGTTCACAGATCCCCATGTAAATAATAAAAGCAGACCATAGTGTAATATGTAAAGGACTAAAAGATTATTTATTAAAAACGGATGTTTACTCACATTCTATTGAGCAGAATAAGCAGTTTAAAATCCAAATGTTGTTTTTTTAAAAGAGCGCCGGCCGGCATACA
Source organism: Lithobates sylvaticus (assembly GCA_028564925.1). NCBI lineage: Eukaryota > Metazoa > Chordata > Amphibia > Anura > Ranidae > Lithobates > Lithobates sylvaticus. Next base: position 445,897,339 of record CM053026.1, on the reverse strand, counting down.
AAAAGCACCCTTCCTCCTTGTGATACGAACGTGGTGACGTCACTGCGCGTCCTCCCATACGCGTTTCGTCATCAACAGACGTTTTCAATGGGGATAGGGTGCGCAGTGAGCCACCACATTATATACTACCAAGCCTCGTTGCGAGAGGCAAGGAAGCGGCCATTCGGCCATCTTAGTTATGGGAAAGGTTGCCCTTACACTATAGAGACGGAAAAGGAAATAGAAAAGAGGGCTATATGCCCAATTTTCAGTAAAGACATTTAGTTTGGGTATGTTAGCGGAATCATACCCCTATGTTAAACCCATTATAGGTACATAAGGCGCCTCTATTGGGAAATGTGATATACACAAATAGAGTAAAAAGACTGCTATAAAATGAAGGATAATGAAAAGGAAAATCGAAATACATGACCTGTTAAGGTCGAGTGTTCATGTGTGAGACTAGGAATAAAAGGAAACCCAGGCCCCCCGAAAACGGGGAATTGGGTTCTATTATTGTGAATGGAGTGAAAGAAACATAAATGAATATGGAAAATTACTTAAAGTAAACACATATTGGATAAGGTGGCAGGTTGCCGTGTAAGTCGTGAAGACTATATACCATAATAATGAAAGTGATGGGCAACTGTACATAGTGAAGGAAGGGAAAGAAAGAAAAAATGCCTAACGTGTTTTGAAAAAAAAAGGGGAAAAACGAGGAAGAGGATCTATGTGCTAGTGTGATGTGAAGGTGTGCAAAAAGGGGAAAAAATTGAAAAGTGCCCAGAGGAAGGTCTAAGTGAAAAAATGTATACACAGGGAGGTGAAGTGAAAAATAAGTGGGAAGTGAAAAACAGAACGCTAGAAAGTGCGAAGATGATGTGTAAACTAACTAGAAAACAGAAAAAAAAGAAAAAAACAGAAAAAATAATAATATAGAAAAAATAAAAAATAAATAAAAATAAAAAATGATAATAAATAAAAAAAAAATGAATAAATAAATAATAAAAATAAAAAATAAAAATAAAAATAAAAATAAAAATAAAAATACAAATAAAAATACAAATAAAAATAAAAATAAAAATAAAAAAAAAATAAAAATAAAAAATATAAATAAAATAGAAAAAAATAAAAAATATAAAAATAAAAATAAAAGAAAATAAAAATAAAAGTAAATGTGAAAGTAGACATAAAATTGAAAAAAATAATAAGTTGAAATCAAAAAAAAAAAATGAAATAAAAATAAAAAAATGAAAAAAATAAAAAAAAAGAAAAAAAATGAAAAAAAAATAAGAAAATATAAATGAAAATCAATAACAATTGATATAAATAAACATGCGAAACAAAATACAAAAATAAAAAAAAAAGGAAAAAAAAAAAAGAGAAAAATTGCGAGTGAGGAAAACAAAGACAATAAAAGGGAATTAAAGCATGTGGGAAATGAATAGTAAGTGGAAGAGTAGAAAAAACCTAGTGATGGAAAAAATTAAATAAGTGGATAGGAGATAAAAAATTATTAGTGATGTGATAGGAAAAGATAAATGAAATAGTGTGTCATAGAGACACCTATATGATACATAATGTAGCATAAGGAAAAAGGGGTTAAATTTGTATATTATTAAAAAGGGGGTATGGGTAAAGCCCTGGGAGTAGATACTAGATTAGGGCCCTTCCCTGCGTGTCGCAACCCAGACATTGATAGGAGGAGAGGGAAGTCCATAAATTTCATTGCAAAGTTGTAAGGACAGGCATATCACAGTATAGGATACAAATGGATAGGAACATTAACCTAAGTAGATATCAAATTTATAGATAAAATCATAAAAATATGTATATCCAAAACCTGAGATAAAATCACGCATTGTTGATAAAAGCATTTACATCTGTATCCACGTTCATTCCGTAGGGGACATAAGTCTTGAGTTTGTGTATCCAAGACATCTCAAGTTTGGAGATCTCTCTCACTAAATGTCCCCCTCTCCAATTTGGTTTGTACTTATCCAGGCCCAAAAATAGGGTGTTAGCTGGATCCCTCTTGTGAAATTGGAGATAATGCTTGGAAACGGAATGATTTTTAAACCCAGAAATGATATTTGTGATATGTTCATTTAAACGTATCTGTAAAGGCCGTTTGGTGCGGCCCACATATTGTAGGCCGCACGGACATTGTAGAAGGTACACCACGCCTGTAGACGCACACGTAATGCAAGGTTTGATTTTGAATATTTCTTGTGTGGCAGTGGACTGGACCGAAGTGGTTCGTCTCGTTGTGCACGAGTTTAGACGGCACACTCTGCAACGCTTACATTTATAATAACCACTTAACTGATCAAAGAAACCCCCACTCCTAACTGGAGGGTTAAGAACATTCGGGGCGATTTGTCCTTGTAGGGATTGAGCCCCCCTGAAGATTATTCGGGGTTTCGGGGGTAAGATCTCAGCAAGGGCTGAGTCATTGGTCACAATGTGCCAATGTTTGTTGATCAGAGCTTTTATGCTACTATGTTGTACTGAATACGTGGTCACGAATGGTACCCCAGTTGGAAAATTCTTTTCTCCCCTAGAGCTCTTTTCCGTCAATAGATCTTCTCTCTTGGTGTTGCTCACCATCTGCAAGGTATTTCTAAGGGTATTTTCTGGGTAACCTTTTTCTATGAAACGGTTAACCAGGACTTCAGCCTGTGTCAGGAATTGTTTATGGTCGGAGCAGTTCCTCCGCAGTCTCAAGAACTGGCTCTTCGGGACTGCTCTCAACCACGGATGATAATGACAACTCTCAACAGGAATGAAGGAGTTCCTGTCCGTTTCCTTGAAGAAAGTGGAGGTGGTGAACGAATGGTCACTGATACATATATTCAAGTCTAAGTAGTGAACCTCAGACTGGCTCGCTTCAAACTTGAGGATAATGCCTCTTTGGTTAAGGTTGAGGTTATACATAAAGCTCTCCAACTCACTCAGCTGGCCGTCCCATAGGAGGAGGATGTCATCAATGTACCTTGCCCAAAGAATGACTTGGGGTACATGTTGAGAATAGATGACATCCTCCTCCCATTTGGCCATAAACAAATTGGCAAGACTGGGGGCATATTTAGCCCCCATTGCCACTCCTGTGTCCTGCTTATAGAAGTTGCCATCAAACCAAAAATAGTTCGATGCCGCTGCAAACTTCAAGAGGGCCATCAGGAAATCGACCTGTTTTTGGGGTAGGTCTGAGTCTCTCTCGAGATAGAATAACACGGCTTCAAATCCCAAAGTGTGGGGGATGATGGTGTACAAAGACGTGACATCGATGGTCACCATCCACATCCCAGCGCTAGGTACCATGTTAGACAGTATGTTGATGATGTGCCTAGAATCCTTCACATATGAAGGCATAGAGCGTACCAGAGGTTGTAGATAAAAATCAATATATCTGCCCACCCGGGACGTGATGGAATCAATCCCACTTACTATGGGACGTCCCGGGGGGCAGATTGGGTCTTTGTGTAATTTGGGGAGGTAATAGATGGTCGGGGTACGAGGGGCTATGGGGATAAGATATAACTTTTCCTTCATGGTGAGAATACCCTCATAATGGCCCTCTGCCACCAGCCTTTCGAGATCCCTAGTGTATTTAAGCTTGGGATCTCCCGCTAGGAGGGTGTAAGTGGTGGTGTCACCAATTATTCTGGACATTTCGGCCATATAGTCCGCCTTGTCCAGGATAACTATCCCACCCCCCTTATCTGCAGGCCTCACGACCAGCTCTTTATTAAGGCATAGTGATTCTAACCCTTCCTGTAGGGATTTATTCAGCCTCGCTCTCTTGACCTCCATGGCATCCAAATCTCTAAGCAGCACATCTCTGAACACACGAAGAGAAGGCGCTAATGGGCCAGGAGGGTTGAAGAGCGAAGCATTCCTCAATCCAGAGTGAACAAATTCGCTTGCTCTTACTTGATTATTTACAGGAATTCCGGACATATATTTTTTAATATTAAGCTTTCTTATGAACAAATGAATGTCCATAAAGGTCTTAAATTTGTCTAAACGTTTAGGAGGCACAAATTTGAGACCTTTGTCCAGTAATGCTTTTTCTGAGGGAGACAGGGTCTTGGAACTCAAGTTGAAGATCCCCTGTCCCACTATATTCGCTGTCGTTTGTGCTGCTCTGATCCTCCTCCCCCCTCTGGTTCCTCTCCTCTTTCTCCTAACCTTTTTTGGCCTTGTGTTGGTTTGTGAAAACCCCAGCTCCCTTGCTGGTTAGGTGTGGCAGGACCTTGTGGCCCCAGAGTTCTATTGGGGACCCTATTCGGGGCACCATAATTGGTAGCCACCCCTTGTTCTGGTGGGTAGAAGCCATTGGGAAAGGAGGAGTCTTCCCCTATGGTATCAAATTCCCTGAGTGGATAAAAGGAATTATGAGTGGGAATATTGTAGTCCCACCCAGATTCTCCTTGGTACCAATTGGGTGGTTGTGAATCCCAATGTTCTTGAACGCTGGGTCTCCAGCTATCAAATTGATCAGTATAGGGACCTCTACCTCTCTGGTCAGAAGAATTATTCCTTCCTCTCTGGTTCCCAGGGTTCCACCCTCTCCCCCTTGGAGTGAAACCCCTCTGTTTAGGTGGGGGACCAGGGGGGTAGGTTTTGGTTTCACTTAGTGTATAATTGGATTTAGAGGTTTTAAGGGGATATGTTTGATTCCCATAAGGGTGTCCTCCCCGAGGATTCTGATTCCTAGGGGATAGATGGCCCAAATTACCCCCCGGTCTAGGTTTGGACTGGACCCGTTTGGGAATGGAAGGTTGGACCTGATCCGACCCCCCTCCAGCCATTTGGGATACTGGCCCAGAAGTGTCCATTTCTATGGCTGATGCTTTGGCTGCATCCTCCAAAATTTTCTTCTGCCAATTAAAGACTATGTTGTTTTGATAGTCCACGAGATCCCTATTATACTTTTTCTTCTTTTTAGACCTCTGGTCTCTGTCCTCCTTCTCAAGTGCTTTGAGAAGACTACTGGATTTTTCCTTATACTCCTCCCCCTCTTTCACTGGGTGGAGTTTGGTTTTAATGAGTTTTATCTCATCATCCAATTTCGCTAATTTAGCAGTCTTTCTCTCCACTAAGAAACGGAGGAAAGAGACACCTGATTGGTTAAAATATTTGAACCATTCTTCCAAATCGGTGTCTCCCTTCTGGGGTGCTACGTCCCATCGGAGACTCCTAGGTACCATAAGGTTTTTTATATAGGTTTCTAGGTAGGCAATATCCCACTTAGTGTGGTTTTCAGAAACCATCAGATTTTTAAGTCGGGTAAAAATGCCACTTAGGTCGCCCTCATCATCTTTGTATGCTTCAAAGACTCCCTCTATATTAACCACCTTAGTGGCCCTGAATTCGAAAATATCCATCACAGAGTGTGAAACCCTGAGAGGGAAGGATGGGGGGAAAGAAAGGGGGGGGGAATGGAAAAGAAAAAAGGAAGGGGGGAAGGGAGAGGGGTGGGGGAGGGTGTCAGCAGCAGTAATGATATCAGAACAAAACAGATGAGAGCAAAAAGACCGCGCTACCCTGACATACACAGAGGATCATACAGTAGGATAGAAATAAACAAATGAATAGGGCAAACAATGATACCTAAACCGGCTGCAGAATGGTGGGATAAACACGCATATGATATGGAAAAAAGAAAACTGCGCCAGGTCAAAACTAAAATAATAATGAAAAAAGGTTCACATGTATGACCTGTGTACCAATTGGTAGTGTTGAAAATACCAGTAACCTGAGGAATAAAATCTGCACACAGATTGAAAAGAGCATAGGCAGAAGGTGACAGTATACTCTCAGGTTATTAAAGCATAAATGACAAGTAATCGACTACAATCGTTGTAAACAATGGTATATGATGTCTGTCCAAGTCTCTATGTGGGATGGATAACCAATAATGATGGATCAGAGTCCTCTTATGCAGGAGGTTCCACTACACCACTGTGCTCCACTTCTAGTTAAAGTGCCACCACCAGTAAGTAGGCTCCTTACCAGATAAAAGTAAAACACACGCACTCAGATGTGAGCTTGGATACGAAATTCCGAACGCCAGGATATGGTTGCCCCTCAAACAGTGTCCTCCAAGATGGATCGGAATTCCAAAACCGGAAGGGGGAAGAGGCACACTTCCAAACGCCAAAATGGACAAGTAAGGCACTCGGAGGTGCCTCAACCTTAACCAGAGAGGCATTATCCTCAAGTTTGAAGCGAGCCAGTCTGAGGTTCACTACTTAGACTTGAATATATGTATCAATGACCATTCGTTCACCACCTCCACTTTCTTCAAGGAAACGGACAGGAACTCCTTCATTCCTGTTGAGAGTTGTCATTATCATCCGTGGTTGAGAGCAGTCCCGAAGAGCCAGTTCTTGAGACTGCGGAGGAACTGCTCCGACAATAAACAATTCTTGACACAGGCAGAAGTCCTGGTTAACCGTTTCATAGAAAAAGGTTACCCAGAAAATACCCTTAGAAATACCTTGCTGATGGTGAGCAACACCAAGAGAGAAGATCTATTGACGGAAAAGAGCTCTAGGGGAGAAAAGAATTTTCCAACTGGGGTACCATTCGTGACCACGTATTCAGTACAACATAGTAGCATAAAAGCTCTGATCAACAAACATTGGCACATTGTGACCAATGACTCAGCCCTCGCTGAGATCTTACCCCCGAAACCCCGAATAATCTTCAGGGGGGCTCAATCCCTACAAGGACAAATCGCCCCGAATGTTCTTAACCCTCCAGTTAGGAGTGGGGGTTTCTTTGATCAGTTAAGTGGTTATTATAAATGTAAGCGTTGCAGAGTGTGCCGTCTAAACTCGTGCACAACGAGACGAACCACTTCGGTCCAGTCCACTGCCACACAAGAAATATTCAAAATTAAACCTTGCATTACGTGTGCGTCTACAGGCGTGGTGTACCTTCTACAATGTCCGTGCGGCCTACAATATGTGGGCCGCACCAAACGGCCTTTACAGATACGTTTAAATGAACATATCACAAATATCATTTCTGGGTTTAAAAATCATTCCGTTTCCAAGCATTATCTCCAATTTCACAAGAGGGATCCAGCTAACACCCTATTTTTGGGCCTGGATAAGTACAAACCAAATTGGAGAGGGGGACACTTAGTGAGAGAGATCTCCAAACTTGAGATGTCTTGGATACACAAACTCAAGACTTATGTCCCCTACGGAATGAACGTGGATACAGATGTAAATGCTTTTATCAATAATGCGTGATTTTATCTCAGGTTTTGGATATACATATTTTTATGATTTTATCTATAAATTTGATATCTACCTAGGTGAATGTTCCTATCCATTTGTATCCTATACTGTGATATGCCTGTCCTTACAACTTTGCAATGAAATGTATGGACTTCCCTCTCCTCCTATCAATGTCTGGGTTGCGACACGCAGGGAAGGGCCCTAATCTAGTATCTACTCCCAGGGCTTTACCCATACCCCCTTTTTAATAATATACAAATTTAACCCCTTTTTCCTTATGCTACATTATGTATCATATAGGTGTCTCTATGACACACTATTTCATTTATCTTTTCCTATCACATCACTAATAATTTTTTATCTCCTATCCACTTATTTAATTTTTTCCATCACTAGGTTTTTTCTACTCTTCCACTTACTATTCATTTCCCACATGCTTTAATTCCCTTTTATTGTCTTTGTTTTCCTCACTCGCAATTTTTCTCTTTTTATTTTTATTCCTTTGTATTTTTTATTTTTGTATTTTGTTTCGCATGTTTATTTATATCAATTGTTATTGATTTTCATTTATATTTTCTTTATTTATTTTTCATCTTTTTTTCTTTTTTTCACATTTTTCGGATTTTTATTTCATTTATTATTTTTTGATTTCAACTTATTATTTTTTTCAATTTTATGTCTACTTTCACATTTACTTTTATTTTTATTTTTATTTTTATTTTTATATTTTTTATTTTTTATTTTATTTATATTTTTATTTTTATTTTTATTTTTATTTTTATTTTTATTTTATTTTTATTTGTATTTTTATTTTTATTTTTATTTTTTTTTTATTTTTTTTTTATTATTTATTATTCATTATTTTTTATTTATTATCATTTTTTATTTATTTATTTTTTATTTTTTCTATATTATTATTTTTTCTGTTTTCATTTCTTTTTTTCTGTTTTCTAGTTAGTTTACACATCATCTTCGCACTTTCTTAGTATTTTGTTTTTCACTTCCCACTTATTTTTCACTTCACTTCCCTGTGTATACATATTTTTTCACTCAGACTTTTCCCCTGGGCACTTTTCATTTTTTCCCCTTTGTTGCACGTTACATTCTTGCTAACCTTCACATCACACTAGCACACAGATCTTTTTTCCTCCTTTTTTTCAAAACACGTTAGGTATTTTTTTCTTCCTTTCCCTTCCTTCACTATGTACAGTTGCCCATCACTTTCATTATTATGGTATATAGTCTTCACGACTTACACGGCAATCTGCCACCTTATATAATATGTGTTTACTTTAAGTAATTTTCCATATTCATTTATGTTTCCTTCACTCTATTCACATTAATAGAACCCAATTCCCCGTTTTCGGGGGGCCTGGGTTTACTTATATTCCTAGTCTCACACATGAACACTCGACCTTAACAGGTCATGTATTTCGATTTTCTTTTTCATTATCTTTCATTTTATAGCAGTCTTTTTACTCTATTTGTGTATATCACATTTCCCAATAGAAGCGCCTTATGTACCTATAATGGGTTTAACATAGGGGTATGATTCCGCTAACATACCCAAACTAAATGTCTTTACTGAAAATTGGGCATATAGCCCTCTTTTCTATTTCCTTTTCCGTCTCTATAGTGTAAGGGCAACCTTTCCCATAACTAAGATGGCCGAATGGCCGCTTCCTTGCCTCTCGCAACGAGGCTTGGTAGTATATAATGTGGTGGCTCACTGCGCACCCTATCCCCATTGAAAACGTCTGTTGATGACGAAACGCGTATGGGAGGACGCGCAGTGACGTCACCACGTTCGTATCACAAAGAGGAAGGGTGCTTTTTGTATGCCGGCCGGCGCTCTTTTAAAAAAAAAAAAAACAACATTTGGATTTTAAACTGCTTATTCTGCTCAATAGAATGTGAGTAAACATCCGTTTTTAATAAATAATCTTTTAGTCCTTTACAATATTACACTATGGTCTGCCTTTATTATTTACATGGGGATCTGTGAACGCACCTCCGAGTGCCTTATCTGTCCATTTTGGCGTTTGGAAGTGTGCCTCTTCCCCCTTCTGGTTTTGGAGTTCCGATCCATCTTGGAGGACACTGTTTGAGGGGCAACCGCATCCTGGCGTTTGGAATTTCGTATCTAAGCTCATATCTGAGTGCGTGTGTTTTACTTTTATCTGGTAAGGAGCCTACTTACTGGTGGTGGCACTTTAACTAGAAGTGGAGCACAGTGGTGTAGTGGAACCTTCTGCATAAGAGGACTCTGACCCATCATCATTGGTTATCCATCCCACATAGAGACTTGGACAGACATCACATACCATTGTTTACAACGATTGTAGTCGATTACTTGTCATTTATGCTTTAATAACCTGAGAGTATACTGTCATTGTCTGCCTATGCTCTTTTCAATCTGTGTGCAGATTTTATTCCTCAGGTTACTGGTATTTTCAACACTACCAATTGGTACACAGGTCATACATGTGCATCTTTTTTTCATTATTATTTTAGTTTTGACCTGGCGCAGTTTTCCTTTTTTCCATATCATATGCGTGTTTATCCCACCATTCTGCAGCCGGTTTAGGTATCATTGTTTGCCCTATTCATTTGTCTTTTTTTTTTCTATCCTACTGTATGATCCTTTGTGTATGTCAGGGTAGCGCGGTCTTTTTGCTCTCATCTGTTTTGTTCTGATATCATTACTGCTGCTGACACCCTCCCCCACCCCTCTCCCTTCCCCCCTTCCTCTTTTCCATTCCCCCCCCCCCCTTTCTTTCCCCCCATCCTTCCCTCTCAGGGTTTTACACTCTGTGATGGATATTTTCGAATTCAGGGCCACTAAGGTGGTTAATATAGAGGGAGTCTTTGAAGCATACAAAGATGATGAGGGCGACCTAAGTGGCATTTTTACCCGACTTAAAAATCTGATGGTTTCTGAAAACCACACTAAGTGGGATATTGCCTACCTAGAAACCTATATAAAAAACCTTATGGTACCTAGGAGTCTCCGATGGGACGTAGCACCCCAGAAGGGAGACACCGATTTGGAAGAATGGTTCAAATATTTTAACCAATCGGGTGTCTCTTTCCTCCGTTTCTTAGTGGAGAGAAAGACTGCTAAATTAGCGAAATTGGATGATGAGATAAAACTCATTAAAACCAAACTCCACCCAGTGAAAGAGGGGGAGGAGTATAAGGAAAAGTCCAGTAGTCTTCTCAAAGCGCTCGAGAAGGAGGACAGAGACCAGAGGTCTAAAAAGAAGAAAAAGTACAATAGGGATCTCGTGGACTATCAAAACAACATAGTCTTTAATTGGCAGAAGAAAATTTTGGAGGATGCAGCCAAAGCATCAGCCATAGAAATGGACACTTCTGGGCCAGTATCCCAAATGGCTGGAGGGGGGTCGGATCAGGTCCAACCTTCCGTTCCCAAACGTGTCCAGTCTAAACCTAGACCAGGGGGTAATGTGGGCCACCTATCCCCTAGGAATCAGAATCCTCGGGGAGGACACCCTTATGGGAATCAAACATATCCCCCTAAAACTTCTAAATCCAATTATACACTAGGTGAAACCAAAACCTACCCCCCCGGTCCCCCACCTAAACAGAGGGGTTTCACTCCAAGGGGGAGAGGGTGGAATTCGGGGAACCAGAGAGGAAGGAATAATTCTTCTGACCAGAGAGGTAGAGGTCCCTATACTGATCAATTTGATAGCTGGAGACCCAGCGTTCAAGAACATTGGGATTCACAACCACCAAATTGGTACCAAGGAGAATCTGGGTGGGACTATAATATTCCCACTCATAATTCCTTTTACCCACTCAGGGAATTCGATACCATAGGGGAAGACTCCCCCTTTCCCAATGGCTTCTACCCACCAGAACAAGGGGTGGCTACCAATTATGGTGCCCCGAATAGGGTCCCCAATAGAACTCTGGGGCCACAAGGTCCTGCCACACCTAACCAACAAGGGAGCTGGGGTTTTCACAAACCAACACAAGGCCAAAAAAGGTTAGGAGAAAGAGGAGAGGAACCAGAGGGGGGAGGAGGATCAGAGCAGCACAAACGACAGCGAATATAGTGGGACAGGGGATCTTCAACTTGAGTTCCAAGACCCTGTCTCCCTCAGAAAAAGCATTACTGGACAAGGGTCTCAAATTTGTGCCTCCTAAACGTTTAGACAAATTTAAGACCTTTATGGACATTCATTTGTTCATAAGAAAGCTTAATATTAAAAAATATATGTCCGGAATTCCTGTAAATAATCAAGTAAGAGCAAGTGAATTTGTTCACTCTGGATTGAGGAATGCTTCGCTCTTCAACCCTCCTGGCCCATTAGCGCCTTCTCTTCGTGTGTTCAGAGATGTGCTGCTTAGAGATTTGGATGCCATGGAGGTCAAGAGAGCGAGGCTGAATAAATCCCTACAGGAAGGGTTAGAATCACTATGCCTTAATAAAGAGCTGGTCGTGAGGCCTGCAGATAAGGGGGGTGGGATAGTTATCCTGGACAAGGCGGACTATATGGCCGAAATGTCCAGAATAATTGGTGACACCACCACTTACACCCTCCTAGCGGGAGATCCCAAGCTTAAATATACTAGGGATCTTGAAAGGCTGGTGGCAGAGGGCCATTATGAGGGTATTCTCACCATGAAGGAAAAGTTATATCTTATCCCCATAGCCCCTCGTACCCCGACCATCTATTACCTCCCCAAATTACACAAAGACCCAATCTGCCCCCCGGGACGTCCCATAGTAAGTGGGATTGATTCCATCACGTCCCGGGTGGGCAGATATATTGATTTTTATCTACAACCTCTGGTACGCTCTATGCCTTCATATGTGAAGGATTCTAGGCACATCATCAACATACTGTCTAACATGGTACCTAGCGCTGGGATGTGGATGGTGACCATCGATGTCACGTCTTTGTACACCATCATCCCCCACACTTTGGGGTTTGAAGCCGTGTTATTCTATCTCGAGAGAGACTCAGACCTACCCCAAAAACAGGTCGATTTCCTGATGGCCCTCTTGAAGTTTGCAGCGGCATCGAACTATTTTTGGTTTGATGGCAACTTCTACAAGCAGGACACAGGAGTGGCAATGGGGGCTAAATATGCCCCCAGTCTTGCCAATTTGTTTATGGCCAAATGGGAGGAGGATGTCATCTATTCCCAACATGTACCCCAAATCATTCTTTGGGCAAGGTACATTGATGACATCCTCCTCCTATGGGACGGCCAGCTGAGTGAGTTGGAGAGCTTCATGTATAACCTCAACCTCAACCAAAGAGGCATTATCCTCAAGTTTGAAGCGAGCCAGTCTGAGGTTCACTACTTAGACTTGAATATATGTATCAGTGACCATTCGTTCACCACCTCCACTTTCTTCAAGGAAACGGACAGGAACTCCTTCATTCCTGTTGAGAGTTGTCATTATCATCCGTGGTTGAGAGCAGTCCCGAAGAGCCAGTTCTTGAGACTGCGGAGGAACTGCTCCGACCATAAACAATTCCTGACACAGGCTGAAGTCCTGGTTAACCGTTTCATAGAAAAAGGTTACCCAGAAAATACCCTTAGAAATACCTTGCAGATGGTGAGCAACACCAAGAGAGAAGATCTATTGACGGAAAAGAGCTCTAGGGGAGAAAAGAATTTTCCAACTGGGGTACCATTCGTGACCACGTATTCAGTACAACATAGTAGCATAAAAGCTCTGATCAACAAACATTGGCACATTGTGACCAATGACTCAGCCCTTGCTGAGATCTTACCCCCGAAACCCCGAATAATCTTCAGGGGGGCTCAATCCCTACAAGGACAAATCGCCCCGAATGTTCTTAACCCTCCAGTTAGGAGTGGGGGTTTCTTTGATCAGTTAAGTGGTTATTATAAATGTAAGCGTTGCAGAGTGTGCCGTCTAAACTCGTGCACAACGAGACGAACCACTTCGGTCCAGTCCACTGCCACACAAGAAATATTCAAAATCAAACCTTGCATTACGTGTGCGTCTACAGGCGTGGTGTACCTTTTACAATGTCCGTGCGGCCTACAATATGTGGGCCGCACCAAACGGCCTTTACAGATACGTTTAAATGAACATATCACAAATATCATTTCTGGGTTTAAAAATCATTCCGTTTCCAAGCATTATCTCCAATTTCACAAGAGGGATCCAGCTAACACCCTATTTTTGGGCCTGGATAAGTACAAACCAAATTGGAGAGGGGGACATTTAGTGAGAGAGATCTCCAAACTTGAGATGTCTTGGATACACAAACTCAAGACTTATGTCCCCTACGGAATGAACGTGGATACAGATGTAAATGCTTTTATCAACAATGCGTGATTTTATCTCAGGTTTTGGATATACATATTTTTATGATTTTATCTATAAATTTGATATCTACTTAGGTTAATGTTCCTATCAATTTTGTATCCTATACTGTGATATGCTTGTTCTTACAACTTTGCAATGAAATTTATGGACTTCCCTCTCCTCCTATCAATGTCTGGGTTGCGACACGCAGGGAAGGGCCCTAATCTAGTATCTACTCCCAGGGCTTTACCCATACCCCCTTTTTAATAATATACAAATTTAACCCCTTTTTCCTTATGCTACATTATGTATCATATAGGTGTCTCTATGACACACTATTTCATTTATCTTTTCCTATCACATCACTAATAATTTTTTATCTCCTATCCACTTATTTAATTTTTTCCATCACTAGGTTTTTTCTACTCTTCCACTTACTATTCATTTCCCACATGCTTTAATTCCCTTTTATTGTCTTTGTTTTCCTCACTCGCAATTTTTCTCTTTTTATTTTTATTCCTTTTTATTTTTCTTTTATTTTTGTATTTTGTTTCGCATGTTTATTTATATCAATTTTATTGATTTTTCATTTATATTTTCTTATTTATTTTTCATCTTTTTTTCTTTTTTTCACATTTTTCGGATTTTTATTTCATTTATTATTTTTTGATTTCAACTTATTATTTTTTTCAATTTTATGTCTACTTTCACATTTACTTTTATTTTTATTTTTATTTTTATTTTTTATTTTTTATTCTATTTTTTTTATATTTTTTATTTTTATTTTTATTTTTATTTTTATTTTTATTTTTATTTTATTTTTATTTTATTTTTATTTTTATTTTTATTTTTATTTTTATTTTTATTATTTATTTTTATTTTTTTTTTTATTATATTTTTTATTTATTTATTTTTTATTTTTTCTATATTATTATTTTTTCTGTTTTCTTTTCTTTTTTTCTGTTTTCTAGTTAGTTCACACATCATCTTCGCACTTTCTAGCGTTCTGTTTCTTCACTTCCCACTTATTTTTCACTTCACCTCCCTGTGTATACATTTTTTCACTTAGACCTTCCTCTGGGCACTTTTCAATTTTTTCCCCTTTTTGCACACCTTCACATCACACTAGCACATAGATCCTCTTCCTCGTTTTTCTTTTTTTTCAAAACACGTTAGGCATTTTTTCTTTCTTTCCCTTCCTTCACTATGTACAATTGCTCATCACTTTCATTATTATGGTATATAGTCTTCACGACTTACACGGCAACCTGCCACCTTATCCAATATGTGTTTACTCTAAGTAATTTTCCATATTCATTTATGTTTCTTTCACTCCATTCACAATAATAGAACCCAATTCCCCGTTTTCGGGGGGCCTGGGTTTCCTTTTATTCCTAGTCTCACACATGAACACTCGACCTTAACAGGTCATGTATTTCGATTTTCCTTTTCATTATCCTTCATTTTATAGCAGTCTTTTTACTCTATTTGTGTATATCACATTTCCCAATAGAGGCGCCTTATGTACCTATAATGGGTTTAACATAGGGGTATGATTCCGCTAACATACCCAAACTAAATGTCTTTACTGAAAATTGGGCATATACCCCTCTTTTCTATTTCCTTTTCCGTCTCTATAGTGTAAGGGCAACCTTTCCCATAACTAAGATGGCTGAATGGCCGCTTCCTTGCCTCTCGCAACGAGGCTTGGTAGTATATAATGTGGTGGCTCACTGCGCACCCTATCCCCATTGAAAACGTCTGTTGATGACGAAACGCGTATGGGAGGACGCGCAGTGACGTCACCACGTTCGTATCACAAAGAGGAAGGGTGCTTTTTGTATGCCGGCCGGCGCTCTTTAAAAAAAAAAAAAAAAACATTTGGATTTTAAACTGCTTATTCTGCTCAATAGAATGTGAGTAAACATCCGTTTTTAATAAATAATCTTTTAGTCCTTTACAATATTACACTATGGTCTGCCTTTATTATTTACATGGGGATCTGTGAACGCACCTCCGAGTGCCTTACTTGTCCATTTTGGCGTTTGGAAGTGTGCCTCTTCCCCCTTCCGGTTTTGGAGTTCCGATCCATCTTGGAGGACACTGTTTGAGGGGCAACCATATCCTGGCGTTCGGAATTTCGTATCCAAGCTCACATCTGAGTGCGTGTGTTTTACTTTTATCTGGTAAGGAGCCTACTTACTGGTGGTGGCACTTTAACTAGAAGTGGAGCACAGTGGTGTAGTGGAACCTCCTGCATAAGAGGACTCTGATCCATCATTATTGGTTATCCATCCCACATAGAGACTTGGACAGACATCACATACCATTGTTTACAACGATTGTAGTCGATTACTTGTCATTTATGCTTCAATAACCTGAGAGTATACTGTCACCTTCTGCCTATGCTCTTTTCAATCTGTGTGCAGATTTTATTCCTCAGGTTACTGGTATTTTCAACACTACCAATTGGTACACAGGTCATACATGTGAACCTTTTTTCATTATTATTTTAGTTTTGACCTGGCGCAGTTTTCTTTTTTCCATGAAGTGATTATCGCTAGCAGCTATAGCAGCCACTTGCAATAATTGCAAGTGAAGCTGGCAGGCTGGTGTTACCCTAGTTGATCGATCAATCAACTTGGTACATGCAGCCTGCCCATTAACGGTTCGAATCCTCCTGTTGAACCAACCGAGGTTAGAACCATGTATGGCCCGCCTTACTGCACCTCCATACAAGACACAGGGAGGCCGCATGCCAATTACATAATTTTATTTTATCAAATCTATGATTAAGCACAGGAGGGTAAAATGATCAGGAAGGGTGTTTCCTAGATGGGGACCAGCAGCAAGCAGTGTCTAAATGAATACATTTTGATGAAAATTCCCCTGCAAAGTGAACAGTTGATTTGCCTTTAGTAATTACTAATCCACCCTATTGTTTGTGGAGAGGAAGAGCGTAGGTGGCAAAAGTTGTGCAAAAGAATTTATCAAAATTGTAACAGTTTCATCATGGTGTTGGTTATTTGCTGAAATTACATAATGCTGTCCAGGGGCAAAGCCATACATCCCTTTCTCAGTCCATCCGACTCTCCAATTCTTCTGTCTTTTCCTAAATCTAAGATGCTTTCTTATTAAATATAAAATATCTATTCATCTATCCATCTATCTATCTATCTATCTATCCATTAATTCCCCCAGCCATCTCAACATCCATCTCTCCGTCTATTCCTACCTCCAGTCATACTGCCCTCTTTTCTTTTGTACATACTCCTTTTTAAAATCTGACATACATTGTAAGCATTCATAACATCTTTGGAATAGATCTTTCCCTTTTTACTTGTTCATTTCCACCTCCATCAAACCAACTTTCTCTCCTTCCTTCACTATTTCCATCTATTCCTACATACACTCCTCCCTCCATGCATCTATACCACTGATATTCCAAGGGATCTGATGAACTGTATAGAATAACTCTTTCCTGAAATAAAATCAACATTACCTAATATAAGCCCCATCCTCTTTACTGGTGTAGGAACGCACATGAATCCCAGACTCACTCAAGGCAACTGAAGATCCAAATTTGTTTGCAGCAAGTACAGTTAATAGCCATCAGTGAAAAAGTACACATAGAATTGGCAATTAATAGTACAGAATGTGGGGGCTGGGGGAAATAGGCATCGGAAATAGTTTTGTGAAAATAAAAATCCCTTTTATTTCCCTGCATCACAAACAACAGAAGAGGCTTACTTCACCAAAGAGACAAAACAATAGAGATCACTCTTTAAAAGATTTTCCTATGAATTCAAACAGTCAACAAATCCAGATGACCGAGTCACATAAAAGACATTAATATATGTATGAAACTACATACATGGGCAGATGAATTAATCAAGAAAGTTTTAACTGGATTTTTTTTTTTAAAGTTGCCTGTTACTTCAAGGGATTTTTACTTTGCCTGCAAATTAAGGGTATCAGATATTTAAAATTAAATCCAGGGGCACTCTACTGACCATGCCCACTTTTAATCACACCCACAAACCACACCCTCATTTGTAGCAACACCCATAACCCCCTTTTACTGCACCCGTTGCAACAGTGGGCAGGGATTAGGTCATGAGAGTGTAAAGCACAAAGTGCAGGGGGCAGGATAGAGTAAAGCACAGAGCTTAGAGGGTAAACATTAATTAACATACAGAGTGAGGTCAGAATTTAGTAACATTATTCAGGGGTCAGGAGTAAGAAGCACATAGAGTTAAGGAATCAGGATTAAATAAAGCACTGAGCTCAGTAGTCAGAGAGTTCAGGGGTAAGGAAAGAATGCAGAGTTCAGAGGTCAGAATGGAGTAAAACAGAGAGTTCAGGGGTCAGGATTAGGTAACACCCAAAGAACAGATGTCAGGAATCTGTAATTTCAAGAGTTCAGGGGTCAGGATTAGGTAATGCCCACAGTGCAGGTGTCCGAATTCTGTAACAAACTCAGTTCAGGGGCCAGGATACAGTAACAGAGTGCAGGGGTTAGGATTAAGTAAGGCACAGAGTTCATGGGGTCAGAATTAAGTAATGCAAAGAGTTCAGGAGTTAGACTTAAATCAGTTGTATACCCGCAAACAAAGAAAAAAAAACTGTAAGTCAAAGGCATAATGAGCTAGTATGCATCGTTTAATGACACAGTGGCTGCATTTGATGGGCACAGTGAGGCTGAAATTTATGGTATTTTTCTGTATTTTCAGAATTTTATAATTTGTTTGCACCCCCCAAAATATGTTGAGCACCAGCCGCCACAGTAAGTGGCTCAGCTAGTACTTTATTTTAATCATATGTTGACTCCATAGTTTTGGGCATGGGTTGGAATTATGTAGGCAATATTGTATCATACTTTATATTTTGAGTTTTGGGGTGGGGGCTTTATACAACAGTGGCTGGGGTATCCTCCATGGGGACTATGCCAATCATCCTTCAGCACTGTAATGCTTTTATGGCTCACAACACATATGGTTGCACTATTGTTGTAAGTCAATAAATGAAGTTCACATGATTGTGCTGTCATTGAATTATATTCTCTGTGAACTTTATGTCATGTGTTTATTATACATTGAACAATATTCTCTTCCATGAGGATGAAATTCGAAATGTGTCTGAAGTTTCCCACACCCTCACTTTGCTGAACAATTCATTTTTATGAAATGTTTATTTACTGTTGGGATGTTGGGATTATAGAGGTGAACTGGCTCTTTATATATATCGTCAGCCTTGCTTTTTATTCTACAGTATGTGTATTATGAGAAAAAGTTTTTATACATTTATTATTGTTATATTGCTTGGTTTTACACACCGGGGTTCACAGTGAGATACTCTGATAAACAATTATCACACACAGTGTGGAAGTAATGATAAATTGTTTTTTTTCAATTATTTTTTTTTCTATGTTTAAGGAAAATCATTGGACAAAAAAATCTCAACTTTTTTGGCAATCCCTAATAATTATATACAAACGGGATATAATTAGGATTAAGAGTTTAAAAGGTTCCCAAATTTGCTCCCCATTATTGTAGAATTTAAGAAGAAATGAGAGGACAATTTATGGACATGTTCCTTGAATATGATGACTGTATTAGCATCTGAATATCAATGTCAGATTAAGGACCTAGATAAGGAGATTTAAAATCTAATGTCACAATGGAGTCCATTTAAAACTCATCAGGCATTTGCTGGCCAAGATGGTAAATCCAAAAATCATTTAGAGGAATACAAAGAATGCTTTTGACTGAGAATGAGAAGAAATTTTGGTGGACTAAAATGGCCTTTAGTGAGGGACACGCCTACCATTGGTCGAATGGTACACAGGAGGAATAAATAGAGGCCTATGTGGAACCCATCACAAGGGCAAGACAGGGAGCCTGAGTTGAATTCACCCTCTAGTTCACCTTCCCTTTCTTTAATTTCACAGACTTCACACAATTTCTCTCACAGAAGAACTCAAAACATTCACTCTGTGGGGATGATGATTCAGTTCAGGATCACAAGAAAATGCACATTTGATCACGTAACGACACATGATGTAATAGGTTCAGGTAATTTACTTAGTGGTGGTAATTCAATTCATAATTATGTGCTTAGGTCTTTGGATGATACACAAACACGTGCACCTAGAATACCTGAACCTAAAAACAAGCTGCTTCATCTCTGTCTTCTTTTTTAGAAAATCATGGGGAAAATTTGTTACCTACAACAAGGACAGGCAGGGAGATCAAACCCTATGTCACAAGACTGAATATAGACAAGGTGGCATAGATGTTAATAATTTATCTTCATATACCCTAAAATCTGATGAAACATATGTGATATCTATTAGCCCTAGTTTTTGCGCCAAACAAAAAGTGGGCAGATTCATGATCAGAGGCGTAGCTTGAAGCTTGTGGGCCCGATGCAAAATTTGACCAGGGCCCCCCCACTACTTCCAACGTGAGTGCAGATATATCCACCGCATGCCAAGATACTCAAAGTGGCTTAAGAGTTTTTAGTTCCCAGAGTTCCTCTTTACATCAGAGGACAGCGATTACCACTGGAGAATCAGAGGACAGGGATCACTGCTGGAGAATCAGAGGACAGCGATTACCCCAGGAGATTCAGAGGACAGGGACCCCTGGCAGGCCACTTGGCAGAGCTCCTTTGCCATCCCAGAACTGTATACAGCCCCCCCCCTCACACTACACAGGGCTGAAATCACATTCCTTTAAACACAGTCTGACAGTGTTCACAGGGTGTATCTGGCTTTTATGTTTCCCTTCTGACCTGTGAAATTCTCTGGTCGGAAAAGGGCAGTGTAGTTGCAGTAGGCAGATACACCCTGATCATGGGTAACTGGCTGTGTTGTAAAGGAATGTCATTTCAGCCCTGCAGAGGAGGAACAGTATAGAGTGCTTTAATGGGAAAGGAGCTCAGCAGCCGGGCATAGCATGCAGGCTGGAGGGGGTGGTCAGGGGGCTTTGGGGGGGCAACTTAGATCTGGGAGGGCAAAGCCATGTGACACAAAATCTGGAGCCTGCAGCCCTTTAGGGGTCCCCCGATGAGGTGTTAAGGGATTTGTTTTAGCAATTTCTGAAGGTTTCTCTGTCAGTGTTGGGGGAAGGTCACCTCCTGGAGGTGTATCTTTTCCCCAGTTGTCAGGGAAGTGGGGAGGGTAGACATCCCCAGGGGGAGGGGTACAGAGAATCCCAGCTGGTGACTAGGAGACACTGAGCAATGTCCTACCTCATATCGGTCCCATCATGGCTACAGGACGGCACTCTGCTCCTCTTGCCTCGCTGAGCTCGGTTACCATTCCATGTTGCCAGCACACAGCACAGACACTTCCCCATCCTGGGCTGTTCTCACCTCATGCTCCTCTACATTCAGGAAATGTCTCACAGCTTTTCCCCAGCCAATGGGGAGAGGGTGTGGACTGTGGAAGGCAAAGTAGAAGCCCAGTACTGCAGCGTGGCTGTGGGACCATAGGGCAGATCGGAGCTGGATTTTGTGGAGGATATGATAATATGACTGGGAGACTGTAGGGGCCCCCTGGAGCTAGGAGCGGGGTTGTGATTGTGACCCCTGCAACCCCTTATGCTATGCCCATGTTCATGATCATTAACCACTTTTGTCGTTCCAGGTTGACGTCATATGATGTCCTCCCAGAACGGGCCATGCTTCCGGTACCATGTGACTGCTGTAACCAATCATAGCAGGTCACATGACAATTGTAAACAATGGATGCCATCCATTCTGTACAATTGTGTTGCTAGCTGTGATTGGTCACAGTGATCACATGGTATAGACAGGTCCAATCACAGCCATACACACTGAATGAATCAGTTTCATTCAGTAAAAATGTTTGCTTATACAGGGGCGTAACTAGAAATCCCAGGGCCCCATAGCAACATGTTGTATGGGCCCCCCGCCCCCTGAAAACAGCCCCCCCCCACACACACACACAAAAAAAGTTAACTAATGCCATTGAACAAGTGTTATATAAAATGAAATAGTTCAACTCACCATAATGCAGCCCAGAGAGTGTGACTTGCCACCCTCGCCTGCCACCAGATGCAGATTGTCACTTGTCACACGTTGCGGAATGTCCACTTGCCACATCCCGGATTGTCACTTGCCACACATTACGGATTGTCACTTGCCAAATCACCTGCCACGTCGCCTGCCACACATTACGTCACTTGCCACACATTACGGATTGTTACTTGCCATGTCCCGGGTTCTCACTTGCCACGTCATTTGCCACACATTATGGATTGTCACTTGCCACGTCCCGGGTTGTCACTTGCTACGTCACTTGCCACACATTATGGATTGTCACTTGCCATGTCCCGGGTTGTCACTTGCCACGTCACTTGCCACACATTACGTTATGGATTGTCACTTGCCACACATTACGGATTGTCACTTGGCACATCACCTGCCACACGTTGTGGATTGTCCACTTGCCACATCACCTGCCACACGTTGTGGATTGTCCACTTGCCACGTCGCCTGCCACCAGATGCAGATTGTCACTTGCCACATGTTGCGGAATGTCACCTGCCACATGTTGCGTATTGTCCACTTGCCACATCCCGGATTGTCACTTGCCACGTCACCTGCCACACATTATGGATTGTCACTTGCCATGTCCCGGATTGTCACTTGCCACGTCACCTGCCACATTACAGATTGTCACGTCACGGATTGTCACTTGCCACGTCGCCTGCCCTACACATTACAGATTGTCACTTGCCACGTCCCGGGTTGTCACTTGCCACGTCACCTGCCACATTACAGATTGTCACGTCACGGATTGTCACTTGCCACATCGCCTGCCACACATTACGGATTGTCACTTGCCACATCCCGGGTTGTCACTTGCCACATCACCTGCGATATTACAGATTGTCACGGGTTGTCACTTGCCATGTCGCCTGCCACACATTACGGATTGTCACTTGCCACGTCACGGGTTGTCACTTGCCATGTCACCTGCGATATTACAGATTGTCACGTGACGGGTTGTCACTTGCCATGTCGCCTGCCACACATTATGGATTGTCACTTACCACGTCCCGGGTTGTCACTTGCCATGTCGCCTGCCACACATTACGGATTGTCACTTGCTGCGTCACTGAGTCAGGCAGCTGATTAACAGTCAGGCAGCAGAGAGATAATGTCATCTCTCTGCTTCCCGGCTGACTGCACAGTGAGGGGGAACAGCACTGCAGGGCAGGCACCGGGCAGTGAGAGATGATGTCATCTCTCTGCTCCCGAGCCCGCCAGCTCCCTGATTGGCCAGCCCGCTCATGCCCGTGGAGCCGCCCGCTCTCACCTACGGAGCCGCCCGCGGGCCTGCAGAGACGCCCGCGGAGCCACCCACGACCACCCACGGAGCCGCCCGCGGGCCCGCGAACACCCGCGGAGCCACCCGCGAACACCCGCAGAGCCGCCCGCGGACATGCGGAGCCACCCGTGGAGCCGCCTGCGGACCCGCGGCGCCTGTCCTCAACGGGCCTCACTTAACTGCGGGCCCCATAGCGCCTGCATGTGCCGCTATGGCGGTAGTTCCGCCACTGCTTATACCAATGAAATTCACTAATATAAGCAGTCATAATGTGTAAAATTCACTTCCCCAGAGTATGGTAACACTGTATTGCTCTGGTCACAGTGTGTTAAAAAACATTGTAAAAAAAAACTTAAAAGAAAAAAATATATATATATTTTCTTTGTTTTTGTTTTTTACATACTGTCACCAGTCAGTGTCCCTGATCACCACCACACCAGTTATATGATGATGCTGTACTGCACTGGTGACAACTTAAAAAAATGTACCATGCATCTTACTAAATACCTTGGCATGTCTACTTTCCAAAAAGGGGTAATTTGGGGGGATATTTGTCCAGTATTGCTGTTTTCGGGCCTTAGTACATCAGGCTTGATCAATTTTCAATTATCATACCTACAGACTAAATAATAAACACTGATTTGGGTTATTTTCATCAAAGAACTGTAGCAGAATACATTTTGGCCTAAATTTATGAAGAAAGATTATTTATTTTCAAAACAGAACTGAAGAAAAACACATTTATTCCAAAAGAAATCTCTATTTGTGTGAAGAGATTCTAAAAAGTTCATATGGGTATATTGTTGCATGACCGCGCAATTGTCATTTAAAGTGTGACAGCGCTGAAAGCTGAAAATTGGCCTGGGCAGGAAGGGGGTGAAAGTGCCGGGTATCGAAGTGGTTAAGGATCTACCCCTGTTTGCACACAAACTCATCCTCTAATGCAGTACATGAGGAGGCTCTAGAAAGATTGAAAAACAATCATGATATCATTATAAAACCATCCGACAAGGGAGGCAACATGGTTGTCATGGGCAACCAACAAGATGAAACTACTGTATGTGTTATAGGATTTTGCATAATAAAGAGTGTTATAAGCCCATTTCCATTTCATTAATAGAAAAATATAACAGATTGTTCTATACAGAGTGAGCTGGCATTTTATAATGACATTATATCTAACCCATGGGAATTTATGAGAGTACAGTTTCCTAAAGTTGCCACCTTTAGTGCTCTTCCTAAGTTGCATAAAGATGTCAAAAATCCTCCTGGAAGACCTATAGTTTCAGACAGGGGTAATCTAACAGAGAAGGAAAGTCAGGTTAAAGGGGAGTTCCAGGCATTTTAAAAGTCAGCAGCTACAAAAAGTGTAGTTGCTGACTTTTAATAAACAGACACTTACCTGTTCCACAGTCCAGCGATGCGGCCGAACGGGGTGTAGTTCCTCTCCCCCTCCTCTTCGCCGGTGCCTCCATTGCCACTCAGGGCACCCGGCCGTGACAGCTTTCGTCTTCACGGCCGGGCACGCACGGCGCATGCGCGAGTCGCGCTGCGCTCCCGGAGTGGATAGGCGATCTCCTGGGACTTGTCATGTGTCCCAGGAGATCGCCTAGAGGGAGGAGTCGCCTAGGCGGTTCCTGGGCGGAAGGAGGAAGTGGGACAGGAAGTCCCCCTCCTAATGAAGCCCCCACTCCCCCCCAAAAAAATGACATGCCAAATGTCGCATGTAAGGGGGTGAGGAGTGCTTAAAGCAGTAGTTCCATTTTTGGGTGGAACTCCGCTTTAAAGATACACAATTACGACCTCATGTATTGAGTCTTCTATCATTTATCATGGACATCATTCGTTTTTTTTTAACCTGACCAGGCCATTTTTTGTGATACGGCACTGCGTCACTTTAACTGACAATTGCGCGGTCATGCTACGCTGTACCCAAACAAAATTGACGTCCTTTCTTTCCCACAAATATAGCTTTCTTTTGGTGGTATTTGATCACCTCTGCGGTTTTAATTTTTTGCGCTATAAACAAAAAAAGAGCAACAATTTTGAAAAAAAGCTATATTCTTTACGTTTTGCTATAATAAATATCCCCCAAAAATATATAAAAAAATGAATTTCTTCCTCAGTTTAGGCCGATATGTATTCTTCTACGTATTTTTTGGGGAAAAAATTGCAATAAGCATATATTGATTGGTTTGTGCAAAAGTTATAGCGTCTACAAAATAGGGGATAGATTTATGGCATTTTTATTACAATTCTTTTTTTTTTTTACTGCGATCTGCGATTTTTAGCGGGACTGTGATATTGCGGCGGACAGATCGGACACTTTTGACACTATTTTGGGACCATTCACATTCATACAGCCATCGGAGCTAAAAAAATAAATAAATGATTTTTAAATAAACTGAAAAGGAGAAAAGCGCCAAACAGTATAAAGTTCTGATTTAGGCTTTACTGGCATCTGATGGGATCATCAGGCGAATTACCCCTTAGAATAGCTCCAATTTCATCAGTCCAGTGCACTCTTTGTTTGCCAAAGCCCTGATGAAGGGGAAATCTTTAAACCTTAGAACATGTTGTCTTTTTATGGTATGTGGTTGAAAAAAATTAATCTAAATTTCGACTTTATGAATTCTGCTTTTTGCATTTTCCTTTGTGCAAACCCAGAACCAATAAAAACCCACCAGGGGACTTAACCCGTAACCACTGTACCTAAAACTTAAAAACTGTTTTGGTTTTAGGTACACTTAGATACATTTCATTTCAGTGCACACCATTCAGTAGATAACCTTCTTTGCCTTAGCTGGCAGGACTGCATGTTATTCAACAAACAGTGAGTTCCTCTGAGTCAGCCAGATAGGCTTGAGTTAGAGCAGCATTTACTCTTTAATTAGAACCATCTGGTCCCATGTCTGTGGGGACTGATCAGATGAAGCAAGTTGAAAACTTTACATATGAGATGATTTCAACAAAATAAAAAATAAACTCCCACAGAGATTTTTTTTGTAAGAATAAAGTTATCAATATCATGTTGCTTGAATATTGACATTTCAAGGAAAAATGTAAGTGGTTGTAAACCCTTACATATACAGTATCTCACAAAAATGAGTACACCCCTCACATTTTTGTAAATATTTTATTATATCTTTTCATGTGACAACACTGAAAAAAATACGCTTTGCTACAATGTAAAGTAGTGAGTATACAGCTTGCATAACAGTGTAAATAACTCAACACACAGCCATTAATGTCTAAACCGCTGGCAACAAAAGTGAGTACACCCCTAAGTGAAAATGTCCAAATTGGGTCCAATTAGCCATTTTCCCTCCCGGTATCATGTGACTTGTTAGTGTTACAAGGTCTCAGGTGTGAATGGGGAGCAGGTGTGTTAAATTTGGTGTTGTCGCTCACACTCTCTCATACTGGTCACCGTAAGTTCAACATGCACCTCATGGCAAAGAACTCTCTCAGGAGCTGAAAAAAAGAATTGTTGCTCTACATAAAGATGGCCTAGGCCAAGCATCCTCAAACTACGGCCCTCCAGCTGTTGCAGAACTACACATCCCATGAGGCATTGCAAAACTCTGACATTCACAGACATGACTACGCATGATGGGAATTGTAGTTCCTGAACAACTGGAGGGCCATAGTTTGAAGACCCCTGGCCTAGGCTATAAGAAGATTGTCAAGACCCTGAAACTGAGTTGCAGCATGGTGGCCAAGACCTACCGTGGTTTAACAGGACAGGTTCCACTCAGAACAGGCTTCTCCATGGTCGCCCAAAGAAATTGAGTGCATGTGCTCAGCGTCATATCCAGAGGTTGTCTTTGGGAAATAGACGTATAAGTGCTACCAGCATTGCTGCAGAGGATGAAGGGGTGGGGGGTCAGCCTGTCAGTGCTCAGACCATACACCGTGCACTGCATCAAATTGGTCTGCATGGCTGTCATCCCAGAAGGAAGCCTCTTCTAAAGATGATGCACAAGAAAGCCTGCAAACATTTTGCTGAAGACAAGCAGACTAAGGACATGGGTTACTGGAATCATGTCCTGTGATCTGATGAGACCAAGATAAACGTATTTGGTTCAGATGTTGTCAAGTGTGTGTGGTGGCAACCAGGTGAGGAGTACAAAGACAAGTGTGTCTTGCCTACAGTCAAGCATGGTGGTGGGAGTGTCATGGTCTGGGGTTGAATGAGTCCTGCCAGCAATGGGCAGCTACAGTTCATTGAGGGAACCATAAATGCCAACATGTACTCTGACATACTGAAGCAGAGCAGGATCCCTTCCCTCCTGCCTTGCTAAAGAAGCTGAGGGTAAAGGTGATGGACTGGCTGAGCATGTCTCCAGACCTAAACCCTATTGAGCATCTGTAGGGCATCCTCAAACAGAAGGTGGAGGAGCGCAAGGTCTCTAACATCCACCAGCTCCATGATGTTGACATGGAGGAGTGGAAGAGGACTCCAGTGGCAATCTGCAAAGCTCTGATGAACTCCATGCCCAAGAGGGTTAAGGCAGTGCTGGAAAATAATGGTGGCCACACAAAATATTGACACTTTGGGCCCAATTTGGACATTTTCACTTAGGGGTGTACTCACCTTTGTTGCCAGCAGTTTAGACATTAATGGCTGTGTGTTGAGTTATTTTGAGGGGATGGAAAATGTACATTGTTATACAAGCTGTACACTCACTACTTTACATTGTAGCAAAGTGTAATTTCTTCAGTGTCATTTTTTCAGTGTTGTCATATGATAATATATTTACAAAAATGTGAGGGGTGTACTCACTTTTGTGATATACTGTAACCACTAAAGTGGCTAGCCTCAGGTGACACACAGAGATACAACAAATCCTCCTACATCAGCTGAACCTGCATATCTGCAGCCTTCTCCTCTATAGCCTCATAAAGCACACATTTTACATTGACTTTCTGAGCTTCAGAAGGCAGGGAACATTGGTCTGACATCACACACTGAACAACATAGTGCAGGTAGCTGAGTGTAATCTGAGACCTGAGTGAAGGGAATGGACACACATACACACAGTCTCAAAGGCAAACGTGCACAACTGAGGCTGTCAGTCACATGCTGTATGCTGGAGGGGGAGCAGGGTTGTCCCCTGGGATTCTATGATGTCGACATAACCTGTGAGAAGTGGCTCATGCAGACAGCAAAGGAAGGAGAGAGCAGATATGAACCACACTATGTTCTTTGAATTAAGGCTATTACACAGTATAAATGGATATGCTTTGTTCATTTTGCATGTCAGATGTATACAACTACTTCAACCACTTCAAGACTGGACTGTTTCATTCCCTTCTAGTCCAGGCCATTTTTCTGTACTGTCACACTTTAAATGACATTTACTTAGTCATTCTGTACCTAAATAAATGTTATATCATTTTTTGAGTATGTATATATATATATATATCTCAATATAGTATTAGTCCCAATCCTTTCCATCTCTAGCCACCACCTTCCTTAACATTTGTTGTAATGTTTTGTTGAACCTTTCAACCAACCCGTCTGTTTGGGGATGATACACCGATGTACGCAATTGTGTAATTTTGAACAACTTTCACAGCTCCTTCATAACTCGGGACATAAAGGGGGTACCTTGGTCCGTAAGCAGTTCCTTACAAATTCCCACATGGCTAAAAACAAGAAATAGCTCTTTGGCTATCGTCTTGGGAGAGGTATTTCGCTTATGGATAGCGGGTGGCATAGTCCTGTTATAACCAAAATGTACTAGCGGACTTCATCAACTGACCTACCAAATCTATTGCGATCCTCTCAAAGGGGACTTCAGTGATGGGAAGAGGTACCAGCGGATTGCGGAAATGTGGCATAGGTGCCGACTTCTGACACACAGAGCAGGAGGAGCAATCATTTTCTGTTTCCTTAATGACCCCATGCCAATAGGATCTCTGCAATACTCCCTATCTGTTTTTTTTTTAGTGCCCAAATGACCTCCAAGAATGTGCCCATGGGCCAACTCCAACACTAACTTCCTGTAAGT
The DNA here is from genome assembly GCA_028564925.1 of Lithobates sylvaticus. Classification (NCBI taxonomy): domain Eukaryota; kingdom Metazoa; phylum Chordata; class Amphibia; order Anura; family Ranidae; genus Lithobates; species Lithobates sylvaticus. Next base: position 445,868,398 of record CM053026.1, on the reverse strand, counting down.
GTTGGGCAACACAAGTTGCTCAATGGTTTCTTCCACCCTTACTCGATACAGTAGATCCCTATGAGAGGCTTCTTATCACGAACAAAGGTACGGCCTGTCAGACTGACATGCTAGGGTTGTTAGAGGTGTACCCCACGGTTCATTGTTCAGACCCTTATTTTTTAACATATTTATAAATGTTATAGAGCTTGGTATTGGTATTAAAAGTACCATTTCAGTGTTTGCATATGACGCCAAGCTATGTAGCAGAATAAACTCCTTACAGAATGTCTCAAACTTTCAAGCCAATCTCAATTTAAATGGGCAACTACATGGCAAATGTGGATTAATATTGATAAATGAAAAGTTATGTACTTGTGGACTAAAAACATGCATGCATCATACATTCTAGGAGGAGAGCAACTGGGGGAGTAAATTTTAGAGAATTACCTGGGTATTCCCGAATAACATGCACTTAATAATAGCATGGACAGGAGGAGACTTCAGACCCTTTTCAGATTTTACAGACTTTTAAAGAATATTATCAAAAACTATACACAGCCCAAAAGAAAGGCAGAGAGGAAACAATGGAAGATTTCCTGGGCAGCCTGGAAATCCCAACTGTTTCACAAGAAGATAGAGATTCATTGGAAGCCCCAATAACTCTTGCGGAGTTACAGCAAGCAGTGGCAGAGATGGCCAACCATAAGTCTCCGGGTCCTGATGGGCTACCCATAGAGACATATAAGCACTTTGGCGAGATACTCTTACCGGAATTGCTGAAAGCATTGGAGGGGGCGAGGGAAATGGGACACTTGCCCGCCTCAATGCTAGAAGCTACTATAACCGTACTACACAAGGAGGGGAAGGATCCAAAAGACGTGGGGGCATATAGACCGATATCATTACTGTGCGCAGACGCAAAAATTTTAGCAAAAATACTGGCAACTAGGTTGAAAGGGCTTATCCAGGGATTGGTCCACCCAGACCAGGCAGGGTTTATACCAAATAGATCCACTAGCACAAACATCAGAAGGACCTTTCTAAATTTACAATCCCCAGTAAAAAATAGGGGGGATAGAGCGATACTGTCTCTGGACGTGACAAAAGCTTTTGACACCATAGAATGGCAGTATATTTGGAAAATATTGGAGAAATTTGGATTTGGCCCTTTATTTATTGGCTGGATCAAATTGCTCTACGATAAACCTACTGCAAGATTAAAAATTAACAACAAATTATCAGACAGGATATCACTGGAAAGGGGCACAAGGCAGGGATGCCCGCTGTCCCCACTGCTCTTCGCCTTGGCCATGGAGCCCCTGGCTATTACCATAAGAAAGTGCACCGACGTAAAGGGTTTTCAGAGGAGCTCAGGAGAGGAAAAAATCGCGTTATGCGCGGATGATATCCTTTTGTTCCTGGGCGACACGAGTCAATCCATGAGCAAGGCGATGAGAGTAGTGGAGACATTTGGCAGTTTTTCAGGGTTGGAGATTAACTGGTCTAAATCAGAACTAATGCCGATAGATTCACAGGGGGAAATAAGTTTGCCAGGGAACCCCCAGTTGGCAGTGGTAGATGCATTGAAGTACTTAGGAATAGTCATTACTACAGATGCTAATCAATACATCAAAAAAAATCTTCTCCCTCTTTTAAAAAAACTCAGGGAAAAAAATGACATCTGGAGACGACTACCCCTATCAGCAGCAGGTAGATGCAGCCTGATCAAAATGATCTGGCTGCCTCAACTGCTGTACGTACTACACAATGCGCCGGTGTGGATTGCCAAAAAATGGTTCAATAAGACGGAAAGCCTCTTCAGAGAACTGATATGGAAGGGGGGACAATCCAGGATAAGCCTACGCACATTACAATTACCCACAGGTGAGGGGGGAGTGGCACTTCCCAACCCAGAGAATTATTTTTGGGCGGCACAATTACAGCAATTGGCGGGGTGTGGGGAGGAGAACGGCGGTACCCCGAACGGGAAAATTCTGATGACAGACAACCCGCATGACTCACTAGTAGAGGCATTAGAGGCAGATTCCTTCCCTTGTAGGTACCCGACAATTCGGATGCTTGCGAAGATATGGAATGCATCTAAAAAAGCTCTGAACTATAATGGGTGGAACGAGTTCTCGCCCATATGGAACAATAACAAGTTACAAGAAATATTACCGATTGGCAGAAGTAAAGAATGGGTTGGGCACGGAATAAAAGATTGAACCAACTTTACATGGGAAATAAGCTTAAAACATTTGCAGCCCTGAAAAAAGAATTTAAAATACCCCAGAATACGCATTATACGTACCTCCAAATAGCGCACGCCCTGAGATCTCAGTTTAGCGGCCAAACACCAAACTGGGTGGACACTCCCCTGTTACAACGACTATCCCGGCCGGGCCCCATGAAGGGCTTAATCTCGGCAATATATGGGCAGATCAATACAACAACTAAAAGTAACGTGAAACTCGATCTAGTAAGAAGCAAATGGGAACGGGACATAGGGGAAGTATCACGGGAGCAGTGGAGAAGGGTCCTTGAGATGAGCCCAATGGTGTCAGTTTCAGCCTCGCAAAGGATATCCCACTTAATGCTATTAAACAGAGCCTACTACACCCCAAAACGCCTGCACAAATTTGGCAAAAGAACAGATGACAAATGCCCTAGATGTCAGGGAACAGGGGACCTCCTACATATGGTATGGAGATGTCCGAAACTTTTTCGTTATTGGGAGGGAGTGACCCAGACCCTGAGGGAAAAGTTCTCTACGGGGCTGGCAAACGAGGCGATGGTGTGTATTCTGGGGTATAGACAGGAGCAAGGGGAAAGGAAGAGCACCACGGTTGCTATTCTGAGGAGTTTGTTCCAAGCAAGGAAGATGATTACACTGAGGTGGCAATCAAAGCACCCACCGACAGTTGAGAATTGGGTAGAAGGCGTAAATGAAACACTCATGAAAGAAAGAGTAGCCTACATGAAAAGAGGCAATTGTGCAGAATTTGAGAATATGTGGAGATTATGGATGTCAAAGAGTTAATATAAAGTAAAATGGGGTGGGGTAAGGGGGGGGGGGGAGGGGGGCGGATAGGGAGAGAATAGCCGAGGGGTAGAAAAGGAACATAGCAATGTTAAATTATCGGGGTAATAACAGGCAGGATAAATTAATGTATAAATTTGGTATACGCTTTGATAATATAAATGTTTGTAAGAGTAAAAGAAATATGTTTAATAAAGATTAAAGTTAAAAAAAAAAAAATAATAATAGCATGCAATACCACGCTGCAGTTTCAAAAGCAAGCAAAATACTTTCTTGTATTCAAAAAGGTATCAACTCCAGAGAAAGAGAGACATAATTTATCCCCTGTACAAATCATTAGTAAGACCCAATCTGGAATTTGCAGTTCGGTTTTGTGCACTTGTTCACAAAATGGATATTGGAGAACTGGAGAAAGTGCAAAGAAGGACAACCAAACTAATAAGAGGCATGGATGAGCCCAGCTATGGGGAAAGATTAGCTGGACTGAATTTATTCTCTCTTGAGAAGAGGCAGATAAGGGGGAATTTTATCACCATGTACTGTATAAAAACATAAGTGGTCCATGTAGTGAACTTGGTGGATTTATTCACTATCACAGCATCACAGCATTACAGAGGACAAGGAGACACTCTTTACATCTGGAGAAAAAGAGATTTAATAACTTCCACATATGGAAAGACTTCTTCAAAGTAAGAACTGTAAAAATGTGGAATAGACTACTTCAAGAACTAGTTCTAAACACAAATACAAACAGGGTACTAGATTCAGGTTTTCAAATATTTGATTGAAATTGTCATTGGGCTCACTGGCTCTAGTAGCAGCAGCAGCACTCCACCAGACAGGGACCCCCTCAGAGAAAAGGGAAACGACCCCATGTTTAAATCCAGACACATACTATTCACCAAACAAATGTCCAAGAGTCCAATACAATTTATTGATAAAATTGATTTATAGTAGAATGCATCCTACATATATTGGGGGCCAAACACCCTCCCTTTCATCAGGGCTTAGGAATTCTGACTGTGCATAAAAATCACTCAGGTGAGAAGATACAAATAAAACTGCACTGTGATTTACTGTTTGGAAAGTTTCAGGAGGGCAGGTTACACAAGTGTTAGTGAATGAACAGCGGACACAATAAGGCGCCCACATCATGGAATTGTGGTCGTCAATAAAAAAAATAAAATATCTAGATTGTAAGTTTTAAATAAAAAAAAGAAAAAGAAAGAGAGCGCTCATGAGGCAGGGAGCGGGAAAAACGTTTTTGCCTCAGACTAGGAGGTTTTATAAGCTCCTGCAGGTGAGTCCCGCTCACATTTGCCCTGAGGCAACTTAAAACTTGCGCTGGCTTGAGCTGTGTCAGGGCATGAAGTCTCTAGTGAGAAGAGTCCTTGAAAGGGCTGAAGCTGAGGGAGGTAATGAATGGCTCCAGCAGTGTTTAGCACTGGCTGAGGAGAGCAATACTGTGGGGTCTGTAGCAGCTGAACAGCGGAATGCACAGAGTATTTTAGAACCGCTTGATGGTTTTCAGTCATCTGCTTCTGCCTCAGCTTAGTGCTCGTCGGCTCGCAGCATTCAGAGAAGCTTACCATCAGAGCGTGAGGTATTGGAAACTGCAACAGTGAGTGACGAACGGTCTGTACCTATAGAGGAGCAAGAGGAGCCTTTTCCTGAGGTTCGCAGAGGGAACCGGCGTGGCAAGAGAGGCAGAAGGATTTTATCCCCTTCTCCCAGCCCTAATAGCAGAGGCAGGGGTGGTAAACGCCGCTCTTCTATACCGCTTAGGGAAACTCAGCTAACAGATGATTTTTCTTTACCTAACTTAACAGATGCTCCTCCTGCCTCTCCTCAGGCAAATGTAGCTCTGCACACAGCGCTACATTATGCTGGAAGTCACTCCAGGCATATAACTCAGATAACAAATACGGCATCACACGCATCCAGGCCATCCAGGCTGGATGCTGTGAGAGTCCCTATGTCTCTTTCCTCCCATACAGGTCCAGATATCAGCCAAGTGTCAACGACAGGTATTAACATTCCAGTCAGATGCAGTCAGGCAGAATACAGCCATTCTGGTGAGTTTTCTCAGAAAGATCTAAATAATCAGTTACTAATTTCATTAAATAAATTTAATGAGAATATAGCTATAAATACTACATCTGTTCCCTCATCTGTTCCCTCTCCAGTTAATGTTTGGTCAGGCAACCCTGTAACTAATATCAATCCAGTTGCTACAAATACAAACGTTCCTGTCTGTATGTCTGCATGAGACTTGTTTTAAAGAGGTACTCCCTTGTGAAATGTCACCTTTAGGATTTCATTTGCCTTTAGCAATTAAGGAAAAAATATGGAAAGGCGAATTCCTGGATACATTATCCTTATTATCTATTGCTAAAGATTTCATGATAAAAACGGATAAAAGTTCAGAAGATAGCGCAGAAGGTAGGCGCCGCGCTGTTTCTAGATCTTTTTTCAATTGGCTGTAGGCGTTTTGTATATTCTCTGCAATAATGGGTGAGAAGCATCCAGAAAAATGTCCCAGGCTTTTTCAGCATTTAGAGTATATTTTGGAGGCATATAAAAGTTTTGGTGGTATGGGATGGTTTAATTATGACGAATCTTTTTGTCAAAAGATTGCAATCTATCCTAATCTAAAATGGGGTAACAAAGATGTGGGGCTATGGTTAAACCTAATTATTCCTCAGAAGCCGGTATATACTAGATTTCAGCCCCAGTCTAACCTTAATTCAAATGCGTCATCATCAGTATATAAAAAGGGAACTTGTTATGCATTTAATGAAAATCAATGCAAATGGCTGAATTCATGTCGTTACCGCCATGAATGTTCTTTTTGTTTCGGTAGCCACCCAGTCTCCAGATGTTTTAAAATACCAGCTGGCAATCAAGTTAACAGGGATAATACAAAAAGCCTGCACGCCAGTGAGGCTAATCGCAATGTATCCATGGTTAATGTTATACCCCGACAAGGGGAAAGCTCAATTACTAATTGAAGGTTTTTCTACAGGTTTTAGGCTCCCTATTTTTGCGGGCCCAGGCTGTCAACTAGCAAATAATCTAAAATCAGTTGCTCTACATATGGAAATAGTAAGGGACAAATTAATAAAAGAAATTTCAGCCAATAGGATAGCTGGCCCTTTTGACTCCCCTCTGTTTATTAGTTTTCGAGTTTCCCCGTTTTAGTACCAAAAAAGGAGCCTAATTCTTACTGGCTTATATATCACCTCTCATTCCCCGCAGGTCAATCTCTAAATTGACCATTTATCTGCTTCAGTTAGGTATGCAACGTTTGATGATGCTATTCATATTATTAAAAAGTTTGGTTGAGGTGCTTTATTAGCAAAAGCCAACATTCAATCAGCCTTTAGATTGCTGCCCATTGCTCCAGAGTCTTACAATTCCCTTGGTTTTTGTTTTGAAGGATATTTTTTTCTAAGATAAATGCCTCCCAATGGGTTGTTCATTGTCGTGTTACTATTTCAAAATTTTTGCCTCATTTATTCAATGGATTTTAAGTTTTGAATCTGGTCATACTGGGATAATTCATTATCTAGATGACATCATGTTCATTGGTCTGCCACATTCTATAGTTTGTGAGTTAATCCTCCGGTTATTTTTCAGTTTAACAGAATTTTTCGGCATTCCACTAGCAATTGAAAAAACGACCTATCCATCTCCAATCATTGAATTTTTGGGCATTAAAATCGACACACTTTTATTCTAATTTGAACTTCCTGCTTTAACAATTTACAGGCTTCAATCCTTTATTTCTTTCTTCCTGCGTAGAAAAAAAATCTTATTAAAAGAGCTTCAAACTTTTCTAGGTCTTCTTCCCTTTGCTACATGCATTATGCCTATGGGCAGAATATTTTCTAGAAGGTTATCTTTGGGAATGTCGGGTCTAAAATCCCCCTTTTCTCACATTAGGTTGAATTGCGAACTTAAAGACGATCTGTTGGTATGGTCTCAATTTCTGCAGGATTATAATGGCAGATCTCTTTTCCAGGAAGACTTTGTTTTTCCAGCAGATTTAGAATTATTCACAGATGCTGCTGGTTCTCAAGGTTTTGCTGCTATTTTCCATTCTCATTGGTGTGTTGGCTCATGGTCTCCCTTTTGGATTTCCAACAAGATTACAAAAAACATAGTTTTGCTCAAACTATTTCCAGTTGAAGTTGCTTTGGAAATCTGGGGTAATCAACCTGCTAATAAAATAATCATTACCAATACAGATAATAGAGGTGTTTTATTTGCTTTAAACTGCCTTTCTTCTAAGTCCTTGTTAGTCATAAAATTGTACACTACTATGCTTGAAATTAAACATTTGGATTAAGGCAAAGCATTTACCAGGTAATCTTAATGTCATCGCTGATGCCTTATCTCGATTCCAGATGGCTCGCTATAGACAACTGTTGCCCCAGGCAGATCTGGTTGGGTACTGTTGCCAGAGTCATCTTTGGGATCAAATTTAAGTCCAGTAATGCTGGTTATAAAAAATTAGATCGCTCCTAAAACATGGACTGATTATTCAGTTGCATGGGAAAGGTGGCTGAATTTTAATGACGAGTTAGGCACTCCTGGTTTACCCCCTTCTGAGAGTTCAATTTTGGCTTTTCTCTGTTCATTAATACAGTTGGAATTCTCTTTTAATCACATTAATAAAATATTAGCAGGAGTCTTTTTTTTCTTGAAACTGAATAATTTCCCAGCATGTAACAGTTTCTTTTCTGTTAAACAAGCATTAAAAGGTTTAAGGAAGGTTAAATTAGCTCCCGATATGCACAGGCAGACTACTTTGGACATATTACGCAAACTGTGTTTGGCAACTCCTTTTGTTTGCATCTCAGGATACGAGGCCTTATTATTTCATGCTGCATTCGTTTTAATGTTCTTTGCGGCTTTTCGTATTTCTGAGATGTTACCAAATAACAAACGCAGTTTGGAAGGTTTGTTTTTTTCAGAAGTGTCCATCTCATATGATAAGATTCTTGTTTTAGTCAGAAGATCAAAAATGGATGGATCAGGAAAAGGTCAATGGCTCAATCTATTTGCTTATGGCCACTCCATACTCTGTCCTTTGTTAATTCTCAAGAAATAGACCGATTTCAGGTCAACAATTTTTTGTTCATATGGATTCCTCTCCTATGACAAAATTTCAGTTTTACTCAGTCTTAAAACAATGTTTTTCTCATTTAGGTCTTTCCCTTTTTAAAATTTCTACTCATTCTTTCAGAATTGGAGCTGCCACAGAAGCCGCTAGATTGTGTTTAAGTGATGAGTTTATTATGAGATTAGGTAGATGGGAGTCTAGTAGATTTAATATTTACATCCGACCTAACTTATCTCTTTAATTTATAGGTGCAAAATCCTGTATATGGATAGTTGGCCACTCATATATTTACTGGGCTCATAAAAGAGCTTCACAGCGTTGCTACGGTTCAAACCTATCGTTACCTTTGGAAGGGCATTCGTGGTATACAATGGACAAATCTTTTTCTTCATCTTTCTGATTTGTTTAATTCTTGGCCTTATCCATGTAATTTTTCATGTTGGAGGTAACGACGTTGGTAAATTAAAAACTTTAGATTTGATGTTTCTAATGAAGCAGGATTTACATTGTTTAAAATTAATGTTTCCAAATACGTTTATTGTATTTTCCAAAATGGTTTCTCGCCTTTCTTGGCTATATTCTAGAGAAAGTAGATCGCTGGAAAAAAATAAATCAATTAAGAAATTTTTACCGTTGATTGGGGGAATCTCTTTCCATCACGTCGATCTGGAAGGAGGTCTTCCAGGTCTTTATAGGCAAGATGGTGTACATCTTTCTGATGTTGGCCTGGACATCTTTAACTTAGGCCTTTAAAATTGCATTGAACAGGCCGCGGTGCTGGGGTAGCCTGTTTTTTTGTTTGCAAAAACTCGGCTGATGGGGACTTGCTTTATGAACTGATGTATTTATAGCTCGAGTCCTATGAGCTATGACTAAGCGAGTTAGAATTGGTTTAAGTTGAAATAACATTTATTTATATTTTATTGATTATTTGAATAAAGTCATTGGCTTTAATTTTAATACCAATAAAGGTGCAGCGGTCATTTAAACACCATTCTGTTTTGTTGTGATTATTTATAATAAATGTACGACCTACAATTCCATGCAGGAAAAGAACAAGCATCAGCTACTTCTCTACTGCTGGTTTATTTACAAACACCAGCCAGCAGGGGATTGTCATTTTGCAATGGCACCACCACTGCAAAATGACAAATCCTAGATGATGTTTGCTCACAAATATCAGCTGGAGGCTAAGGCAGGCAAACAGGCCAAAGATGGCCAGTTTGTTCTGGCCAAACTGCAAACAGAGCAGTTTTGTTGTGACCTAAACTCAAAGCTTATCCTGATTTAAGATTATTGGGAGTCAGACAAAGGAGTAATATGTTTGTACCTGATCTCAGCATTGATAGCTATGACAGGGCTCAAACACATGCATTTATAGACAGCCTGAAGAGTAACCAGTGGGATTATGACAGTGCCAATAAATGTAAAATAGTCTTAGATATAAAATTTAACAACATTTATTTCATACATAATTAAAAGTATATAAAAATTATATATTTTTATTTTACACATATCCAGTATAGGATCACAGTCAGCGATCGCTTTGATCAATTCGTAATGGAATGTGAATGGAATATGAAATGTCTAATCCCAACATGTGACATCTGTCCCTCTTCCATGTACTTCCTTCCTCTGGTGGTGCTGTTCTGCCCAGCCATCTTGCGAACTTGTGGGCAATGTAGTTTGAAAAGGGATCCAAACCTTGGCACATTGCCTGGTCACATCTGCACAAGACCGGTGATGTCAGACCCTGGCTGAATGGGAGGCACATAAAGCCAGCTATCCCAGCGTCTTGTTTGCTGGGACGGTGGGGGTGAACTCTGCATGCTGTTACAACAACATAGGTGATACTTGTAGCTTTTTCTTTGTTTGTTACTTTGTTATTATACTTGCTGACTGTTGTCTCTCTGCATTGACTGAAAACACAATGCCATAAGCTAAATATTCAGTGGTGAAATCTTATGTATCTCTAAAGTTACTTTTATTATGATTTTTCAAGAAGCAATTAGAGCTGTATAGACTAGCTGGATTCAGATGATCTGTTTGTTCTCTTAAGTGGATGCTCTCAACCTAACTATACAAATAAAGGAATGAGGTGCATGATGTAACATTGTCACCAAGCTACAATACTATCAAAACATGCATTTATAGTTATTATAGTTATTAGTTATTAGATTATTATTATATCTATAGTTATTAGAGGTGTAGTGTTTTTAAAATACATTTTTGAGGTTTCTGATACCGAATTTCATTTTTTTAATTGATTTAGTTGTAAATAGATGTAAATAGTACTTATGAAAGTTCATATCAACTTCGGCCGACATACCCCATACATCTTGGCTGTACTCCTATATGTACATCTTAGCAGCCACTTCTTGTCTATGTATACACACTCCTGTGGTGGCAGCCCATTATTGCTTGGACTGGGTATCCTAAGTGAGATGGCCACATGGCCAAAGAGTGAGCGGTGACCTGCCCATTTATAGCCTCCACTGGAAGGAAATGTGATATGTGATATGTGATATGTGATATAATTTCATCTCAGAAAATTAGAAAGCATCTGAACAAGATCCTTTAGGACAAGAACACCATATATTATTTTAATGAAAGCTGCAGATTTAAAATATTGAAAGACTACTTTGAAATTACATTAATGTGTTAAAGTTTTTTTTTAGATTAAAAAATTTGGTGTAAAAAAATTAAAATAGTTTACAATGTAATTAAACATACGTAATATCACATAAAAAATTATAACACACAGATGTACACAAATCCCCAATTATAATACAGTACATTAAATTACATTTATTTTTTATGCAATACTTGGTAGAATTTTTAGAAATTATTCTGTTATTGTTTGTGGTAATAATGATGTTAGTGTGTATTTTCCTGAAAAATATGCTAAACATAGGTACAACTATCATGTGTTGAATAGATTCAAAAATAAAAACCTTTAAAGTAGAATTCCAGGATAAGCCTAACTAATCTTAAAAATGCCAAGCAACACCTATTCCGACTATCTGGTGTAAGTAGATCTATATACATACCTATTTTCAGCCCGCTCCAGTCGGGTCATGTGATCTCCCCTTTGTCAACCACTGCTAGCTGCATGGGAGAGAAAATAGCACTCAACACTCTATACAGAGCTTTTCTTATTCAGGTTAGTCAGTTTAGGTGCTGGGGGGGGGGGGGGGGGGGGGGGGGTTGGGGACATTTTTAAGATTAGTTATTGTAGGTAGTTCCCAGAATTCTACTTCAATTCTACTTTAATTCTACTTCAATTCATTCATCTGATTTTAGAAATTATATAGTTCACTTCTCTCTTAAGTCTGTAAAGTGCATTTTATGGCTGTATAGAAAAAAAATAAACTTGTTTTTTTAGTACATAAATGTGAGATTAGCAGCCAGCAAAACTGAATTTACTTTTGGGGAACATGGTAGCTTTACAAGCAACATGCAGGCTATCAAAAATAATGGGTTCCACAAAGAGGCTGGGATTCCCTTTATCTATACCAGACCCTTAGCCCATCAGCAGTGGGAGGGCCTTAAAGGACAACACTGAAAATACAAAAAAACTTCAAATGACATGCCTGGGAGTGCCATAAAGCTGTCCATGGTCTAATTGAATGTTATGATTCTCAGGGACAGCACCAGTGACACAATATTGTGCATTTTTGTGACACCATATTGTGTATTTTATTTCCAAGAACAAATCAAGGTAGCACATGTTAACAGATTAGCTACTTTATATTGGCTAGACAACAAGCAGATTGCATCTTACAAAATAAATGGGGATATTTCTTGATAGACAGAAGAAAGGAAATATATATAGAAGGTCTACACTGTTTTTTTTTTAACCTCTTGGGCAGACCAGTAGTGTTGAGGTAGAAAGCAGGCAAAATACATCTGGAAACATTTTTTTATTTTTTTATTTGAAATTTAAAGTGATTTCAAGTACAAATGTTAAGCCTTCTTTTTTGGATAGACCACTATTTCTGAGGAAGAAAGCAGGCAGATTTCAGCAATAAATATAAAATTATATGTGGTCTTTGCATAGACATAATATACATATTGTACTTATTTGCTTCAGAGAATCTCATTCTTATTATTAAGAAAATTATTTCAGTCAGAAATTATTCTTGGAACTGCATTGTTTCAGACACTGGTTTTCAGAATTGGACATATTTTCAGAACAGAATCTCATTATTTTACTTACACAAAAGCTTTATTGAGACTTCACAATTAAAGGGTCAATCATCTCGTAGAAAATCATGGAAGAGATACAAAACAGATATATCACCAACTATACAAGGGTCAGCTGTGAGAAGCCATAACCAGTCAGACAAATACCCCACTAAAGTGGAGGCAGCACAAATATTAATCTAGGTACCACATGGCATTAACCAACCACATGCTTCTATCTCCCCACCAACCCTACTGTGCGTCTTCTGTGCATATTATCCAGAAAGTTGAAGTGTATCTCGTCCAACACTCAGGGTTGAAACAGCTGGAAGAAGAGGGACATGCTGAATTATTAAATGTCCCACACATGTCATCTATAGTGAGTGTGCCAGGCCATGTCAGGGTCTTCCAGGAAATAGGGCCTGACAAGTAATTTCCCTTTGGGATTAATAAAGTATTCTAAATCTGAACGTAAAAGTTGAATAGTAAGAATAGTAAGGGAGGAAGGGCAGGGGTAGAGGAAAAGAAAAAAGCAAAGGAGGAGGGGGCATCGGGAAATGAGGGTAGCAGTGGGGGGAGGGGGAGAGGGATTCAGGGAGAGTATGATGAGGTTTAAATGATTAAATAGAATACCCAGGGGAATCTCATTCTTTTTATTAGAAGAACATATAAAAGCAGAGATTTGTCTTCTTTCAGAAATATAATATATATAGAATATATTTGTCTGGAAAGACACTATAAAAACTGTAGCAGATTAGCTAAAAATAATCTCATTCTTTTTAATGGGTGGGATCTTGAAGAGAAAGCGTAGTCCTATTTTAGTACCGTATTTGCCGGCGTATAAGACGACTGGGCGTATAAGACGACTGGGCGTATAAGACGACCCCCTATTTTTCCAAAGAAAACGTAGGTTTTGGGCTATACTCACCATATAAGACTACCCCCCTTCCGAGGCAACGCCATTTAAAAAAAAAAACATCAGAAACTTAAAAAAAAAATCAGACTTAACATCAGGAAAAGGAAACTGGTGAACTACAAGTCCCATAGATCCCACAATTGACAGGCAGTAACAATGAATCCTCTCCTCCAAAGCACCATAAATCATACCTGTATTTTATGGGAGATGATCTGGAGCTGGATGTGCAGTACAGGATGCTTTGTTAACCACTTGCCGCCCGCCTATTGTCAAAAGACGTCGGCAAAGTGGTTGTAAAATCCTGACCGGACGTCATATAACGTCCTCAGGATTTTGAGCCGCTGTGTGCCCCCGGGGGCGCGCATCGTGGCGATCGTGTCAGTCTGACACCCCGCAACTACGATCCTGGTAAAGAGTCTCAGACGGAGACTCTTTACCACGTGTCCAATCACGGCTGATCACAGTGTAAATAGGAAGAGCGGGTAATCGGCTTTTCCTCACTCGCGTCTGACAGGGGGGGTCTGTGCTGATCGATTACCAGTGCAGCCCCTCCGAGGATGCCCATACTGGACCACCAGGGACGCAACCAGACCACAAGTGATGCCCATCACAAGGTATGCTACCCTAGACCACCAGGGATGACACACAGTGCCCACAATGGATGCCAATCAGTGCCCACAATGGGCATCACTGATTGGCATGCATTATTGTTTGGCACTGATTGGCATCCATCAGTACAAAACAATGCTGCCTATCAATGCCTATCCGTGCCACCTATCAGTGCCTATCCGTGCCACCTATCAGTGCCCATCCGTGCCACCTATCAGTGCCCATCCGTGCTCATCTGTGCCGCCTATCCATGCCCATCTGTGCCTCCTATCCTTGCCCATCCGTGCCGCCTATCCATGCCCATCCATGCCAGCTATCAGTGCCAATTTGTGCCACCTATCAGTGCCCATCAGTGTCGCCCATCAATGCCGCCTATCAGTGCTGCCTATCAGTGCCACATATCAGTGCCCATCAATGGCACCTCAGTGCCACTTCATTGGTGCCACCTCATTGGTGCCCATCAGTGCCGCCTTATCAGTGCCCATCAGTGCAGCCCCATCAGTGCCCATCAGTGAAGGAGAAAACTTCCTTATTTACAAAGTTTTGAAACTGAAACAAAAAAAACATATTTTTTTTTCAAAATTTTCAGTCTTTTTTTATTTGTTTAGCAAAAAATAAAAACCGCAGCTGTGATCAAATACCACCAAAAGAAAGCTCTATTTGTGAGAAAAAAATTATAAAAATGTAATTTGGGTACAGTGTAGCATGACCGCGCAATTGTCATTCAAAGTGTGAGAGCGCTGAAAGCTCAAAATTGGTCTGGGCAGGAAGGTGTTTAAGTGCCCTGTATTGAAGTGGTTAATATCTAGAACGCCAGGTACACACAGTATATAATGCTTTGTTAGTACAGTAGCGCCAGGAACACTGCAGAATATGGTGTGCATACAGTGTGCAGCGCTGAGCCAATCACGGCAGGCAATGTATTTGACTAATCTGTTGATGGATACAAAGCCTGCTCGGATTGGCAGATTGGCAGAGGCTGTGACATCATTAGCCCACGCCGCTCTGACTCATTGTAATGTATCCTGCTTGTATTGGCAGAGGTTGTTACTCCAATCCGAGCAGGCTTAGCAAGGCTCTGTATTTATCAACAGAGTGCATCGCGATCGGGATTGGCTGAGCGGTGCATACTGTATGTATACAGTATTACCGAGCACCCGGTGGGCTGAAATCAATTGCGGCCGCTTCATACCCGGCATATAAGACAACCCCCGCTTTTTGGCTGTGTAATTTAGATGTAAAAGGTCGTCTTATACGCCGGAAAATACAGTATTTAAAAAGAAATGAAAGTGTATTTTTTTTAAGACACCACATGTAATTTGTACAGATTTTGACAGAATCTTATCCTTTTCCATAAGAGAATATTAAGAGTCAGTGAGTAGGCATATTGCAGCTATAAATGCTAAATAAAACTGTATTGTACACAAAAGCATTTTATAAATTGTATCTATTTTTTTTTTCTGAACTGAATCACATTCTTTAGGATGTAATGGGGTTTTGAAGCCGGTGATTAGGCCTATTTCACCCAGAAATAGCAAGTGAAACATTTTATTTTTAGAGACTTTATAACCATTGTCAACATTTGAGGCACAGAATCTCATCATTTTGGGAGGCAGGGGATAGGTATTTATCAGGCATAAATATTTGAATTTGGTTCCTCAAATAAAAAATGTATTTGATGCAAAGAATCACTTCTTTTTTTTTTTAATCCAATACAAATTCAGAAGCAGGGAGAACTCATATTTCAATCATAAATAAGTAATGGAACTGTTATATTTCAAAGACAATATATTGTAATGGTACTTGTGTGCTACAATGAATCTCTTTTTTATGAGGGAGCATTCCTAAAACAGCCATAACAATAATATTCCACAGTGATGTCTTTTAGAGACCAGTTACAAATGTTAAGTATTTTATGCACATAATATCATCTTTTTAAATATGGTTACATTTTGGGAGTAGAGAGAAGTTACCTTTCAGCCAAACATGTTCAATTGTACTGTATTTTTAAGTACACAATTTATACATATTACAGATCATCTGTACAAAATTTAATTATTTCCCATTTGAGGTCATTGAAAAGGGAGTAGGCAGACTCCACCTGTATTTAAAAAAAAAAAAAAAATTATATTCCTCTTGTGGCTAAAGGAAAAAGGATGTACAAAATATCTCCCAAAATGTAAAGCATGCGTTTTGGCAATGAAAATCAGAGTTAGTGAATGAGAATGGGTGGTTTCTATTTAAAGAATTACTATTAGGCCAGGCTACTTTAACCACCTCAAGAAAGGATACTTTCAGACCCTGCCTGTCCTATTTTTTCAGATGTATGCACTGCCATACTTTGAATGACAATTATTCAGTCATTTAACACTGTACCTAAATGAAAGTTTTTGTTGGGAAGTATTTAATCACCAGTGGGTTTTTTTATTTTTTTGCTATATAAATGACCAAAGACTAAAGATCTTGAAAAAAAAAAAACAGTTTTTCTTATGTTATAACATTTTTGCAAATATATACTTTCTTTCTGTATTCTGCTACATTTCTTTGGTAAAAAAATAACAAAAATCAGTGTATATTTTAGTTTGTGTGAACACACACACGTCACTGTTCTGCCTCTCGTGTCCATGATCGCACGTGGCCAGCAGTCATCGCGGCCGCCGGTCGCTAGCATCGGCACCCCCGACGTACAGCTGCGATGGCTCGCGGGATCATGCCGACCTGCTGCAGTATAATGAGGGCAGCTGGTCGGCAAGTGGTTAAGCTTTGACAAAAAAAATTAAAAATCTGGAAGCTGCACCAGATTTTTAGTAATCAACCCAGTGCCTCTACTGCACAGAAATCTTAACCTGTGCTGTCAACCCTTCCCAGATCTCCAATGCTTGACAGAACACCTGTCTTTTTCCCTATCTCCATGACAAAGGAGAGATGTAGCTTTCTATATATGCAACATTTTTAAAGAGGGTGGATGTGCATGTACAGTACAACTGTAAAGATGTACTACATACGTTTTTTTTTTTTATTTTGCCCAGCCATAAACTTTTTTGTAAGGAAAGGAAGATAGAAACCATGTGAATAACATGTGACTGAAGTAAGCTCCACTGCCATTTGTTCTGCACTGTCATTTTTGCTGGTCAACTTGGCCTAAATCTAAACATGGAGAATAAAATAAATAACAGCACATGAAATAAGAAAAAATATATAATGAATTTTCAGGTGAAAAATTATTAGATGCTTGTTGTAACTGCAGCCCTTTAAATAGTAGCTTTTTTCATGTCCAATGTATTTTCAGAACAGGAAATGTTCACATTTGGAAAATATGACGTATACGTGGGCAAATACTGATTCAATACATCCTGGGGGGATTCTGGGGTGTCCAGGCACAGTCTGGCGGAGGGGGGAAAAAATGTTTGTATAGGTCCCACACCTTTATTGTTTACTACTTTGCCACATATCTAAGCTGCTAGTCATGGTTAATCGGGATTTCTGTGTAAACAATTTGACAGTATAAAGATGCAACAGGTTTCTGTCGTTGATTAATGTGGAATGTGAGTTTTATATGATTCTGTGTTGATGTACGGTAATGGAAACTCTGTACTTGCTCATTGTACTTGGTATTTCATAATAAAACTTTTTCTGATTTAAAAAAAAAACCACTGAGGCAAACTAACATCAGCATTTACAAGAGCACGTTGCATCCAGTCACTAATTTGTATGGCAGGTTGTACAGGGCACATGCTGGTCTTCGGGTGCAGGAAAGCACCAGGAATTTATGCCAGGCATCTAAAAGGTTTGTTTAATCCCTGTGTGAATGAACCTTAAAGTTTCTTCAGTCTATCTAAAGCTGTGTTCCTAGACTCTAATACTGTCCTAAAAGTACACACATTTTTTCAGAAAATGTCCTCCCAAACTGAAAATAGCTATAAAAATATTCTGCTTTGTAACTATGGGCAAGGGCTGTATGTCAGACAAATTAGGCTTGCCAGATAAGCAGGCTGAGGTGGAAGGAACAAGGATATAACAGGATTTCATTTTGTGAGTCCTGTGGGAATTCTTTTAATAGGTCCATGAAGATTACCACAGGATCACTTACAAGCGCTTTTCCATCAATTTGCATCTAAATTCCACTGGCATATTTTCTCTGGTCCATAAAACTTAATGATTTTAACACCAGTTTCAGCTGGAAGAAAGCTCTGAAAAAAATCTCCAAAAAGTACAAACTATAAAGTATTTGTATTAAAAGGCACCACAAATGTGATATTTTTAGTGTATGCCTCATAGAATAGAGGTTTGTGATAACACTCACAGGCAGGTGTATGATATTGCAAGGCTCCATATACAATATTGCCTTATAGTGAATCACATCCATATGTCAGCAAGTAAATTAAGTTCTTAAATTAGAATAAAAAATGAAACACAATTTTTTTTTTTCATAGATTTTTCATAGATTTCATATAATAGACACAAGATGATAGAAATGACACACCACATCAATTTTAATGTGAGGTTACTTAAAACTTATTAAAATTTAATATATCACATACGTCTGTCTCCAGTATTATTGGATAGTGTTCCTGATCCAGTCGTTCAAACAGTGTATTTTTCTGGCTAAGGATATTTAAACATTGCATTTATAAAAATAGGAGAAAGAGATACGTAGGTGTTTTTATTCTTACCAAATTATTAGATATGAGCTTAGAGGGAAAGACAGCTATGGCCAATTATTTCATTCTTTCCACTGGTTATTATTATAAATAACATACAGAAGCAAAGTATACTGTATATATCACCAATAGGTATAGACAAAATCAGAAAATGTTTTTTTCATGAAAAATTTCCTTTAGCTTATCCTTCTATACTGGACCTGTTCTTTTGCCAAAAAAAACCTTCAATGTCCTCATAATTTTCCTTTTTCACAGAAAAAGTTCCCGAGAAATAAGTTCAGATTACATTTTTAGTTTGCAATTACAATAACCTGTGTGTCTGTGAATATAGGATTTTTGTTGTAAAAGATTCCGTCATTTATTTTCTGGAGAGTACTATATATTCAGTGTGATGGACTGGCTAAGCCAGACTCCAGACCTAAACCTTATTGAGCATCTGTGGGGCATCCTCAAACGGAAGGTGGAGGAGCGCAAGGTCTCTAACATCCACCAGCTCCATGATGTCGTCATGGAGGAGTGGAAGAGGACTCTAGTGGCAACCTGTGAAGCTCTGGTGAAACAGCTGTGTAGGAGTCGTCAAACTGGGTGACAAACAGCCAAAATCTGCTACTAAGATAAGGCTATGGAAGACAGTTTCCCGTCACAGGTCATATACCATGGCAAGACTGAGCACAGAAACAAGAAACACAAGGTAGATATACTGCTCCATCAAGGTCTCTCCCAGGAAAAGATTTCAAAGCAAACTGGAGTTTCAAGATGTGCTGTTCAAGCTCTTGAAGAAGCACAAAGCAATAGGCAACATTGGGGACAAAATTCTTCTGGTTGTGACGCCCTGCCCCAGACACAGTTTGATCCCATTGGGGGTGTGCGGCGCGAGGCGAGGCACCCAAGTCCTCCTAATTTAGACTGCATACAAAGCACCTGATAGTTACTAATGGAAAGCAAAGTTGGCTCTTATCTAAGCCTTCCATTCCTGACTGTTTTACTTGTATGTCATTATGATGATCAAGGTTTGACAGTATGACCTCAATGTTGATATCTCTGTTATGTTGATTTATTAAAAACCAATAAAAACTTTAAATGAAAGTGACATGCTGCCTAATTTTTAACATGACATGACACAACACAACGCTACCGTTCCTGTGTGAGCAGCATTGTCTGGTGCCATTGTAATATTCATGGCAGGTGTTGAAGGGTGGTTATGAGGCTTTAAAAATGCTGAATAAACTCTGCATAAACACCGGGTATTGACACACGGGTGAACGGCCAATAAGTGTTCTTTAAAAACAAGCCATCACTGACTTTTGTAGTTGCAGATACTGCTGAACAATTCATCCTCAAAATGTGATCACTATAGAAGGGAACACAGTGGAAAGCTTTCTAAGAGACTGTGTATAAGCACATTCAGCTAGAATTCAAAAAAACACTTTCACTTAATAAAAGGTACCGTTTAAAAAAAACTGTTGCTGTATATGTTGACATATAAGAAATGTATTCTTGACACTTAGAAGGTAATAATATCTTTAACATTTTAAAACTATTGTTTGCAGCATATTGATTTTTTTTTTTATTTCTTCATTTGTCTTAGTTTTGTTTTTCAACACTCTGTGTGTTTAGGTTATTTGAGTGTTATACAAGATGGTTATCCTGCCCCAAACTCTCATAAAGCACAGTGAGTTTATATGCTTCCAAGGATAAGCTCAAGGGGTCAAAATGCGTGCATCCACAACACTTATGGGGTTAAACAGTTTAGGGTCACAGCACAAAATAAACATGTAACTCTTCTGTTTTCTACTTAATACAGGTTTCACAGATGGGAATTATAGATTTTCACACCCTAGGTATGTGTGGTCATCTTAATATAATCTACCCTCATTGATGTTGCTCAGGGTCTCGACAATTCCAAATTGTCCTGTGAGACTCCCTCCCCCTCCAGCCACTTTAGAAGGAAAACCACATAAAACAAAACAGTTTCTTTGTTCCATGTGGTAGGGTGTTTTGTAAAGTGATGTTTCCTTGCATTAGGGATTCTTTTAATGTTCTGGAATGCAGCCCATGCTCTATAACTCAACCTGTTTTGAATAGTTTCCTGATACCAGTAACATGCATGGACTCTTTGTGCAGCCGAAGATATTATTTTAATCAGTCACAGCTGAAACTGACATGATTCACATAGAACTGGCCTGTGTTACCAAATTACAATGTAAATATACAGAAATTAATCAATAAACAAGATCCTTCTTGTATAATGTTGAAAATAGAAGTTTGACATTGTGTTTATTTTTGTCTGTGCTCACAGTTCATTTCTCCAAAGATCTTTGATTCACTCTTGGTAAAGAAAGGAAACAGCTTCCTTAAAATGTTACATGCTGATAACCAGGGGATAACATATAGTATGCTTTTCTGGACTTTCAATAATATGATCAACCAACTTTAGAGTGAGAAATGATCACCCCTCTATTTGATGGGAATGTTAATATGGGACTGGCATCATTGACTTTGGTTTTAAAGACCAGAAGAACATACACAAAGAGGTGCTGAGAACATTAAGAGTTGCACGTGTAGTCAGATGAAGGAAATCTTCAAACAATCAATTGCTCTGGTGAGGTGGCTCCCACACAGCAATGGTTCCCTCAATTAACATCTAAAAGTAGCTAAAACCACAGAAATACAGAAAGGAGTACCAGACCAAAAGCAGATTTCAAGATCATTTTAACCGTCGGTAAAAGAAGTCATATAAAAACACCCAACATGTTTCAGGAGCAACACCACCTGTTCATCAGGCCTCAACGTTTAAAACTTGGATGGACTCAAAGAAAACTGTGATCAGCAACTGCTGTCAAGTTGTTACTTCTTGTTTATTACTGTTACAATATAGTATACAGTGAGGTCACTGTTTTCATCCAAGTTTTCTCCTACATTGAACCCTGATAAAGGGGAAGTGGTGGTGCACCCAAAACATGCTGGCTGTTTTTGTATCAGTTTTTTTTTTTTTACCAACAATTAAAATGATTTTGGACTCATTTTGTTCTGGCACTCCTTTCTATATTTCTTGGTTTCGTTTTAGAGATGCAGACTGGTGGTGTCTTCCTAACCATGGTTTCTCTACCTAGTCAGTTACTGCTTTGATTTAGGAATGCATGACAAATAAAGGACTTTCTATACTTCATCAAATGTATGATTGTCCCCTCAACAGTGACGCTCTAAAGTAAGCCAAGATTAGAATGACAGTCCCAGAGCTTGCATCTTTAAAACAGTCAGTAGTGCAGCTTTCAAATGATTTTCCTTGCATTTTCACTTTTATTACCCAGAGCACAATAGTAATTTGTATCTAAAGCCAACATGTTTACAGTTTTGGATTGATTAGGAAAGGGTTGGAACTTTTTTCTTGCTTTCTCTGATTCACTTTCCCCATTTATTCCGGGGAGCACACTCTAAGTATTTATTTCACTTTTAAGAGATTTTCTTTCACTTCCTGTTCTGTTGACATGAAGTGATGGGAAATAGGATAAAGATGATAAAAAATCTGACAGTTTAAGCATTCCCCACACCTTCAAAATTTTTAAAAAAAGTCATTACTTTACATATACCTTTAGTACTTGTGTACCTTCTACAGCATATAACTATCCAGAGGGCTTAAATTGGAACTTGCATAAAAACATCCAGACCCACCCCCATTTAAAAATGCTGCATGGTAGCTGTAAAAAAAATGTGGAGAAAAGTGAGAAAAATATACTTTGAGAGGGTGATGTCATGGTCCTTACGGTGATGGGAGTAACCCAAATCTTACAAGAAGAGAAGCTCTTCTCCCAAGATATATAATAAAAAACTCAAGTTATCAGGATGTCTCTGAAAGGATTGCAATGTCATTCTTGCCTAGGCACCAAGGGCAGAAGCCAAATGGAACGCAGATTGAAGCAGATATATTTTCTAACTTTTCGTCACAGGTGCTTTTTTTTTTTTACAGCAATCTTGTGGCACTTTTACATGAGGGTGGATGTAATAAGCAGACCTTATTATGTGCAAGGTCCTCTATAAATTAGTGTAGATGTGGCCAGGCTATAGACAGTGAGGTGTTTAAATATTCCTAACAAGCAGAATAAATGAAGTTCAGGAAGGAGATGAATAGTTTGGATATACTCATTAATAATCCATCAAGCAGGCAGGGGCCATTAGGAATCGTTAAGCCTGCAATGGAGAATGGTGGTGACACCTTTCCTGATCTGTGGTGTGGCCGATAATGTAAATGATAAGAGAATCTAGAAAAACAGATCACATATACAATATGTATTTCAATTATGTCCATAGCTAGTTACAGGTCAATTTAGCAATGAACCTGTGGCCAGCAAATGTAAATTCAAGAGATTACATATACTTATAACTTGGAGTAAATTAACTTTAAAATAAGTAATCACTGTCCATTGCAACTTTGGGAACACACCCCTCCCAGCAGTAACTGTAATGCCCCGTACACACGGTCGGAAAATCGGAAAATCCGAACACAAAATCCATCAGATTTTTTCCGATGGATTTTGTCCGACACTGGTGTTGCATACACACGGTCGGACAAAGTTGTCGGAAAATCCGATCATTCTGAACGTGGTGACGTTTGTTGCCTACGACGGGACTACGTAGAGGCTAGTAGCCAATAGCTTTGGTCTTGTAATGTGATCTGAGCATGCGTGGCACTTTGTCCGTCGGAATTTGCTACACAGGATCGGAAAAAGTCCGATAGGACTTTGTTGTCGGAAAATTTGAGAGCAGGAGATAAAACTTTGTCCGTCGGAAAATCCGACGGAAAAAGTACGATGGAGCCTACACACGGTCGGAATTTCCGACAACATTGTCCGATAGGACATTTTCCGTCGGAAAATCCGACCGTGTGTATGGGGCATTAGCCTTTTAATCTATAATGTAAATACAGAGAAGATGCTCTGGACGAGAAACGTAGCAGAGTATAAAACAAAAAAAGAATTTACCATATATACTCAAGTATAGGTCGACCCGAATATAAGCCAAGGCCCCTAATTTACCACAAAAAAACTGTGAAAACTTATTGACCCGAGTATAAGCCGAGGGTGAGAAATGCAGCAGCTACTGTAAGTGGAAAAGAGGGTCAAAGCCTACCTGTGTCCTGTTCTGCAGCCTCTGTGTCTTTCTGCAGCGTCTGTGTCCCTCTGCAGCCTCAGTGTCCCTCTGCAGCCTCGGTGTCCCTCTTCAGCCTCGATGTCCCTCTGAAGCCTCCTTGTCCCTCTGCAGCCTCCTTGTTCCTCGCATTTGCACCGATCAGCATGCAATAATTACCGGTACATACGGCGGCCATAACTGTATTCAAAAGCCATTCCTCATCCTTGTCTGTGATGGGCGGAACACTCAATTTCCCAGCAGTCAGTGTTCCGCATATCACGAATATCCGCTCATCCTCATACCACGGACGAGGATGAGAGGATGTCCGTGATAGGCGGAACACTGACTGCTGGGAAATAGAGTGTTCCGCCTATCACAGACGAGGAGGCGCGGCGTTTGAACAGTGCCAAGGCCCCCGTCTGTCTACATGACACACTGATCAGGTAGGCAGACGGCGGCGACTCGAGTATAAGCCGAGGGGGATACTTTCAGCCCAAAAAAAAGGGCTGAAAATCTCGGCTTATACTCGAGTATATATGGTAGATGAGTTCAGGGTTTCTCTTGCAAATCTGAGGATTCCTTTTTCCATGGTTCTGCAGCTAAAGAGGTCAGTGAGGACTTGTTCTCTAGTTCAATTACTGTTTGCTACAAAGTTAATTTATTGCATTATCCTGTTTTATTCTTTGTAAAAAAAAAATACATTTCATTTTGTAAAATTTCCTTTTTTTTTTTTTTCTCTGATGTTCATTTAAAAAAAAAACTTATAGTAACTTTGCAGAAATCAAGCTAATAATTTATAGGATGTGTCCACTGCCCAACTAATATTGAATAATACTGGAAGTTAGCCTAAACCAATGAAAATACTGAATTTCATAGTCTGTATTTGCACAGGAACTTTAGACCGTAGTACTGTTAAAGCAGTTGTAGACCGCAGATGTTAAAAAAAAAAAACCTGCAAGGCAATGGCATAATGTGCTAGCATGTATCGCATACTGGCACATTATGACATACTTACCTTGGAACGAAGCCCTCCAGTGCTGTAATGTGACCGCTGATATGGCTGACATGTTCCCCCTGTCTTTCTTCCGGGTTCACGAACCCTGGCTAGGTGATCGGCCAGGGCCGCAATGACGTAACTCCCACGCATGTGCACAGGAGCTGCCGTTTCTGGCACAGGCTCTGAAAGTCAAGTTTAGGAGATTTAGGCAAGTTTAGAAGATATTCACAGTACCTACAGGTAAGCCTTATTATAGGCTTACCTGTAGGGAAAAGTGGTAGTACAGAGTTTACTACCACTTTAAACACTTAAGCCCCGGACCATTTGGCTGGCAAAAGACAAGAGCACTTTTTGCGATTCGGCACAGCGTCACTTTAACTGACAATTGTGCCGTCGTGCGACGTGGCTCCAAAACAAAGTTGATGTCCTTTTTTCCCCACAAATAGAGATTTCTTTTGGTGGTATTTGATCACCTCTGCAGTTTTTATTTTTTGCGCTATAAACAAAAAAATAGCGTCAATTTTGAAAAAAAATGAAATGTAAAACTGGGTACTTTAGTACGCTCTTGTACATTGTCAGGATTGGCATGCTGCTTACATACTTTGCTTTGTATTTACTATAAGTTTACTTGAATGAATATATGCTTTTTTATGAATCTGCAGTAATACTTTCATGCTCTGTCTATCTGCTTACCCCTGGTTGTGCATCAGCCTTAGGGCCTGTACTCTCACACCTGTCTGCTTAAGTAATCTTCCCTCAAGCATGGCTCCACCCCAGCCTCTAACTGGAAACACTATATTAATCCGTGCACTGCAGGCCAGCTTCGCTGAACAATACGGTGTGTTTGGCTTCCTGTGTGTGTCTTGCCGTGTTCTCTACATCTGATTCTGTTTACCGTCCTTGGCTTGTTCTTGACTATCCTTGTCTGCTTAATACCCTGACCTTTGGCGTTTTCTTTAACTACCCCTGTCTGTTCGTTGCCCTGACCTTTTGGTTTATCTCCTGACTATCCCTTGTTGTCCCGGTCTGCTGCTTCCTCTCTATCCTTCAGTAGCCTACTGTGAGCATGAGCTGGGAGACCCTGGGGGCCATCACCTGGAGCCAGTTGCATCGAAGTCCATCCCCACCACTAGGGGCTCTGGTGAACACCTGCTGGCTCTTAGAGTGGAGAATCTCATGCTCTAGCTCCCAGTGTGATCCGTGTCGGTGCTCCAGAGGACCTGCTTTCCTGAACCACTCAGAGCCCCATCTGCAGCAGTCAGCAGTAAGGTCCACTACCTTAGCAGTGCATTCCTGACCCCAACAACGCCTCAGGTGACCTGGCATGCTTAACATTGTCAGAACATATATTATTGACTGATTATGGTTTCCATAATTCAGATAGCTACAAAATTATTTACATGAAATGACTTGCATCCTTTATATAACCTGAGATTCAACATTAAAGCAGAGCTTTGCCCTCAATGTTATGTTGTGCTGCCCTGTCTCCACCCTCCTCTCTCCTCCCTCTCTTATGAAAGGACATTATTTATTTATTTTAACAAAGTACCTTATTTGTGCTGCAAAGCAGCACATCTGCATTGCTCACCTAGGTGAGACTTTTTTCCACCCCCTGTATGGGCTCAGATATGCTGCAGGGCTCGGGTCCCTGATCATATACACATGCGCAGGTTTCTCATGCACAAGCAAATACTGCTACCAGGGACCCTGTTTTTGCACATGGGTAGAAAATTCCATTGGCATGTGCTCCAGAAGACCCTGCCAGCATCTAAAGCCCAGGCAGAGCTTACATGTGCCATAATGGGGGTGCCCAACAGGGGGGGGGGCATCAGGACCTGGATATGAACCTGCAACCTCTGCTGTGTCTGGCAATATCTATTCTTGCTGAGCATCCTGAGATGCTGGATAGCTCCCTGATTGATTCCTTAGACAATCTTGCTTTCAGTCTTGTTTATCTTAAACCTTGATCCTCCCATGAACTTGCTATTTTAGCCATGCCTTTGCACTTCCTGTTTGCACTTCCTGTTTGAAATATTATTGTGCTTTCTCCAACTAATATCTCACTTTTGTCACTCCTGCAGCCACCTGTATCTTCATTTCTGTCATTACCAACATTTTGCTTGTTTCTCGACTATGCTTCTGCTTGTTCCCAACTTGTAACCACTCATTACGAACCTTTGTGTCAGGGCCTAGACCAGAACCCAGGACATCTGCTGTGTCTGGCAGTAGCTCTTCTTACTGAGCTACCTAAAACAGACAACCTTGCCTAATGTCTTGTTTCTCATGAACATTGAACTCTTTGCTCTTCCCATGAACTTCCTGATTAAAACTGTATCTCTGCACTTCCTGTTTGCTTTTGTCACTCTTGCTGCCATCCGTATCTTCACTACCACTCATTACCAATCTTTGACTTGTTCCTCGACAATGCTTCTGCTTGATCCAAACCTGCAACCACTTGTTAGTGACCTTTGGCTTGTTTGTAGACTAGGCTTCTGCTTGATCCCTACCTGCAATATCTGCTACTGAACCCTGGCTTGCTCACCTCTTGGTCAGGCGATCTTGAGGACCGCGACCTGATACTAGCATACAGCAGAAAAATCTATTTCCACCAACAGGAGCTCTGGTGAATACCAGTTAGTGCTCAGACCCTGCACCTCGGGTGAGTCTGTGTTATCAGCCAGGGTGACCTGCTTGTTCACTTATCCTGCTGGTCGGTGGGAGCCTTTCCACTGCTATAGCTACTGGTCTCTGAGCCTTACCCATGACTGTGATACTTTGGCTTGTTATTCAACTACACTTCTGCTTGATCCCAACCTGCAACTATTTGTTACCAACCTTTGGCTTGTTTACTGACTATACTTCTGCTTTATGTCTACCCGCTATGTTTGCTACTTTACCCCGGCTTGCTTACCTCCTGGTGGGTTGATCTTGAGGACTGCGACCTGATTCTAACAAGCAAAAGAAATGTATCTCCATCAACAGGAGCTTCGGTGAATAGTGCTTAGACCCCCTCGCAGAAGCCAGCATCATCTGCAAGGGTGACCTGCCTGTATACCTATCTTAAAGGTCAGTGGGAGCCTCTACTGCTATAGTTTCTGGTCTCCTAGCCTGACCCCTGACCGTGACAAGGGCTAAAGTTTTGTTTTAATTTACAAAGAGAAAAAAAATACTTGGAATAGCTAGAGGCCAGATTCACACCATCATGCTGTGGTAATGTGGGTATTATTGCAACCAATGACAATGTGCGTTATGTGCATCAGTAACATTCATTTTCAGTACCGCAATGCATTAAGACAATGCACCTGCACTGTTAGCAATTACACAAAAGGGTCAGATGCAATTTTTGCTGTGATTAAGTGCAATGGCATCCTATTCAAAATAAATGTGCTACCTTAACATAATGGGTGTTAACATGTGTTACTGCAATGTACAAATGTGAACCCATGTTTTGATCCCTACCTCTAGTTGAAAAAACGATACACACTCTCAGATATATTTCATTTAACCGCTTCAATACAGGGCTTTTAAACACCCTTCCTTACCAGAGCACTTTTTGCGATTCGGCACTGCGTCGCTTTAACGACAATTGCGCGGTCGTGCACTGCTTTAGCAATTACACAAAAGGGTCAGATGCAATTTTTGCTGTGATTAAGTGCAATGGCATCCTATTCAAAATAAATGTGCTACCTTAACATAATGGGTGTTAACATGTGTTACTGCAATGTACAAATGTGAACCCATGTTTTGATCCCTACCTCTAGTTGAAAAAACGATACACACTCTCAGATATATTTCATTTATTTTTTTTCTAGTAATGGCGGCGATTTGCGATTTTTTTTTCGTGACTGCGACATTGCGGCGGACACTTCGGACACTTTTGACACATTTTTGGAACCATTCACATTTACACAGCGATCGTTGCTATAAAATTGCAATGATTACTGTGTAAATGTGACTGTCAGGGAAGGGGTTAACACTAGAGGGCGCTGGAGGGGTTAATGTGTGTCCCTAATAGGAGTGATTTTAACTGTAGGGGGAGGGGACTTAAGGGGAGGAGACCGATCATGTGATCCTCTGTACGGGGATCACATGATCGGTCTCCTCCCCGCTGACAGGACGTGGGGCGGTGTGTTTACACACACCGCTCCACGGTCCCGCCCGGTCCCGTTGTTTTAACGGGCAATCGCGGGTGCCCGGCGGACATCGCGGCCGCCGGGCACTCGCACCGGGTCCCGAGCGATGCCGCGGGCGCGCGCGCGCGCCGCCGGCGCGCGCGCGCGCCCCCCAGGCGGCCGGGAACCCGAGGACGTCATATGACGCCCACCCAGGATGGTAGATCCACCTTGTGGGCGTCATATGACTATGGGCGGGTACTGAAGTGGTTAAGAAAACAGGGGAACAGGGTGAACTGTGCTGTTAAGGGAATAACTTGGATTGCTTCAATGCTTCTGCTGTGAAGTTTGAAGATCATTTTTTCCATAGTGCCTGCAGCTACTGGGGTCAGTAAGGCATTGTTATATGTAGGATTTCTAGATTGTAAGCTCTAACGAGCAGGGCCTGCTGATCCCTATTGTATTGAATACTATTGTAACTATATTGTCTGCCCCCATGTTGTAAAGCGCTGTGCAAACTGTTGACGCTATTTAAATCTTGTATTATAATAATAATAATAATAATGTAGACCATTATCCACTGTACATATTGTGTTCATATTTCTATCAGTTATGTTGGCAGAAATGTAATTTTTTGTGAATGGCTGACATGGCCTAACAGTATAAAACTAGCTTCCATGATGCTGCTAAACGCAAAGTGGGGTTGGTTTACTAAAGGAGTGGATCTTTTTCACTTTGTGGAAATCTGTGCTGACTGAATCATCCAATTGTGTGCAAGCAAAAGTCTTTTTTTTTTTCCTTTTCTTGCATATGTTTGGGTATTTCCTGTAAAAGTGAATTTTTAAATCGTATTTTCTAAGCTAAATGAGATCGGAGGCAGCACAGTATTGGACAAAGGGCAGGTGTGGGAGCTGGAGTTAACTTTTCTTATTAACCAGCTGGTGATTGGTTGCTAGGACTTCCCTACCTCCCAGCAACCAACCACCCGTAGGTTAACTTGAAAGGTTGACCATGGCAGCTCCCTTCCGCCGGGTAGTCCTAGCAACCAATCCCCAGCTTGTTAATAAGTTATCTCCAGCTTCCACTCTGGCCCTCTGTCCATTACCGTGCTGCCTCTCAATCCCTGCTCTGCTGTATGCCCGTTGTAAGGTAGGAGAATGCTACCTACACTCTGCTGTGTTGGGAGGATGATGGGGGCAAAGACACTAGTGTGCAGGGACAGAGGAAAGAGACAGGGGGTGGTCAGCGGAAACTGCTATGGGGGCCACCAGAGAACACAGCTTTGGGGGGGCACAGGACACTGCTATGGGAGGCTGAGGGGCAGAGGAAACTAGACTGGGGGGTGACGCGAAGGGGGCAGAGGACACTGAAATGAATGAATGAATGAATGAAAGATTTGTATAGCGCTGCAACTGCGAACTAAATCGCCTCGAGGCGCTTGATCCGAACTGGGTTGATTCCTTCTTAGAAGAGGTGGGTCTTAAGTTTTTTCCTGAAGATCCGATGATCTTTTTCTAAGCGGATGTTCGTAGGAAATGAGGGGGTAGAGGAATAGAGGGCACTACAGTGGGGAGGGGGGGTGATGTGAAGGAGGGCAGAGGACACTACTATGGAGGGAGGGGCAGAGGACACTATGGAGGTGGTGGGGGGGTAATGTAATGTGTAGGGGGCAGAGGACACTGCTATGGGAGGCAGATGACATTACAGTGGAGGGGGGTGATGTGAAGGGGGACATAGGACACTGCTATGGAGGGAGAGGCAGAGGACTCTACAGTGGGGAAAGTTGATTTGAAGAGGGGGCAGAGGACTCTGCTATGGGGGCAGAAGACATTACAGTGGGGGGTGATGTGAAGGGAGCTGAGGACACTGCTATGCGGGGGGGGGGGGGCAGAAGGGCAGAGGACACTAAAGTGGGCGGGGTGATGTGAAAGGAGCAGAGGACACTACAGGGGGTAGGTGATATGAAGGGGGCAGAGGACACTACTGTGGGGGGGGGGGGAAGAACAGTACTGTGGGGTGGCAGGGTGGCAGAGTACATTACTGTGGAGGGGAGATGTGAATGGGAACAAAGGATAATACTGTGGCATCCTCCCTTCCCCCAGGAGATCTTCGATTTTCTCCATATTGTTCAGGTAGATCTCAACCTCTGAAAGGTTGCCTACCCCTGCTCTATATCATCATACGGTACAGCAATGCCAGAAATCAATGTCAGATATAATTTAAAATATACTGTAAGTTCACCTTTTCTAACATGTTACATGTCACACCCATTTTCAGGGTGTAACATGTTACAGATCCACCGCCCCCAACTCCCCCCAAACCCCTGGTCTGACAGCTAGCGGGGATCTTCTTTCTCCTGCTAGCTGTCACAATCTGTAAAATATGCAGCCATGTGGGGCTCCAGCTGCATCATCCATTTACAGTGTTCTGTGAATCAGAAAACAACAAGGTCAGACAGACTTTGAGGCTGTCGGCTTGTAGTTCTCAATGAACTACCACGGCGGTGTTAAGTGCCTTGGTAGTTCATTAAGTCTTCCTGTCACAGTGCAACTGTCTGGCCGTATCAGAGGTACAGCCAGACAGATACACAGACGGTCTGCAAGACTGTGGCATTACACCCACAATCTGCTGATAGTGGGTGCAATGATTTACAGATCCATTACATAAAAAATAATAAATGTATACATTTTTACTTGCAAAAAAATATGCATTCATTACTTTTTTGTAAAGGTGAACTTATCTTTTAAGCCTTCTTATTAGGTTTCTGTTCATGATCATTATAATTATTACACATACATATGCAATGAAAAAACATTAACAAAAATGTAATGGAAAAATATTGTCAAAAATGAAGTTCATTAACTTCATCATCAACAGTATTAGACGGCAGCCACACATTTAAAGTGTAAGTAAACCCCCCTATCGTTTTCAGCCAAGGAAGCTGCCATCTTTGCCTCTGTTTAATCTTCAACTGCCACAGTGCTGCACATGTGATCCGTTATGACACCAGCCATTGGATGGTTTGACTGTTTGGTTGAGAGCACAGCCAATGTGTAGTTAGCATTCACGGCATGCCTTTTTTTTTTAGTTACTGTTAAATCGATGGGTTTACTTCCGCTTTAAGCAAAAACATTGCTCACATCTTGCATAGACCATTACAATCAGACTATCAGAGTTTCTATCAGTTTCATGCAGTAAGATAATTTCACCACATGATGTGTTTTCAACCGAGGTGCTGTCTGGGCTGTTCAGGAGTGCTGTGGCAAAATGAACAAAATTTGCCCCAAATTGCCCAAAAATTGTCAACAAGCTTCAGGGTGGATGCAAATCCTCAAGTTTTTATGCAACATTGGTAACATCATCGCTTGATAAGGAGCAATTCGGGCACCTACAAAGTGTCCTAGTTTGACCTTCTCCTGCTCCTCTCCATCAGCACAGGAGTCATGTTAGCTATGTGAGGGAGAGAAACTGAAGAAAACAAGAGAAACTGGAATACTAGTCTGTACCAATGTGGAAAGGTATTGCTTTGTAAAAATAAATCACCTGTAATTCAGGATGTACTTATTGTGTGTGGATGCTACTGCGTTATGTAGATCTATTCATTTAGCTTTTTACATTTTAGAATGAAGTTCCTGGAAATTGTGCATAATTTGAAATGGTGCCTTGACTAAAAAAATTGAGACGCCTTGGTCTGAGGTATACTAAAAAACATTTCTACATTTATATGTTTATGTAAGTGTAAAAACTATACTTATTGAATTATTGAGGCTTGAATACACTAGAACCAATATTTCACGATTTATACATTATTTGAATCTGCTTGATCATTCAGTAGTTTTCTGTAACAACAAAACCACATTTCTACATATTTTGCTTTTAATGTTTCTAGTCAAATGTGTCTGGGTTTAATTATTGTTTCCGCTTCTAGTGGCCAAAATAAATCGCATTTTTCCCCTCAACAGAATTTGGCTCTTCCTTTGTTCATCTTTAAATGAGGAGGATGTTTATGAATCTGGACCTTAGCGATTTCCAACCTGCCAATAAAAGCCCAGCAGAGGCTTTGTATGGTATTCTGGGTGAGGTGTATTGATGGTGGAATCCATGATGGATCTTTCTCACAACCTATCCCCTGACCTTGACCTATTGTCCTCAGGAAATGTAGAAAGACAAGTTTGTCAACAAAGTACTTTATAGATGTTTATACATCACTAAAAATAATTATTGACAGCAATCCTCAAAAAGAATATGGACTCAGTAAGGCCACATCAATATTTCCTTTGATGAACAGGATCTAAACATCTTCAGTATTCTGAACAAGCAAGGTTTAATAGGATTTTGTGTGATGCAATTAAATTGCATATTTATTATACCTACACATATATTATACCTGCTTTGGATAGAGCAGGTAAACCAAAACTCCTGTCAGTTTACAATGTATTTATTGATTTATTTTTTAACATTCTTTTTTTATTGTTTTATTTTGCTGTGTGTATCCCATTAGAAAGATTTCCCTTCACTTTCTGTCCTGTAGACACAACTAGAAATAATTTCTCCAAACTGAAGGCAAATCTCCACTTGTCACAAAAACAGATGTTCCTTTTGGAAGATTTCCCCTTACTGTTCTGACTTCTGTAAACGTATGGATTTCTCATGATTTTTCATCATTTTGTTTCACAATGGCAATGGTCCTCAGGACAAATAGGGAGGGTGAATTTCCCCAGTAGGAACAAATTCAACAAAAAAACTTAACACGAGTTCCAACCCTTTGCCACTCCATCTAAAAGTGAAAAAAGTTTTAACCTGTTTTACATGATTCTTTCTGTCTTTGGGATGCCATGGGTATGTCACCGCCCACCCCCATCTTATTGCATATTTTTCTCCATCGCACCTTTTGTCAAGACTGTCTATTTATGTATAAGTTATTGTGAGCCACACCTTTAATCTTTTATGGGTGTGCTACACCTTGTTTCCTGATCTTTGCAATGATATATCAAAAGTCCCTGTGAGGGTTTTTTGTTATTTTTTTGCAAAACTCTTAATGAAAAGATTCGAAAAAAAAAACTAAAAAAATTAGGTCTTCAATAGACTCACCATGCAACCTAGACGATGCCTTGCAGTGTTTGCTTTCCAAAAAGTAGTCATTCTGTTGGTGTTTTCACTGTCCCTGTTGCCCCAGGGCCTCCAAAAATGTGATAGGTAGTCAGGTAATTAGATGTGTAATTTATGCATTTTGGGCCCCTCTAGTATGTGGCTAGGCTGTGAAAAAGTCTTATGCATCTGGTATTGCTATACACGGGAGGATTGAAAGAATGTGTTCTGGGGTGTTTTTGTAAGTACGCCTAAGATGTGTGTTAGAAATATTATATTAATTGACAACTTTGGGGGTCATTTACTATAACACTGAGCACTAATTAGCGAAAAAATTACCGCAACCGCGGTAATTATTGCTAAAATGCCACAATCTCAGTAATTAGCTCTAAAATTTAATTTACTAAAGCGCTGGTGCAAAAATACCTCCAACATCTAACTTACTATAGCTCCCAGAAAACAGATAGTGCCCAAACCCTTACTCTTGTTAGGACCTGGAGAATTGCACATGGAAATAATGTTTAGAGCATGATATGATCACCTAAATGGTACTGAAATCTGCGGTATATTTTTTTAAAGATTATTTGCATTTAAAGTGTGTGAAAAAGTGATTTCTACACTGAAATATCTTTAAAAGTCTGAGGGGCGTGGCCTGACGAGCGGTGCGAATGGCAGCAAACTAAGAGAGCTCCTGGATCTCCAAGGCTCCACGGCTTAGCAAAACAGTTGATCCACACAATAGATGGGCAAACCTTCCAAGGGAACTCCACAGCCCAAGCAGAAGTGTACATTTGAGGTAGCAAACACCCGGTATAAACCGGAGCTATTCTCCCTGCATTCTGCTTTTTGGAAGAACTCCCTGGAGGACAAGATGGCGGCGTCCCGCCATGAGGAGGACAGCAACGAGGGGTCGATAGCCGCATCAGAGGAATGGGTAAGAGATCTACCGCAGTCAGACCCACCTCTCACACTAGCAGTCATGACAGAGATCACAGATGACATTAAGAAATCAGTAACTTCTGCCATGACTGAACTGAAAACAGAACTCAGGCACATGTCTGAACACATGGCGTCTCAAGACAGAGCAGGCAAAAAGAGGGACAATGCCATCAGCAAACTGGAAACAATATCTGAGACACATTCAAATCACCTTATTAACATGAATAGACATTTAGAAGATTTGGACAATAGGGGAAGGAGAAACAATGTGCGGATCAGGGGTTTGCCTGAGAGCATCTCACAGGAGCAGATTAAACCAGCACTGCAAAAAAATTTCAACAGCATGCTAGAGAGAGACACTGACATCCCAATTAACTTTGAAAGAGCTCATAGAGCCCTAAGACCCAAAGGTCCTGACAATGCTCCCCCCCCCCCAGATATAATCTGTTGTCTACCCAGCTTTACCTTAAAGGAGGACATCCTAAATAAGGCTAGACAGAACGAACTGTTTGATTTTAATGGAAGCCCAATTAAACGTTTTCAAGACCTCTCTCCCATCACGCTTAATAATAGGAGAGCTTTACGCCCCCTGCTGGAGGCTCTAAAGGAAAACGGCCTGTCGTATAGATGGAAATTTCCCTTTGCCCTACAAGTCACTGCTAATGGCAAACAACATTACCTGAGGCTACCTAATGATCTACATGATTTCAATGAAAATCTGGGCATCCCACAAGTAGATTTGCCTGACTGGTACCAGGATTTCAAACAACCATCATATACAAACGGATCATCAACATCACCGAACACATCTCCAATAAGCACTCTGCACAAGAGAGGAAAATATCAGAAATATCAGAACCAAAGTCATCTTACCAATACCCCCAGCTCAAGATCATCTAGATCTACTGACAAAACCTGAACATCATAATCAATGGTCTCTTTTACATCATCAGAGGCATTGAGCCTCTTTTCACTGTGAAATTAGTAGATTCAGTCTATATTTACCTAAACTCCCCCCTATGTGCATACAAACTGCTTTATGCAACTTATAAAAGTTTTACCGTTCTGTTTAATTTCTTATTTCATCTTACCTTTTGATTGCCTGGTTTCACATTTTGCATAGCATTGTAGGTTTCTGGTGCTAGATGGCGGATCATCTGCAGATGGAACCTTGATGTAGACCCAATATTAAGATGAAGATCATCTCCTGAAAATTCACTGCAAACGGGCATCTGACTTTGCAAAGTAACAAATAACATCTGACTTTGCAAGGTAAAAAATACTGTTTTTGACTCCTTACATTGATGCTTCACCATAAAGGAGAACTCTTCATACCATATATTCACTAATACCTGAGATTACACTGCAAATGGTCATCTGACCCCGCAAGGTAACAAGTGATGTATTTGACTCCTTATCTAACTGCAGCTTTACCATAAAGGAGAACTCTTCATATCACATACCAAATAATACCTGAATCCATGCCGCAAATGGCCATCTGACTCTGTAAGGAAACCTGTGTAATCTTTGATTCTTTACATAGCGGCAGCTATAACATAAAGGGGAACTCTTCATCCCACATACACATTAGTACCTTCTACATGCTTTTAAGCATACATTGTAAGCATGATGATGCCCATGAATAATTCCAATGAACACTTGCCCCAAGACTTTCTTTTACTCCTAATAAGAGAAAACACCTGGTTCCTGTCTGCAAAAATGAGGAATAACCATCAAACAGGATCTGAACCCTAGCACAGAGACACCGACATCTTCTTGCATTACAGACTCTCCCTTATGATGTGATCCCAGGGAGTTGCCACCAAATTAGAGGAGTCCTTTGAGTCCTTTAAATTTGATAAGTTACACATAGTTGGATACCCGAAAAGACCCTCTGACTCTTATCAATACCAGCTTCACTCTCAGTACTTCAGTGAAGCGTTAAAACTCTACACCTGAGCATCTGAAAACGTTATTTCTTTATTTCAATAACAAAAGGGGACTGTTGATAAGGAATGCTATATCTCTTATAACATACCTTAAGCCTGGGTTCACACTATTGCAAATTCGCAGCGGTGGAAAACACTTGCGAATTCGCAGGACATTTGAAAATACATTGTTCTCAATGAGGCATGTTCACATATGTCTGGTGCATGCGCACTGTGCATTGCAGAAAAACCGCAACCGACTTTGGTTCAGGCCCATTATCTTCTATGGGCACGCATCTGATTCGCACCTGACTTGCGTTGTGAACAAAAATTCGCAAGTCATTGTACTACTTCTGAGGGGGAAGTCCACGCCCAATTTAAAAAAAAAAAAAAACGGCATGGATTCCCCCTCCAGGAGCATACAGGCCCTTAGGTCTGGTATGGATTTTAAGGGTACCCCCTACGCCGAAAAAACGGCGTGGGGGTTCCCCAAAATCCATACCAGACCCTTATCCAAGCACGCAGCCTGGCAGGTCAGGAAAGGGGGTAGGGACGAGCGAGTGCCCCCCTCCTTTACCGTACCAGGCCGCATGCCCTCAACATGGGGGGTGGGTGCTTTGGGGAAGGGGGGCGCCCTGCCCACCCCAAAGCACCTTGTCCCCATGTTGATGAGGACAAGGGCCTCTTCCCGACAACCCTGGCCGTTGGTTGTCGGGGTCTGTGGGCAGGGGGGCTTATCGGAATCCGGGAGCCCCCTTTAATAATCCCGGCCCCCCACCCTATGTGAATGAGAATGAGTACGATGTACCCCTACCCATTCACCTAAGGTGTAAAAGTGTAAATAAAAAAAAAAACACACAATTTTTAAAAATATTTTATTGCACTGCTCCGGGGTCTTCTTCCATCTTCGGGGATCTTCTCGCCGGACTCCTCCGCTCTCTTCTGCTCTTTTACCTAGCTCTTTCACGAGCGAAAGAGCCCAGCTTTCTTCTTCGTCGTCGCCGCCGTCGTCTGGGGGGCTCGTTCCGCCTTCGGGGGTCTTCCGGGGTCTTCCAGGGTCTCTTCTGTTCTTGCCGCTGTCGTCGCCTTCTGCGCCGCCGCCTTCTTCTTCTTAAGATGTTGACTCGTCGCTGTCTCTGGCCGGAATGGCAGAGACGCGCTGTGTTGTGACTTATATAGGGACAAGGAGGCAGGGTCACATGCTCATGTCACATGGTGACCCCGCCCACATATGATGTCACAGTCCCGGAGGATGCTGGGACTGTGACATCATATGTGGGCAGGGTCACCATGTGACATGAGCATGTGACCCTGCCTCCTTGTTCCTATATAAGTCACAACACAGAGCGTCTATGCCATTCCGGCCAGAGACAGCGACAAGTCAACATCTGAAGAAGAAGGCGGCGCAGAAGGCGACGACAGCGGCAAGAACAGAAGAGACCCCGGAAGATCCCCGAAGGCGGAACGAGACCCCTAGACGACAACGGCAGCGACGATGAAGAAGAAAGCCGGGCTCTTCCGCTCGTGAAAGAGCTAGGTAAAAGAGCAGAAGAGAGCGGAGGAGTCTGGCGAGAAGACCCCCAAGACGGAAGAAGACCCCCGGAGCAGTGCAATAAAATATTTTTTATCGTACCCCATACTCATTCACATAGGGTGGGGGGCCGGGATCTGGGGGCCACCTTATTAAAGGGGGCTCCCGTATTCTGATAAGCCCCCCTGCCCGCAGACCCCGACAACCAACGGCCAGGGTTGTCGGGAAGAGGCCCTTGTCCTCATCAACATGGGGACAAGGTGCTTTGGGGTGGGGGGGCCGCAGGGAGCCCCCCTTCCCCAAAGCACCCACCCCCCCATGTTGAGGGCATGCGGCCTGGTACGGTTCAGGGGGGGGGGCGCTCGCTCGTCCCCACCCCCTTTCCTGACCTGCCAGGCTGCGTGCTCGGATAAGGGTCTGGTATGGATTTTGGGGGGACCCACACGCCGTTTTTTCGGCGTAGGGGGTACCCTTAAAATCCAAACCAGACCTAATGGCCTGTATGCTCCTGGAGGGGGATCCCATGCCGGTTTTGTATGCTAACATACAATGAGTTGCAAATTTATGTTAGCAGCTGATTCGCACCTAAAACACGGACAAACCGCAGAACAGCCAACGTTTCACTGCGCAGTCACACAGGGCCTTCAATTCGCACCACACTAGTCTGAACCCAGGCTAAGAGTTCACTGTTATATAGACGAATAAGTTATATTACTTAGTTACATAATCTACTAAGATTTGCTTTTTCTGATGACCTCATCGGACACTAGCAGTTAGTCTGACCATTTTACTGTTAAGATTTTTTTTTTATACAAAACATTTATATTTGCTGCCGTGGAGCCAAGGTTATACCTTTAACAGTTCTCACAACCTCAAAAACTAACCGTCGAGTTTCTCTCTTTTATGGTTATAAAACCATAAGAGAATAAGCTCTCTTATAATAATCCTATGAATCGCAATTCTCCCACCACCCCACAAAATTCTGTAGAACTTCACAGAGAGACAAATTAACTGATTGTCATATATTATCCAGCTAAACTACAAATACAAATTTGCCATTAGTATTAGACCACGGTCTATACTTATATGGGCATTGTGATATAACCTTTACTACCTTTCTTTACACCCTCTCAGCCTTCTCCCTCCCCCATTTTTTTTTCTTTCCCTCCCTACTCCTTAACATGGCCTATTCAGAACTTGGAAAACATCCCACATTAATCTCACACAACGCTAAAGGCCTTAATATCTCGGAAAAGAGGACTTCCTTATTGAGGGAACTTTCTAAAGCCAAACCCAAAATAGTGTTCCTGCAAGAAACTCATTTTAAAAAGGACAAAACCCAGAAACTACGTAATAAATACTTTACAAAGGCATTCTATGCATCTAACCCGCTGGCAAAAACGAAAGGTGTCGCAATCTTGCTTGGCAAAAACTCAAACTTTTTAGTCACGAGGAAAGGAATCCACATCCCTAGAGACCACACAGCTTGCTGCACTTGGGATTTGTTCTGAGTCTCTCCCGGGAACCACCACAAACTATCTGCCCTTCTCTGAGGTGGAGAGATTATCGGAAATTCTATGACCATTGCTGTATGAGTTACCTGAATGCTCTTTTATATTAAACTTTGTGTAAGTGCAATATCTTAAGGGTCGGGTGCCTTCTGTATATCTAGCGATAGTAGCATTCCCTGTCTGGTGCCCTCCCCGTCCCAGTTGGATTGGATTGCTGATATTTTTTGGGACAATAAAAGATTTACAATATCACACTATATGCCCATCTATATTTTATTTGCTTATTTGCCAGTTGTTGCAGGAGGGGTCTCAATGTTCTGCGTTTCTGTATGGTCGACGGTGCTAGATCTGTAAAAAGCTGTATACCTGCGCCCTGTATGGTCAGGTCTTTTCTGTTGCGTGCAGCATACATTAACTTTTCTTTTACGCTATAATAGTGTGGCTTAACTATTATATCGCGCGGCAGGCCATCAGTTCTCGGGGCTGTTAAGGCTCTGTGAATACGGTCTATTTCCATGTGATGGGGTGGTATATCTGGGATTAGCTCTATCATCAGTTCACGCATGACCTCTTCTAGGTCAGTAAGGGCTTCTGGCAGACCCCGTATCCGTATATTGTAACGGCGTGAGCGGTTTTCCAAATCTTCTATTTTTGTGTAGGCCTCCTCCAGCCTGTCCTGGAGGTCTGTTATCATGGTAGCGTTCTGATTGACCTTTTTAACAGTATTGTCCAACTTGGTTTCTACCAAATCAAAACGTTCCCCAAAGCTATGTATGTCTTTCTTTAAATCTGTTGTTATAAGGGTGCAGGCCTTAGCAAGCTCTTGCTGGAGCAATGTGGAAAAGCGTGCTAGTAGTAGTGCATCTGGGGAGTATTGAGCATGCTGGGCTTGAGGGGGTGCCGCTGTGATCTGGCTTGTCTGGCTAGTCTGGCTAAACAGGGCCTCTGCTATTTCAGCCATATTCCCGTCCATAGAGGATCTGGGGGAATCTACCAGTTCCTGTGATGCCGTATAGCTGCCCGGGGATAAGGGCTGTAAATGTGACTCAACCCTCTGGTCGGTCTCCAGGTCGGCTGTGGATTGAGACGAGAGGCCGTGCTGCCTCGTGTGTCCGGCCGTCCCGGCGCCATCTTTGGATGCGGCCTAGTATCTGCGGAGGGTCCCGGGACTCCGTTTGTTTTGGTCTGTTTCTTTTGTCCCTTTTTCGGTTGTCCTTGCGCCGTTTTGTTCATTCCCCTCCGGGATGACAG
Organism: Lithobates sylvaticus; assembly: GCA_028564925.1. Classification (NCBI taxonomy): domain Eukaryota; kingdom Metazoa; phylum Chordata; class Amphibia; order Anura; family Ranidae; genus Lithobates; species Lithobates sylvaticus. Next base: position 445,827,393 of record CM053026.1, on the reverse strand, counting down.
ATGATTGTGTGCGGTCGTCCGTTGGTCTGCTGTCTGGCTAAATATAGGCTATTAGGACCGGAGCGTGCAATATCTTAAGGGTCGGGTGTTTTTTGGGACAATAAAAGATTTACAATATCACACTATATGGATTCCTTTCCTCCTATATGCCTGAGTGATTAAGAGGATTGCGGGTGTTTTCAGTCTGGATGATTTAGGATCAGGACGTCATTCAGCTAGAAAGAACCTACTCTCTTGGAACTTTTTTGCCTTCTTTTTAAATGTTATATTTTTATATAGCAGCTGCTTAGTTCGATATATTCTATCATCTTGAGCGCTGGATAAGTGACCCTATTTACTTTTACAATAAGCGTATATTGATTGGTTTGCGCAAAAGTTATAGCATCTACAAAATAGGCATAGAGTTATGGCATTTTTATTATTATATTTTTACTAGTAATAGCGGTGATCTGTGATTTTTATCAGGTCTGCGATATTGTGGCGCTATTGGACACTTTTGACACATTTTTGAGACCATTGACAATTATACAGCGATCAGTGCTAACATTACAGTATAAATGTCACTGGCAGGGAAGGGGTTAACACTAGGGGCACTCAAGGGGTTAACTGTGTTGCCTAGATGTGTTCTAATGCCCCATACACAGAGGACCAGAGGAAGAAGCAAGAAAGGAGAAGCCAGAGGTAGACCAGAGGAAGAAAGAGGAAGAAGCGGGGAAAGAAGAAGCCCTGCCAAATACATCTTAGTATTATTCCTCTTAGTGTCCTAAAATATATCTGGGGTTGTGCTATTGGCAGTATCTGAAATTTGTACAACATTTTTGGGAGTATAACCATCTTTATTATGTTTATTCTTCCTACCCAAGAAAGAGGCTGCATCTATTTTTATCTCATTTAGTAAGGGGATATAGTTTACTAGATATACCTTTCTACTCTTTAACCGCTTCAATACCCGCCCATAGTCATATGACGCCCACAAGGTGGATCTACCATCCTGGGTGGGCATCATATGACGTCCTCGGATTCCTGGCATCGCTCAGGACCCGGTGCGAGTGTCCGGCGGCCGCGATGTCCGCCGGGCACCCGCGATTGTTAAAACAACGGGACCGGGCGGGACCGTGGAGCTGTGTGTGTAAACACACAGCTCCACGTCCTGTCAGCGGGGAGGAGACCGATCATGTGATCCCAGTACGGAGGAACCCATGATCGGTCTCCTCCCCTTGAGTCCCCTCCCCCTACAGTTAGAATCACTCCTATAGGGACACACATTAACCCCTCCAGCGCCCTCTAGTGTTAACCCCTTCCCTGCCAGTCACATTTACACAGTAATCATTGCAATTTTATAGCAACGATCGCTGTGTAAATGTGAATGGTTCCAAAAATGTGTCAAAAGTGTCCGAAGTGTCCGCCGCAATGTCGCAGTCACGAAAAAAAATCGCAGATCGCCGCCATTACTAGTAAAAAAAAAAAAAAAAAAAATTCAATAAATCTATCCCCTATTTTGTAGACGCTATAACTTTTGCGCAAACCGATCAATATACGGTTATTGCGATTTTTTTTACCAAAAATATGTAGAAGAATACGTATCGGCCTAAACTGAGGAAAAAAAAAAAATAGTTTTTTTTTTCAAAAAATTGGATATTTATTATAGCAAAAAGTAAAAAAATATTGTGTTTTTTTTTTAAATTGTCGCTCTTCTTTTGTTTATAGCGCAAAAAAATAAAAACCGCAGGGGCGATCAAATACCACCAAAAGAAAGCTCTATTTGTGGGAAAAAAAGGACGTCAATTTTGTTTGGGTGTAACGTCGCACGACCGCGCAATTGTTAGTTAAAGCGACGCAGTGCCGAATCGCAAAAAGTGCTCTGGTAAGGAAGGGTGTTTAAAAGCCCTGTATTGAAATGGTTAATTTATGCAACAAAAGTAAAGTTCTTATTCCATTATCTTTTCCTTCTCTTCCTGGGACAAACCCTGTTTGATCTGCATGGATCCATTCAGGCATCAATTCTTTCAATCTAGCAGCTAGCACCTTTGCGTACAATTTTGTATCTGCGTTCAAAAAAATGTTTATAATATTTTATCGTTAGACCATCTGGGCCTAGGCTCTTGCCTACTGGAGTATTTTTTAGGGCTGTTCTTATTTCCTCTAACTTTATTGGTCCTTATAATAATTGCAATCTTTCTTTAGATAGTTTAGGTAAGTTTGCTTCATTTATATATTCTTGTATTTTTAGAGTTCTTCTCAGTTCCGCTATCATGCACTATAGTAACTTTGAAAGGCCTGAGCTATTTCTGTTAAATCTACTGTTTCTGTTTTTTCTGTTTTAATTTTATCTATAAAATTAATTGACTTTTTATGCTTTTTATTGCTAAATATTTCCCCAGCTTATTACCCCATTTATAAAACAGAGAACAAGATAGGCGCCACCAGGTTAAAATTGTTAGCATTTATTAACAGAGAAGTAGTGTAAATATCCACTTACATAAGATAAAAAGTAGTTCAGCACATGTAGATCCTCTGGGACGTCTTTAACTGCGCTATGACCGCCTGTTATGCTTCCTGTGTTGTATCCCGTCCAGCAGGATATCCTGATAGTAGATAGAGCAGTTGATCTGGACCGAGAGCGAGGCTTGGCTCCGGTCTACAGGATCAGGCAGGTGTCGGGCGTAGTGACGCCACGGCTATTCGCGACTGCGTTTTGGAGCATGCACTCTGTAGATGGAGAGAACAGGCGCGCTCCTTCATCAAAGCTGGAGGAATTGAGGCATCCAGCCTTTTGTAGGTGCTGATACTCTGAAGCCATCTAGCGGTCATTCGGAGAAAAGTCTATGCTAATCCCCAGCCGACCTCTAGCATAATTAGTACCAAGAATTATTATTAATTGCTAATACACAAATAACACTAGAACACCAGAATTAGAAAAATGGATAATAGGGGAACTAGCTAAAATTAGAACGATATATATACACAATGGCAACCCGCAATGAGATTTATGTAGTGGGAGAAACCAAGAATAAAAAAAATTATTCTACCCATGTATATATATGTAATACCAAAAAACAATAATACCAAAAAACAATAATAAAATAAACAAACATTTCACTCAACAATATTTTACATTCTCTATGTATACATATATATATATAATCTAGAGGCTTGCAATGTGCGTAAGCATATAGGATTACACATGCACGCACATCTGCATCCTCAAGCTAAAACGATATGTTGGGCATTGCGGTTTAAAAAAAGACCAACTCATTGTGTTATTATAAAAAAGTGTCACAACTGCATGAAAAAAATTATTATTATAATTATTTGAAAATATACATAAGGAAAAGCAACAACAAGTTATTCTAAAAAGTTTTTTTTTAAAGTTTTTTTTAAAAGTTTTTTTAAAAAGTTTTTTTAAAAGAGTTTTTTTGGGATAAGATTTTTTAAAAAGATTTATTTGTATATATATATATATATATATATATATATATAAAAAATATATATAATATATATATCTCAATTTTTTACCTATAAATTTATAAGATCGTGGATAATTCCAAAGATTCATTGATTCCACCAGGTGACAATGCATCAAGGGAATAGATCCAATAAGTTTCACGTTCACATAGCTTAAAGAATCTCTCTGCATCTGAAATATTTTTGGGCATTTGTTCCAAAATCCAGATTTTTAGGCCTTCTGTAGAACCTTTGTCATATTGGGCAAAATGACGGGGGACGCTATGTTTGTCCTTACCTGCCTCAATTTTTCTACGATGTTCGCCAAATCTCTCATGGAGAGGGCGGATAGTACGGCCTACATAGACTAGCTGACAGGGGCAACTCAGACAATACACCACAAAGTCTGATGAACAGTTATAAGATTGGCTGATTTCATAAGTCTTTCCCTTTACCGTATAATGTTTTTGGCCATGTTGTATAAATATGCATGTTTATTATTACCCCATTTATATCTGTCCCTTGCCACTCTGTTAAAAACGTGTCTTGTTTTCTGCTTCATTAGTTCTCTCAGTTCTTCTCTTATTAATATAAGCTCTTGTTATATTTTTTTGTCCATGTTTTTTATGTAATTGTTCTAATTCATATATTCTTTTTATCAACCTATTTATATTCTTTGTTCTTTCCATTTTTTTTTCTAGCCCAATTGGATATTAATATACCTCTCATATAAGCTTTATGGGCTTCCCATATTGTGTTTTCAGATAATTCAGGGGTTTCATTCAGCTGAAAATACAGCCCTAACTCTTTTCTTATAATAGTTTCTATTTCTTTGTCTAATAATAAATCCTCATTTAGCCTCCACAGGACCTTTTTACTTTGCTGTTTATTTTTAATTTTATTATTATTGGTGCATGGTCAAATAAGGTCTGTATTCTTATGGATGTTGTTCCTACTGAGTCTAACCATCTGTGCTCCACCATTATATAGTTCAATCTTGGGTACGTCGCATGCACTGAGGAATAAAAAGGTATAATCTTTTATTTCCGGATGCTGTATCCTCCAGGCATCTGACATTTGACACTGGGGTCATTTTTACCCTCTTAAGTTGATGTCTCCCTATCCCCTGCACATGCGACAAACTATCTACCTTTGAATCCATGCAGAAATGTTAGTCTCCTGCCATAATTAATTAATCTTTTTTTAAATCCTTGAGTTTTCCTAGGATTTCAAGTAACCTGTTGGGTTTTTATTTGGACAGTAAACATTTGCCAGTGTGAATTCTACTTCTTATATTTTCCCTGTTACAAATATATACCGACCCTCTGCATCCACTTTCCTTTCTTCCAGAGAGAGGCTTGCAAATCCTATCGCCACCCCTTTTGCTCTTTTTGTTGAGTCCCCATAGTACCATATTGGATGTTCTTTTGAATATAATGTTACATAGTTACATAGTAATGTTACATAGTTACATAGTAGGTGAGGTTGAAAAAAGAATAAATTCCATCAAGTCCAACCTATGTGTATGATTTTATGTCAGTATTACATTGTATATTACTGTATGTTGTGGTCGTTCAGGTGCTTATCTAACAGTTTTTTGAAATTATCAATGCTCCCCACTGAAACCACTGCCTGTGGAAGGAACTTACATATCCTTACTGCTCTTAGACCCCTTTCACACGAGCCGCCTATAGCGTCGGTGGTAAAACGGACTTGGGGCACATTTTGGCCGCTAGCGGGGGCGTTTTACCCCCGCTATCGGCTGAGAAAGGGTTAAAACCGCCCGTTTTTATCTTATTCCATCCTGTTCTACCCCGTCCCGAGCCCCCCCCTCCTCCCCCGTTCAATATGTTCTATTCTTATGGTACTGAATTTTTATTTCTATTCTATTTTTTCCTGTATATCAGTGGTCATCTGTCTTCTTCTTGTATTGTTATTTCTCTCCTCTCTACAGTCCATCCAATTGATTTCTGGGATAGGGATTTCCAGTCTTTTGCAGAAATCTTGAAGTTCTTCTGTAAATCTAAGCTTTGCCGAGCGTCCATCCTTCCGGCCTACCAGACAGGCAGGGAAGCCCAGTTATATTGTATCTCATGATTTTGTATCAGTTCCAGTAGAGATTTTAATAGCCTCCTTCTTCTTAGTGTTTCCTGTGACAGATCCGCAAAGATCTGGGGGTTCTTATCTTCATATTTCATTGGTAGCTTACATCTCATGTTGCCCCATAATTCATTTTTCTCTTCAAATTCATGAAATGTTACTATTATGTCTCTTGGGGTCTCTGATGATATACCTTTAGGTCTTCTAATCCTGTGTACTCTTTCTATTTTCATTGAATTTGTTTCTTCTCTTTCCAATATTGGATTGATTATTTTCCAAATTTTTCTACTAAATCCTCTCCTTGTTTAGGCTCTGGTAGGCCACGTATTCTCAGTTTTTTTCTGTGTCGATTCTCCTGATCCTCCAATTTATATGCCAGCTCCCGTTGTTCAGTTTTTAGGACTTTCATCTCTCCTTTTTTTATTTCTATTTTTGTTTGTGTATGACTGTCCAATCTCTTTTCAGTATCTTCTACCCTTATAAGTACATGTCCCAGATCCTTATGTATTGTTGCCATCTCTATTTTCAAGGAGCTTTCCAGTGCAGCAAACATGACTGCCATTTCTATTTTTGTTGGTAATTGAGCATTCAACTGTTCCTCTTTTTTGTGACCCGTCTTCAGGTCTATTTTAAAATGTTATTCTATTCTTGACTGGCTGAATATACTCCTTTCTGGCGATGTTTTATTTTGAACTTTTTTCTCTTTTGCTTCTATCTGTCTGCCACATGCTCCTTGTTGCTTTTCTATTGTTTGTTTTTCAACAATACCTTCTTGGGTCATATATTTTTTTATTGGACCAGGGTTTAGGCTGATTTTAGGCGATTTTGCCACAGCCCCTCCTCTCGCTGTTCTCCCCCTCATATTGATCTTACGCAATACTGAGTTAACACTCCACGCCTACAACTACAGCTGACAATAAATGCTGAAGTCCCAAAAACTGGTAGAAAACCGGAAAAATAATTTCAAATAGATAAATGGTTCAAGTCCATATGTTGCCAAAATTGGCGACTTCTCCAATATATATTCTCATTAAATCCAATAGAAAATGTGCATCTGGTAAAAAAATGTGCTCACAGAACTCTTACCTCAAATCTGGGAAGAGGATGATAAAAAACATTTTTTGTATATTTTTGGGGGGGATATTTATTATAGCAAAAAGTAAAAAATTATGTTTTTTTTTTTTCAAAATTGTCGCTCTTTTTTTGTTTATAGCGCAAAATATAAAAACCGCAGAGGTGATAAAAAGAAAGCTCTATTTGTGGGAAAAAAGACATCAATTTTGTTTGGGTGCAATGCCGCACGACCATGCAATTGTCAGTTAAAGCGACGCAGTGCCGAATCGCAAAAAGTGCTCTGGTCAGGAAGGGGGTAAAATCTTCCGGGGGGCTGAAGCGTTTAAGGATGCTAGAACAGATCAAAATGACAATTATACAGTCGTTTTGGAATAGAAATAATTTGTATATATTCAATCAAATTTAATATTGTAACCTTAGTTTCCAATGCAGAGCCTTGTTTGGGACAGGTGGCTATACGGACACCCGGGGCACTCGTTTTTCTGTGTGTCTGACTAATCGCCCTAGGAAGCTTGAGCCCTAGTATTGTATGATTGACGAGCGAACAAATTTATCTACCATTGTTTGACTGGGGCATCTTCCAGAACCCCCTGAGTAATTTTCTGTTAGTTGTTCTGCCCTATGACACACGCGAGATGTGCTCATCCTGCCCCTGTGTTCAGTAAGGGCAAGGATTTTCCAATATGGCGGTATGACTACTGTGCATTGGCGCACTATGCCATTTCCACAATGCTGGGCCGGCGCATGTGCGCCAGCATCAATTAGATGTCCGCATCCCGCTGGTGACGTCAGATGCCATCGGGACAGGGGGGAGACAAGAAGTGGTGTCCAGCCACCATTCTCTGACTGAGGTTGTGAGAGAGAGAGCTTGCGTCTCTCTTCTCCCTCTATATCTAAACTTTGGAGTCTATTTAAGACAGGTAATAATCACTTGACCACTTACACTCCTTTGTGACCACTGTGAGGGATGAGAACAGGAACCTGCTAGTCACCCTTGTGGGATTTTAACCAGCTGAGACAGGCTATTTTGCTCCATATGAGTGGGGGACTTGTGCCTGCTCTCTCTTCTGCTTGGGTGATACTGGAGTTCCGTCTTAACCCTTGCACTATACATTAACCACATAGAAAGCATACAAATTTTTGTTTGTTCCTTCTTCAGGATTCTTTGGCTGAACTTTGATTGAAGGGTCATTTTATTGGGCCCCTACAGCTGAAAGGATCTTCGCTGTTTCTGTCTTTCATGGGGTTTCCATCTAGCCTTTACAATCTATGTTCTCCTTCCCCCTGCATTCTCAGTGGGAAAAGGGGAACCAATTGGTTTCAATCTGATCCATTACGATTAAGGTAAATGTTTCATATACAGACAGTTTGATCTCTGTCTGGAGGATTTGAATTATTTCTAAAAAAACTTCTTATATACTCTAGGTGATATCTCCCTTGTCTCTCCCATATGGTCACACTACATCTCATAAGCCTGGGACCTATTGGAATTTATGTACTCATTTGATTAAAGTTCACATTTTTAAGCATCCGGTAGGCCCATTTTCTTTAATTCAATATTCTGATATTCATGAAAGAAAATATTTTGTATAATGATATAAAAATTATTATAATGAGAAATATTTGTATAATTCGATATTTGCAAATGTTTATAGATGTTTGTCTTTTCAGCTATAGCATCAACTTCATGCAGCACTCTTAAGTCTCTTGAGGAAGCTCTTCGGGGCGAAACATGTAGAGCAGAAGTGGTTGCATTGTTGTACAAATCGCATGTTGATGTGACAATTATTTAAAAGTTTAAACTGTTTAAAAATAAAAAAATAAAACATTATTAAGTTTTATCTATTTGTGATAAGTTGTTATCTCTTTTTTTCTCACCTTTAAAGTCCTGCTTTTTGTGTCCCCAAGTTTATGGTCTTTAAAAGTCCAAAGGTGCTCCTTGGATTTTTGGCCCCTCTATGCATTTAGGCTATGAAAAAGTCCCACACTCTGTGGTCATAATTAGAAGGCATAGCCAATTGTGTTTTGGGATATAATTGGAACTATGTCTATTGCCCTGTACACACGGTCGGATTTTCCGATGGAAAATGTCCTATCGGACAATGTTGTCGGAAATTCCGACCGTGTGTAGGCTCCATCGGACTTTTTCCGTCAGATTTTACGACGGACAAAGTTTTATCACCTGCTCTCAAATTTTCCGACAACAAAGTCCTGTCTGACTTTTTCCGATCTTGTGTAGCGAATTCCGACGGACAAAGTGCCACGCATGCTCAGATCACATTACAAGACCAAAGCTATTGGCTACTAGCCTCTACGTAGTCCCATCGTAGGCAACAAACGTCACCACGTTCAGAATGATCGGATTTTCCGACAACTTTGTCCGACCATGTGTATGCAACTGTCACGTACCTGGTGGTTGAGCCCACGAATGCAGGGAGCGGTGTCTCGTATACCTCCGGCTCGGGAACCCCTGGTAGAGTAGACAGGGGCTCGGAAGCACAAAGGGGCACAAGTGCCTGGCAGGTTACAGATGTAGGGCTGGTCCGGACGTCTGGAATGCTGTAGGACGACCAGTAGAAAACTAGGGCAGGAACCCTGTAGTAGCAGGCAGGCAGATGGAAATTGCGGATAGCCGGAAGAGACTGGAGTCCGGAACGGAAGCAGGTCACAGGCAGGCCGGGTCAAACACTGGCAGGCAGGTGCGGTACAAAATCAGCAGGCAAGGCGTAGTCGTGAAGCAGGCCGGGTCGTTAACAGGCGGGCAGCAACGAACCAAAGGAACAGGCAGAAGAGATGTCGGGACAAGCCGGGATCGGAGACAGGCAGCAGGTATGGAAGGTCGGAAACAAGCCGGGTACTGGAATCAGGTAACAGAAGTCAGGTAGCAAGGATAGCTGGTAGCTGGGGGTCACTGGAACGCTGTAGACCAGACAGCAAGATGGCATGGCCAAGATCCTCTTTAAATAGCGCTCCTGGCGCCAAACGGACTCAAACAGCGTGCGTGCACGCTCCCGTGCCTCCGTGCGCGCGCTGCGCGCGCTGAACGGCTCTTCTAATGGAGACACTGTAGCCAGCTCTCCTACCAGCAGTCAGGGATCCTGGACGCCTTTCTTGACATTGCCCCCCCCCAAGGGGCAGCCTCCGGATGCCCAACTGAACCATCTTACTTGGGTGTGCATTTTTAAATGCCTGGATCAGCCTTTTTGCGAGAATGTTGGATTCTGGTTCCCACGAGTTTTCTTCCGGGCTGTACCCCTTCCACTTCACCAGGTACTGGACATGCCCACATCTCCTCCTACAATCCAGGATTGACTCAACCTCAAACTCCATTTCTCCATCAATGAGTACCGGTTCAGGAGGTCCCGTGTTTCGACCAACGAAAGGATCCGGGACAGTGGGTTTGAGCAAAGCTACATGGAAGACTGGGTGAATCCGGAATGACTCGGGTAGTTTTAGTTTATAAGTCACACTATTGATTTTCTTTTCCACAGGGAAAGGACCCACGAACTTAGGACCCAACTTTTTAGAGGGACATGCCAATTTCAAGTTTAGTGTAGACAGCCAGACCTGATCTCCGGGTTTCAGATTAAGTTCTCCTCTTCTTTTCCTGTCAAAGACCTCCTTGTAGTATTCCTGAGTTTTAGTCATTGTCTCCTGTAGTAATTTATTATTAGTACTAAAAAAATCCAGAGTTTCCTGAGCAGCAGGTACAGAACATTCCGGTATACTGTTTGACAGAAATAAGGGGTGAAATCTGTAATTTGCGAAGAAGGGAGTTTGCTTAGTAGCAGAATGAATTGAATTGTTATAAGCAAATTCGGCCAGCGGTAAGAGAGGAACCCAATCATCTTGTGAAAATGACGAAAAGCAACGTAAGTACTGCTCCAGTGTTTGATTCGTCCTCTCCGTCTGGCCGTTTGTTTGAGGGTGGTAGGCCGAGGAAAAGGACAGATTGATTTTCAGAGAACCACATAACGCCCTCCAAAATTTTTAAGGTGAATTGCACCCCTCGGTCTGAGGTTATGTTTGCAGGAATGCCATGAAGTCTTACGATCTCCTTGATGAAAATTCTTCCGTTTTTGGCCGCAGAGGGGGTACCCTTCATGGGAAGGAAGTGGGCCATCTTAGAGAGTCTGTCCACCACTACGAAGATGGTAGAGTGGTTTTCCGAGGGAGGCAATTCAACAATAAAGTCCATGGAGATCATCCTCCATGGTCTTTCCGGGACAGGTAGTGGTTTCAACAGACCCCAAGCTTTTGACTTGCTGCCCTTGTTCTGAATGCAGACGGTACACGATTCCACATAGTCCCTGCAATTCTTTGTTAGCTGCGGCCACCAGAACATGCGTTGGAGCAATTCAAATGTCTTGTGCACCCCGAAATGACCAGCTAACTCATGGTCATGACAAAAGTTCAGAACAGCAACTCGCACCTCCTGAGGTACGAAGATCTTTTGAACATATTTTCATAAATGCTATCAAGGCCAAACCATTTCAGAGCTTATATGTGTGATTATTGAGATCTGCTTTCATATTCAGCATTTGGGAAAATGCATAATTAAAAGATACTAAACTAAAAACGGATTAGCTCTGTTCAATCCACTGACCCTTTTGATGTGGTACCATTCCACCTATTCTAACTACACAATGGAATACTGCAACTAAAGAGGTGAGGAGTAGGAAGGCAAGCCATATGCCCTTACTGTTGATGTGGGTGCAGCAGAGTGTATTTGTGTGTGTGTGTGTATTTTCACAGTTTTTACTACTGTCCATCCCTTGCTAGTAAATACACCACAGCAGAAAACAATGGATTAGTCTTAGTCAGATAAGGATTAGACACTACAAGAATTTGCAGCAACAGATGAAAATGCTGATGCTGTTATAAATTTATTTTGGAAATTGGAGTTTGGAAAATAAGGAAAAACGGAAAACGAAGTGGAAGAGGGTGGGAACACCATTCTTGGGCAGAATGGTGTCAAGCTCTGAAGTCTTGTGAACCTGTACAATACCAATCATGTTTTCCCTAGGGACATCAAAGTTTCTTTGTGCCTTTTTTGTTAGTTGTTTTCCCACTTTCAGTTACAGTGAGGTCATTGGAGTGCGTGGTCTTAGAATATGAGTAGTTTTTGACATAACGTGTCTCATGGCTGGCCAGTGGTGGGTCTATTCTGGTTTATTTTCAATCACTATCACTAGTTTAACCGATTTCTGACCAGAGCACGACGATATATGTAGGCACAATGGCACGGGTGGGCAAAAGGGCGTACCAGTACATCCCTCCGTCATAGCCGCATAGAGGACACGCTCCGCGGAAGCGTGCCCACGGGGCCCACGGACACGATGTTCGCCGGTGACCCGCGATTGTGGCAAGGAGAGGCAGGACAGGGAACTGCCTATGTAAACAAGGCATTTCACTGTTCTGCCTAGTGACATGACAGGGATCCACTGCTCCCTGCCATCGGGAGCAGTGATCTCTGTCATGTCCTAGGTAGCCCATCCTCCCTACAGTTAGAACACACTGAGGGAACACAGTTAACCCCTTCCCTGCCAATTACATTTATACAATAATCAGTGGCTATTTTTAGCTCTAATCGCTTTATAAATGTTAATGATCCCAAAAAAGTGTCAAAAGTGTCTGATCTGTCTGCCGCAATGTCGCAGTCATGATAAAAATCGCTGATCACTGACATCTGACATTAGTAGTAAAAAAAAAATGAATATTAAAAATGCCATAAATCATTATGCCGACTATTTTGTAGACAGTATAACTTTTGCGCAAACCAATCAATATAAGCTTACTGCAATTTTTTTTTAATAAAAATATGTGGTAGAATATATATTGGCCTAAAGTGAGGAAGAAATTTATTGTTTTATATATTTTTTGGGGATATTTATTATAGCAAAAAGTGAAAAATATTGTTTTTTTTCCAAAACTGTCAGTCTTTTTTTGTTAATAGCGCAAAAAATAAAAAACACAGAGGTAATCAAATACCACCAAAAGAAAGCTCTATTTGTGTGAAAAGAAGGACGCCACTTTTGCTTGGGTACAACGTTGTACGACCGCGCAATTGTCAGTTAAAACTGCGCAGTGCTGTATCAGCAAAAATTGGTCATTAAGGGGGTAAAATCTTCCGGGGCTGAAGTGGTTAAAATAAAAGAGAAGTTGCAAATTAAGTAGAGATGTATTCTTAGTACTGAAAAACCAAATGAACTGCGGGCTGAGGAATGATTCCACACAATCACCTTGAAAGTATAGACAGAAACCAAAGAATTACAGGATAAATTCCCTTTTGGAGCATGTTACATGTTACACCCGTATTTAGGCTGTATTGTGCAACATGCTCCAGAACACACCCCAGATCCTCCTGTGACAGCAGGCAGAGATTCATTCTCCCAGCACGCGCTGCCACATTTCTCTGCCCACACAAGCGCATCATTCATTCACAGAGATCTGTGAACGAAGAAACTACAAGACCTGTCTGCCACCACGACAGCTGGCTTGTAGCTCTTAATGAGCTGCGAGGGCACTGATAAGCACCCTCAGAGGTGCAAGCTTTGGAAATACTTTTTCAAGAATAGTTTCATACATATATCTAAAAAATATAGACAACAAAGATGAATCATCATGGAGTATTGTCAGACCCAGGGCCGTCTTTAATATTGATTGGACCCTGGACAAAACTTTTTTTGGGCCCCCCCCATGCAGTTTTGCTCTCCACCTGATCCGAGACATACAATAAATAGCAGCTAGACTCAAAATCAGTTTACTGAATCAGATCAGGCAGATTTTACGATTGTTTGCCAGAGGTTACAGTGTATCATTACCGCTCACTGACTGGTTGCTAGAGGTTACAGCACACATTATGGCTTACTGATTAGTTGCTAGAGGTTACAGCACAAGATTTCTGCTTGTTTATTGGTTGTTAGAGATTACTGTGGATATGACCTTAGGGGGGCATGATATACATATCAACGCCGCTGGCCTCTGCTATTTACATATCAATGCCCCGGTCTCTGCTATTTACATATGAATGCCGGTAATTGTAAACACAGGGTCTGCAGGTGAGTCATCTGTACACAACAATAGGGCAGAGCTGGGCAGCATTTGCAGCAGCACTTCACACTGAGTTATTGGGGCTCAGCACAGGACTAAAACCTCAAGGGACGAGGGAATTGAAACCAGGATAGTTGGCAAGTATGAGGCAGCTGCTTTGGGCCCCACAACAATGCCAGGGCCCAGGGCAGCTGCCCCTTTTGCCCTGACTTAAAAACAGCCCTGGTCAGACCTCTGCAGAGAGACAGACTAAACAGACTGTAACTGATTTCTAAAGAAACTGTAAGGCTTGATTTACACTGCCGTGACCTGAAAGTCGAGCGACTTGTGGTGCAACTTTGCCAGGCGACTTCCTGTGACTTGAGTACTTCTTTGATAGAAGTATAGAATAGAAGAGAATTCCCCTTGAAGTTGCCTTGAAGTAGTACATGAACCTTTTCTGAAGTTGGAGCGACTTCAGTAGTGCTAATTAAGACATGTCTCATTGACTAACATGGGATTTCACACAACAGTTATAATTTTTCAAATCCCCAGACAATGAGAAGCAAAAGCAGCATCACTGCTGAAAGAAGATTGAGTGGGAACCCAACTCAAACTCAGATTGTAGATTTACTGTATAACTACAGAAATGGCTAAACCCCACTGGTGTTAATAGGAGTTAATGTCATGGCCATTTACTAGGCTAACAGGAAAAGGATTGTCAAACAAATGGCATTGGAGGCCAGGCACTGCTCTGGGGAATGAACACGAGGAACAAGAAAAAGGTGAGGAGCAGTGATTTTAATAAATGCAAAATTACTTTAAATAACATGCCCGGGAAATGCCCTAAACCTGCCTGTGAAGTCAGACATATGTGCGATGTATACAACCTATTGCAGCAAAACTGACATTTACAAATAAAAAAATGCAGTTTATTTGACAGCAAATGACAGCTCTGGGCCTCTTACTTCTGTTTGTAAACAAAGTGATAGGGTATTCCCTTCATCTATACAAGACCCTTACCCTAGCTGAGGGTCTTGTATGGATGTCAGGGTGGGCAAAATATAAATAAATATAGTTTTTGACAAGTCTTTTAATAAAAAATAAAATCCTCAAAAAAGTCTCATGATGAATGACAGATTCCTGGGGCACCAGAAAAATTAAACAAAGGTGCGGGTTGATGTCATTGATCAAATATGACCATGCTCATTTTAGGTCATGGTCATTGCTTAGATATGACCATGTGGCCATCCTGACCCCTTTGTTTACATGGTCTGACATTTCCGGCCAGTAGATGAATGGCACTAGGTGATGACAATCACCGTCATAGGGGGCGTTGCTGTACAGCAATTGGAAGTGACATCAGCACTAACTGCCTCCAGTGATGCTCCATTTGGAGTTGGGTGAGATACCAGCATCTTAGGCATCTGCTCCCAATTATTGTAAAGTTCAGATGGCTGATGTAATGTTTGGCTGATCTATTGAGTTGGACTTATGTACTACATTGTATTTGTATTTTTATTATTGTGAATCATTTTCTATCCTTTTAATAAAAAAGCATTTTTTTGGAATTACACTATTGGAGTTTTTATCTTTTTCATATCCTAATTGGGGCTTTATATGCATGGAGGTGTTGTGAAGCATGGTGACAAAGATCTAGTGACCTGCCTGCAACATTAATACATAGAACGCAATATACTGATCTGTAACAAGTTATCCCATGACTATGGGTACTTGTTACCTCATGACTATGGACCTACTTGAGACTCTCTAGCCTCCTGTTTCAAAACCATGGTGAACGAGGACGCACCGGACCTCTGCTGTGAGCCGAATTTGAACCAGTTTATAACTACTCTTTTACACCCAGATCAAAGTGGATTAAACCCTGAAGAAAATCCTACCGTTAACACTAGAGATTATTTTTGAAATTGCAGGCTGACTATTGCCAGAGTTAATGTGATAATGGGCTCCATTCACAGAACCAGATCACATGTGGTATTTAGGTGTTTTCCGAAATACTGCATGCGATACTGAAAATGTCACTTCACTATTTCTTTATGCAGTGTTTTCCACATAAAGCAAAAACACTTGCTAACTACCGCATAAAAGCAAAAAATTCACAAAAGGGAAAAAAGAATCTGCATGCGGTAAATAAGTAGCGGTCCCGGCATGTGATATTTAACCAACCGGCATCCTTAACAACCAGTAAACAACATGGTTTCCAAGAAGCAGTGAGTTATCAGCTGTCAGTGAGGTTCCCCGCTGACAGCTAAAATGTAAAAAGAAATGCCGGCAATGAAGAATTAAAAATGAAAATGCAGTGGGGTCCCCTCAAAACCATACCGCCCCTTGTGACGTCACCGACCGGGGGCATGCTGGGTGGGTGACGTCACAAGGGGTTGGTGCCATCTGTTGTATGTCACCGGGTGGAACTGGCAGATGGCAGGAGCCTTCTTTGGGAGGCTTCTTCAGGGTCGGTGGTGGTGGCGGGCATCGTGATTGATGGGTCTACTCCAGGGGACATTTTTAATTTTTTTTTGCTTTTTAAATAAAGGACTTGTTGAAAACTGCCTACTGTCTTTTTATTCACTACACTTTTTTGGTGAATGAGTAGGGGTACTATATACCCCTTACTCATTCACATAGGGAGGGGGTCTGGGATCTGGGGCCCCCCCTTGTTTCTATATTCTGATATGCCTCCCACCCGCAGACCCCCACAACCACCGGCCAGTGTTATAGGGAAGAGGCCCTTGTCCCCATCAACATGGGGACACCAGCTCCTTAACAACCATGATATTTCCTGGTTGCTAAGGATGCCGGCGGCCGCCCGCTCCTTAACAATAAGTTATTTACAGCCTGTGTTAAGGATGCCGGCAACCGTAAATTACTGCAGGCTTTCACTACTAAAATACTGCATGACTTCACAAAATAACTCGTGGCATTTTAGTAGGATTTTTTAGTGAATGGAAAAAAAACTTTTTGAAAAACTGTGTGTGGTATCTTACTGCACACTCGGATGTGGTAAGATACCGCTTTATGAATGGAGCCTAATAAGTCTGAAAACATAGGTGATGTCTAAAAATAATACAATTTGGAGGAATCCCTGGCTTCTATCTGTAACCCCTATCAGAACATTTTCCCCTGCTAAGGCTCACATGAAACCCTAAGTCATATGGACCATCTCGCTTTTGTAACATTCTTCAGATGAGGCCGGCTTATACTTGTAGTGCCACTAAAAAAAGGAAGATATATATTGTCCTGCTCAGGAATAGATTGCTGGCATGCAATATTACCATGCAGTATTGTGTAGTGTTATGACATTTCTACTGCCGGTTTCTCGATGGACCCAGAGAAATTATCTGCAGTTCTACAGTGGCCTTGAGATTCCGAATTTCGAACTTACAAATTTCCAATTTCCGTAAATTCAAAATTCGTAATTTTGGAAATTCGTAGTTTTGGAAATTCGTAATTTTCGGAAATTGGAAAATTCGAAATTTCAGAAATTCAAAATTTCAGAAATGTCGAATTTCCAAATTTCCAAAATATCTAATTTCCAAAATTTCTAATTTCCAAAATTTTTAATTTCCAAAATTTCTAATTTCCAAAATTTCTAATTTCCAAATTTCTAATTTTCTAATTTTCTAATTTCCGAATTTTTTCAAAATTCTAAATTTCGGAAATTTGGAATTTCGGAAATTCAGACTTTCGGAAATTCTAAATTTTGGAAATTCTAAGTTTTGGAAATTCTACATTTTGGAAATTCTACATTTTGGAAATTCTAAATTAGAAATTTTTAAAATTGGAAAATTTCAGAAATTCAAACATTTTGGAAATTCTAAAATTCTAAAATTCGAATTCAGAAGTTCGGAAGTTCGGAAATTCAGAAATTCAAAATTAGGAAATTTGAATATTCGAACTTTCATACATTTTAAAATTAGAAATTTGAAAATCCAAGAATATGAATGAAAATCTGAAGATACAAAAGAATGAAAATCTGAAGTACGTATTTATCTGAAGTTACGAATTATCTGAAATAACGAATGCCGTATCTTAAATAACGAATAGGAATGTAAAGATCTAATAATAATAAACAACAATAATAATAATAAAACCTTTATATTATCATTATTTATTATTAATTTATTCCATTCCATTTGTTTAGATGCGGCATTCGTTATTTTGGATAATTCGTAACTTCAGATAAATTTGTATTCGTTACGTTCACAAACAGCCAAATTTGAAAGGAAATTCCAATACCTATAATTTAATAGTTAGTTATTATTTCGAATTTTACAGATTTTCTTTCTTTTTTCAGATTTTCAAATTTTCAAATTTTCAAATTTTCGGACTTTCTAATTTTTTAATTCCGAAAATCCGAAAATTCTAAATTTGTAAATTCGTATTTGAAAGTTAAAAAATTTGGAAATTCGGAAATTTGGAAATTCGGAAATTATAAAATTTGAAATTGGGAAACTCAAAAATTATAAAATTCTAATTTCCAAATTTCAGAATTCCAAATGTTTGAATTTCTGAATTTCCAAATGTTTGAATTTCTGAAAAAAGCATAAAAAAGAAGGAAATGAAAACAAACAATTTTTTTGTCAGTGCACATGTCTATCTATCTTCTCTGGTCAAACCACTGACTGATATGACCAGAAAGGACGGTAACCCACAGAATTGATTCTCAGATTCAATGAAAGCCTTTGAGTCTCTCAAGCTCCTGTGCTGGCATGTCCTAATCCTATGATGCCCTTCCTTCTTGGGGTTGATGCATCTGAGACTGGGGTGGGCGCACTTCTGTCTCAAAGTCCTACCTCTGAAAGTGCTATGCATCCTTTTGGCTACTTTTTTATGAAATTGTCTCCTGCAGAATGCAATTACGAGATTGGGGACAGAGAATTGTTAGCTATCATTTTAACTCTTAAAGAATAGAGGCATCTCCTCGAAGTTACCATTGTGCCGGTCCTTATTTTGACTGACCATAAGAATCTCACATTCTTGTCTGAGACTAAACGCTTATCTCCCAGAAAAGCGCCGTGGGCTCTTTTTCTGTCAAGCTTTAATTGCATAGTCTCATTCTTACCCGGTACTTAGAATGTAAGGGCTGACGCATAGTCACAACAGTTTTTCTCCGCTTCCAAGATTGAGTCGGTGCCTGTTCCTTTAATACCTCCCAACCGCATTCTGGCTACTGTACGCACCAGTCTCACCTCACCGGTGGGTGACAGAATTTGTGCCGCTCAGATCCAGTCGTCTCCCGAGAAAACCAATAACCGCTGCTTTGTCCCTAAGAATCTCCACACTGCTTTGCTCCAGACTTACCATTCTTCCAAGGTGGCTGGCCACCCAGGGAAGAATCAACTAATTTGGGCTATTTCTCAACAATTCTGGTGGCCTAGTCCATGTTTTGATGTAACTGCCTTTGTAGCCGCTTGTTCCGTATGTGCACAGAGTAAGACACCATACCTTTCAGTGGGCCCCCTGCAACCCATACCCAACGGAGAGAGCCCTTGGACCCACTTGTCTATGGATTTTATTGTGGAGTTACCCAACTCCCAGGGCAACACAGTTATTCTTATGGTGGTTTACCGGTTCTCAAAAATGTCACATTGTATTTCACTAAAGAAGTTGCCAAAATCCACCACGATTTATAGGTTCTTTCCATATACTCCGTAGGATCAACCAGTGGCTTATGCATTAGACCTTCCTTCTAAAATGCGCATTTCAAATGTTTTTCATGTCTCCTTACTAAAACCTTTGTGTGCGTGCAACCGCTTCACCACCTCGGTACCACATCTTTTACTCTGATACCCCTAACTAAAATCTAGTGGAACCAATTGTCTTCAGAAGTCACCTAATTAGTAAATAGAGTCCACCTGTATGTAATTTAATCTTAGTAATACAGCTGTTCAGTGAAGCCCTCAGAGGTTTATTAGAGAACCTTAGTGAACAAACAGCATCACGAAGGCATTTGAACATCTCATGGAGCACTGTTCAATCCATCATACAAAAATGGAAAGAGTATGGTACAACTGCAACCCTACCAAGACATGACTGTCCACCTAAACTGATAGGCTGGGCAAGGAGAGCATTAATCAGAGAAGCAGCCAAGAGGCCCATGGTAACTCTGGAGGATCTGCAGAGATCCACAGCTCAGGTGGGAGAATCCTTGCACAGGACAACTATTAGTTGTGCACTCTACAAATCTGGCCTTTATGGAAGAGTGGCAAGAAGAAAGCCATTGTTAAAAGTAAGCCATAAGAAGTCCTGTTTGCAGTTTGCGAGAAGCCATAGTGGGGGACAGAGCAAACTTGTGGGAGAAGGTGCTCTGATCAGATGATACCAAATTAAACTTTTTGGCCTAAAAGCAAAACGCTATGTGTGGCGGAAAACACTGCACATCACCCTGAACACACCATCCCCACCGTGAAACATGGTGGTGGCAGCATCATGTTGTGGGGATGCTTTTCTTTAGCAGGGACAGGAAGTTGGTCAGAGTTAATGGGAAGAAGGATGGAGCCAAATACTGGGCAAAATTAGAAGAAAACCTGCACCCCAGTCTGCAAAAGACTTGAAACAGAGATTAGTAGCGCTGTTCCTGAAAAGAATTAAAAGCTCAGAGAATGTCCACTTTAGATCAGTCTATGATACTTTATTTGATCGGAGACAATATTAAGGGAGTATAAGTGACAAAGACCTCAGTGTATGCAAACCGTCAATCCATATTCCAGGGCAAGCTTTTCCAGGGGAAGTCAGAAGCCAGCTCCAAAGACATGTAAAGACAAACAGAGGCCTCATTCTCAGCCCCATTGGACTGCATTATGACTTCCTGCTGGACGGGACTCTATTTTTGTTTTCCTCTGGACGGATACACTACAGAGCAAGTACCACGCTGCAAGATGCCACTAACTGAGGATTCCTTGTGCTGAACTTATTTTAATTACATGTGAATGAACATATACACCTGTGTATATATTAAACCTGATATATCCTAGGAAAAGAAGGGGGGGCTGAGTCCAATAGAACTGGACTCATAAAGGGGCTACTTTAAGGTAACAAATGTAGATCGAGTCTTTAGAGTCAATTAAATCAAATACATGTTTATTGGTATTGGTAAATCTCTGTTTAAAAACGAGAAAAATCCATAGTAATGGATTTCTACTTTAATATACTGGGACGAACTACACCAAACAAAACAAACACAGGACACCGTATAACAAAAAGTCGTGCACCGCGGATACCGTACGGCGGTTAATAGTCAATGGGTAGACAGCAGTGCTGGGGATAAATATCTATCCTATTTTGAGGAAAAAATGCCTAATTAATCAAGCACTGCTTGGTGTACCCAGTGACTAAAAATTATGGACAAGATAACTTTGGGGACTTTGGGTGAGGTTATAGTCACTGATTCGTAAAGTGTTGCTCATGATTGAAGATACCACCTATACATATGATCACAATATCAATGTTGGTATAGAAGACATCAAAGTTCAGTTATTTGTTAATTGTGTCAATCACTTATCAGGTGGTAAGGGACTGATTCATATGCAATCAAGTTTTCACTGTCACACTTTCTTGATCTGATGGCAAGTATGATTGAGGAATTAAACTTCCAAAAGTCATTTTTTTGATAATAATAATAATAACAGCCTTGGCAAATGTATATTTCAGTGGGTAAGTAGATGGTACTTTCTGGGTAGCTAATAGCAGACTATTTTCATCTGGCAGGCAGAGAAGTGGGTTACCTCCCAAAATTGATAGGCATACACTATGCAGACAGCTGATTGCTGTTTACGTTACCACATTGGTCAGTTTAAATCTCTCTGAAGAGACTACCCAGGAGCACATGAAGCATCTCTCAATTGATGGACATATGAAAAAGGTCTGGTTACGTTACCGCATGGAGCTGACTTAGATCTCTCTCGTTGGTGAACACACAGTCCTGATGTCAACAGTGCCTTGGTGCGGCGCCCGAGCCGACCGATGCTGGGGGCTGACGCCGTGAATAGCAGTGGCCGGGATCACCAGTGAGTTCCTGTTGGAGAGTCGGCGGTGCCGTGTCAAAGCCGCTGTTTAAGATGGTAAACGTCCCTCAGATCATGTCCAAGCTGCGCTCAAGGATAGCGCGCTGTGTGGTGACAGTCCGCCGCCGGTCACGTGGTGCGTGACATCGACGCGTTTCGCTGGTGCGTAATCACGTTGCTTCTTCCTGGACGTATATCTTCCTTATACGTCCAGGAAGAAGCAACGTGATTATGCACCAGCGAAACGCGTCGACGTCACGCACCACGTGACCGGCGGCGGACTGTCACCACACAGCGCGCTATCCTTGAGCGCAGCTTGGACATGATCTGAGGGACGTTTACCATCTTAAACAGCGGCTTTGACACGGCACCGCCGACTCTCCAACAGGAACTCACTGGTGATCCCGGCCACTGCTATTCACGGCGTCAGCCGGCAGCATCGGTCGGCTAGGGCGCCGCACCAAGGCACTGTTGACATCAGGACTGTGTGTTCACCAACGAGAGAGATCTAAGTCAGCTCCATGCGGTAACGTAACCAGCCCTTTTTCATATGTCCATCAATTGAGAGATGCTTCATGTGCTCCTGGGTAGTCTCTTCAGAGAGATTTAAACTGACCAATGTGGTAACGTAAACAGCAATCAGCTGTCTGCATAGTGTATGCCTATCAATTTTGGGAGGTTGAATGAATGAATAACTTGTATAGCGCTACAATGCGAACTGAATCGCCTCAAGGCGCTGTATTGGCGTATGGTTATCAAGCTTCTAGAAGAGGTAGGTCTTGAGTTTCTTCCTGAAGGCCTGATGGTTTTCTTCCATGCTAATGTCGGTTGGTAGAGCGTTCCATAGCCGTGGTCCCTGGACAGCGAATCTCCGTTCCCCCTTTGATTTGTAGCAGGATTTAGGAATGAGGAGAAGATTTTGATTAGCCGATCGAAGACTGCGATTCGGTGTGTAGTGTTTTATTTTCTCGCGAAGGTATTGCGGAGCGTTTCCATGTGTGCATTTGTGGGTGAGGCAGAGGGTCTTGAATGCGACCCAATTCCTTACGTTTAGCCAATGTAGGTTCCTCAGGGAAGGGGAGATGGATTCCCAGGGTTTTTTCCCTGTTATCAGTCTTGCCGCAGTGTTTTGGATAAGTTGTAAGCGCGCAAGTTGATATTGGGGTAATCCTATGTAAAGGGAGTTAGCGTAGTCCAGTCGAGAATTGATGACTGTTCCAACTACCACTGCTTTGTCCTCCTTTGGAATGAAGGGGATGAGTCTGCGTAGCAGGCGGAGCAGATGGTGTGATCCACTGACTACTGCTCCTATTTGGGCATCCATTGACATTTCTGAGTCCAAAATGACTCCGAGACTCTTGGCCTTGATCCTAGTGGTAATGGTCTGTCCAAAGATGGTAGGAGGTGTCCAAGGGATCTTGGCTCGGGGTTATGCTTTGAATGTAGAATAAGAAGTTCTGTCTTTGATTCATTAAGTTTGAGGGAGCTAGTAGTCATCCAGTCGTCTATCATAGAGAGGCATTTTTCTAATTGCTGATGATGGTCTTTTTGTCCGGTGATACGAAAATATAATTGAGTGTCGTCGGTGTACGAGTGGAAGCAGAGGTCTGATCTTCTGATGATGTTGAGGAGTGGGCGAATGTAGATGTTGAAGAGCACTGGCGACAAAGGTGATCCTTGAGGGACTCCACAGGAGATTGCCCGGGTTTCAGAGGTGAAAGCTCCTAGTTTCACCATCTGAGAGCGATTTCCTAAGAAGGATCCGAACCATTGTAGATCTGAGCCGGTGACTCCTGCTACTTCTGTAAGGCGGATGAGTAGAGTATTGTGGTCCACAGTATCAAACGATGCACTGAGGTCCAACAGTACCAGGAGACATGATTCTCCGTCATCCGCTGCTTCGAGGGCATCATCCCAAATCTTCAGGAGTGCGGTTTCTGTCCCATGGCCTCGGCGGAATCTTGATTGTAACGGATCCGGGAGTGTGTGTGTGTCCAGGTGGCGTTGTATCTGTTGTACTACCGCTTTTTCCATAATCTTGGAAATGTTGTTCAAGCTTGTTATCGGTCTTCGGTGGTTGGGGTCCCGGGGGTCGAGGTTGGGTTTCTTTAGCAGGGGTTTGATGATGCCTTGTTTGAGGGCGCCTGGAACAATCCCTTCTTTGAACGATTGATTTATGAGGTGCGTTATGGTGGGAGCCAGGATGTCAGAGCATTCTTTCAGGAGTTTTGTGGGGATGATGTCAATAGAAGATGTGCTGTTTCTGAGATTTTTGATGATGTTTTTAGTGGTATCCGTGGTGATTGGGATCAGAGAAAACCTTGGTGGTTGTGGGATATTTGTGTCGATATCGACTTTTTGCTCTGGTTGCCTGCCGTCGGATGTCTTTTTCTGATCAATTGTATTCCTAATGTTGACGATTTTATAGATGAAAAAATCTGATAATTCATTGCAGAAATCTTGGGTTTCATTAGCGGGGGGCTCTAAGCATGCTGGGTTCATCGACTGAGCGACTATTTTAAAAAGTTCCCGGGGCCGATTTAAGGCCGCTGAGATGGTATACCCACTTCTCTGCCTGCCAGATGAAAATAGTCTGCTATTAGCTACCCAGAAAGTACCATCTACTTACCCACTGAAATATACATTTGCCAAGGCTGTTATTATTATTATTATAATCAAACAAATGACTTTTGGAAGTTTAATTCCTCAATCATACTTGCCAGCAGATCAAGAAAGTGTGACAGTGAAAACTTGATTGCATATGAATCAGTCCCTTACCACCTGATAAGTGATTGACACAATTAACAAATAACTGAACTTTGATGTCTTCTATTGATATTGTGATCATATGTATAGGTGGTATCTTCAATCATGAGCAACACTTTACGAATCAGTGACTATAACCTCACCCAAAGTCCCCAAAGTTATCTTGTCCATAATCTTTAGTCACTGGGTACACCAAGCAGTGCTTGATTAATTAGGCATTTTTTCCTCAAAATAGGATAGATATTTATCCCCAGGACTGCCGTCTACCCATTGACTATTAACCGCCGTACGGTATCCGTGGTGCACCACTTTTTGTTATACGGTGTCCTGTGTTTGTTTTGTTTGGTGTAGTTCGTCCCAGTATATTAAAGTAGAAATCCATTACTATGGATTTTTCTCGTTTTTAAAGAGAGATTTACCAATACCAATAAACATGTATTTGATTTAATTGACTCTAAAGACTCGATCTACATTTGTTACCTTAAAGTAGCCCCTTTATGAGTCCAGTTCTATTGGACTCAGCCCCCCCCCCCTTCTTTTCCTACAATACATATATGGCTATGGTAACAATAATTGACTAAAGTCTATGATCGTCTGCCGATCGTCTGCCGATTCAATAATTAATTGATCGGCCACATTGCTGGTACCTTTGCTGTTCCCATACCCTTTTCCCCTCCCTTTCCCCCTTTCCCTCATTTTCCCTATATATCTGATATATCCTAACCTGGTGGCGCTTCTCTCTGTTTGTCTTTGCAAAAGACTTGAGATTGGGGTGGAGGGTTATCTTCCAGCAGGACAATCACCCTAAACATACAGCCAGAGATAAAATGGAATGGTTTAGCTCAAAGCATATTCATGTGTTAGAATGGCTCAGTCAAAGTCCAGACTTAAATCCAATTGAGAATCTGTGGCAAGACTTGAAATTTGCTATTCACAGACACT
Source organism: Lithobates sylvaticus (assembly GCA_028564925.1). NCBI lineage: Eukaryota > Metazoa > Chordata > Amphibia > Anura > Ranidae > Lithobates > Lithobates sylvaticus. Next base: position 445,802,011 of record CM053026.1, on the reverse strand, counting down.
CTCCATCCAATCTGACAGAGCTTGAGCTATTTTGCCAAGAAGAATGGGCAAAAATGTCACTCTCTAGATATGCAAAGCTGGTAGAGACATGCACAAAAAGACTTGTAGCTGTAATTGCAAAAGGTGGTTCTACAAAATATTGACCGAGGGGGGCTGAATACAAATGCATGCCACATTTTTCAGATATGTATTTGTAAACATTTTTGAAAACCATTTATCATTTTCCTTCCACCTCAAAATTATGTGCCACTCTGTAAAAACTGTTTGCTGTGCTTAGGGTTGATCACATTCATGTAAACCTGCAGAACAAACAAAAGATAAATGAAGTCCCATTAGGTGATGAAACAAAGTGCTCCTGCTTAAATTGATATCTCGTTTCGGCCTATCACAAAGCCAGAGGACTTCCTGATGATGGCTTTGTGATAGGCCGAAACATTGAAGGTTACACCGCTTCATCGCGTCACTTCCGCCCATATGAAACTACCCGGGAATCGAGCTGAAGGCCGCAAACGGTGGCTTTTCCTTTCAGGGCCAATTACCCTTAATAATCATCTGCTACACGTACCGGTTGCCAGGACTATAAGGCACTTTTAAATGTGAGTAAATTATTTGAATTTGTGTATTTAATAAACCCGGTTTTACGGCATTGCACAATGAAGGTTCTTCTTTGTCATTTCCATCCATACTTATGAGGCAGACATGGGAGTAAGTCACACATGTGCAAGTCACAAGCAAGTCTCAAGTCTTAACCTTCAAGTCTCAAGCAAGTCCCAAGTTACTGTGGCGAAAAGCAAGCAAGTCAAGTCGAGTCCCTGCTAGCAGTCAAGCAAGTCAAGTCAAGTCATTTATTTTGGTCAAGGACAAATCAAGTAAAAATACTAATCTACCCCATTTCCACCTTTAAATGACCAGTTTATAACAATCTGTAGGGGTGTGCAATGAATTTGTTTATAACCAGATATGGGGGGGGTGTGCAATTAATCATTTTGACTGGCAATTGGCCAGTTAATAACCAGATATGGCGGTGTGCAAATGACCAATTGATAATAAGCTGTGGGTGTGCAATTTGCTTATAACCATTAGCCAGCTATAGGGTTGTGCAATTCATCAAATTTTACTTGGGAGGTGTCTGATAGATCAGTTTATAACCAGCTATGGAAGTGTGCAATTAACCAGTTTATAACAAGTTATATGGGCGTCCAATAATTTGCTTATAATCAGCTATGGGGTTGTGCAATTCATCCATTTATAACCAGATATAGGGTTGTGAATGCATTTTGACTCGGGAGGTGTGCAATTGATCAGTTTAAAACCAGCTATTGGGTGTGTGCAATTAATGAGTTTGACTTGGGAGGTGTGCAATGGATCTGTGTATAACCAGGTATGGGGGTGTGCAATTGACCGATTTATCATCAGCTATGGGGGTGTGCAATTGACCAATTTATCATCCGCTATGGGGGTGTGTAATTGATAAGTTTGACTTGGGAGGCGTGCAATGGATTTGTGTATAACAACCAGATATGGGGGTGTGCAGGCCCAGACTGGGCCCCAAAAAAGGCCCGGGCATTTTTTTAGATTGAGGGGGGGGTCTGGGTGGTTAGTAATTTGGGGTTTCAGTACAAACTATTACTCACAGAGCCACGTACAAACTATTACTCACACAGCCAGGTATAACCTATTACTCACAGAGCCAGGTACAAATTATTACTCACAGAACCAGTAATACATTGTTACTCACAGAGCCAGTAATAAATTATTACTCACAGAGCCAGGTACAAATTATTACTCACAGAGCCAGGTACAAATTATTACTCACAGAGCCACCTCTCCTCCCCTTTTTATACTCAGTTGTGACATGACACTACTTGTATATCAAGCCATCGCTTGTATATCAAGTCAAAATGTATGTTGCTTTTCTTGCAAAACACTCTCAAATCAAGGCTTTACTGCACTTCTACTGTGTTTTTTTTTTCCTCTTCTCTAGGAGGCTGAGGTAAGCCCTGCCTTAAAAAAACTGCTTTTTATTTCTGCAACAGTAATTTTAATAGGGAAGCTGGAATTTAGAAAGCATTAGACTGATGCTGCATCCAGCTAGGAAAGTATAATAAAAATAAAAAAATAAATAAATAAAAAAGCACCATACTTCATAATGTTGGTCCAATGTAAGTATGCAAAAAAGATCATATCTGGTGTTTAGCTTTAAGTTCTGATTTTTAGCATAGTAGTAGGCACATTCATTACTTCTGAAAAGCAAAAAAGCTAGTGGTTATTGAAACACAATATAATAGATTTTTTGCACTGTGTGGCCTGACCTTGTTAGTTCAATGTCAGCAGCTGTCCAGTTCATTATGATTTTCTAGATAGAAACCAGGGATTTTCAGTCTGTCAGGCAGCCATGTACCTGATCGGCGGCATCCCGGCCGGGCGGCGGACACTCCAGTATTCAAAAGCCGCGCCTCCTCCTCGTCTGTGATAGGCGGAACACTCAATTTCCCAGCATTCAGTGTTCCGCCTATCAAGGACATCCGCTCATTCTCATAACACAGACGAGGATGAGAGGATGTCTGTGATAGTCTGAACACTTCCTGCTGTGAAATTGAGTGTTCCGCCTATCACAGACGAGGAGGCGCGGTTTTTGAACACTGCAATGGCCGCTGTCTGTCTGCATGACACGCTGATCGAGTAGGCAGGTGGCGGCTTGATGTTACTGTGTTAGTGGTTATGGTTAGTTAGTGGTAGTATTAGTTAGTGGTGCCAAGTCATTGCAAGTCATATAGCCCAAGTCAAAGTCAAGTCGAAAGTCATTAGTGACAAGTCAAAGTCAAGTCGAGTCATTATTGGAATTCTGTCAAGCAAGTCGCAAGTCCTTAAACAGGTGACTCGAGTCTGACTCGAGTCAAGTCATGTGATTCGAGTCCCCCACCTCTGTTATGAGGTGCATTTATGCATGAGACATCATCTCAACAGGCTCCCTAGGGGTATCCCCACATGCCTAAGAGACCATACTAGCGAGAGTTTATGAACATCCAGGGTGAGTGTACATCTATGTGGAGCACACAGTCTGAACACCATTGCACAGATGTCAATTTAAGCACAAGCACTTTGTTTCATCACTTAATGAGACTTTATTTATCTTTTGTTTGTTCTGCATGTTTACATGAATGTGATCAACCCTTTGCTTCTTTGCCATTTGCTTATTAGCGCGTTTTTTACTGCAGCTGGAGTTTGATGATTAGTTCTTTTATCCAAAGGCGTTTAAGGTTTATATTTCTATGTGCCACTCTGTGTTGGTCTATCACATAAAATCCCAATAAAATACATTTACATTTCTGGTTGTAACATGACAAAACACTTCAAAAAAATTTCATAAAATGCCAAAATAGCACAAACCCCCCCCAAATGACCCCATTTTGGAAAGTAGACACCCCAAGCTATTTGTTGAGAGGCATGGTGAGTATTTTACAGCTCTCATTTGTTTTTGAAAATGAAGAAAGTAAAGAAAAAAAAATTTTTTTTTTTTTTTTTCAATTTTCAAAACTTTGTGACAAAAAGCGAGATCTGCAAAATACTCACCATACCTCTCAGCAAATAGCTTGGAGTGTCTACTTTCCAAAATGGGGTCATTTTGGGGGGTTTTATGCCATCTGGGCATTCCATGGCCTCCGAAACTGTGATTGGCAGTGAGAAGTGAAATAAAAAAATTACACCCTTAGAAAGCCTGAAGGCGGTGATTGGTTTTTGGGGTTCCGTACGCAGCTAGGCTCCCAAAAAGTCCCACACATGTGGTATCCCCGTACTCAGGAGAAGCAACAGAATGTATTTTGGGGTGTATTTCCACATATGCCCATGGCATGTTTGAGCAATATATCATTTAGTGACAACTTTTTGTAAAAAAAATATATATATATATTTTTTTTTTCATTATTCAATCTCTTGGGACAAAAAAAAAAAAATATTTAATGGGCTCAACATTGCTCTCATCAAATAGCTTGGGGTGTCTACTTTCCAAAATGGGGTCATTTGGGGGGGGGGGGGTTGAACTGTCCTGGCATTTTATGCACAACATTTAGAAGCCTATGTCACACGTCACCCACTCTTCTAACCACTTGAAGACAAAGCCCTTTCTGACACTTTTTGTTTACATGAAAACATATATTTTTTTTTTGCAAGAAAATTACGTTGAACCCCCAAACACTATATATATTGTTAAAGCAAAGGCCCTACAGATTAAAATGGTGGGTGTTGCATTTTTTTTTTTCCACACAGTATTTGCGCAGCGATTTTTCAAACGCATTTTTTTGTGGAAAAAATACACTTTTTTTTATTTTAATGCACTAAAACACACTATATTGCTCAAATTTTTGATGAAATAAAAAATATGATCTTAGGCCGAGTACATGGATACCAAACACGACATGCTTTAAAATTGCGCACAAACACGCAGTGGCGACAAACTACATACATTTTTAAAAGCCTTTAAAAGCCTTTACATGATACCACATTAGATTCACGGAGGAGGTCTACTGCTAAAATTACTGCCCTCGATCTGACCTTCGCGGTGATACCTCACATGCATGGTGCAATTGCTGTTTACATATGACGCCAGACCAACGCTTGTGTAAGCCATTGCGCAAGAGAAGGGGGGCAGGGGTGCTTTTTTTTTTTTTTTTTTTTATTTATTTAGCTTTTTTATTTTATTTTTAAACTGTTCTTTCCATTTTTTTTCTTTGTTATGATTTTTATTGTTATCTCAGGGAATGTAAATATCCCCTATGATAGCAATAGGCAGTGACAGGTACTCTTTTTTTGAAAAAATTGGGGTCTATTAGACCCTAGATCTTTCCTCTGCCCTCAAAGCATCTGACCACACCAAGATTGGTGTGATAAAATGCTTTCCCAATTTCCCAATGGCGCGGTTTATATCTGGGAGGGGGACATTCCCTCCCACTGCTTGTAAAAGCAATCTAGAGGCTAATTACCCGCTAGAATTGCTTTTACATGAAAGCCGATCACTGGCTGAAAAGAATGATACCAAGATGATACCTAAACCTGCAGGCATCATTCTGGTATAACCATTCAAAGTCCAGCAACATACTGGACATATATTGTAATCTTTTTTTTTCATGCAGCCTCTTGGCTGAACGAAAAAAAGAGATTGATTGGTGGGTATGCCCACCATTAGAATACCTCCCTTCATCCACCCACTTCTAATGATGGGCATACATGCACCATTTATATATGCCGATGCATGGGGCATCCTCCCGCAAAAGTTATGCCGTGTACACACGGTCGGAATTTCGACCGTATGTACGTGGCATTAGGAGCCAATCGCTCCTCCCCCCCTGCTGCCCCCATGCTTCGGCATATATGCTCTTTTTTTAACTGTGGTGGTGAAATCACCTCCTACAGCGTTGGAGTCGCGGCTTTATGTATCGTGGGAGCAAACGCTGTTGCTGTCAAGATAAATAAATCCGCGTTGCAACTGAATGGCGCACCTGAAAACAAAAAAATGCTTAACACTGAAACACAGTAAACAAAATTACATACCTGAAAAGCAAGCATGATAAAACATAATAAAACATTGCAGAATAGAATGGAGTAAAAAAAGAGCAACGATAGAGAGAGAATAGAGAGAGAGAGAGAATAATAAAACGACAACTATTTTATTTTTTTTTATTTTTTTGAGATTCACAGGTAAAAAAGCTCCTGACTGAAGCGACTGAATCAAAGCGCTACCACAAAAAAACTGTTAGCGATCGCAGGGATCAGGCCTGACTCTGCGAACGCTGCAGTTATGTGTGCTTAGTGTTTTGTAAGTGACAGTGATCGATCGATACTGCACTTGGGTGGGCTGGGCTGGGCTGGGCGGAGGGGAAAACGCAGGTGCTAGCAGGTATCTGGGCTGATCCCGCTAACAATGCGTTTTTTTTTTGGAACCCTAAACTGCTGGGACGCTAGTATAGATCTGATCAGATCAGATATTGGTCTGTTCAGATACTATACCACTAAGGGAGGTGTATGCTTTGCGCGTGGGTGTTTGCGGTACTGGCACTAACCTGGGGCGACGCAGACCTTATTTGACCCTAAAACCTAATTGATATCACCCGCCGGGCGATCAGGGGGTTAAACCGTTATTGGGTAATAAATGGCGGGTGCCCTGACAGTATAAAAAACAAGCTAACTAACCAGCGTCACCCGTAACAGTAATACGAAAAAAAACTGGCTACCTAGCGGCACCAGTGACACTAATGCAGCGATCAGAAAAACAATCGCTTAGTGACACTGGCAAAAGGGGGTGAAAGGGTTAACTAGGGGCAATCAGGGGGTTAAACCTTTATTAGGTAATATATGGGGGTACCTGACGCTATATAAAAACCTGACGGGGAACCTAAATAACGAAATAACTAACTGGCTAACCAGCGTCACCAGTGACAGTTATACGGTGATCACTGGTGAAAGGGTTAACTCTAGGGGCAATCAGGGGGTTAAAACCTTTAGGTTGTAATATGGGGGTACCTGACCTATAAACCTATTTATGAACCTATATAAACATGGCGGTTAACCTAAAAAAAAACTGGTTACCTAGCGACACTAATGCAGCGATCAGAAAAACGATCGCTTAGTGACACTGGCAAAAGGGGGTGAAAGGGTTAACTAGGGGCAATCAGGGGGTTAAAACCTTTATTAGGTAATATATGGGGGTACCTGACGCTATATAAAAACCTGACGGGGAACCTAAATAACGAAATAACTAACTGGCTAACCAGCGTCACCAGTGACACTTATACGGTGATCACTGGTGAAAGGGTTAACTCTAGGGGCAATCAGGGGGTTAAAACCTTTATTTAGGTTGTAATATGGGGGTACCTGACCTATAAACCTATTTATGAACCTATATAAACATGGCGGTTAAAAAAAAAAAAAAATGGTTACCTAGCGACACTAATGCAGCGATCAGAAAAACGATCGCTTAGTGACACTGGCAAAAGGGGGTGAAGGGGTTAACTAGGGGCAATCAGGGGGTTAAACCTTTATTAGGGGGGGTAGGGGGCTACCTAGGACCTAAAACTAACTGCCCTGACAGTTATTACAGTCACACTGACACTAAATGCAGTGATCAGTAAATAAATGATCACTGCAATTAGTGACACTGTGACTGGGGGGGGGTGATCTGGGGGTGATCTGGGGGGTGACAGGGGGGTGGAATATGTGCCTAACTGTACTGGTGTCAGTGTACTGTTTGTGCACTAACCTGTACATGTTCTCTCCTCGGCGTTCCGGTCACATAGACCGGCGCACCGAGCGTGACATCACTTCCGCCTTCCTGTCTATACAATAGACAGGTACGTCCTTTTGCCTGTACGTGCCATTCTGTTGACGTATATGTACATGGGGCGGTCGGGAAGTGGTTAAGGCACTGTATATTGTGCTTGCAGCTGAGAGTCTGCTTCTGTCTAGATCAGGGGTCTCCAAACTATGACCCTCCAGTTCTTCAGGAACTACAATTCCCATCATGCCTAGTCATGTATGTGAATGTCAGGGTTTTACAATGCCTCATGGAACGTGTAGTTCTGCAACAGCTGAAGGGCCGTAGTTTGGAGATCCCTGGTCTAGATAAAGGAACTATAGGGAGAACTTGTGCATGTATTACAATTTATTGATATCTCTTTATATAATGCTTCCTTTCATAAACACATGAAATTTGAAAAACGTGCTGTTTGGAGAGCTGCCTATTATATAGTGTATCAAGTCTGTGACAGCCTATACTTCAAGCCACCATTGCTCTTGATATGATTTTTTTTTTTTTTTTTGAGTGTTGCCCCTGAGTGGATGCTTTATAAACAGTTCTTTCGTTATGTATCCAAGTTAACCTAAACCATCTGTATTTTATTTATAGTTCCTGTGCATTCTTGAAGGATAATTAAAACCACAGTCTCAATCAGTCAAATTTTCTTCCCGTACAAATGGAGTGGCTAAAAAATTTACTAAAATCTAAAAAGGTCAATAAAGTGTTTGATGGAAAGCAACATCTATGCCTTTATTGCTGCTTTATACTTCCACAAATTGACAGATTATTTCATTGATCAGATGTGACAGACCTGCAATAGAAAAAGCGAAAATACATAATTAATCATAATTACACCTCACCTAGTGAATACAGCACATGGTTAGTTTTGATGGTCTAGTGAGAGATTTCAGGCCCCCACACTCTTTTCATTCTTCTGGTGTAGTGGTTAGCCTTCTGCCTCACAGCACTACCTGCCTGGAGTTTGCATTTTATCTCTATGCTTGCGTGGGTTCCTCTGTGTACACCAGTTTCCTCCCACACTTCAAAGACATGCTGGTAGGTTAATAGGCTCCTGTCTAAATTGGCCCTAGTATATGTATGAATGTGAATTAGGCACCTTAGAGCATAAGCTCCTTGAGTGCAGGAACAGATCTGAATGTACAACAAATACTGTATGTAAATTGTCACTGCTATATAAATACATCAAATATTAAAAATTTACCACAGAATATATTTACAGTATGTTGAAATAACTCCTTTATAGGACACAAAAAGTTTCAATTCAACAAATATATTTTATTCTTAAATTTCAGAGCTGCGCTATCAAAAAATGAATTAACCACTTCAGCCCCGGACCAATTGGCAGCCAAAGGACCAGGCCCCTTTTTGCTATTCGGCACTGCGTCGCTTTAACTGACAATTGCGCGGTCGTGCGATGTGGCTCCCAAACAAAATTGGCGTCCTTTTTTTCCCACAAATAGAACTTTCTTTTGGTGGTATTTGATCGCCCCTGCGGTTTTTATTTTTTGCGCTATAAACAAAAATAGAGCGACAATTTTGAAAAAAATGCAATATTTTTTACTTTTTGCTATAATAAATATCCCCCCAAAATATATAAAAAAAACATTTTTTTTTCCTCAGTTTAGGCCGATACGTATTCTTCTACATATTTTTGGTAAAAAAAATCGCAATTAGCGATTATTGATTGGTTTGCGCAAAAGTTATTGCGTTTACAATATAGGGGATAGTTTTATAGCATTTTTTATTAATATTTTTTTTTTTACTAGTAATGGCGGCGATCAGCGATTTTTATTGTGACTGCGACATTATGGCGGACACATCGGAAATTTTTGACACATTTTTGGGACCATTGTCATTTATACAGCTATTTAAAATGCACTGATTCCTATGTAAATGACAGTGGCAGTGAAGGAGTTAACCACTAGGGGGCGGGGAGGAGTCAGTGTGACGTGTTGTGTTTTTTTTACAGTAGGGGGCGTGGCTGACATCTGACGTCACTGATCGGCTGTTCCCGATGACAGGGAACTGCAGATCAGTGACAGGCAGTGTAGAAAGCGCGGGGAGAGGTTTGTTTACACAGACCTCTCCCCGTTCTTCAGCTCTGTGACCCGATCGCGGGACACCAGTGGCGATCAGGTCCGCTGGTCCCGCGGCCGTGGTCACGGAGCTCCCGACCGGGTCGCGAGCGCGCTGCCGGTGGCGCGCGCGCGACCCCACGGCTAGGCAATTAAAGGGCACGTATATATACGTGCTTTTGCCTAGCCATGCCATTTTGCCAACGTATATTTACATGCGGCGGTCGGGAAGCGGTTAAATAAACATCAATATCTGATTATCAATTAATATAAATCCCAGAATTAAAACACAATTGCTATAACAAAAAATAGAAAAGACATGAAAGTACATGTGAATGAACAGAAGATTCTTCTTAAACGATCATAAATTTAGTTGATATCAATCCATGCAAAACAACCACCTCAAGTAGTAAAAGTGCACGCTTACCACTGTAAATTACCTTCTATTTCTAGAAAGGTCTAAAAAGGCTAAAATCTTAATACTCCCAGCATAAATCGTTAGGGGACATCCTGGCTGGAATTTTGCTTTGCAGCTTTAATGCTCTACTGATTGCTTGTATTCCATGCCAGGACCTCACTCTGTAAGTGGAAAGCACCGGCTTCTGCTTATTTGTTGATGACGTCACGTATGATGAAACATGTAGGGTGGAGCTGGAATACATGCCACTGTGCATGCGCCAACCAGCCACACCCATCTTGTTTGTGGAAAAGACTGGAGCTTGCTTTGTTTTGTATGCCAGCTTACACCATTGATTTTGTCAGTACAACTCTTTTATTAAACTGTGTTGTTTTAAATAGATTTGCTCTATGGAGAGAATTTTTTCTTTTCATGGTAATGCCGGTACATTAAGCCCCAATATCCAGTGTATGTAGTGATACATTGTGACACATACTGCTCTGCAATAATTGGAGTGAGTGAACTGGAGGTCCTGTAGAATGAGCACACACTTACAAATGCCTTATGACTTCTCTTCAATGAGGGTCATTATTATCTGGTAAGACCACACCTTACCTCCACTGTGGTGATTCACTGGGATTTGGAAGTCTGTTCCTTCTGAGATATACCCTTTCATTGTGCCAATAGGTCACCCGTCACCTAGGATTTTTTTTGCATGGGACGTTATAAATCCTTTTTTACATAGGACTTTATCATTTATTATTGTGATATACATTATTTCTACTTTCAGCATAGATTTTTTTCAGATTGTACAATATTTCTGATACATATTAACCACTTGCTTACTGGGCACTTAAACACCCTTCCTGCCCAGACCAATTTTCAGCTTTCAGTGCTCTCACACTTTGAATGACAATTTCTCAGTCATGCAACACTGTACCCAAATAATTTTTTTGTCCTTTTTTCATACAAATAGAGCTTTTTTTGTGGTATTTGATCACCTCTGGGTTTTTGTTTTTTTTTTGCTATAAATGAAAAAAGACAGAAAATTTTGAAAAAAAAACGCATTTTACTTAGTTTATGTGAAAAATTTTAGCAAATTATACATTTTTCTTCATAAATTTTGGCCACAATTTATATTGCTACATATCTTTGGTAAAAATAACCCAAATTAGTGGATATCATTTAGTCTTTGTGAAAGTTATAGAGTCTACAAGCGGTGGTGCGAATCATAAAAAATTTAGCACACCTGATGTACTGGTGATCTCATTTCTTGCAACCCAAACAAGCCAGGAAAGTCCTTTTTTGATAGTAGACATTCCAAGGTATTTAGTAAGAGGCATGGTGAGGTTTTTGATGTTGTCATTTTTTTCCCACAATTCTTTGCAAAATTAAGATTTTAAATTACACATCTCATTTCTCAACCACCTATTACACTTTTGAAGGCCCTGGAGCACCAGGACAATGGAAACGCCCACAAAGTGAACCCATTTTGGAAAGCTAACACCCCAACGTATAATCTATGAGGCATAATGAGTCTTTTGAAAAAAAAATTCCAGAAGTTTTGGGAAAATGTGCAAAAAAATTAAAACACATTTTTCTTACGCTAAGTTGTTCATTTATAAGATATTTCCAACACATAGTATGTACATAGCAAAAATTACACCCCAAAATACATTATGCTATTCCTCCTGAGTATGGCGATACCAAATGTGTGAGACTTTTACACAGCCTGGCCACATACAGAGGCCCAATATTGAAATAGCATCATCAGGCGTTCTACAAGCATAAATTATGATTTCCTCCTGGCAGCCAAGGAAGGTTTTGGGTCTTTCAGTGGAGTTGCGGTAGGTTACATAGGTGTTGTATATGGCCAAATTAAAGAAATAAATTGAAACTTTTTTATACCACTGGTATGTTCTTCTTGTGGAATGGTAGGGTTCGAGCATCTGGTCATTAAAGTCGACACCCCTCATGAACATGTTGTATTCGTGGACACATAGTGGCTTTTGTATTGGGCCAGTCCTCCTGGTGATCTCAACGAATGTGTTGTTGTGGATCGAAGAAAGCATATACACATCCCTTCTATCCCTCCACTTCACAGCCAGAATTTCCTCATTAGGTAAGCTCGCCGTCTCCCCTCTTCTCAGCTTCTTGTTGACGAGGCTTTAAGGAAAGCCCTTCCGGTTCATGCTTATGGTGCCGCATGCTGGAGTGTTCTTCCTTTGAAGGTTTCGGAACAGGAGCAAACTTGTGTAAAAGTTATCCACATAGAAATGGTAGCCTTTCTCCAGGAGTGGGTTTACGGCTTTCCCACTGGATCCAATATATTCTGGGCAATTAGGGGAATGTAGCTGGGTGTCCTTCCCTTCGTATACCATGAAGGAATATGTATACCCTGTGGCTCGGTTGCACAATTTATACATTTTCACCCCATAGCGGGCCCTTTTGGTGGGAATAAATTGTTTTAAGCCCAGCCTGCCAGAAAATTTGATTAGGGACTCATCCACACATAGGTGTTGGTCTGGGGTAAACAAACGGGGGAAGATCTCAGAAAAATAATTTATTAGTGGCCGAATTTTATAAAGCTTATCAAAATTTGGGTCATTTCAGAGAGGGCACTGGGTATTATCATTGTAGTGTAGAAATCTCATAATCATGAGATATATGGTCCTGGGCATTACTGAGGAAAATATGGGAATGTGGTAGATGGGGAGGGTTGACCAATATGCACGTATTTCATTTTTATTGTTTAGTCCCATACAGAATGTGAGGCCCAAAAAAATTCTAATCTCCTCCACTGTTAGGGCTCTCCACTCATAGGGACGGGCCTAATAGGACGTTGGGTTACTTGCTATGAATTGTTGGGCATATAGGTTGCACTGGGCAAGCATGTCCTCGGTAAAAATTAAATAAAAAAAAAGTCAATCGGGGAAAAATTTTCTGTGTCCACCTGGACTCCTGGGTGGGCAGTGAAAGGGGGAACATTAGCTAAAGGACCTAACCCTTTGGGGCTGAGGTGACACCCCACTGGAACTTGGCCTTTGCTGAGGTACTGCAGTGCTGGTGGATGGCACTGTGGTACTGGTGGAGCGGACTCTCATCTTCCTCTTCTGAGGCTGTCATTGTATCACTACTTAGGACAGGCGCGTAGTCCATGTCAGAATCAGAACCTGAATAGGAGGAGGAATCCGAAGCGGAGAGCTCCCCGTTGCTCTCATCGGCCGCTAGAATATCGTAAGCTTCCTCGGCTGAAAATAATCTTTGTGACATGCTGATCACAAATGGCACTGATATGTGACACTGATGTGGCAGATGACACTGACAGGTGACACTGATGTGGCAGGTGACACTGATGACACTGATGTGGCAGGTGACACCGATGTGGCAGGTGACACTGACAGGTGACACTGATGTGGCAGGTGACACTGACGACAGGTGGCACTGACAGATGGCACTGATACGTGGAACTGATACGTGGCATTGATGACAGGTGGCACTGACGACGGGTGGCACTGGTGACAGGTGGCATTGGTGAAAGATGCCACTGATACGTGGCAGATGGCACTGGCAGATGGCTCTGGCAGATGGCTCTGGCAGATGGCAGATTGCTCTGGCAGATGGCACTGGCAGATGACTCTGGCAGATGGCACTGGCACTGGCAGATGGCACTGGCAGATGGCGCTGGCAGATGGGGCTGGCAGATGGCTCTGGCAGATGGGGCTGGCAGATGGGGCTGGCAGATGGCAGATTGCTCTGGCAGATGGCACTGGCAGATGGCTCTGGCAGATGGCACTGGCAGATGGCACTGGCAGATGGCACTGGCAGATGGCGCTGGCAGATGGCGCTGGCAGATGGGGCTGGCAGATGGGGCTGGCAGGTGGCTCTGGCAGATGGGGCTGGAAGATGGGGCTGGCAAATAGGGCTGGCAGATGGCACTGTGTACTGTATTACGTTTTTTTATTTTATTTTTCACTCACCGACTGGCACAGATCGGCTCTCCTCCTCACACGCTGTCTCTGTGTGAGGAGGGAGAGCCGTCAACAAGAGATGTTCTCATATGTTTACATTTGAGATCATCTCTCATTGGCTGCTAGGATCGCGCTGTAAACGGCCGCTGTAATTGGCCGTTTACAGCGATCTGTGATGGCCGGACACGGCCATCACAGATTTTCCTCGATGCACGTCCTTGAGGGCGCGCGGGGAAGGAGTAAACAGGAGGACGTCCCGGTAGTTAGCGTCCGCGCTGTAGCCGTCTTTCGGCTATAGCGCGGGCGCGAAGTGGTTAAGCGCTACACTCTTGTGTTTAATCAGATATTGATGTTTATTTAATCAATTTATTGATAGCGCAGCTCTGAAATTTATGATTTATTGCACTGTAAAGTATACCACGGTTGAGTTGCTGCTTTGCACATTGTTAAAGTAGACCTTCACAATTTTTTTCAACTTTCCATCTATTAAATCTTCTGCCCTTGTTGTTTTACCTTTGGATGGTAAAACATTTTTATTCTGCCAGTAAAATCCTCATACAGCCCACTTCCTCTTTCTTGTCTGGTCATTAGCCTAGGCTTATGATATAATACACAGCTCTCTCTCTCACTCTTGTGAGAGTTTGCCAGGAAGGGAGGTGGTATGAATTATAAAAGGGCCAATGAGAGCTGCAGAGCTGGAGGTGTGCTTCTATTTGTCTATGTAAATCCAGGAATAAAAATAAAAATAAATAGTGCAGCGCTATAAGACTAAATGTCCCTGCTTCACATGAAGCTACGCAGGGAATGTGATCCCACAAGCAGACAATGTGTGGCAGAAATAATTATGGTGAAACACTCTTTTGGTGAGTGTGATATTGGAACATATCAGGTGACATGACTAATAATAACAATCTCTAAAGGTAGATGATAAGAACCTGAGGAGATATACTTATATAAAAAGTTAATCATGTGAAAATAAACACACAAAAAAGTGAGTATATCAGCAGACCTTCATCTATACGTCAAGTAAAGCTATGAAGATCTCCCATGAAAACAAGGGAGGTGATTTGAAATGCAAAATGTGAAAAGTAATAATAAAAATTGTGTGCGATTCACAAAAAATTGCATAAATACAAACATATATTGGATGTGTTTTTCTCTTGGTGTGAGAAAAATATACGTGCAATAACACTCATATGAACAAAAAAACAAAACAGTATCATCTAAATGGGTTCTGTTATACACAAAACTCTCCAAGATAGTCTCAAGTTAGTAGAACCGCTCAAGGCAATATTTCATGCAGCAGTCCTGTGAGGCTGCTATCTTAACAATTCTGAAGGTATTATATAAAGTGAGCATGAAAAATATATGTAAATAATGTCCGTCTTTATAATGAAGTCCACAGAATCTTAGACCATGAAATATAAGACTGTGCAGATAAAGTTGCAAAAGAGAAATGGTGGCAACACTTGTAGTTTCTAAATAATCATGGATTTAGATCGATTTGATTGTTTCTAGAGAAATTCTTCCCATACACTCATACAATGGTAATGGTAAAGGTACTCTTACCAGAGCAGGTGGACTCACAAACCTTTCAGCAGGTGAGTCAAACGAGCGTGGGCCGGAATCACCGGACTTGCAGGGGCTATATCACAGTCGGCTGTGTCCTCTGGAGGATCTTTCTGGGTAAAGAACACCCTTTTACTCACCATGATCCGATTGTGGGTAACCAAAAAAGAAGGATTCCGGGGTGCCCGATCTTGATCTTCACCATGGATAGCTCAGGGAGGAAAAACGGAAAAACAAGAGGCAACTCCTCATAGTGTGAATCCGAGTTGGTATAGGATTGTATTTGTAAATAATTTTGCAATCCAAACAAGGATATATAAAATTCATAAAAGTTTAAAAAAGTGTCATCACCTGTAATAGCATGTGGATTCCCACTTCCGCCTTCTCCCGGCGTGCGTTTCAATAGAATCTATGTGTAATTTTCAGCCCCTTGGTTACCAACGAAACCAAGCCTCGGGATCAATGAACATCCCGGGGCGTGATTGGCCCATTTGGCCAGTTGCTTTTCAGGCATTGGAGTACCATTGGCCAATCACGCGGCCACGCACCTCCGTGCGTGACGCGCTAGCGTCACCTCGACCAATCACGCGGCCGCGCACCTCCGTGTGCGGCATACTAACGTCATCCCGACGCCTACAGGAAGTAAACAACCTAGGCGGAAATGACGCGAATGGTAAGGGGCGTGGTTGCGCTCTTGCAAATACAGCGCATCTACGTCACCCTAATGTGGGGAAACGTAGGCAGCTTGGCGCAATCTTAGAAAATCATGGTGTACCAACGTCAGTGCGTCGTGGGAACCATGGTTACCCGAGAGTGAAACTCTTCAGGTTAGAAAAAAACAAGAAGGATTTTAAAACAATATAAATGGACATTAATTAACCTTATTTTGTCCATATAAACATGACTTGAAAAGAAAAATTGTATATCATGGACACTAAAAGGCACCATTGAATAAATACAACGATAGGGAAGAAAGGGTCAATTTAAATCCAGTGAGAACATGTCGATCCCTGTTTAAATCAAATTAGTAATCTTGGTAATTTTTGAATGAAAATGAAAAAGATATCAGTCTCCCCTTTCATGAAGTAAATATTGTAAACCTGGTTCTATGTCAACCTTGTGTCAGGGAATGATGAAAATGGAAATCCACATCCCAGACCCTACATTATAAATTACAGAGCCAGGTCATCTTATTAATCGATTCACTTCAAAGTTATTCCGATCTCAACTATTCATCTGAACACCATAAATCATTTGATAGCAACCTGCAAGAGAGATCTATATTGTAAAGGGGTATCCCATATTTGGTAGATGTCTTTGAATTGGTGTCATATAAATATATACATAGTTGGCCGGAGTAGAGGTGAACACCATTGGAAGATGGCCTTGTAGACTTAACCAGATCATAAGCTATCTGTCTTCACATCCAAAAAAATATATAATAAAATGAAATGAAATATAAATCATTGAAAAGTTTAACCACCCCTAAATGTATAATGGTAGGTACATATATAGACAGGAAAAAGGACTGGTTATCGCAATACCTTATGATATATTGATGAATGCGTTTATATCCCAGTCTATATTAAGTCGGTAAGGTGCATAACTTTTTAGCTGGTATATCCAAAAAGTCTCCAGCTTGGATACACCCCTTACACTTGATTCCCCCCTCCAGTGAGGGACAAACTTATCGATCACCTGGAATTTGGTTCCTTTTGGGTCTCGATTGTGATGCAAGAGACAGTGCTTGGGGACATTGTGGTCAGTACGGCCCTTCTTTATGCCCGCTACATGCTCATTGCACCTGATGGCAAACGTGCGAATGGTCCTGCCCACGTACTGTTTGCCGCAGGGACATGTAATGAGGTATACAATGTATTTTGTTTGGCAGGTCAAAAAATGTTTCATTTGATATTCTCTTCCAGTGGAGCTGGAGACAAAAGATTCAGTTTTCTTTTTTCCACATGTGTTATGTAAACAAACATTACACCGACAACAAGGGAAAAAACCCTTCATATTGTGAAAAAAAGAGGGGTTTCTAGGGGGTCCGGACTTTGGTTTTAATCTAAATACAAATACTAAGAACATTAAACTCAAATGGGAAATAAGTGACGAAAAAAGTAATTTCCTGGACCTAGAGATCTCTAAAGAAGAGAGAAGACTTGTCACACAGACGCACTTTAAACAGGTTTACAGGAATAGTTACCTACCGCTTGATAGTTGCCATTTTGCTCCCTGGCTTAACAACATACCAAAAGGACAATTGATCAGGTTGAGAAGAAACTGTACAAAACCTGAAGTGTTTACCAAACAGGCAGAGTTTATTGGTAGGAGGTTCATCCAGAAAGGGTATAAGCACAATTTTATAAAAGAAAAATAGAAGATGTCACCTCTATGGATAGAAAATGATTAATTGAAGATAGAGGATATATAGACTGCGTACCCTTTGTGATGGACTACACCGTACAACATAAACAAATAGAAAAAATCTTTAACCACTTCAGCCCCGGACCATTTGGCAGCCAAAGGACCAGAGGTCTTTTTTCAATTTCGCACTGCACTGCTTTAACTGGTAATTGCGCGGTCATGCAATGTTGTAACCAAACGAAATTTGCGTCCTTTTCTTCCCACAAATAGAGCTTTCTTTTGATGGTATTTGATTGCCTCTGTGATTTTTATTTTTTGTGCTATAAATGGAAAAAGACCGCAAATTTTGAAAAAAAAAGATATTTTCTACTTTTTGTTATAAGAAAAATCCAATAAACTCAATTTTAGTCAAACATTTGGGCCAAAATGTATTCAGCCACATGTCTTTAGTAAAAAAAAATGCCAATAAGCGTATATTTATTGGTTTGCGCAAAAGTTATAGCGTCTACAAACTAGAGTACATTTTCTGGAATTTACACCGCTTTTAATTTATGACTGCCTATCTCATTTCTTGAGGTGCTAAAATGGCAGGGAAGTTTTTTTCATAAAGTTGTCACTAAATGATATATTGCTCACACATGCCATGGTTATATGTGGAGATGCACCCCAAAATACATTTTGCTGCTTCTCCCGAGTATGGGGATACCACATGTGTTGGACTTTTTGGGAGCCTAGCCGCGCACGGGGCCCCGAAACCCAATCAACGCCTTCAGGGTTTCTAAGGGTGCAAATTTTTGATTTCACTCCTCACTACCTATCACAGTTTCGAAGGCCATAAAATGCCAAAATAGCACAAACCCCCCCCCCCCAAATGACCCCATTTTGGAAAGTAGACACCCCAAGCTATTTGCTGAGAGGCATGTTGAGTACATGGAATATTTTATATTTTGCCACAAGTTGTGGGAATATTACAAACTTTTATTTTTTTGCCCAAAGTTGTCATTAAATGATATATTGCCCACACATGCCATGGGCATATGTGGAATTACACCCCAAAATACATTCTGCTGCTTCTCCTGAGTACGGGGATACCACATGTGTGGGACTTTTTGGAGCCTATCCGCATACGGGACCCCGAAAACCAAGCACCGCCTTCAGGATTTCTAAGGGCATAAATTTTTGATTTCACTCCTCACTACCTATCACTACCTATCGCAGTTTTGAAGGCCATAAAATGCCAAGATGGCACAAAACCCCCCCAAATGACCCCATTTTGGAAAGTAGACACCCCAAGCTATTTGCTGAGAGGCATGTTGAGCCCATTGAATATTTTTTTTTTTAGTCCCAAGTGATTGAATAAAGACAAAAAAAAAAAATGTATTCAAAAAGTTGTCACTAAATGATATATTGCTCACACATGCCATGGTTATATGTGGAATTGCACCCCAAAATACATTTTGCTGCTTCTCCTGAGTACGGGGATACCACATGTGTGGGACTTTTTGGGAGCCTAGCCGCGTACGGGGCACCGAAACCCAAGCACCGCCTTCAGCATTTCTAAGGGTGCAAATTTTTGATTTCACTCCTCACTACCTATCACAGTTTCGAAGGCCATAAAATGCCAAAATAGCACAAACCCCCCCCCCCCCCCCAAATGACCCCATTTTGGAAAGTAGACACCCCAAGCTTTTTGCTGAGGGGCATGTTGAGTACATGGAATATTTTATCTATTTTGCCACAAGTTGCGGGAATATTACAAACTTTTTTTTTTTTTTGCCCAAAGTTGTCACTAAATGATATATTGCCCACACATGCCATGGGCATATGTTGAATTACACCCCAAAATACATTCTGCTGCTTCTCCTGAGTACGGGGATACCACATGTGTGGGACTTTTTGGGAGCCTATCCGCATACGGGACCCCGAAAACCAAGCACCGCTTTCAGGATTTCTAAGGGCATAAATTTTTGATTTCACTACTCACTACCTATCACTACCTATCACAGTTTTGAAGACCATAAAATGCCAAGATGGCACAAAACCCCCCCCCAAATGACCCCATTTTGGAAAGTAGACACCCAAGCTATTTGCTGAGAGACATGTTGAGCCCGTTGAATATTTTTTTTTTTAGTCCCAAGTGATTGAATAAAGACAAAAAAAAAATAAATAAAAAAAATGTATTCAAAAAGTTGTCACTAAATGATATATTGCTCACACATGCCATGGTTATATGTGGAATTGCACCCCAAAATACATTTTGCTGCTTCTCCTGAGTATGGGGATACCACATGTGTGGGACTTTTTGGGAGCCTAGCTGCGTACGGGGCCCCGAAACCCAAGCACCGCCTTCAGGATTTCTAAGGGTGCAAATTTTTGATTTCACTCCTCACTACCTATCACAGTTTCGAAGGCCATAAAATGCCAAAATAGCACAAAACCCCCCCAAATGACCCCATTTTGGAAAGTAGACACCCCAAGCTATTTGTTGAGAGGCATGGTGAGTATTTTACAGCTCTCATGTGTTTTTGAAAATGAAGAAAGTAAAAAAAAAATTTTTTTTTTTTTCTTTTTTCAGTTTTCAAAACTTTGTGACAAAAAGCGAGATCTGCAAAATACTCACCATACCTCTCAGCAAATAGCTTGGGGTGTCTACTTTCCAAAATGGGGTCATTTGGGGGTGGTTTGTGCCATCTGGGCATTCCATGGCCTCCGAAACTGTGATTGGCAGTGAGGAGTGAAATAAAAAAATTACACCCTTAGAAAGCCTGAAGGCGGTGCTTGGATTTTGGGGTCCCGTACGCGGCTAGGCTCCCAAAAAGTCCCACACATGTGGTATCCCCGTACTCAGGAGAAGCAACAGAATGTATTTTGGGGTGTATTTCCACATATGCCCATGGCATGTTTGAGCAATATATCATTTAGTGACAACTTTTTGTAAAAAAAAAAATATTATTATTTTTTTTTCATTATTCAATCTCTTGGGACAAAAAAAAAAAATATTTAATGGGCTCAACATTGCTCTCAGCAAATAGCTTGGGGTGTCTACTTTCCAAAATGTCCATTTTATGGACAACATTTAGAAGCTTATGTCACACATCACCCACTCTTCTAACCACTTGAAGATAAAGCCCTTTCTGACACTTTTTGTTTACATGAAAACATATTTTTTTTTGCAAGAAAATTACGTTGAACCCCCAAACACTATATATATTGTTAAATCAAAGGCCCTACAGATTAAAATGGTGGGTGTTGCATTTTTTTTTCCACACAGTATTTGCGCAGCGATTTTTCAAACGCATTTTTTGTGGAAAAAATACACTTTTTTTATTTTAATGCACTTAAACACACTATATTGCTCAAATTTTTGATGAAATAAAAAATATGATCTTAGGCCGAGTACATGGATACCAAACACGACATGCTTTAAAATTGCGCACAAACACGCAGTGGCGACAAACTACATACATTTTTAAAAGCCTTTAAAAGCCTTTACAGGTTACCACATTAGATTTACGGAGGAGGTCTACTGCTAAAATTACTGCCCTCGATCTGACCTTCGCGGTGATACCTCACATGCATGGTGCAATTGCTGTTTACATATGACGCCAGACCAACGCTTGTGTTCGCCTTTGCGCAAGAGAAGGGGGGGCAGGGGTGCTTTTTTTTTTTTTTTTTTTTTTTAGTTTTTCTTTTTATTTAGCTTTTTTATTTTATTTTTAAACTGTTCCTTCCTTTTTTTTTTCTTAGTTATCATTTTTATTGTTATCGCAGGGAATGTAAATATCCCCTATGATAGCAATAGGCAGTGACAGGTACTCTTTTTTTGAAAAAATTGGGGTCTATTAGACCCTAGATCTTTCCTCTGCCCTCAAAGCATCTGACCACACCAAGATCGGTGTGATAAAATGATTTCCCAATGGCGCGGTGGGTAACCATTAGAATACCTCCCTTCATCCACCCACTTTAATGATGGGCATACATGCACCATTTATATATGCCGAAGCATGGGGGCATCCTCCCGCAAAAAAGTTATGCCACGTACACATGGTCGGACTTTTCCACGGGCAAGCCTCCGTCGGAATTTCGACCGTATGTACGTGGCATTAGGAGCAAAATCGCTCCTCCGCCCTCTGCTGCCCCCATGCTTCGCATATATGCTCTTTTTTTTAACTGTGGTGGTGAAATCACCTCCTACAGCGTTGGAGTTGCGGCTTTATGTATCGTGGGAGCAAACGCTGTTGCTGTCAAGATAAATAAATCCACGCTGCAACTGAATGGCGTACCTGCTAAGCAAATAATGGTTAACATTAAAACAAAGTAACATTACAGTATAACAGTAAGACCTTACCATACCATACCTGCAAAGCAAATACCAAAAAAAAAACATAGTAAAAAATAAAACATTTTGTTAACGCAACCGGTGCCTAAAATATATATACGCCGAAGCATGGGGGCATCCTCCCGCAAAAAAGTTATGCCACGTACACATGGTCGGACTTTTTTTCGACCGTATGTACGTGGCATTAGGAGCAAAATCGCTCCTCCGCCCTCTGCTGCCCCCATGCTTCGGCATATATGCTCTTTTTTTTTAACTGTGGTGGTGAAATCACCTCCTACAGCGTTGGAGTCGCGGCTTTATGTATCGTGGGAGCAAACGCTGTTGCTGTCAAGATAAATAAATCCGCGCTGCAACTGAATGGCGCACCTGAAAACAAAAAAATGGTTAACAATAAAACATACCTGAAAAGCAAGCATGATAAAACATAATAAAACATTGCAGAATAGAATAGAGTAAAAAAGAGCAACAATAGAGAGAGAGAGAGAGAGAGAGAGAGAGAACAATAAAACAACAACTATTTCTTTTTTTTTTTTATTTAATATTTTTTTGGGGGTTTTTTTTTTTTGTACTTTTTTTTTATTTTTATTTTTTACACTTTTTTTTTAAACTATAACTATAATTTTAACTGTAACGGTCGGGTCTCAAAATGCGATGGCATTCTTGAGACCCTGTAACTATAATTTTAACTAACGGTCGGGTCTCAAAATGCGATGGCATTCTTGAGACCCTGTGAAAGTGTATCCTAGCCTGAGAAATGCTGTACCCTACACTAATACCTCACTAGTGAGTGGTAGCGTTCAAAACATTCACCAATGCAGAGACCAGGATTGTCAGGACAGCGTGGACAAAAATAATGGGTGTCACGCCTACATCCGCGCTTGGTACAGACACGACATCTTTTTTGGGGGGCTTGTTGGGTAGGGGTACTCGGGAGGACATAAGGAAAATGCCTCTCATACAGCCGGCTAACTGTATTTGGTAGGGAATGGTGAGGTGCAGAACCGTCTGGAAACAGAAGGTCTGTGAGAACCTCTTCCTGAAATTTAAGGAAGGGTAACCTCCCGCCTGAAGCTCCGTATAGCACATGAGCATTCAGAAAAGCCAATTGGAACAAATAAATAGACACTTTTTTGTACCAGCGTCTAGCCTTACGGACAACTAGGTACGGCGCCAACAACTGGTCGTTGAGGTCCACCCCTCCCATATTAAGGTTATACTCGTGGACACAGAGGGGTTTCGTCACAACACCAGCCGCCGTACGAATTTGGACTGTCGTGTCTGCATGAAGGGAGGTAAGAACGAAAACATTCCTATTATCCCTCCACTTCATAGCGAGCAAATTATTACACTTCAAGCAGGCTCTCTCCCCCAGCCTAAGAGGGGAATCTACAAGCCGCTGGGGAAAGCCCTGGTGATTAGGTCGCACGGTGCCACATGCTCCAATCTGATGATCAAACAAATGACTAAACAGTGGCACGCTCGTGTAATAATTGTCCACGTACAAGTGGTACCCCTTTCCGAATAAGGGTGACACCAAGTTCCACACTATCTTGCCAGCGCTCCCTATGTAATCTGGACAGTTCTCCGGCTCTACGTGACTATCTTTTCTCTCATAAACCGAAAAGCTCCACGTATAGCCTGTTGCCCTGTCACAGAGCTTGTAGAGCTTGACCCCGTATCTGGCACGCTTGCTGGGAAGGAACTGTTTGAAAGACAAGCGGCCAGAAAACTTAATCAGGGACTCGTCAACGCAGACAACTTGATTGGGAGTAAACAAGGCTGCAAAACGTTGGTTGAAGTGGTTTATGAGGGGCCGAATTTTGTAGAGCCGATAAAATTCAGGGTCTCCACGAGGACGATAGAGTTCATTGTCACTGAAGTGCATGAACCGCAAGATCTGTTCGTATCGTGCCCTGGACAGGGAGCGAGAGAACACGGGCATATGGTGGACTGCGAGGGTGGACCAATAAGTCCTCAGAGTCGGGAATTTATGCATGCCCATGTTGAGGGAAAGGCCCAGAAAGGACTTAAATTCGGAAACCGTAATTGGTTTCCAATCTCTGGCAAGGGAAGGCAACTGGGGATTAGCGGCGATGTATTGACCAGCGTATATATTACTTTGGTCCACAATAGATCTATAGAGATCTTCCGTGAAAAACAGCGATAAAAAATCGGATGGCTTAAAATCAGCTGTTTCCACCTGAATACCGGGTTGGCCAGTGAATGGGGGAAGTACGGGTTCTGCAGAAGTGGTGGGCACCCAATCAGGATTGGCGAATTCTGCAGGAAGGACACTATGTGATCGACGGGCCTGCCTTTGTCTTCTTCTTGGTGGCAGCGGGACACTACTTGTGCTTGCCACCTCGCCAGCTTGAACTGCACTTATGGGACTCGCCACGTCACCAAGTGTTACTGCAGTGCTGGTTTGACTACGTCCAGGGTGTACTAGGCCGCTGGTGCTTGCCAGTTCACCAGAAGGAATAGCGGCGCTAGTACTTCTCTGCTCCATACGAGAGACCTGCGGTTCCTGCACCTCAACAACAGCAGAAGATCGGGATCGGGTACGCCTGACCTTAGCAGGGACCTCACCTCCGTCGCCAGAGCTATCTGTCATGGAGCCGCTGTCGTCTACTGGATCGTATTCTGAGCCTGATTCTGACAGATGAGTGACCTCCTCTTCACTATCTGACATACTCAGAAACAAGTAGGCCTGTTCACTAGTGTACTTGCGATTTGCCATTTTGGGCTCTAAATTTAGTAGTACACTAGTGAGATTCACAGGAAAAAAAGCTCCTAGGCTGCTGGCGACTGAATCAAAACGCTACCAAAAAAACTGTTAGCGATCACAGGGATCAGGCCTGACTCTGCGAAAGCTGCAGTTATGTGTGCTTAGTGTTTTGTAAGTGACAGTGATCGATCGATACTGCACTTGGGTGGGCTGGGCTGGGCTGGGCGGAGGAGGAAAACGCAGGTGCTAGCAGGTATCTGGGCTGATCCCACTAACAATGCGTTTTTTGGAACCCTAAACTGCTGGGACGCTAGTATAGATCTGATCAGATCAGATATTGATCTGTTCAGATACTATACCACTAAGGGAGGTGTATGCTTTGCGCGTGGGTGTTTGCGGTACTGGCACTAACCTGGGGCGACGCAGACCTTATTTGACCCTAAAACCTAATTGATATCACCCGACGGGCGATCAGGGGGTTAAACCGTTATTGGGTAATAAATGGCGGGTGCCCTGACAGTATAAAAAACAAACTAACTAACCAGCGTCACCCGTAACAGTTATACGGTGATCACTGGTGAAAGGGTTAACTAGGGGCAATCAGGGGGTTAAAACCTTTATTAGGTAATATATGGGGGTACCTGACGCTATATAAAAACCTGACGGAGAACCTAAATAACTAAATAACTAACTGGCTAACCAGCGTCACCAGTGACACTTATACGGTGATCACTGGTGAAAGAGTTAACTCTAGGGGCAATCAAGGGGTTAAAGCCTTTATTTAGGTTGTAATATGGGGGTACCTGACCTATAAACCTATTTATGAACCTATATAAACCTGGCGGTTACCTAAAAAAAAAACTGGCTACCTAGCGATACCAGTGACACTAATGCAGCAATCAGAAAAACGATCGCTTAGTGACACTGGCAAAAGGGGGTGAAAGGGTTACCTAGGGGGCAATCAAGGGGTTAAACCTTTATTGTGGGGGGTAGGGGGCTACCTTAGACCTAAAGGGGCCTAAAACTAACTGCCCTGACAGTTATTACAGTCACAACTGACACTAAATGCAGTGATCAGTAAATAAATGATCACTGCAATCAGTGACACTGTGACTGGGGGGGGCAGGGGGTGATCTGAGGGGTGATCTGGGGGTGACAGGGGGGTGGATTGTGTGCCTAAGTGTCCTGGTGTCAGTGTACTGTTGTGCACTTACTTGTATGTCTTCTCCGCTCGGCGTCCCGGTCAGAAAGACCGGCACGAGGAGCGTGACATCACTTCCCCTTGCCTGTGTTTACAATTACACAGGAAGGGGAAGCATCTGATTCGCCAGGAGCGATCGCGAGGGGGTGGCCAGAAACCACTGGCCGGCCCCTCGTCTCTGATCGCTTCTGTAGCGATCCCGACCGTCCCCGCCGGCCGGGGGGGTTCCGATCGGACACCCCACAGCCCGGAAGAATGGCACGTACAGGTACGTGGTTTTGCCTGTACGTGCCATTCTGCTGACGTATATGTACATGGGGCGGTCGGGAAGTGGTTAAAAAGTACTGTAATATTGTGAAAGCCGACAGACACCTAGGGATAGTATTACCTGATAAACCTAAAATCACTTACAGGCGGGCCCCCACTTTAAGGGACCTGATTGCCAAAAATGTGTTAGCTCCCCCTCCTGAGAAAAAATTCTCGTTCTTTGAAAGAAAAGTTTTTTTCCCGTGTAAAACATGCTATACCTGTAGGCATACAAAAGAAAGCAAAAAGAAGAAAATATGTTTTAAATCTACAGTAACTGGGAAAGATTACCAGATTAAGGATTTTATATCATGCAGAACAGAAGGGGTTGTCTACCTTCTGGAATGCCCGTGCCATATTCAATATGTTGGGAGGACTAAGAGAGAACTATGGTTGAGATTGAGGGAACATACCCAGAATATAAAAAATGACTATCCTAAACATAGTCTATCTAGACATTACGATCAGGTCCATAGCAGAGACCCTTCCTCACTTATGGTATGGGGTATTGAGAAATACAAACCCCACTGGAGGGGGGACAATAAAGTTTAAAAATTAAGCCAGGCTGAATCTCGTTGGATTCATGAGCTGCGTACATTATTTCCATCAGGACATAATGTTGAGTTTGACATAAATTGTTTTATATCCAATTATTGACCACGCCCCCATTTGTCTGACTGCTTTTAATTATTGGATTATTTATTGGTTTATTTGATCTCCTTTACCTTAGTCTGGTTGGTGGCTTTTATTAGTTTTTTATTATTGGCCATCTATTAAATATTATTAATTTTATGTTCTTATGAGAACTATAGAGGAGCTGATTATCGGCATGAGCAATTTGGAGTATAAGTCCTTCTTGTCTGATTGCCTACATGAATTGGAGAATCTATGGGTTGATTTTATCTTTTTAATTTTCGTTTAATTGGTGCCTTTTAGCTTTTGTCTATTATTGGCCAATTAGTACATCTATTTATCGTATATGTTCGAAAGGGATTTTAATATATTCTTACGCTTCTATATACTGTATATATATATTCTTATTATGTTTTTATATTGGGACCTTTTCCTATATATGACCTGCCATATGGTATTTTATTGGTTCTTATCATGTATCTACATCAATCCCTCTGTTATGATTGGATTAATTTGTAGTCCCTTTGCCTACCGTACAGATGTCATTTTGAGTCTTGTCCATCTGCGAATTGTATTTTTAGCCATTAGATGGCATGCACTTGATATTTGATAGCGTTCTTAGCTATTTACTCATAACTTATTGCTCTAATTGTTCCCCCTGAAGATTATTGTCATATTTATTTATATATATTGTCTTTGCCCCCACAGTTGTCTCGTTAAAAATTGAGCTACCCAAATGTTATTATTAGGCATTTTGTTTCCGTTGGTGTCAAATATTTATTTAGCCACCAGATGGCGCATATCCCGTTATTTTCGTTACACAATGCCATATATAACTTTATATTGTGCTTATTTTGGTTTTAAAGTTTTTTAATTTTATTACTAGAGAGGATCAATAATATTAGTAAAATGATCACCCTTATATGTGTATTGTTTACCCGATTGTATCGAATCTGCCGGTTGCCTTGATTACCGTTTCCATGTGGAGTTAAACTATTTATTTTAGCCACCAGATAGCGCTTATCCCAGCACTTTCGATACACAATGCCATATAAAATATATCTTGTGCATATTTCGGTTTTAAGTTATATATTTATTCACCACCAGAGAGGATAAACATTACTAGTGAAATTATCACCTCAGTACCTCAATTACCTGATCGTATCGAATCTGCACGGTTGCCCTGACAACCGCTGCCTTACTTAAGTCACGGCTGTTCACCCGACTCTAGAATCCTTTGAAAAAGTCACATGGGCGTGACGCAATGCATCAGGAGAGTAGAGCCTGGTGGCGCTGTGTGTGCGATCTCGGCCGGGATCGCACACTGTTGAATACCGCTGCTGTTTACACATTTATTCTATTATAATAAATACCTTTAAATACTGCACTATGGAGTGCCTCCTTCTTTATACCCCCATGTCCATTTGTTGCCTGGAGAGGAGCTGGTAAGGACGCTGCCATAGAGGATTAAAGAGGAGGAGGTGGAGACTTGTGGCTTGTAAGGTTGTTTACTCCTTACCTAGAGGTAAGAGGCTGGGGGAAACACCTTGGATACACTGGAATTTGCATGGATGAGATCACCTTTAAACTTCTAAAAGGACTGTACACAGTGCCGGGACAAGGCCATCTGGTGCCCAGGGCGAAGATGGTAAACTGCGCCCCCCTCTATAAAGAAAGAGTAAGTGTCCTTTCAAAATCAGAAAACACTTAAAACAATACAATAATACAACAATAAAATACTTTAGCTCTGTTGCAGTATATGTACTGCGTCTGCGGCGGGTCGACAAATGGTTAAAGTGTAAGTTCACCTTTCTCGACAGGACACCAGCAGCTCTCTATGGTCCTGCACTGACCACTACAGTACACTTCACTTATACTGACACCAGCCCTTTCTTTTATTTATACTAACTCTAACTGCTTGTCTTATCTCTCTGGCTGGCTGCTTCCTCTCTCCCCAGACCATATCCACTCCCTCACCTGCAGCTTGTAGCTTCCATCAGGCCGGAGGAGAGGGGGAGCCTGGAGGAGGTGAAGACAGCAGCGGTGGTCACAGCGAGGTGGAGGCGGAGGCGGGACACCAGGAGCAACTGCGATCGCAGATAGGCCAGCCCCGCCGCCATCACGGATAGGCCAGCCCCGCCGCCATCGGGGATAAGCCATCCCGGCCGCAATCATGGATAGACCAGTCGCGGCCGCCGCATGACACCTTTTGCCAAATCACAGGGCGCCGGCAGCTCAGGGCCACAGGAAGTAAATATTAGGGGGACACACATTGCCTGGCGCCCCCCCTTCCTACAATACATTGCTCCGCCCAGGGAATCTGACCCTACCGCCCACCACTTGTACCGGCCCTGATGCCACGTGTCATTCGCCACCATCACCTGCTGTCAGATCCAGATGCAACGTGTCACTTATCACTGTCACCTGCTGTCAGGAGTCATTTGCCACTTTCACCTGCTGCCAGATGCCACGTGTCATTTGCCACCATCACCTGCTGCCAGGTGCAGCGTGTCACTTGCCATCGTCACCTGCTGCCAGATGCTACATGTCATTTGCCACAGTCACCTGCTGCCAGATGCAGCATGCCTTTTGCCATTGTCACCTGCTGCCAGATGCCATTTGTCATTTGCCACTGTCCCCTGCTGCCCATTTGTCATTTGCCACTGTCCCCTGCTGCCAGATGCCACGTGTCATTTACCACCGTCACCTGCTGCCAGATTCAGCATGTCACTTACCACTGCCACCTGTTGCCAGATGCCATGTGTCATTTGCCATCGTCACCTGCTACCAGATGCCATGTGATACACCTTTGGTATCACTTTAATTAACTGCCACTGGTCAGCCACTAATGCATCAGTGACGAGGTGCAGTACATTAAGCTGCATATTACAGAAATTAAAAATAGCATTGGTAATTAACCTCCTCCTCCCCTCCCCCAATCGGATCCAAACAGTTTGTTTATGAACCTGCTGCAGATTAATAAATTAACTGTCCGGACCCGAGTGGGGGAGGGAAGGAGGCTGGGGGTAATTACCATTGCTATTTTTAATTTCTATAGTATGCACCATGGGGGGGGGGGTTAATGTACTGCCACTGGTCAGTCACTAATGCATCAGTGACCAGTAGCAGTACATTAACCCCCCCCCCACCCTCATGCTGCATATTACCGAAATTAAAAATAGGTAGCATTAGTAATTATCCCCCCTCAGGCTCCTCCCCTCATCTAATCCAGACAGTTCATTATGAAGATGGCATTCGGCAAACTTGTTGCAATCATATATACACTTTGCTGACCTGGTTCCTCCTCGGCGGCTCCTCCACCTCCAGGTCGCAGCTTTAGCAGCAGCTCTCTATGCTCCTCCCATCGCACCTCCGGCCGTGAGTGACGTCACGCCGCCTAGACGGGACTACGAATCCTCTTCATAGGGGAGTGAAGTGCTGACAGGGAAGGGCTGGTGCGGTCTGTCTCTGTCTAGGCTTGTGCCAGGTGCAGGAGCGCACTTGGCACATTGTTACAGAGGTGCAGATGACTACAGTACAGGCGCAGCTATTAGCGGCTAGTGCTTACTGTGAAAACACACTGCAGTGCCAACACTTCACCTGCGCCCCCCTCCCTCCTGCAAATTGTACCACCCAGGGCATCCGCCCCTTCTGCCCCTGCCTTGTACCGGCTCTGACTGTACAGCTATATTTGAAAAATTCACTGCACAGAGAATTTAATCCACATAGCGATTGCACTGTGTATGGGAGCGTGGTGTCGGCAATAGCAATTTGGAGTGCACAGGACTCTTTATTTGAGCACGATTACTTTGGACTGCCACTTTTCATTTGTTCATATGTTCATCAATATTTATTATTGCTTTTTGTTCATATGTTCATCAATATTTATTATTGCTTTTTGCACATTTTCCGGCATATTTGCACAGGCTCAGTTTCATCCATATATCACTATTTTTTGCACTTTATATTTATTTTTCTACTGAATTGCTGCTTGCCATATTTATTTATTTGCTATTTGTTGCACTTATTTATTTATTTGCTATTTGTTGCACAAATTCAATATTGCACTAAATATATTGTATATTTTTTGCACTGATTCAAATTTTTTACTTGGAACTGGATACACTTGTTTGATAATTTATGCATGTATGTGTATAGCACTGCTTGAGTACCTGCTGCTATACGCCGAGTATTTTAGATATTAATTCTTAGACGCTTTTTTGAAGCCATCCTTGTTGGAGTCTCCCTTGGAGTGGTATCTTTTAAGTAGTTGCAAGCGCCACATTTTTACTATTTTATTATCTTTATTGGTGTGGGAACACTTTAATGGAGGCTGCGGCATTTGTTGATATTTATTTATTTATTTTGATATTTTATTAATCTTTCCCCTTGTTGGTTTGCGCATTTGGTTACTCCCCTTTGTACATATATTGTAAAGGGGTATCCCATATTTGGTAGATATCTTTGAATTGGTGTCATATAAATATATACATAGTTGGCATAGTTGGCCGGAGTAGAGGTGAACACCATTGGAAGATGGCCTTGTAGACTTAACCAGATCATAAGCTATCTGTCTTCACATCCAAAAAAATATATAATAAAATGAAATGAAATATAAATCATTGAAAAGTTTAACCACCCCTAAATGTATGATGGTAGGTACATATATAGACAGGAAAAAGGACTGGTTATCGCAATACCTTATGATCTATTGATGAATGCGTTTATATCCCAGTCTATATTAAGTCGGTAAGGTGCATAACTTTTTAGCTGGTATATCCAAAAAGTCTCCAGCTTGGATACACCCCTTACACTTGATTCCCCCCTCCAGTGAGGGACAAACTTATCGATCACCTGGAATTTGGTTCCTTTTGGGTCTCGATTGTGATGCAAGAGATAGTGCTTGGGGACATTGTGGTCAGTACGGCCCTTCTTTATGCCCGCCACATGCTCATTGCACCTGATGGCAAACGTGCGAATGGTCCTGCCAAGTACTGTTTGCCGCAGGGACATGTAATGAGGTATACAATGCATTTTGTTTGGCAGGTCAAAAAATGTTTCATTTGATATTCTCTTCCAGTGGAGCTGGAGACGAAAGATTCAGTTTTCTTTTTTCCACATGTGTTATGTAAACAAACATTACACCGACGACAAGGGAAAAACCTTTCATATTGTGATAAAAAGAGGGGATTTTAGGGGGGTCCGGAACACTAGGAGCAATTTGTCCCCCAAGAGATGGAGCTCCCCTATAGATCACTCCCGCTTTTTCGGGCAGAAGAGGTCCCAAGACCCGATCGTTCTTTAGGACCTTCCAATGCCTGGAGACTATGTCCTTAATTTGTTTATGTTGCACTGAAAAAGTGGTTAAAAGTGACCATTTGTGACGAGAGTCCTGTGTTTTCACTGGCTGGTCCCTAAACAGTTGTTCTCTATCTAATAGAGAGACTTCTCTAATGACCCTGTCTATACTCAAAGTATCGTATTCCTTCTCCTCAAATC
The DNA here is from genome assembly GCA_028564925.1 of Lithobates sylvaticus. Taxonomy (NCBI): domain Eukaryota; kingdom Metazoa; phylum Chordata; class Amphibia; order Anura; family Ranidae; genus Lithobates; species Lithobates sylvaticus. The sequence goes on along the minus strand of CM053026.1, from coordinate 445,769,617 downwards.
TGATCTTAAGGGTTTGTGCTTGTTGGAGAAAATCGGGCAGATTAGTGCAATTGTGTCGAATGCTTGTGAGCTGGCTGTGAGGTATTGATTTCAGCCAAACTGAATGATGACAACTGTCTATTGGAATATATCCGTTGCGGTCGGTAGCTTTGAAAAACGTCTTGGTGACGAGTCGACCTTCCGCAACGGATATCTCCAAGTCCAGAAAGTGTATCATAGAAACACTAGCCTCATAGGTTAGCTGAATGCCCACCTGATTGTTATTGAGGAATGTCATACATTTTTCCAAAGATTCTCTGTTTCCTCTCCACAGGAGGAGGATGTCGTCTATGTACCTAGCCCAAAGGGCTATTTGCGATAGATTTTGAGCATAGACGACATCCTCCTCCCATTTGGCCATGAAAATATTGGCCAAACTGGGGGCCAACTTTGCCCCCGTGGCCACACCCTTTTCTTGGAGGTATAACTCCTTATTGAACCAGAAATTGTCTGGTGGCAAATTGTAATAGTTCCATGATAAACCTTTTCTGAGTTCCCGGAATGGTTCTATTTCTAGAAAGAAAAAGGTCCACTGCTGCCAGGCCCAGAGTATGAGGTATACTGGTATATAGTGCTGTAACATCAGCGGTCACAAGGAGAAGATCTTCACTATATCGTATTTGCTGTAACTTAGCAATAGTGTCTTTTGTATCTTTTAAGTACGATGGTATTGTTTTCACCATTGGCTGTAAGTGGAAGTCTATATACTTCCCGATGCGAGAAGTGATGGAATCGATCCCGCTGATAATCGGGCAGCCTGGGGGATTAATGATATTTTTATGTACCTTAGGTAGATAGTACATTACCGGTATTCTAGTGACCAGGGGGATAAGATAATTTTTCTCTTTTTTGTCCAATATACCCATATTAAACCCTGTGTCAATCAAATCTGTCAGAGTTTTTTTATATTCTGCAGTGGTTTTTTTTGGAATGCGTGTGTATGTTTCCGCATCTGCTAGAATCCTCATCATTTCGGAGTGGTAGTTGTCCTTATCAAGGATGTAAATCCAGGAAGTGAAGAGGCAGCAGCTTAGCTGCCCACAGTTAAAATGGTTGCAGTCAGACTCAGTGGAGGGAGATTTCTGCAGCATATTTGGCAAGTACAGAATCACAGTATATATAAAATAATATGCAAAGTGGTTGGAGGGAAGCTTCATAATGGCAAAGATGTTTTTATTACAAATTATGTGAGCAGACTGCAATTCCTCTTTAAGAAATGGCGCTAAAGCATTATAAATGGCTAAGTTATAAACAGGGCTAGAGCAACACAGAGTCAAAAGAGGTTCTTGACTGCATACTAAGGTTGAGAGCTGATGTAGTTAGAGCAAGTTAGATGCCTTCTTTGGTTAACTTGCTGTCAGGTTGACGCCCAGGTTCTCCTCAGTGTATCATAAACGCAGTATGAATGAAGAATGAATATGGGTACACAGCCTTTGTTTATGAATAAGTGTTTGTGTAGAAATCAAAGTATTGGTATTTGATGTGAACAAAATGCTAGTTCTTGCAAACCTAAAGTGATACTAAAGTCTTGTTTTTTTTTCTTTAAAAATAACAACCATATTATACTTACCTGCTCTGTGCAGTGTTTTTTCACAAAGTTGCCCAGATCCTCTGCTTCTCGGGTCCCTAGCTAGTGCTCCTGGCCCCTCCCCCCTGTCGAATGCCCCCACAGCAAGCAGCTTGCTATGGGGGCACCTGAGCCGCAGCTCTGTGTGTCCATTCAGACATGGAGTCACAGTTCGCCCCCCCTCTATCTCCTCATTGGCTAACTGACTTTGATTGACAGCCAATGTCACCATTGCTGTGTCTCAGCCAATCAGGAGGGGGAGTTCTGGATGGTTGAGACACTCATGGACATCGCTGGATTGAGATGGGACTCAGGTAAGTCTTAGGGGGGCAGAAGGGGGCTGCTGCAAACACAAGGCTTTTTATCTCAATGCATAGAATGCATTAAGATAAAAAACCTTCTGCCTTTACAACCACTTTAATTAAAAAGCTATAAAACCCCCTATGTAAGTGTTACGTTTTTACGAACTCCTTCTTTTCATTCTTTCTATTTTTATTATTTTAATATTACTGTTTTTTTTTTTCAATAATTTTGTTTATTTGTATTTGTAGCTGGACATGAAATATATTCAAAACATTTTTAAGGTCTTATTTTATTTGTGAACCACTTCTCCAAGCTTTGCACTATGACATATTGTCTTGGGTGCCAGAGGACCTTGTCATAGCACTGTTATAGGGGCTAAGCACCAGGGATGTCACTGTGCCCTGACACTTAGGGCAAACTGCCCCTTTCCAGGAGAGCCACAGGTTTCAAACCTGTAACTGCCACACACCAATGCCCTTCCACCTCTAAGCTAGCCTACACTAGAAGACTTTCTTCAATAAATTAAGGTGGTTTTGGTGCATTTAATGGTGCAATGGGCTTTAAATGGTACCTTAGGACAGCTCCTTTCAATTATCCTCAGCCTATACTTGTCCAAAACTGCCCTTTGCTAGTTGGAAAGATGAGGTTTGATAATGAGTAAGGGAGAAGCCCTTACCGTACTGCTGACCATAAGCCTAATTTTAATTGTTTGTTTAGAAGCAATGCAACACACAGCGGCGTACCAACTGTGGGGCGGGGGTGCGGTCTGCCCCAGGTGCCACACCTTGGGGGGGGTGTCAGCATGCCGGAGCAACCATACCTCCGTGATTGTCTGCCATCCGCTTTAAAGTGAGTGGAGCAGTGACTGAGAGGGACGCGATAACGTGGCCGCAGCTTGTGCGGGGTGATTGCTGTCCCACGCGATCTGAGCCCAGCTCTTCATGGCAGCCGACATCGCTTCTCGCCGGCTGCCTTCACTGGCAATGCATTGCAATGTCGATGAAGCCGCCCCTAACACGCCTCCTCCGCTCTGATGTCTTCTGTGTAGTGTGTACACAGACAGGAGGAGGAGCTGGGGAGGAGGCCAGACGCTGCTGTGCTGAGAGTGCTGTACATGTGCCTGCTCATCTAAAGGTCTGTCATTATCACACTATACAGTGGTGTGAAAAAGTGTTTGCCCCCTTCCTCATTTCCTGTTCCTTTGCATGTTTGTCACACTTAAGTGTTTCGGAACATCAAACCAATTTAAACAATAGTCAAGGACAACACAAGTAAACACAAAATGCAATTTGTAAATGAAGGTGTTTATTATTAAAGGTGAAAAAAAATCCAAACCATCATGGCCCTGTGTGAAAAAGTGATTGCCCCCCTTGTTAAAACATACTATAACTGTGGTTGTCCACACCTGAGTTCAATTTCTCTAGCCACACCCAGGCCTGATTATTGCCACACCTGTTCACAATCAAGGCATCACTTAAATAGGAGCTGCTTGACACAGTAAGGTCCACCAGAAGATCCTTAAAAGCTACACATCATGCCGAGACCCAAAGAAATTCAGGAACAATTGAGAAAGAAAGTAATTGAGATCTATCAGTCTGGAAAGGGTTATAAAGTCATTTCCAAAGCTTTGGGAATCCAGCGAACCACAGTGAGAGCCATTATCCACAAATGGCGAAGACATGGAACAGTGGTGAACCTTCCCAGGAGTGGCCGGCCGCCCAAAATTACCCCAAGAGCGCAGCGACGACTCATCCAAGAGGTCACAAAAGACCCCACAACAACGTCCAAGGAACTGCAGGCCTCACTTGCCTCAGTTAAGGTCAGCGTTCATGCCTCCACCATCAGGAAAAGACTGGGCAAAAATGGCCTGCATGGCAGAGTTCCAAGGAGAAAACCACTGGTGAGCAAAAAGAACATCAAAGCTCGTCTCAATTTCTCCACAACACATCTTGATGATCCCCAAGACTTTTGGGACAACATTCTGTGGACCGATGAGACAAAAGTGGAACTCTTTGGAAGGTGTGTGTCCAAGTATATCTGGCGTAGAAGGAACACTGCATTTCAGAAAAAGAACATTATACCAACAGTAAAATATGGTGGTGGTAGTGTGATGGTCTGGGGCTGCTTTGCTGCTTCAGGACCTGGAAGACTTGCCGTGATAAAAGGAACTATGAATTCTGCTGTCTACCAAGAGATCCTGAAGGAGAATGTCCGACCATCTGTTCGTGTACTCAAGCTGAAACGAACTTGGGTTCTGCAGCAGGTCAATGATCCTAAACACACCAGCAAGTCCACCACCGAATGGCTGAAGAAAAACAAAATGAAGACTTTGGAGTGGCCTAGCCAAAGTCCTGACCTGAATCCTATTGAGATGTTGTGGTATGACCTTAAAAAGGCCGTTCATGCTCGAAAACCCTCTAATGTAACTGAATTAGGACAATTCTGCAAAGATGAGTGGGCCAAAATTCCTCCAGGACGCTGTAAAAGCCTCATTGCACGTTATCGCAAACGCTTGGTTGCAGTTGTTGCTGCTAAGGGTGGCCCAACCAGTTATTAGGTTTAGGGGGCAATCACTTTTTCACACAGGGCCATGATGGTTTGGATTTTTTTTCACCTTTAATAATAAACACCTTCATTTACAAATTGCATTTTGTGTTTACTTGTGTTGTCCTTGACTATTGTTTAAATTGGTTTGATGTTCCGAAACACTTAAGTGTGACAAACATGCAAAGGAACAGGAAATGAGGAAGGGGGCAAACACTTTTTCACACCACTGTAGATGACACTTGTGCGGGGGGGGGGGGATCTGATAAAAAAAAATGAATACTTGCAGTGATGTGGATGTGGGGGAGAGGGTACTGCATGTGCTAGGGGGCATTTTAGGAAAATCTGCCCCCCCCCACAGGACATGTCATCCCTCCTCCCAAAGTGCATGCACATGTAGCCCATTCAGTACCCTCTCTCCCACCCCTGAATCAAAGAGATGCTCGCTGCTACATAGGGGACAATCAGGGCACCCCACTAGACATGCAGGACAATCGCAACAGGTGATCACACTAGTGCACCCCTGCCAGGCAAGTCAGTGGAGCCAGGTGGTGGAACTTTTTCCATCACTTGGCTCCAGGACGCCGGTTCACACAATGAATCACACAGGATCAAACTGCGTTTCTGTGCGATTCACATGTTTTTCAGGTGCAGTACAAATTGAATGGGCTGAAATTGTGCTGGACCACCGCTGGAGTTGTAAGACGCACAGGAACTGGATTGCATGGTACTACTGTACCGTATGATCCAATGCAGTTAAACGCATTACATTTGGAACCTGCATTTATGGTGTCATTAGGTTAACATTGACACCCACTGCAGATCACAACTGGAGTGCATTTTGAATGCAGTGCGAGAAACGCATATGGAACACAGGATTCCAGAAGTGTGGGGGCACTGTGTAATGTAAAGGGGTCCAGAGGTATGGGCTCTGTGTAATGTAAAGGGGTCCAGCGGTATGGGTGCTGTGTAATGTAAAGGGGTTCAGAGGTATGGGGCTGTGTAATGTAAAGGGGTCCAGTGGTATGGGCGCTGTGTAATGTAAAGGGGTCCAGAGGTATGGGGGCTGTGTAATGTAAAGGGGTCCAGAGGTATGGGGGCTGTGTAATGTAAAGGGGTCCAGAGGTAAGGGGCTGTGTAATGTAAAGGGGTCCCGAGGTAAGGGGCTGTGTAATGTAAAGGGGTACAGTGGTATGGGGGCTGTGTAGAGAAAACATTCAGAAAACAGCAAAATATTTTTTTTTGGGGGGGGGGGGGGGTGACACCATGTTTTACTGCACCAGATGATACCAACCCTAGTGACACCACAGGCAGTAGCACATAGTAAGTGTGCCGATGCCAGTTACATGTATTCCTGTTTGGCACCAGCTGCCCGATTACAATCCTCAGTCAGCACAATCACTGCATCAATGGTTAGTCAGCATAGTTTTTGCAGAGGAGGGGAGGGGCCTGGCCGCCCGGGGGAGGAGGATTCTTCAGGGTTCCGGGCACGGAGGCGCTACACGTGATGTCACTTGATGCTGACGTCAGCACATCAACGTGCCCCACCAGGGGGGTGCCAGCTATAGGATCCGCCCCGGGTGCCAAATGCTCTAGGTACGCCCCTGGCAACACGATCACCATTTTCAGAATTTAAAGCAGAGTTCCACCCAAAAGTGGAAGCTCCACTTATTCACACCCCCCTCCGCTGCCACATTTGGCACCCTTCCCCCTCTGCTGCCACATTTGGCACCTTTCAGGGGGGAGTGGATACCTGTAAGATTGCCACTTTGTTGTGCAACGCAACTTCTGATCCCTCCTCCTCCTCCCCCTGCTGCCTTCTGGGAGACAGAAGAAAGTGGGACCATTCAAAAAGCACAGCACAACTCGCGCAGTAGGAAAAAGGCTTCACTTTCTGTTTCCTTTAGTAAAAATGGCGGCACCTGCACCCAGAGCTGATGGACGGGTTGGCTTCGGGTGAGGACATCGTAGGCTCCCTGGACAGGTAAGTTTCCTTATATTACAAGTCAGCAGCTACAGTATTTGTAGCTGCTAATTTAAAAAAAAATTTACCCAGGTTGGACTCCGCTTTAACTAGTGATCATGCAGCATTTTTAATCAACAAAGGGTTAGGGTTCATATTAGGGCTAAAGGTTAGGATTAGAGGTTATGCTCATCACATAATGTGTTTGACAAATACACTCTGCTAATTCCTAATGTAGATGACACAATGATGTCAATGGGTTGAGTTGTGAATTTTGAGTGATATAAATAGTATTATTAATTTCCTGTGAAGATCTGTGTGAAAGGTTTCTCTCATATTATTTTCTATGGCATTTACTTATAGTTCTATGATAAAGTCACTGAAAGTCAACATTTAATTTGTGCAACTGTAATTAAGGTTATTTTATGTTCTATTTTCCATTCCCTGGTGAAGTACCTAGGTTTTCATTAAAGTAGTTGTGTAACCCTAAATGAAAAATGAACAAATATCCTAGAATGTGTACTTACCTCTATCCAAAACACTTAGTGTAATTTCTGTCTCCTCTCTCATTCCTGTGCTATTTGCCCACTTCTGAAAGTTTATGCTGACACCAGACAATTCCAGGGGATGGCGCACCCCCCTCCAGCACACAGAAGGTGACCCCACAGCCTTAGCCGTGCATGTTTCCCTCTGAAATGGTGTAAAGGGAGGTGTGTCCTTTCCCTCCACATAGATCTCAGAATACACCCAACTCCCTGCTCTATGCTGTATGTGACGTCAGATCCCGCCACCAGCCTTCTGGAACCAAGAAATGCTGTGTAAATTCTGTACTTTGAATTGCTATAGAGCAGAGTGGTCTTGCAGATAAACAGGTACAAATTATGTAGGAGTATTTGTTTAATCTCTTTGTATCACCTGACACAAGTCACTTCACTGGGTATATGAGTACAACCACTTTAGTTTCAGCAGTCTCTATCAAAAGTATAAGCTATATTCTCAGAAACGGCTTTGGTTGTTAATGCAAAGATAGACATGATCATGATCATTAAACCAAATGAGAGTGTTTATATTGTGTAAGTGAGGCTATCACAGTGCCTTGGGGGTTCCCCTTGTCTTACAAGACCATAGCAATAACCCTACTGGAAACTAAGATATAACATTATACTGCTGTGCTTTTCCTGCTTTCATTATAGAAATGTGTGGCATTATAAATCTATGGGGTCCTATATTGCATCTGCTGCCATGCATTGCAGGACCCTCCACTGTTATTCACAGCTAGGGATGGGCCCGGTGTTCGTTTCGAACCCACGTTCGAATCGAGCACGGGCGTTCGCCCGCTCGGCGAGCCCAGAACTATTTGGGCCGTTCGCATCACATTCGTGTGATGCGAGCGGCCCGCAAAGCATTGCTACAGGCGCAGTGCATTGCTGGCTGATGATTGGCCAAGCATGCACTGGAGAGCAGCCAGGAGAGCAATAATTGGCTACAGGCAGGACGCCTGTAGCCAATTATAGCTCAGGGGCTTTAGTACACGCCCCACTGTATAAAAGGCCGCCGCGCCGTCGGCCTAGTGCACATGTGTTCCGGCTTTGATTGAGTGAATAGGCAGACTGCTGATTCATTGCTAAACCATTGCTGATTACCATTGCTGATTACCATTGCTAATTACCATTGCTGATTCATTGTGAATACTGATCATTTCTGCTGATTGCACTGCTGCTGAGTGTGACATTATCTGCTGCTGGGGATTACTCTGGTGTGTGCGTGCTGTTAGTACAGCATTGCAGTAGCACCCATTGCGGTGCTGTTAGTACAGCATTGCACCATAACCTTCTGTCCCAACCCTCTGTCCCATCCCAGGCAGGGATTTAGAGGAGCTAGTGTGTGTGTGTGTGTCAGCACACATAGGAGCTAGTGTGTGTGTGTGTCAGCACACATAGGAGCTAGTGTGTGTGTGTGTGTGTGTCAGCACACATAGGAGCTAGTGTGTGTGTGTGTCAGCACACATAGAAGCTAGTGTGTGTGTGTGTGTGTCAGCACACATAGAAGCTAGTGTGTGTGTGTCAGCACACATAGGAGCTAGTGTGTGTGTGTGTGTGTCAGCACACATAAGAGCTAGTGTGTGTGTGTCAGGACACATAGGAGCTATAGTGTGTTTGTGTCAGCACACATAGGAGCTAGTGTGTGTGTGTCAGCACACATAGGAGCTAGTGTGTGTGTGTCAGTACACATAGGAGCTAGTGTGTGTGTGTGTGTGTGTGTGTCAACACACATAGGAGCTAGTGTGTGTGTGTCAGCACACATAGGAGCTAGTGTGTGTGTGTCGGCACACATATGAGCTATAGTGTATTTGTGTCAGCACACATAGAAGCTAGTGTGTGTGTGTGTGTCAGCACACATAGAAGCTAGTGTGTGTGTCAGCACACATAGGATAAAGTGTGTGTGTGTGTGTGTGTCAGCACACATAGGAGCTAGTGTGTGTGTGTCAGCACACATAGGAGCTATAGTGTGTTTGTGTCAGCACACATAGGAGCTAGTGTGTGTGTGTCAGCACACATAGGAGCTAGTGTGTGTGTCAGTACACATAGGAGCTAGTTTGTGTGTGTGTGTGTGTGTGTGTCAACACACATAGGAGCTAGTGTGTGTGTGTCAGCACACATAGGATCTAGTGTGTGTGTGTCAGCACACATAGGATCTATAGTGTGTTTGTGTCAGCACACATAGGAGCTATAGTGTGTTTGTG